>OY288243.1:51566877-52257377 GCA_958450325.1 Agrostemma githago
AGAGGGGTTACAGACTCGACTCTAGCATCAGACCCTCTAGACTCGGACTCAGACTCCGACTTTGACTCTGACTCAGACTCGGTATCCGGCATGTCGCCCTCGCCGGTGGTCAGCTTGTAGACCCGTCCTTGACTGTCGGTCCACTTGATGGTCTTCCTCCAGGCTCTTTCTCCTGTATCTGCACCAACTTCGGTGATCAGCTTTGTTTGGTCGAACCGATCGCTGCGGAGGATCAGATTGACCAAGTCATCTTTTAGAGCAGGGACGGCTTTGTCTTCTCCAAATAAGAGCCCCAGCACGTGCTCGGAGTTGTTCTCCCCTTCCTTGGAGTCGGTTTGAACGAGGGCAAATATATCATCGGGGATGAAATTGCATTCCCGAGCCGTTTTGGTCTCGGGATATGTGATTGTGGGTTGGTAAAGGCCCACTTGAATGGCTCCGAAGGCTGGAGTGACGAAGTAATTGGTTAACTTCCGATTATAAGGGCTTATGTAAGTACCCTTGAGAATGTTGGTGGCCTTGTGGATCCCGGTCCGGACTACATTTTCCGGGGTTATAGCATACCCCAATCCGAATTGGGACTCGCCGTCGTTCAGGACCTCGATGATCTTCCCAGCTGGAAGATATGGCCTCGAGGTTGCTCCCGGTAGATAGCCTAGATTCTGTAGCATCGTGTCGATGCTAGTTGTGAAGTAAGGGCTAAAGAGATACTCTTCTTCGATCATGCCCACGAAATCAAATCCTCGTGGGTCGGCCCAGCCCGTAGCATTGCAGCTTGCCATGGTAATTGGAGTAGCCTCTAGTGTGATGATGCCGACCCGAAGTGGCATCTTGACTTTTCGGTGAAGAGTGGAGGATACGGCCTTGACTGCGTGGATCCAAGGCCTTTCTAATAATAGGTTCAAGGACGAGGTGACATCAATCACCTGGAACTCCAACTCTTTCTCGATTGGGCCCGTTATTATTGTTAACTTAACGGCCCCGGCCACCGGTTTTGGGCTTCCGTCAAAAGCTTGGATAGTCTGTGCTGTCGGGAGGTAGTCGGCATCGGTGATGCCGAGAGCTTTAGCGGTCCTTAGTGGTAAGACATTCACAGCGGACCCATCGTCAAAAAGGGTCATTGGGAGGTACTTTCCTCGGCAAATGACCGTAATATATAGGGCCAGATTATGATTGGGCCCAAACGCTGGCAGATCAGACTCAGAGAAGGTGATGAGTGGGCCTTCTTCCTTGGAATTGCCTTTGAGATAAGGCATAATAGTGGCTACCATTTCAGTAGGGGTAACCTGTGAGTCGACCTTGATTTCATCGAGAGCCTTAGTTAGTGCTTCCCGATGAGCTTGTGAGCTAACTAGTAATTGCCATATGGTTAAATCAGCTCGAACCCTCTTCATTTGTTGGACCAGAGCCGTGTCAGTGCTTGTTTCTTCAGGGGTAGATTCTGTCCTGGCAGGTTCAATGACGGATGTGGGAATAGAGCGCCCAGCTGCGGCGAGGTGGTTGGTGGCTAAGGCTTTGGACTTAGCCTTTCGGACCTCTTCAAGGGTGATGGGGACAGCTTCCCCTTTGGTTAAGTATACGTCATCCTCGTCATCGAATCATATCCCGTTGATTTGTGGGATAAAAGGGGAGATGAGGTGAGAACAGTCTATTACCTATCCCGTGAATATAGCATGGGCCCTGAACGGGTTTTCTTTGTTTCTCGGCTTGTCTCCGGGCAACGGGATCTTCCCGCTCTCGATCAGGTCCTGGATTAAATGCTTCAGTTTCCAGCACTTTTCGGTATCATGCCCATTACCACAGTGATATTGGCAGTAGGCTTGGGCATTATAACTTTTGGGCCTCTTTTCTACTGGAAGCTCGGGCATCGGGCCTATTGGTTGGATCAGACCCTTCGAAGATAGCCTTTGTAAGGCGTTAGTATAGGTAGTCCCTATATCTGTGAATACCCGATTTGGTGTATTCTTTTTGGATGAGGTGTCAAGCAGGTTTACCTCATCAAAGATGCTGCGAGTTGCAGCTGCAGATGTGGGCTTTCTCGTGGATGAACTTGCCCCTTGATAGCCCTTGGTAGAGGCCTTAGTCAGGCTCTCTAACCTTAAGTCGTCCTCGATCCTTGTACCCATTTCAGTTAGGGAAGCAAAGTTGGGGATAACAGCATACCGGAGATGGACCCGGTAGGATGGGAGAAGGTTCTTGACAAAAGCTTCTACTAGGACCTTCTCACTGGGCTTGTTGACCAGTTTTACGCTCTCGGCCCACCATCTTTGTAGAAATTTGGTGAACCCTTCTTTGCTCTTGGGCCATCACTTCCAGAGTACGCATTGTAGTCTGGATTTCAGTATTGTCGGCGTAGTTCCGAGCGAATTCGGTTGCCACATCGTCCCAAGTTTTGTATTTCTTGGAATCGAGCCTGTAATACCAGGCCTTAGGATGTTTCTCCAGGGAGGAAGGGAAAAGGTGAGTAAACATGGTGGACTTTACCCCCTTGACCGCTATAAAGTCTTTGAAAGCCCGGATGTGGTGGACCGGGTCTTCGGTACCCTCAAACATAGGAATTCTCGTAAGGTTGAAGTTAGCAGGTAGCTCGTCATTCAAGGGCGAATAGGAACGAGCAATTTCGGAGTGGATCGAGTTGCTTGTTGACAGGTGAACTTGTTCTTCGAGCCTGCGCACGATGCTGATGAGTTCAGCTATGGGTCCAGTGGTCCCGGATCCGTCAACAGGGGCCGTCTTTTCTACGGCGCTCAAACGGGTGTCTAACGTTGCTTGGCTAGCCTGGATGGAGGTCAGTTGAGTATCGATCTTGGCTAGGGCATCCTTCAACTCTTCCATTTTGCGTTGATGTGTGGTCACGGGTGGCCTGTCTGTAAGAACACCGCGTAAACAGAAACTAGCCCGAATCCCGGAATAGCAAGTGCATTCCGAACAAGACTGAAAAGGAAGATGACTCAAGAAAAGACACCTAGACGGGTGACTTGTGAAGTGTGGGCCTTCCTTAGGATTCGGCAAGTGGGCCTAGTCCTGTTCGAAGGAAGGTTCACGTGAGACATCCCCAGACTTTTGACTCGATTGTGTAAACGGGCCCTCCTTTGTAGGGGTTTGTCCTACGTAGGTGGGCCTTGCCTTAGTCTAATAAGGCGGACTGGGATAGGGAAGAAACCCGTGATGTAAGATCGACAGAGTTTCGACGCTAAAGACCTTGGCAACTTACGACATGACCCGACACTTTTAAATACGGGAAGTCTTAAGAAGAGGAAGGTTTTGAAAATTGATGGTTTTTGGAAAGTCCGAGAGAACTCGGGGAAAGGCCCGATTTTTCGAGAAAGTTGGAAAGTGTATCAGGCCTCGATTTTTGAAAGTTCGAAAACGTTTTCGAGTTTTGAATTGGGTAGCATACCGTCTAGAAAATAGGCTATTTTGAGTAAAATCATAAGTCCTAAATTCGGTATGTCCCGGGTTTTGAAAATTGAATATCTTGAAAAAGATGTAATTTTTTAAAAGAGTTGACGATTTTTGAAAACGACACGGAAACCAAATAGCAGGTAGTCACACAAGCATTAACGACGCCATGTATGCTTTACACTAAGTTTCGGTCGGTCTAAGAGGGTCTATACCAGTGTACATAGTCTAGACGTTGATCGGGACGGACTCTCTAAGTCGAATTGAACTTAGAACATGCCGCGAAACCCACTCGAATCGACTATGGACACCTTTTGACATATCCATGTTGGAGTACATCAATGGTATAGTGGGACGTCGGTCACCAGTACCGGCCCGAGAAAATATGGGTTATGCATGAACCGTAAAACTAAAACGCGTATTGTACTAGTCAAACGATTTCTATTCGAGTCTCACCCTGAGGATGCCAATGGTAAGTCACACATCAGTTAATCCCCAGCTGAGTCGCCAAATTGTGGACATGACATAGCTCCACCTCGACGCGGCCACGCGCGGGTTTGGGGAGGCGAACGAATCTCCATATGAAAACGGATCGAATGGAAATTTAAATTGAAGTGGAGTTGCCACCGAACTTTGTGGGAGTTCGGACCCGTTCGAGCCCACTCTATGTCGTAGTGGGCCGTATACAAAATACAGCCCATTTCCGATGTCAGAGTTTATTGGGCTCGTCCCTTAGCATTCGATACCGATACCGTCATTACCGGTTATCGTGTATAGAATGACTCTCGTGCGCCAATGGTTTCGGGCATCCGGAAACCGAGGTTCTGAGTAAGGGGTGAGGGTACGTGTTGGGAAGCCCACGAAGGACACCCAACCCCGCCCGCACTAGCGGCCTCTACTAGGATATCGATTAACTCTCTAATACGCGCGTTAGTAATTCGGTGAGAATGCTTATGCAAGGATTGTTTTCCTTAAGTATGCGAGAAATTGAAAAAGGGTAACGTCAATTTAATGCAATTAATTCTAACGTCAAAGTTGAATTTTAGCATGTGGGTTCATTTTAGTACAATAAAATAAACAACCTAATTTGACAAGAGAAACAATAAACGCATTAGTAACGATATAACGGTTTATGCAAATATTGAATTGATGTAGAAAGATGCAAGTGAGTTAATGCATGGTTTTGAAAAAGGTGTTTCACGGGATAGATTAGGCACGTGTTGACTTAAGTCACGAAAACGATTAACGAGACTCGAATGCTATTATAGGACTCACGGTTTGACGTGATTAAGGGCCACTCGACCGAGTCATTGTGTTACTCGACCGAGTGGACCCCTGAAAAAGGTTCTGTCCGGATTTTATGACCCTAATCGCCCGAGTTATTGGCCAACTCGACAGAGTATATCGCCACTCGACCGAGTCACTGTGAGACTCGACCGAGTGCAAGTCGTAAAAGACATTCTGTTTCGTACTATGGACCCTACTCGACCGAGTTATTGACTGACTTGACCGAGTACGTTGCTACTCGACCCAGTCACTATAAGACTCGACCGAGTAGAGGTCGTAAGAGACATTCTGTCTCGGTTTTCGTGATGTCACTTGATCGAGTGACGTAGGCACTCGGTCGAGTGGCACCTGTACGAACCAGGTTCGTTTGCAATTTTTATACCGACTTAGAAATTGCTTTTGATTTTTGATGATTTGATGAATTGGGCATAAATATTGTGGAATTTATACTCAATTCCGAACTTGAATACTTGCGTATCCCATGCTCTATTATTGAATCGATATGGAATACTAGAGTGATAATAATGGAAAATTAATTTAAGTCAACTTAAATTAACTACTGCGATGTGGTAGATTTCCTCCGCGTTTAATAATGTCGTAATTCTAATGAATTGAATGACAGTTATCTTAGCATCAATAGAAATCGCGTTAGCTAATTTGTATGACTAGATCGTTAGATTCGACGTCTAATTATGGAATTAGTATCGAATCTACGAGATTGACACTATGCTAGAATCGAAAGACTTGATTCCCTCGGCTTTTCCGACATCGAAATAAATCCCTAGGGATTGTGATGCCGGATCTGCGTCAACGGGTTTCGACCCTTAAAAATTATGTGTTTTGAAGAAGGTTTTTAGAAAATCAATGCAATATGCGATGCAAACGAAAATAAACGAATTATTGTTGAAATTGACCCGTTTCAATAATCAAATGCTAGGGTTTCAGGATAAGCGACCGACAACGTTGTGTGCAGTACACTTGTATATTCGGGTTTCCTTATCCTGACATCCTTCGCACTCGACACAAATCGACGAGTATTTTAATGTTTTATACTAATAATACTATCGATATTAGAATGAGATAAATAAAATAAATAAAAAACAAAAAGAAAGAGGAAGAAGATGACGAGAGGAAGACAAGAAGGGAAAAAAGGGTTTTGCACCCTCAACCTACATGTTATTGTGCTCGGTATGGACTCGTAGTCGCGGCTTTAACACGGGAGTTTCGAGGCTTATGGAGGTTGAGTTGTGGTGGTTAGGGTGTTTGATTCCTAAAGCTAGGTTTAGGGTTACGGTTCCTAGGCTAGGGCTAGGGTTTGCTTAGTGTAGTATTAGGGTTGAATAGGGTTGTAGAGTGTAGAGGATGTGAAACTAGGGTTGTCCAAAAGGTCTTGTAGGGTTTGTAAAAAATTGTGAAACTAGGGTTTCAAAAGTGTCGTAAGATGTGTTGCATGGGGTTGCTTATATAGGCAAAAGCAAGGCACCCGGCTAGGGTTACTCGACCGAGTAGGTGGATGACTCGGTCGAGTGGTCCAGTGCGTAAGCCGTCGGACTTGAAATAGGCCCACTCGATCGAGTGGCCCAGCTGGGTTGCGTGGGTCCATCGTTTTGGACCGTGACTTGGGTTTTTTGATGGGTTTGTGTGTGACTTGGACTTTTGATGTTGTGAATGGCTGTTTTGTATGTCTTGGAAACGGCTTTGACCCGGGTTGACCCAATCGTAAAAAAAAGTTGGTTTTATTTCCGGTGTCGGTTTTGGCCCAAATTAGTCTTGTTTGACTCGGAACGGTCCGCTGGGCCTGGATTTGAGGTTAGTTTTGTGAGATTTGTACTCCGTAAGTGCTTTAGCCAACGACTAATGGATTTGAGCCCATATCCGAGTGCGTAGAAACACGTTAGCGTCCGATCATCATCGGGTGTTTTTTGGGAAACTACCATAGACACCTAGCAGTCAAAATGCGGGTGTCTTCAACGAGCTCGACGACGCGGTGTGGTGCTGAGTTTTTCCCACCACACTCACCGGATACGCCCAGTCATGGTTCAGAGGCCTGCCCCGAGGATCCATTCGGAGCTTTAAAGACCTCAGCACGACATTCGTAGACCAATACGCCGGTAGCCAACGCAGGCAGATTGTTACAGTGGACTTGATGACCATGCGTCAAGGGCCAAAGGAGAGCATTAGAGAGTACGTCAGGAGGTTCGACCTAGAATGTCAACAAATCAGAACAATCGACGCGTCAACAGCCGTCTGCGCCCTGACCCACACGATGACAGAGGGCCCCCTTAAAAGCCACTTACTCAGAGAAAGGCCAACCTCCCTGGTCGAGGCTCGGCGAATAGCGGAGGGATACATGAACCAGGAAGACTACAAAACGCGGCGCGAGGACCCCTCACTGCCAAGGTCCCGACACACACCCTTGGAAAGGGCCTCGAGCCTAGCGAATCAGAAGGAACCTCCCAGAATGATGCACAGAGGCCGCGTAGAGAAGAGACCGGAGGGAATTCGTAGGGAAAGGTTCGACCGCTACACCGCCCTGACCCGACCCAGGGCTGAGATCTTCGACATAGAAAAGAACAACGGAAAATGGGGTACTCCCGGGCCCATCACGCCCGGCCCCAATACCAACCCAAAGAAATACTGCGCGTTCCACGGTCATACGGGAAACACGACCCAAAGAAATTGAAGCCTTCATACGGCGCTGCTCATTGGCAGCATATGAGGCCAGAACCCTGCGCACCAACAACAACAAGAACAACTACGACAACAATAGTTGCGGCTTGGCAACAGGCAACACCAGGGACCGAGCCGAGATGAGGAAGGAGCACAATGTCATTAACATGACATACGAAAAAGAGCATGGAGCGGGGACCAGCCGGAGGCAGATCAAGCGCCATCTAAGAGAAATGACCCAGCACATATGCTACGCCGACGAATCCAAGAAAGACGCCATCCCAACCCTCAGTGTCACGGCAGAGGATTACAGACGGGTGACAAACCCCCACAGTGACCCTTTGGTATTGGCCATCAAAATAGGCGATCATACGGTCAAGAGATGCATGATAGACACAGGCGCCTACACGAACTTGCTATACAAGGAAGCTTTCGAACAAATGGGGTTCAACAAACGACACCTTAAGCCGACGGCCGGCGCCTTATACGGTTTTTCAGGAACCGGAGTTGTATCCATGGGTACGATCGACTTGCCGGTCACATTCGGAGAGGGGGAGGACGCGAAAACGACGACGGCCCAGTTCGTGGTGGTAAACGCCAAATCCGCCTACAATGCCCTAATAGGCCGGATAACCCTGGACGGGGTGCACGCCCTAGTATTCATACGAGCCCTGACACTGGCCTACGTCACCAACAGGAACACTGAAGGAAAGCTATATGGCGACCAGGAATCCGCTAGAAACTGCAACTCGGTGGCCCTCAGGCGATCCCAAGAAGAAATGAAGGGGAAACGAAAAGTCGCCCACGGCACCGAAGAATGCCTTCTGACTCCCAAAGCCCTCAGGATAGAGGAAGCTACAGACCCCAACTCCGAGCGCCTCGAGCCCGGCGAGGAAAGCATGACAGTAGACCTGGAGCCGGGCAGATCCGTTCTCATAGGGACCGGCCTAGAGCCAAACTACCAAGGATGCCTCGTCAGCCTTCTCAAGGACAACGTCGACGTGTTCGCATATTCAGCAGATGAAATGACAGGGGTGGACCCGGAGGTAACGGTACACAGGCAAAACGTCGACCCCACCTTCCGTTCGATAAGGCAGAAGAAGAGAACCATGTCGGCAGAAAGAGACGACGCCATCCGATGTGAGGTCGACAAGTTGCTAAAAGTTGGCTTCATAGAGACTTGCAACTACCCTGACTGGCTGGCAAACGTAGTAATGGTAATAAAATCTTCGAGCGCCTGGCGCATGTGTGTTGACTTCACAAACCTCAATAAAGCATGCCTGAAAGACTGCTACCCCCTCCCCAGGATCGACCAGTTGGTGGACGCCACCAGCGGGCACACCATGTTGAGCTTCCTAGACGCCTTCTCCGGATACCATCAAGTCTTCTTGTGGGGGCCGGACAAGGTCAAATGCGCTTTCATCACCAGCGCCGGGACATTCATGTACAAAATGATGCCGTTCGGACTAAAATATGCAGGCGCCACCTACCAAAGATTGGTGGACAAGATCTTCAAAGGTCAAAGAGGCAGAAACATGGAGATATATGTGGATAACGCGATCGTAAAAAGCAAAGCGGACGACCAACGTCTTGTCGACTTGGAGGAAACATTCCAGTCCTTGAGGAAATACAAGATGAAACTCAACCCCCAAAAATGTACGTTCGGAGTAAGGTCCGGGAAATTCTTAGGTTTCCTAGTAAGCGCCAGAGTAATAGACGCCAACCCTGAGAAGGTTCAAGCCATCCAGGACCTACCGGAGCCGAGAACCATCAGAGATATACAAAGACTCACGGGAAGGATGGCGGCCCTGGCACGGTTTATCTCAAGAGCAACGGATAAATCGACCCCTTTCTTCGGGGTCCTCAAAGGGAATAAGCACTTCAAATGGGAGGAAGAGCAGAAGACGACGTTTGCCGACCTGAAAGAACACTTGAAGTCCCTCCCAACGATGGCATGACCGACGGAAGGCAAGAGGCTGTATGTTTACATAGCAGTCACCAACGTCACAATAAGCGCTGTCATCCTTAGAGAAGAGGAAAAAACCCAACAACCGATATACTTCGTCAGCCACGCGTTGGGACCGGCAGAAAAGAACTACCCAATGATTGAAAAGGCAGCGTACGCCGTAGTCGTGGCCACCCGGAAACTGCGTCCATACTTCGACGCACACCCTGTGACCGTCCTCACAAACATGCCTCTCGAAAAAGCTTTGGAAAAATTCAAGAAGTCGAGGCGAATGCTGAAATGGGCCGTCGAACTGAGCGGCCTGGGAATAACGTACCAGTAAAGAACGGCGATAAAAGCTCAAGCGCTGGCAGACTTCATAGCCGAGTGTTCCCACTCGGAGGAAGATGACCCACCATCAGGGGTGTGGGAGGTATTTATCGATGGGTCCGCCACCAACAACGGTTCGGGGGCCGGTGTTGTCCTAACAAGTCCCGACGGCGAGGAGTTCGAGCACGCCCTAAGATTCACCTTTCAGACATCCAATAACGAAGCCGAATACAAGGCCGTCTTGGCCGGCATTCATCTCGCCAGGGCCGCCGGCGCCGAACGAATCGTACTATCAACAGATTCGCAACTGGTGACGAATCAAATTAACGGAGAGTACGAAGCCAGGGAACCCTCAATGGCGCTCTACCTAAAGAGGGTGAAGGAGGAGCTGTCCCAGCTCCAGTCATATGAGGTCAAGCAAGTGTCCATGTCGCAGAATAACCGGGCGGACGCGTTGTCAAAACTAGCAAGCTCCAACCTACAAGATATCAGACGGTCGGTCTGGGTGGACGTCAGGCGAAGGAAGAGCATCGCGACAAACGAGGACAGCCAGGACGAGATCCACAATATAGAGCACGAGGGCGACATCGATTGGCGGGCGCCTATCATAGAGCACATCCTCTACAAACGACTACCGGAGGACCCCGCCAAAGCAAAGCGAATGCCGACGACCGCCTCAAGGTACCTAATAATAGAATACCAGCTCTACAAGAGAGGAACGACGGCACCAATACTAAGATGCTTGAGCCTAAGAGAGGCAGCGGAGGTGCTGGACGACATCCACTCGGGGATGTGCGGACACCATATAGGCGGCAGGAATCTAGCGCGCAAGGCGGTCCGAGCCGGCTACTATTGGCCGACCGCCCTACACGACGCCCGGGAACTAACCAAAAAGTGCCGAAACTGCCAGATTCACTCGCTAGTGATACACGCACCGGCCAGAGATCTTTAACCCATCCTGAGCCCCATCTCCTTTGCCCAATGGGGAATGGACATCCTGGGACCCTTCCCTACGGCGACCGGGGGCAGGAAGTTCGTAATAGTGGCAGTAGACTATTTCTCAAAATGGATAGAGGCGGAAGCCGTCCCAAACATCACCGAGCCGGCCGTACGTAAGGTGATCTGGCGCAATGTCGTGACCCGATTCGGCGTGCCTAAAGTACTGGTCTTCGATCACGGCCGACAATTCGACAACCCTCCTATAAGAGAATGGCTAGAAGGATTGGGAATTGCCGTAACATATTCAGCCGTCTGCCACCCCCAAACCAACGGCCAACAAACAAATCCTCAATGGGCTGCGGAAAATGCTGGAAGACCTAAAAGGAAGGTGGGCGGACGAATTACCAAGTGTGCTCTGGTCCCTAAGAACAACGGAAAAGATCGCAACAGGACACTCACCGTTTGGCTTCGTGTATGGGGCGGAAGCCCTCCTCCTCATTGAGGCGCGCATTCCCTCTGCCCGTAGCAAATATTACAAGGGCGACACGAACGAACCCGCCATGGAGGAAGCCCTAGACCTAGTGGAAGAAACCAGGGAAGAAGCACATATAAACCTGGTGGCATACAACCAACGCATGAGAAAGGCGTACAACCAAAGGGTCAACCACCGAAGATTCAAGATAGGGGATTTGGTCCTCAGGAAATCGGCGGCGGTCGGCAAAGCAAACGAACACGGAAAGCTTAGCGCCAACTGGGAGGGACCATATGAAGTCACCAAAGTAATAGGACCGAGTACTTATAGGCTGAAAGACGGAGAAGGGCGAGACTAGCCGTCACACTGGAACGCAGACACCATCAGAAGATACTATGTCTAAGCAACAAGTAGACGAACTGTTGCCCCAATTTTAGGCAGGGTACCATCGGACCTGTCGACGACCCTGCCCCCAGAAGCTTGTAAAAATTTTAATAAGGAAGGCCTTTTCTTTGCTAAATCTACTTGCTCCCCGTTCTCTACTTTCTCGAGCAGCAAGCAGGGGGCAATAAGGGGGGAGCCTCTATTTGCCTACCACGAAGAATGGACACCCCACCCAAAGTGTGGGGGCATAAGTCAGGAACCGCCTGTGGTCATAACCACAGCCGGCCCCCTGACCAAATCTCCCCCACCCAAAGTGTGGGGGCATAAGTCGGGAACCGCCTGTGGTCATAACCACAGCCGGCCCCCTGACCAAATCTCCCCCACCCAAAGTGTGGGGGCATAAGTCGGGAACCGCCTGTGGTCATAACCACAGCCGGCCCCCTAACCAAATCTCCCCCACCCAAAGTGTGAGGGCACAAGTCGGGAACCGCCTGGGGTCATAACCACAGCCGGCCCCCAGACCAAATCTCCCCCACCCAAAGTGTGGGGGCACAAGTCGGGAACCGCCTGTGGTCATAACCACAGCCGGCCCCTGACCAAATCTCCCCCATCAAATGTGTGGGGGCATAAGTCAGGAACCGCCTGTGGTCATAACCACAGCCGACCCCCTGACCAAATCTCCCCCACCCAAGGTGATAAGCTAGTCGTATACCTATCAAAGATAACCAACTTAGGTCTAACTAAAAATATAGCTAGGGAAGTCAGGTCGAATCCACAAGGAGACAAATAAATTCTACTTGCAATTGAAGTCTATCTAAGTAACCAACTTGGGGGTTTTGTGTTTTGTTTTTATCTAAACTAAAGGAATGAAAGGAAGAGAATTAGGAGAAAAGAAATAACTAAAATAAAATAAGACGAATGAAGATGAATAAATATTTGGAGAGAAAACTAGGATTGTCGGTTCACTACGAATCTCATATGGTCACGGTCTAAGTCACAGGTCTGTCGCAGATATTGGTCTAAGGGGTATTGAAAAGGTCCTTCCGGTCCGCTGTTCACCCTAGCATGCGTCTAAAGGCTTCCGATCTTATTAGGGCAAACTAATGTGTTGTAGCAGGTCTAACTTTTACCAGGCTTCCGATCTTAGGTTCAAGTTTACCAGATTCAATTAATCAATCATGCGCATTAACTGACTAATCGCGATTATATGCTACAAGTGACAACTCAGACACAATATCATTGACAGATCTATAAATTATTTAACGACCACATTCAATTCGCAGATCCCCTAAATCCTAGCGAGGGAAATTAGCTACTCATAATTAATTCAAGAACAACAAGATTAATAAAAGAATTTACTAGATTAAACATCACGAACAATAATAAATTTACGACAAGTATAAAACAATAATTAAGAATAATTAAATATGAAGAAGAAAACAATCAAGAACAAAGAAGAAGGAAGGAAGATTAATAAAATTACCGAAGGAATGAAGGCGATTCGAATCCAAAAGTTCTTACAATAACCGAGTTGTGGGAAGAAATTAAACTAGAGAAAATAAAAGTAGAGAAGAAATCTAATAGAAATCTAAAGAGAAGTAAAAGAGAATAAGGGAGAAGTTAAGAGATTAAGGAGAAGAAATCTAAATAAGAGTCTAGGAGAAGTAAAAGAGAATAAGGGAGAAGTTAAGAGATTAAGGAGAAGAAATCTAAATAAGAGTCTAGGAGAAGTAAAAGAGAATAAGGGAGAAGTGGTATATAAAATCTAGTCTAATAGTTTCTTAAATACTAAGTTAAAACAAAAGCCCAAAAGTCTTGTTAACCCTAAAAATCAAATTAAGAAAGTCTCGGTCTTCGTCCAGTCTCGAGAATAGTCGGTCGAGAATTTTGAATAGTCGGTCGACTAATTGTATAGTCGGTCGACTATTAGGATAGTCGTTCGACTATTATTGATCAGTTTTCAGCACTGCGCGCTCAACTTCAAACGCTTGCCATTTCTTCGTTACTTCTTCAAATCAGGCGTGTAATATACCGTTGGAAAGCTAAGAGAAAGATATTTCCAACGCAACTGAAATCAGCTCAATTGGAGTTGTAAAACTCAAGATATTCACGTTTTAAGTAGACCCGTTTGGAAACGATCATTCTCTTTTCTTATTTTGCAAAAGATTTCATCTTTAAGCATGATTTTTGCCTGGTTTATGCTTCCACGGGTTCAAACCTGCATAAGATGCAACATGACCACAAAGTATCAAATTCGGGGGAAAATAGTAGACAATGCTACTCGATATGCATGAAAATGCGTGCGTAAAAGACGTAATAATCATATATAAATCGCACGCATCAAAACTCCCCAAACCGAACCCTTGCTTGTCCTCAAGCAAGCACAAAACGATGAACTCAATCCTAATGGAATGTATATAACTCCTAGCGGAGTATGCTTCAAAGTTACCCAAACCAATGCGCAACGATTAAAATTAATGTAAACAACCACATACAACAAGCTTGACCAATGACAACAATACTGAACTTTCAACCTTGCAAGACTCGTCTATGTCGGACTCTCACGGATCGCTCATCACACATAAGGGGTGATATTGTGAGTTTATGTAAAAATGGAAAGACAAAACACTCACTTAAACTGCGACCTACAAGAACATGCATGCAATCTAACATGAAATTAATCTCTAATAACCGTACATACGCATTCTATCGGGTAAAGACAAGTGCCAAGGACTTACATATAGTATAAAGTGAGGTTAATCGGGTAAGAAGGGGCAAAACGATATGGATATGAGGAGTTAAAAGCCAAGCTAGTATTCCCTACACCCATCAATAATAAATATTCCGTTCTTACCAAACTCCAGTCGAAGAAATTAGGCATAGCAACAAGCGCCTTATCAAAACCGCTTCCCACTAATAACTATGAAATTAGAGAGATCAATTCTTTTCTCATAGCAAAAACACATTCTTCTTCTAGTTTCACTTCATTTTTCTTTATTTTTCCCTTTCTTTTCTTCTTTTTTTTCATTCAATTTTTTTCTTTCATTGAATTTTTTCTTTTTTTCTTTTCATTTTTTTTCTCAATTCATTTTTTCCAATTCCCCCTTTTTTTCTTTCAATCATCATGGTACCAAAATTATCCCGAAAAAAAACAATTTCGTCCAACTAATCTACTAGCTTGACTAGGGTAGGCAATATATGGCATGTAGTTGATAAACGGATCAAACAGGTTAATTTGGCTATGTGAGGCTCATGGGAATTAATTAAAAGAAAGGTTTTGCCTTTTTCGCACATGTAAAAATCACGAGTCAAAAACGTACAGGTACCTAAGAGACGAATGTCATGCTTATGCAATTTGATGTTACATGTCTCATAAGGAGTACTACTCTCAACCTAAATGAAACTGATCATGAATGTCATCAGTTTAAGGCTCTAATTCCTTACAATTCTGAGTAGTTTGCCAACAATGAGTCAAGTTTATTCGTTCAGTATCGTTAACCAAAGATGTAAGAAAGCTGCATGTAATTATATACAAAAATTCTAACGGCACACTAGCATAAGCAACTAAATGAAGACATAGAAGCATTATCATCATCGCTACATAGCATTCCGACTCAACTAAGACTCGACTAAATGCAAAAACGTATTTTTGGGTTTTTTTTTATTTTTTATGCATGCGGAAATGCGAGAAATATGCAAATGGATGAAAACAGACAGAAGCATACCCTCCCCAAACCAAATCGCACAATGCCCTCATTGTGTACAACAAACAATAAGAGGCAAAAAAAATACGGGGAAGAAATGCAAGACAATGGAAGTGCAAAAAGAAAATAGAGAAAATAAAAGAACTACTTACAAGATATATATGAGCGGAGACCTTCCCCAAACCGCTCCTAAGCATCAAAATATACCAACTTTGTCATTTTACTTAAAAAATACATCAACGCCCTAAGTAGCATGTCATATTCCTGCGCATGTGAAATATGAAAGAAAATATAAGCACATGATAAGATATAAGTGTCAAATGTCAAATGTATGGAATGAAACATCTTATCACGGGGCAAATGACCAATTTCCACATGAAGTACTACACTAATCTCCTCGTCCGCAAGACATGGAGCATCAAAATTAAAATCAAAAAATAAAGTGTTAGTGGTCGTAGGAAAATGATCAAAAATTAGAAGCAGCGGGGCCGATAAGCATAAAGGTGGAAAAAGAAGTGGAATAGGGGGAACTAAATCCAAAACCTTAGAAGGAGAAAGGATAACGGGCAAAGTAACCAATAATGGTTCCTCTACAAAGTCGTGCTCATACTCGTCCCCTCGAACTTCGATTTCCGAACCAAAAGGTTCTTTATTATGAACCACATCACGTAGATTCTCACAAAATGGAACCGGGGCACTCGTGTCATAGCTTTCGCCACAACTTATCTCATTGTCGAAACAAGGTTCCTTAAAGATATCCGCATTACTAGTCTCACCAACGGGTTCATCATTAGTCAAATAAAGTGAAAAACCGGGCTTCACACTTTCTTCAGCTAACCAGTCGAAATACTCTATCACCTCTTTATAGGACTTGCTTTCAAAATCCTTATAATTGGAAAATATATAGGCTTTTGTAGAGTCTGTCATACCTTTCAAGACGGTAAGAACAAGTGTTTCATTAGTGAAACGAGCAGATTTGAGAGAGCTAAGCCAATCGCAAAATCTCTCCAAATAAGCTCCAAAATTCTCATCGGGCTCCTGTGGAAAATCTATAATAATCCTCATGGAAACGGTGAGAACGGTCTCAATGAACTGGAGTTCCCTAAGACAAAAGATAAACTAAAATAACAAGCAGAATTACACCGTCTCCCCGGCAACGGCGCCAAAATTTGATAAGCTAGTCGTGTACCTATCAAAGATAACCAACTTAGGTCTAACTAAAAATATAGCTAGGGAAGTCAGGTCGAATCCACAAGGAGACAAATAAATTCTACTTGCAATTGAAGTCTATCTAAGTAACCAACTTGGGGGTTTTGTGTTTTGTTTTTATCTAAACTAAAGTAATGAAAGGAAGAGAATTAGGAGAAAAGAAATAACTAAAATAAAATAAGATGAATGAAGATGAATAAATATATGGAGAGAAAACTAGGATTGTCGGTTCACTATGAATCTCATATGGTCACGGTCTAAGTCACAGGTCTGTCGCAGATATTGGTCTAAGGGGTATTGAAAAGGTCCTTCCGGTCCGCTGTTCACCCTAGCATGCGTCTAAAGGCTTCCGATCTTATTAGGGCAAACTAATGTGTTGTAGCAGGTCTAACTTTTACCAGGCTTCCGATCTTAGGTTCAAGTTTACCAGATTCAATTAATCAATCATGCGCATTAACTGACTAATCGCGATTATATGCTACAAGTGACAACTCAGACACAATATCATTGACAGATCTATAAATTATTTAACGACCACATTCAATTCGCAGAACCCCTAAATCCTAGCGAGGGAAATTAGCTACTCATAATTAATTCAAGAACAACAAGATTAATAAAAGAATTTACTATATTAAACATCACGAACAATAATAAATTTACGACAAGTATAAAACAATAATTAAGAATAATTAAATATGAAGAAGAAAACAATCAAGAACAAAGAAGAAGGAAGGAAGATTAATAAAATTACCGAAGGAATGAAGGCGATTCGAATCCAAAAGTTCTTACAATAACCGAGTTGTGGGAAGAAATTAAACTAGAGAAAATAAAAGTAGAGAAGAAATCTAATAGAAATCTAAAGAGAAGTAAAAGAGAATAAGGGAGAAGTTAAGAGATTAAGGAGAAGAAATCTAAATAAGAGTCTAGGAGAAGTAAAAGAGAATAAGGGAGAAGTTAAGAGATTAAGGAGAAGAAATCTAAATAAGAGTCTAGGAGAAGTAAAAGAGAATAAGGGAGAAGTGGTATATAAAATCTAGTCTAATAGTTTCTTAAATACTAAGTTAAAACAAAAGCCCAAAAGTCTTGTTAACCCAAAAAATCAAATTAGGAAAGTCTCGGTCTTCGTCCAGTCTCGAGAATAGTCGGTCGAGAATTTTGAATAGTCGGTCGACTAATTGTATAGTCGGTCGACTATTAGGATAGTCGTTCGACTATTATTGATCAGTTTTCAGCACTGCGCGCTCAACTTCAAACGCTTGCCATTTCTTCGTTACTTCTTCAAATCAGGCGTGTAATATACCGTTGGAAAGCTAAGAGAAAGATATTTCCAACGCAACTAAAATCAGCTCAATTGGAGTTGTAAAACTCAAGATATTCACGTTTTAAGTAGACCCATTTGGAAACGATCATTCTCTTTTCTTATTTTGCAAAAGATTTCATCTTTAAGCATGATTTTTGCCTGGTTTATGCGTCCACGGGTTCAAACCTGCATAAGATGCAACATGACCACAAAGTATCAAATTCGGGGGAAAATAGTAGACAATGCTACTCGATATGCATGAAAATGCGTGCGTAAAAGACGTAATAATCATATATAAATCGCACGCATCACAAGGTGTGGGGGCAGAAGTCGGGAACCGCCTGGGGTCATAACCACAGCCGGCCCCCTGACCAAATCTCCCCCACTCAAAGTACGGGGGCATAAGTCAGGAACCGCCTGTGGTCATAACCACAGCCGGCTCCCTGACAAAATCTTCCCCACCCAAGGTGTGGGGGCATAAGTCGGGAACCGCCTGTGGCCATAACCACAGTCGGCCCCCTGACCAAATCTCCCCCACCCAAAGTGTGGGGGCATGAAATTAGAACGAGGGGCGTCGTAATGTTATGACCAACTCGAAACAACAAAAAAACCAAGCAGCAACATAATAGGACTTAAAACATAACCAAAATGCAAGATAAAAGGCGTCAAAGGCGCCGAATGTTAGTTACAATAGGAAGTCAAAATAAGGCTACGACTATTACAAGTCCGGCAGCCGTCCCTAAAGGATCAAGCACCACCTACAAATACGACCAAAAGGGGAAAAAACGATGAAGCATGGAGGGCAAGCCTATGCCTGAACCTCAAAGGGTAGGTGCGAGGAGATCCACAAAAAGCCTCAAGAGGGGGCAGAAGAGTGAGCGGTGTCAGCCGGGTATTTTGCCGCCCCCTTAACTCCCTCCCTGAGGGTACATGAGGCACAGGAGGGTGACGGTCCGAGTTCCTATTTCGAGGAAGACGGAGGTGCCGCCTCCGGAGACCCATCCTCATGCTCTCTTCCTCAGCTCGAAGGCGCTTGTATATCGGATTATACCGACCAAAATCAAAGTTGGGGTCATACTCAAGAAGAGCTTTGGCCTTTGGACGTCAAGGCGACGACAGTATTCATCCCATCCATATAAGCCTCACCACCTTCCTTCTCCAAGTCAGCAATTTCTTGAGACTTTGTCGCCATGTCCTGCTCAGCCGCCACCAGCTTCGACTGAAGGGACTCCATCTTGGCGCGAATAGACGCCGTCTCGGTGCAGGCAGCCTCCAACTAACCCTCCAAGGCTTTCCTGGATGACTCACAAGATGAGTGAACCCCTTGGAGAGCCTCCAGCTCCACACGACCGGCCACCTATTTCTCCTCCGCCTCCAGCCTTAGCTGCATTTTCGTGTCTCCAATTTCAGCTCCGCCTCCTGCAAACGAGACATCAACCTAGCGCCCTCCTCTGCCGCCTTCTTGATCTTGATAATGGCTTGAATAGACTTAAAGAGATCCTCTCCCATGCCACGATAGACATTCTCCAACTGAGCAGGAGTCTGAATCCGATCAACAGATGAAATGTCCCTCTCCAGCATCCTAAAAAGGGAGAGCTCAGACAAAGTAGGAAGGGGCGTGTCAACGGCGGCGGCAACGTCACGCATAATATCCCGATCTTGGGAAGCCTTCAGGCGGATAACTGTGTCCCCCTGGTCGGAGGGCGGCTCAAAAGCCTCCGGCGGACCGGGGAACTCGGTCACGGTAACGACCGGAGAGCCTGTCGTCCTCGGGGAGGTGACAACCTCAGAAGCCCCAACATCGGCTTGTACGCCGGCTACGCTCATAGCTGCCTCATGAACGGCAGAAGGCGCCCCCACGGCTTGCCTCTTCGGAGGAGGGGGGGACCTCCTCAAATTCTGGGGTAGCAGCATCTCTCCTCGTCCTGGCGAATCTCGACTTCCGGTAGGTTATGATCGTCAGGCGATCCAGCGGAGAAGGCGGCGGCGTGGTGATGAGCGGGCGAAGGGAAGGATCTAATCCCAGTAATTCAAGCTCCTCAGACGTCCAAGGGACGGCCGACCTGCTGCCTGCAAAATTAGGCAGAAAAATGGGCAAAGGATTTAGGGTCTGCTTGCTATCGAGAAAAGTGGACGGCACAAGTGAGTAGGTTGGTCGCCAGATATCTGGGCCGGCAACAGGAACGCTCATGCCCACCCGTTCCAAGTAATCATTCCTCGAAATTAGGTCAAAATGAGGCAGCTAGATTGAAGGTGTGGCCACCCTCTTCCTACCAATCCACTTCATTACAACGGGGAAGGCGCCAACAATCTCCTTATCTGGCGGCCCCAGGCTGGATTCCCTCAAATCCAGACAACGCCCCACCTCCTAATCACTCTCCATGTTGACACGAACATCCGACTGAAACAGTCGAGGAACAACCCATCGCCGAGCCGAGCGCACATACAGAGAGGCGCCCTTCCATTTATGGCAGTTTGAAAGTATGGGGTAGGAAGTAACGTACTTGCCTCGCCGGCCCAAAGCCCAATAGGAAGAGGACGACACTACGTTGAGATGCGCCATGAACCTAAACGCCTCCACCGAGGGCTTCCACTTCCTAAACCGGCACACCCAACAGTATGAGATGATGGCGTGAAAAGCCTGAGGAGTCAGCTGACCCAACGCCAGGTTCATACGACAGAACACCTCCTCCACAAAGGGGTCAAGGGGAAAACGCAAACCAAACTTCAAAGACTCCACCGACACCCCCACACAGCCCTTATGAGGAGAACAAACCGACTGACCCGGTCCCGGCAGCATATAGTCATAACCCTCCCCCAAAGGATAGAGCTCCCGGGCGGCGCCAAGGCCGTCGGCGTTAAGGACCTTTTGGCGCCAATCCTCATCCACCAAAGTATGGGCGTGACGAGGAAAATGGCCACCACCCTCGATAGTCTCTAACCGCCCTTCCGCCGGCCCAGAAGTGGAATCCGGACGGCAGTGAGATGGGCCATCCACCTCAGAAGAATCCTCCCACGAGGGGCGCCTTCCCGAAGGCGGCGGCGTAAAATCATCGAACTACCCCAACCACCTCTCCCCCGGAAACGCCAGAAGACGGCACTTCTTCGCCGCCCCTCGCAGGATTGGAGGTCACCCCTCCTCGAGGAGGCCCACAAACAGAAATACGCATGGCTCGAAGAGGGACCGAGGATAAAGGCTCCACCACCTCTACGGACGCGTCGCCGACACCCTCCCCAGATCCATTGACCTGAACCCCGTCGTACGCCGACATCGCCTCGTCGGTCTTCTCCTCAAAACGAACACGACGGGAACGGGTGGACATGATGCAGAAGTAAAGAAATAAACAAAAGACAAAAAGGGATAGGTGACTAACCTAGACACGCCGGCAGAACTAGAATTCCTGCGGCAGGAGACGGCGACCTAACAAAAACAAGGAGGAAAAAGGGCGGAAAATGGGGTATACTTTGCTCTTAGTGAGAGAATAGGAAGGGCAAATGAGGGCAAGTGAGGAAAAGATCCCCTATTTATACAAAGGGGGCTCCCTAGATCCACCCACAAAAAAATATGACAGGAGACAGATGTAACACCCGCTAATTTTCTATGCGTTATTATCTATTCCGTTATGACTCCGTCATAACTCTGTTATTTTTCTGCCTTCAGTTTCCTTCATTTTTAAGCTTCATAATATTTTTGAGTCTAATATTATTTATTTTCATTAAAATATTTTAAATATTTTATTTTTCTATGATAAATCTATTTATTAAATTTTCGTCGCAAACTATTTGCTTATTTCGCGAAGAATCCCATTTTTGTACGAACTATCATTTTAAGCTTGGATTTGGGTTATTTATTTTTCTAAAACGGTCCAAGCACGTTTATATGATATTTTCAACTAAGAAATATTTTTATTTATGAAAATTTAGCCATTAATGATTTTATTACGAAGTTTCGTAAATAATTATTTTCCAACGCGAGGTTTACTCTAATTGCTTTGAAATACCTTTAATAAATTTACGATCATTTCTTTTATCAACCTACAATTATTTTTGGACCCTTTCCCACCATTTTGGACCGTGACCCCCATGTCACACTACTATTACTACATATTTTTACAACTTATTATTTTTATGTTTTTAAGAGAATAATTATTTCACAAGATATTTTTACCATGTTTTAATGTGATGATTCATGCATGCAAAAACTTTTCAACCTCCACATACATCATTTTGGCCAAGTTGTGTAGTATACATGTACCTTGTTTTCATCAATTTTAAGAGCTTCATTTATGCTTAATTCTTTCACTTTTTTTTCTCATTTAATTTACATCAATTTTAATCAAGGCAAATACCTCCTCTTTTTCTCTCTTTTGGTTCATGAAATCTGAATTTTTCAGCAGCCATTTCTGGCCGGAAAACCGTCTTCAAGCATCGCCTTCCGTCTCCTATTTTTCTCTTATTTCGATCCTCTTTTCGTCTCATTCGTTAAGGTATTAATCAATTTCATTTTTAATCGTTATACACCTTGTTTTTCTAGCGATCTTATGGTATTTTCATACCATGGATGTCATGTTTTTGTAGTATTTTTGGAGGATCCGGAAGAGGACGAATACATCGTCGACTCGGACTTAGATTAGAGGTATCATCGACGTTACTCGGTATTGCATGATTTTAATTGTGTAATTGCATGTATATTTCTATATTTTATTTTTGACAATATACGTACGTCATATAATCTGGAATTTTTTTAAAATTTGAAAATTTGCATGTTTCGATATTTTTATCGCTTTTATGAGATTAACGATTAAATCGTCGTATTAATTTGTAAAATCGTAATATTCGGCCTAAACTTGTAATATATGATTATATTCTGTAAAAATGAGGTTTTTGATGATTTTAATAATTGATCATTTTTATGATATTTAAGTTATCAATTATTGAATTATTAGCGTTTACGGACAAAAGATTAAAAGCCGATTTTTAGTTCTAGTACTTAAACATTTTATTTTAATCTGATTTTTGACGTGGTGAAACTTTTTGATGAAATAGAAGTTTCTGAATTTTTTCATAATTTTTGGTAATTTTTAAGTGGATGAATTAATTAATTACTTTAAATCATCGTTTATCATTAAAACCGTGTTTGTCGTTTAAATTCTCGATTTATGGTCGTTTTTGTAAATCTGGAAAAAAATATGATTCTGATGATTTCATAATAAAATGTAATTTTATGATTTTTAGTACTTTAATAAAATGTTAGGAACGATAAGTTTTATTATTGGAATCGTTAATTGTGAAAACGGGTTGTAAAGTCGGTTTTGACGAGATTTATTAAATCTGGAATTTTTGGAAATCTGGGAAATTAGTAGTTTCTGGAAAATCATGATTTTTAAGTTTAATAATAATTTTTGGATATTAATACTTAAATCGTTTTGTATTTACTATTTTTATTAATTGTTATTGTCGAGATTAGACGATTAACGGGAAAACGGTTTAAAAACCGAGTTTTCGGATTCTGGAAAATTTTATTTTCTTGATAGAATGTCCATAAATATATTTTAACTATTTTACGTAATTTATTTTACTATTTATTAAAGTCTTTAATTAATAAGTATTGATTTTTGGACAAATTGTGATTTATCGTTAAAATGCTTCGTCTTACCTAAAAAAATATTTTTCCAGCAATTTTGAAAATATTTAAATCTGAAACTTTAAGACTTAAATCATCCCTTAACATACTCTAAATATGTTCATTGGTTTAATTAAATAAAAGACGTTAAAGTATTTAATTTGACATTTGCCGTAAAATCCTATTTATGTTCGTTTTGTCGAAACTATTAATAATTAGGGAATTTTAATTTTATAAACTTTGAAAACACCCCGATTAGTAGTATTAAAATGTTTAAGACATTTTTATTCATTTTATAAACACTTGGAAGATATATATTTTAATAATTTCATAAACCTAAATGCTCTCACTTTGATAATTAATATCGTTAAGGCCGAAAGTATTAGTTTTATAAATCTATATCGTTTACTAAAAATGTTGTGTTAGTATGAACTAATATTTTTGCTATTTTGATATGATGCTATTTTTAGTGAAGTTTCTAAAAGTAGAAGTTTTCTAAAATGAAAAGTTTCCTCTTTTGGAAGGCGATCCTTTTCCTCTTTTGTTCTCTTATTATTATAATGATTATATCTTTTGAATATCGATAATGGCTTTGTTTTGGAGTTATGGAATAAGGATAAGTATGGGGTTAGAGTAATACAGTCTAGGATGTACGGTTTTGCCATCAACTACAAGGCTGGTGTATCCATTTTGGATGCATTGGTTGTTGATCTGGACACATTTGGTGTACAGGAGTATATGTGCATTGTGCCCTTAAGCTAGATATCGCATCGTGTTAGTCGCCGTCAGTTGAACTGGATACATTTGATATCGAGGAGGGGTGTATATTACTTAAGCTAGGACCTCGCATTGATAAGTCGCCATCCTATTATGGTTGAGTTGCCTAGTTAGAGACCTTGGATCTTCGCTGCGTGTGAAGTTGGTGTCTGAGTTCTCAAAGCTAGTTTTTAGTACATCCCTAGTGAAAGTCTAGCCTTGTGCACAATAACCGAATATCCATAACGCCATTTTGAATATTTTATTATTATAGATATAATTTGGTTGCAGGTTGACAAATGTTTTAAGTTTTCTTCGGAAAACTCATTTTTATTATATTGTTTCGTTACGTGAAGTTTTTCACTGAAAGCTTATTTTCACTATAATGTTTTACTGTTTTCCTTTTTTACTATTTTTCTATAATAGTAATTGCAGTTTGAAAATCCTGTTATACGGCTGGGAGAACGTTGGCGTTGCTCCCCACTGATTGTGGCTGTTATGTTTTAACATGGCAGATATACGTGTTACGGGTGTGGGCTAGCGAGCACTGTGGATCCTGCTTGTTTATTTTGATAATTATGTCTTATGGATTGTTCAAACCCCTTTTGTGGATTGTTTTAAATTTTGGCCATTTTATTTAAGGCCTATTGTTTGATTTTACCATTTTAATTTTACTAAGACATAGTTACAGTGTGTTTTAATCCCGACTCTACAGTGTTTCCGCCACTGTATCGCGTTAGATTTTCTAGGGGATTACACAGATGACATTCAATGCAAATTAAAGAGTGCAGAACACGAAAAGACAACACAAAGAAAGAGGCAGACAAGTAGAAAAGTGTAATCTTGGCACAAAACACAAGGGCCCACGTTCAATAAATAGCCAACTTACATCCAGACGCCCTAACAACCGCAGCCAAAGGGAACCGGCATCCCAATAATACAAGGCCGGTATTCGGAAAACAAAATAAAAAAGGGTCGGCAACCCCCAAACTACACAATCCGACTAAAAAACTACCTAAAATAAGCAAAAGGGCGACAGAATGAAAGCTGAGGATCACCCGTGAAGCACCACCGACACGACCACACAAGCAAAAGAAGACCGCCTTCCCCATCTACTGACCTCAACCGGCAAAACGAGGTCCGACCAAGAAGAGGAGCCCTATTCCATTTCTTCCTCTTCAGTATCCTCCTGAGGGAGGGAGGAAGCCGAACTAGCAGTCGCAGACGAGGAGGCGGGAGGAGGAGGGGCACGAATCCCACGGAGGGTATCAAAACCCTCCGCCATTTCGCCCGAGGAATCACTGGGGCATAAGGGTCCGGCCATTCACGACGGACCGGATGAGCGACTGCTCGAAGAATAGGGGCCGGAGGAGTCACCCGAGGATGGACAATCCGGGTCAACATCCGGCTCAGAAACCCCGAAGTGCACCCTGGCCCTCCGGCGGCGGCGACTACGGTCACCATCATGAGAACATCCAACAGCCCCCCAGCAGAAAGAGGAGGAGGAGGGGCTGCGGCGGCGGGTGCCGGTGGACGCGACGGAGGCCCACGAGACACCCAACGCCCAAAGACGGGTCTGGAAGTCTCCAGAGAAGGGGAGCACCTCCGACGCTTGGCAGGAACTTGAGAATGCTCCATAGTAGACGGGGGAGAGTTGCTGCCACAAGAAGAAGACATGATTAAGCAGAATTTGTGAAGAATGAAATAAGGGAGTGATGCCAGAAATGGCAAAGAAATTGAGGGGATTATATAGTAAACATATACCATGCATGCACCACATTAAATGCACAATTACCCAGCAACCTAGGGAAGAGTAAAGGTCATCATTACATCCATAAAAGGCACCCCAGCCATGAATAGGGAAGGCGAACGGACTCTCTGCAAGACGCCAACAGCTTTGTGATGCCTCGCCCTGGCACTGATAGCTGGAACCAGCCTACGGTGACCCTTGGCAGGCAGCCCGCAATGGGGCAATTGATGGGGATCGGCACCACAGGCAGCCGGTAGCCGGCACTTTAGGGGACACTTCACTCAGCAATCAAACCACGCCGGTTCTCCGTGGCGGAGGTAGGCGCCGGTGCAGTCCGTACGACTCCAGCCCTATAAATAACAAGAGAGCTACCAAAAGAAAAGGGACACAGAATAGATACAAGACATCATCTCTCTAAAAAGTTAAGTTATATCGTCCATAACCCTAAGTCGACTTCTTTGCCCACGTGACTGACTTGAGCGTCGGAGAGGCAACCTCGGACACCCTCCGAGGCCTTTGTGTGCTCCTTGTGCAGGTCAGGAGTTCAGGGCTTACCAGGGACGAAGATGGAGATCGTCGGCCATACCCGGCTAGAGACCTGTGATTGTTTGATACCCAAACACTTATATTATTATTATTATTATTATTATTTGCAAGAAAGGTACATCTTATTATATTAATAAGAATAAAGATCTTACAAAAGTAAATCCCCTAGAGTTCTCAATTACATCAAGCATTTGATTGTAAGATCGACACCTTTACCCCTTAATCTAGTGTAGACATCAAACTTGATCTTGCTAACAGTACTAGCTATGGAACTATTCTTCCCCCTCAAATAAACGAGCATTACGTTCAACCCATATGAAGTAAATTGCAGCGGCTAAACAGCTACAGTACCACTGATGCTTCCAGTGTCTTCTCTTCTCTTGTAACGCACTCCATTGTAGCTCCTTAATAAGGTCATTACTCCTTCCTGTGATTTGCATCCAACAGAGCAAGTTTTGCCAAACTTGCCTAGAGAACGAGCAGTGAAAGAAAAGGTGTCTTGCAGTTTCCTCAGCCTGTGAGCACAGAATACACCTATTCGCAAGCTGCAGTCCTCTCTTCTTAAGGTTGTCCTGGGTGGCAAGAGTCCTCAAACCTGCAAGTGCTAAAAGTATACGGTGCTTGGGAGTGACAAGCGCATAATTGATGCCTTTCAACCAAGGAATCACACGACAAATTGGTCTGAACCAGTCATAGGCAGCACCGACATAATAAGATGTTCCTATTGACCAGCTTAGAATCAATTGTTGGGCTTCCTCTTTACCTCCAGTAGCTTGAAGAATTTCATCTCTAATACTTAGGATGTCATTAAAAGTTGCAGTGTATCTTTCAGCCTTCTTGATATCCCATATGCTTTCAGCCTTCAATATGTAACTCTTATGCCAAGCACCCCAAAGCCCCCCTTTATCAGCAATGAGAAGCCATAACCAACGAGCCATAAGCGCCTTATTCCATTAAACAAGGTGTTTGATATTGAACCCACCTTCATTCCGAGGTGTACAGATTCGCCCCCATCTTTTAAAAACCATTCTAGTCTTATCTCCATCCCCAGACCAGAAAAATCGAAGGCTTAATTGCTCGATTCTCTTAGTCACATTGGCTGGAAACAATGCATTAGAGCACCAGTAATTTGTTAATCCAAAAATCACTGAACTAAGGAGTTGCAACCTGCCAGCATACGATAATATAAGAATGTAGAAGACCATCTATGGATCATCTTTTAGTCAATAGGCTAAAAGCATTTGCTCTCTGATAGTCCATTGAAGCGAATCAAAGGCTTTACGAAGATCTATCTTCATCAGACATCTAGGAGTTATGTAAGCTCTTCCATAATTTTTAATAAGAGACTGTGAAAGGGCTATATTTGTATGAATGCTCCTCCTAGGGACGAAAGCTGACTGCTCCAATCCTATAACTTCCTCAAGAACATCCTGAATTCTAAGCACTAGAATCTTACTAACTACTTTATAAAATACTGAACAACACGAGATAGGCCTAAAATCAAGCACCGACTGAAAGACCACTTTCTTAGGAATAAGAGTAATGATTGTTGTATTAGCTTGCTTTAGCATCCTTCCTTTCAGAAAAAAATCCCGAACTGCTGCACAAAAGCTCCCCTTAATGGTGGCCAAAGAGACCTTGAAGAATTCAGAAGAAAATCCGTCCAGTCATGGACTTCTATCAGAACCAATAGAGAAGACGTATTTCTTAATCTCTGCCTCTGAAGGCAGTTGTAGCATTGCATCCCAGTCCTCATGTTTTACTAATGGACCATTCTCACTACAAGAAAGAATATTCATTCCTACGGACCCGATTCGTAGGAAACATGCCCATTTCCGTCGGAATAAGCACGTTCCTACGGAAAATTCGTAAGAACCATTCCGTCGGTATACTTCGTCGGAAAAAAAACTTCCTACGTCATTTTTCGTAGGAAATAACTTTCTTACAGAATGTTCCGTCAGAATGGCTAGTGACGAGTATTTGTTGACAAAAAATTCGTTCCTACGGAACATCGTCGGAAGGGATCAAATTTCTTATGAAAATTCCGTAGGACAATATCTTTCATAGGAGGCATTGATTGAGAAAAAAAATATTATTAAATATTTCGAGCTATAGATTTCCTTAGGAAACTTTAGAAGTTTCGTAGGAAAAAAATCTTATTTTAGACATAATTTCTATGCTTCATGTCGTCCTTAGTATACGAAAACCCTATGAACATCACCGACATACGTTAACGCTCCACCACAAATCGGGAGGCCACAATTCCACAAAACAAATGTGTAATACGAAAACGCAATTCAAATTTGTCAGAAAAGAAATAATCTCAGATATCACATTACAATAAAACAAAAGTTTCTCATTCCAAAACTTCTAGCCATCGAAAACCTTCATTAGAGTGTCTAGTTGTTCTTACGTCTTCAGGATTGTTTCATTCATTCTTTTATTCCCCTCTAAAACCTTAGCATTATCCTCTAGCACCTTAGCATTATCTACTTGAACCCTACTTAGCAACCCAACACCAACATAAGAATTGGAGGTGATATATGTAGCCGAAGATGTTGTATATGATGGCGCCTTTTTGAAATATTAATCAACAGCATTGCCTATGCCATACAATCGTTCCTTCTGAAATCCACCCACAACTTCGATGAAAAGTTCATCCTCATCAAATTCACCCCCTTCCACAATCGCTTGTGCTTTTCGAGACTCAAATATTTTCTGAAAAAAACATAATATAAAGAATTGTAAATAAGCTTTAAAACTATAGTTTTAGCAGATAATATGTAGCTAAAAATTAGAAAACCGAAGGTAAAATATCTACTACTTACTACTACTTACGATATAATACCGAGTAATGTTCAAAAGTTACCATGCGACGACATCGAAATGATCACGTACTTGTCCATGCCGAGGTCCTCCACCCAAAACTCCTATGAAAGCAGATTGTATAAGAACCATATAACGAGAGTAGAATGAAAGTGGAGAAATGGGTAATTGAATCGAATTACTCATAAAAGATTGGATGAATCGAAAGATTCTAGCTGGAACTAGTGTAATATAATCGGGAGAGCACGCGCCAAAGAGCCCGAAGAGAAACAAGGTAAGAGGGACTACGATATGGTAAATCAGAATACCCAAATTAGAGAAGAAGAAAGAGGTGATACGAGCAAGAACGGAACAAGAGATGTAGATCAACGGCGAACGAAACATTAAGGGATCGAGTAACAGTAACAATAATGCATAAAAACACTAACAACATCGACCAAACATCAGTAGTAGTAGTCCACAGTAACGAAACAGAAGCAACGAGAGCAATAAGAGTAGGCACGACCATCGAGAGTAGAAAATGGCGGAGAAGAACGAGATCAGCAACAAAACGTATAAGTCCAGTACAGTAGCATGTAAAACAGCAAAATGAATGATGAATGAAGAAGGAAAAGAGCAATGAAGAGAGCAGATTATTGACAAAAAAACATTTACGAACAGCAGCAGTAAGTATAGATTAACGAGACACAAAAGAGGGCAAATCGGACCCGAAACAACATGATCAAGAACAAATCACAGCAAGACGACCTCAATGCAGTAGGAAAACGAACAAAGACAAAAACAACAACAAGGGCGGCAGTAACAACAGACAGAGCAACGAAAATAACGACTGCAACAGTGAGACGAGATGGGGAAACAAGTGAAACATCGACAAAAGGCATCAACAATTTGATTGACAGATTCAGGCACAAAAACAGCAGTAACGAAGGGCAGTAGCGCCAAGCGACAACAGCCAAAATCGTAAACAACAACACAGACAACGACAATCTTGTAGTACGAACCACAGTAGCATCAAACAGCAATGACAAACAAATTGATGACAATAGGAACAATCAACAACGACCAATACAATAGCAATAAACACATCGAACGAAGAGGAAGAGGAAGAGGAAGAGGAAGAGGAGGAGGAGGAGGAAGAAGAAGAAGAAGAAGAAGAAGTGAGGAGAATAGGAAGGCAAAGCACAACAAGAATGCAAAGCAGTAGCAACATCAGGAAGACAACAATAGTATACTTGATGCAGTAACGAAACTCGACACCAGCGAACAACACGCACAAAAGACGGCAATAGATTAGAACGAGACAAGGGAGAAGAATGGAACTACCTTTCAGAATCAGACAAGGTGCAGGAATCTGCAATGTATGCAACAATCCGGTGATACCTCTTGTTCTCATTCAACTGAAACAAAATGCCCTCCCATTCCTCCATGCTTACGTCACCACAGTATCCATTATCTGTATGTGCATAATTTCAGTTCATGAATTCTGAATATAACTGAGATGAGTTTGATGAACTCTTTCAAAGCATTGGCCAAAAACCAAAATTATAGATCATCACATGTACCAAGTCTGGGAGCAGAATAGTTGGTCTCTCATATGAAATAACTATTGTATATAGACGATAAAAGCACGATATATAAGTTTACCCTGAAGTGAACCGAGTAGTGGCGTTGTTAGACGTCATCCGAGCCCTGTCAGCTGTTACTTGTGACAGTTTCTGAAGCACAAAACCTTCTCCTTTGCATTCTGAGAAGATACCAGTTCCACTACATGCTTCACATTCTTTTACCGGTGTCTCACTTCATTCAAATTAACATAGTTTTCTTCATATTTTTGCTTATATACAATTATATCAGAAAACCGATGTTCGTTTTGCCATCTGGGCAGTAGTGATAGATTGTAGTGATTCCAGTTGATGGAGGTGAGCGTATGGAGTAGTGATCATATTAATATGTGATGCTTATATATTTATTCTAGGTTACGAGACTCACTACTTTCTAATTCTTATTTTTCAATCATGATGAACTGCTATGTCTTATACAGTATTTGATTTCTTAAACTTTGTATCTCCTGCTCCTATTTTTGTCCACTTCTATCTATTGAACAATTATTTTTACTTCAATTGGCTCTAATTAGTTTCTCCACATTATTGAACAGTGATGTTCATGTCTCTACAATATTTTTTAATTAGGCCGAATCTAAGTAAGTGGATTAGAGAGACTAATTGAGTGAGTTACAGTCCAAACTAACAACCGAGAATCAAATTGATAGCAAAATTGCACCACATAACATATAAAAATCAATGCAGAGATTTATTTATAGGGTTTACATCATAAGCTTTGGAAATCTGCTTGAATTTAGATTCAGCTTTCAATTGATTCCAATTGAAACCAATAACTTCAAATACTGATTCCAAAATTCAAAGAACGAACACAAAGAAGATTATTAACATCAAAAACACTGAATCAACAAATCATACTGTACCCAGTAACTTCAAATACTAATTCCACCATTGACGAACATAATCGAAACTCAAAACACGAACCCAGAACAAAACATAAAATCAAACAAAAACTGAGATTAATTTATATAGCAGATATCCGAGAAAATTGAAAAATTGCAAAAATTAGGGATTCAGAGAAGAATGAATTACGTGAATAGAGGGAAATAGCAGAGCAACACGAACAACGCGAGAAAATTGAGAAGTTAGTCACAGTGATGCAGGCGCAGAACAACGCGAGAGAATCGAGAAGGCGCAAAATGAATCAATGGTTAAACAATGCGTGGAATGAGATGGGGGTAAGAGGAGAAGAAGGCAGATGATCAGCGCGCGCCAGGCGGCAGCAGTCGTCGGAGAGTATGAAGGATGAAGACGGGTTGAGGGTTATGTGCGTATGGATGAAGGTGGGTTGAAGGTATGGATGGCAACGGACCGGATCCGGACCGGATCCGCATGGATCCAGATCCAGATTCACATTCCTATTAGCGGATCCGGATCCGGTCCGGATCCGACGGATCTCAAAATTGTAAATCCAGATCCGGATCCGCCGGATCTGGACCGGATCCGGATTAGATCCGCGGATCCAATTTCTTACTTAAATTCTACAAATTTTTTAATTAATACGTATTTACGACCATATTAATTTTCATAATTTTACAAATAAAATTGAATATAAAGATTCATAATCAAAGATTAATAAACTAAAAAAAAGAGTCTTAGAAATAACCAAAAAACACAAAATAAAGTTCTTAGTTTTTTATTATTGTTTATTTTTTAATAAAACGGATTTGCAGATCCAGATCCGGATTTATTTATTAAGATCCAGATCCGTTTAAAGATAGCGGATCCGGATCCGGATCCATATCCGATCCGTGCGGACCGGATCTTGCGGATCCGGATCGGATCCCGGATCCGTTGCCATCCCTAGTTGAAGGTCGAGTTTAATTTTTTTTTAATAGAAACATATAAATCTGTATTTTAATAGTCTAAGGATTGAATGAACGAGTTCTATATTTTAATAGTCGACCGGAGTAGGAAATAAAGTTAAAATAATAAATAAATAAATAAACTGACCCAATGAAATATCGAGTAAATAATAGATTCTTGAGGTTAAAAATAAGTATTTGGGACGTAAAGGAAGTTTTGAAAACAAATATTTGGAGTGAAGGATTATAGTATAAAAGTATCTGGAGATTTAAAATAGATATTTCCAAGGAAATTTTTTTCACAAAAATGAATTAAATTTTTTTCTCGAGGAGAAATAATAATTGTTTGACGAATGTTTGATGAAATGAATTTCGTGAGACAAATAGTATTTTAGAAGTTCAAAAAAATAATGTCATTTTATAGTAATTTTAGGAATTACGAGTTAAATCGTAAACATAATAAAATATGAATAAATTTAATTTATAAAAAACAGGGGTGTTACAATGAGTTCCTGGAATTTTATTACCATCGATAGCATATTTTCTCGGTTGGCTTTTGCGCTATTAGACATCTTTTTAAACGCATAATTATTTCTATATGTGAGAAATATACATATCAAATTTTTCTTCCGTTTAAAAGTGAAAAAATAGCTTCAAAACCGCGTACCTGGTTTTTTAAATTCTGAACCGAACCCGACTCGGTTTTTCAATGCAAAAACTGATTCGAGTATCCGAACCGGTTTTCAACTCCAAAATCTTTAAAAACTGTTTCACAATATTTGTTTGATTAAACGAATTGTAATTTTTTTATTAAAGTGTAAACACCAAATTAATATATTAGAGTAAATATTAATAATAATTAAAAATTTCTTTAATTGATTTTTAAAAAATTTATTAATGACATTTTCATAAATTGAGTCTTGATGATATGGTCAACTAACATCACTCGAAAAAATCCTCGAATATGTAGATATATACTTATATATTTCAGTCGTCTCAATCATTTGTTTACCTTTAATTACCATACTTCTCACAAAAAATATATAAAAGGTAAACAAATGACTGAAAATGAAACCGCTCTGGTTTAAACCGGTACCCGGTTTTGATTCATATTGCAAACCTGAACAGAATCGGTTTAAACTTGAGCTGGTTCTTATGACCCAGTTTTTTTAAAAATATGGTTATCTTTGTTATAAACCGATTTTTTGAACCGGTTTCCTAACCGATTTTTGATCCCGTTTTAACTAATATTGCAAAAATTTCCATATCGAGTTTTTTTCATTTCAAATAGTAAACCGGTTCAAAACCGTGTACCCGGTTTTCAAAACTGTGAACCGAATTCATAATATACCGGACATCGGATGTAATTAGGTATTAGATTGAGTCAAATCAAAGTAGGTCAGTTTCGATCATTAATTTCTGTCAGTACTGTCGATTGTCGAACGGGTCCGATCTAGAGTGCGTCTGATCCATTTTCTCGTGTCGGATCGGGTGTTACCATGTCTAATTAGCGTCATTTAAGTTGATTAATTAACGTCGATTTTTATTTGGTACGATATGTTGTATATTATATGCGGCAGATCATTGTGGGTTAGTTGCGTTGATTTTCCAATCGTCGAGATATAATCGCCACAAAAATATGATTTTCGTGTAGTGAGACCCATGACCCGTATATCCTGCACGTATTTGTCTCGACCCGTATGACCCGATCCGCTTGACATGTCTTCATGTAGTAGAAGTGAATAAAATAAACGACTCCATATCATGTAATAATAGATAAAATCACATGAATATTTCGAGGATACTAACTGATATATACACACACAAGGACAAAAATTTAATGGGGGTATTACATTCGTGTTTCGGGTTCGGTCGATTCATGTTCCGTAAAATACGGAGAGAATATAAACAGTATGTAAGGAAAAAAGGATTTTAAATGTATGCATTAACATTAGTTAAATCGTTCACGAAACTTAATTACTTGGACTTACAAATTTTCCTACAGAACATTCCGTAGCCTAAAATGTTTCTTAGCACAAGACCGTAGGAATTTCGTAGGGGTGCTTTAAAGGAGCGACGGGTTGGGATTCCGTAGGAAATATCTGTAGGAACTATTTACTTTCCTACGCCTTTCAAGATCCGTAGGAATTATTCCGTTGGAATTTGCACTAATTCTAGTAGTGTCTTGACCAGGGCCAAATCAATGTCGTTCACTCTCTTTTTGGTACCTAGTAGACCCTTATAGTACTCCACAAAACTATGACCAACATTATGCATCCCTTCCTTGTAATTCCCCTTGACATCAATTATAGCCCCAATGACTTGTTGTTGTCTCCTCTCTTTAAGCCTTGAGTGGAAAAATTTAGTAGACTCATCACCCATGATAATGTTGTCCATTTTAGACCTCTGCCTTATTATGCTAAGTTCCGCCTCACATAAAGTCTTATGCACCTGTAAAAGATCCCTCTCCATATCAATATAATATTGAGAAAATGGGTGCTTGTGCAAGTCTTCTTGGCAATCCCCAATCTGCCTTTCTACTTCAGTGATCCTATTATGTATACTTGAGAAGTTATTCTTATGCATCTTCTTCAGAGCTTCCTTTACCCTTTTTAATTTTCCAAAAAGCTTAAAGCCTTCTGTCCCCTTTATACTATACTTCCAAGCTACCTCCACTGTTCTAGTGTAAGAAGGACTCAAAGTCCATCAGTTTAGGAAACTGAATCTTACTTTCCTCTTACCTTCAGCTAAGACTGACACAACCAAGGGCGAGTGATCAGAGACACCTGACGTCAAAGTGGAGGCAAAGGAGTTTGGAAAAGTGTTAATCCACGCTCCATTGACCAGAACTCTGTCCAGCCTAGTCCAGATGCGAGAAGTAGCATCGTGTTTATTAGTCCAAGAGAACTCCAAACCCTGGTTTTGAAGTTCCTGCAACCCACTAGCAGTAATGCAACAATTGAAATCATCCATATCATCATCATCTGGAGGAGAACCTCCAATCTTCTCCTCAAGATTACGAATGATGTTGAAATCACCAGATACAATCCAATTATCCAAGGAGGCAAGCCCCCCTAAATCATTCCAAAGACTTTTTCTTCCTTCTCCATCATTATAACCATAAATAACAGTAAAGAACACCTCATTCCTAGTACTATAATGAAAAATAGAACTATGTATGAGCTGAGCAGTTGAAATCAGAACTTTAATTCTCACTGTATTGGCATTCCAGATTAGCCAAATGCGCCCATTGTAGTGATGAGCATAATTGCATTCCACATTATATCTCTTGAATTTATTAGTAATAATAGCTCTAGATTTACCTTCCTTTATTCTTGTTTCAAGTAACCCCAAAACATCTATGTGTTTATTACTAATCAAGCTTAAAACCGCATTCTGCTTGATCTCCTCATTCCCCCCTCTAATATTCCAAGTAGCTAATTTCATTGAGGTAAGTCAGGTGGTATTGCATCACCTCCAGGTTCCCTATCCTCATTTTCCTGCAAATGTGATACCTATTTGAATTAACCAGCTCTACCTTGTCCTCTTTGTTCATTTGAAAGCCAAAAGAGTGTTTTGCACCAGAACGCCTTGTCACTAGCATGAAATCAGAATGTTGCTCTCCCTCATCAACCACCTTGTCTGGCCCATCCAACTTAAGCTGTGTTGGATTAGGATCCTTGTTCTCTGGCTGCTACAATGTTTCATTTCGTTCCAGTCCTCCTGTAGACTCTTGTCCAGGGTTTTCCATGACAGTAGGAGCAGGATGAACTTCTCCCCCTGTGCTGCCACCATCTCCCTGCACAACAGCTTTCTTAGGTGTGTATCGTACAGCAGTCCCTTCACCTTTTCCTTTAGCCTTCCCTTTTTTGCAAGAGGGTTGAGTATGACCGAGCTTCCCACACCCATGGCAGTAGTATGAGAGCCATTCATACTCAACTTTCTGAATTGATTTCCCCAAATGTGGAATATTAATTGTGATAGTATCAGGCAGATCTTTAGAGACATCCACCTCTACCATAATTCGGGCAAAAGACAGGCGCTCCTTGTATGTGGTGGTTACATCAGCATACATTGGCCGCCCTATCTTACTCGCCATCTTGCTCAACACTGTATCTGTCCATAAGTATGGATCCAATTGAAACACCCCACATTGATTGAAAATGTCCTATTTATGAGCTTTGCTTAAAGGGATTTAAAGTACTACTCATATCAACAAAGTGCACTTTCTTTTCTGGTTTGCCCATGATAAGAACTCCGCAGTTAAGCGTGCTTGACTGGGAGCAATCTTAGGATGGGTGACCTCCTGGGAAGGTTTCCGGGATGCGCATGAGTGAGCACAAAATGTGCTGGAAAGGACTCGTGTTGGTCTGTGGGACTAGTACAAAGCCTGGCGAGCTACCGTAGTCAACATTTCCGGTCCTAGGATTGGGCGGGGGTGTTACAAATGGTATCAGAGCAACCCTGGGACCGTGCATTTGGCACCTAGCGGGGGTGGATTCTGGGTCAGCGGTTATGCTGCCAGGCGCAACGAGGACGTTGTGTTCTTCAAGTGGGAGTGATTGAAACACCCCACATTGATTGAAGATGTCCTATTTATTAGCTTTGCTTAAAGTGATTTGAAGTACTACTCATATCAACAAAGTGCACTTTCTTTTCTGGTTTGCCCATGATAAGAACTCCGCAGTTAAGCGTGCTTGACTGAGAGCAATCTTAGGATGGGTGACCTCCTGGGGAGGTTTCCGGGATGCCCATGAGTGAGGACAAAATGTGCTGGAAAGGACTCGTGTTGGTCTGTGGGGCCAGTATAAAGCCTGGCGGGCTACCGCAGTCAACATTTCCGGTCTTAGGATTGGGCCGGGGTGTTACACCAATTCTGGAAATAGAACCCAAACTGGCACAATGGAGACACGATCCATCTCTTGTGAAAATAGTGGACTCCATTGCTTAAGAATGATAAAGTTTCTCCCCAATTGCCATGGTCCTCCTCTCAAAGCTTGGTCCATTTCTGCCTGAGTCCAAAATTTGAACGAAAACCAACCTTTCTTAAAATACTGGACTGTTGGAAACGCATGATTCCAATTTTTCTGAGCAAAATCGCTCATTTTCTTAAGAGATGGCTTAGCTCCAATTACGTTACCCATCAAAGTAAATTTCCATTGTTTCAATTCATCCATGAAATCCTCAATTTCAATTTCTATCTTATCAGATTTGGCCCTAGTTTCATCAAAAAATAGTTCCATACCAGGCTTTACCGTTTTGGTCTTATTTGCCCAGCTCGATGTAATTGGCTCCTTCATGGCCGGCTTTTCCGTCGCCACAGTATTCAAGACTATAGTTGCTGGCTGTTCCGTTGCTACTGGCTCAATTATAGTAGCCGGCTGTTCCGTCGCTACTGGATTCAGTGAAATAGTAGTCGGTTGTTCCGTTTCTACTGGTTCAGTGATAGCATTACCTGCCTCTTTATCCTTCAACTCAGCATCTACTCTTTGTTGTCGCGCCTTCATTCCTCCAGATAATCGTCCTTCTTTGATTTGTCGGGCTGAATGCAACGCTCGATCAATTAATTCATTAACGATCGGGACCCCCTGTTTTTGCACCATATGCAGCTCTTCCCCTTCACCATTGTTATTCAATCCTATACTATTAAAATCACCATGATTGTACGTATCTGATTCCTTGTTTTTTCGCGGCCTACCTCGACCCCTTCCCGTGCCTGCCGTCGATTTTTGCATCCGCCGGTGTGCTTGCTTGGAGAGAAAGCTTTCTCTAGAGAGAGAGTAGAGAGAGGTTAAGTCCAAGATTATTATTATTATTATTTAAAAAAAAACGGAACTTGCATTAACACCAGAACAAATTACAAGAAGTTAGAGGGGAGCCGAGATTCTATCTGGGCCCCCACTCCCTTAGCAATAACAAAACTAAATCTAGTGAAAATATGAACTGTGGCACGCGCTCCAGCATCCTGTGACATAGCGAATTTACGAATCCGCTGGAGCAGAGAGACAGCCTCCGTGTCGAGCTTGCCGAGAGAGGAGAAGGAGAAAGGAAGGAAACCATACCCAATCGCCGTGCAGCGTGCCTGATACTTGGCAAACTTACGACGAGCAGCATCAGCAACGGCCCGTCCGGGCTCAAAAGAAGTCAAGCCGGACTGGGTCAAAGGAGAGGACCCGGTCAGATCAACACAAACATCGCGCCCCCTGTCCCACGAGTAGAGCAGAAGATCGGCAGGTCGCAAGGGCTTGTCATCATCATCGCAGAGGCCAATCTCCACCTCCTTGCCTGCAGAGATCCCCGTCCGGAAGCAAATATCCAACAGTGTGTCACGGACAAGGTTATGGCGATGTTTAATCCCCACAGTACCAGCACAGGAAACCGCGTGATCCCCAAAAATATCCTCTCTGAGGGCCCTGGAGCAGGAAGAACAAGTCCCGGATAGCGGAAACAAAGGGACTCCCAGGCGGTAACTAAGAACACTGCGATATGTTCGAGCGTTCATGGTTTGCCCAAGCTCAGTAATAGGGACAACACTCAACCAGTCAGAAGAATGGTCCCCCTGCTGAGATTTCCACAGGGCAACCTGTCGAGGAGTCATGGAGAAAACAGATTCTGCCGCTGAAGCAACCCTCGTGAAATATGTATCTGCCAATTTCTTCATAAGTTTTGGGGCAGCGATCTCAGAGGGGTTACCCAAGAAGTCAGAACCGGTAGCCTCAACAAACCCACTTAAGGCAGACTCAAAGGCAAATCCAGGAGAGGCGATCTCGGAGGGACGAAGCAGCCTAGCTTGTAAATCGGCAGACTGGAGGCGAGAAGCAAGGAAGGCAAAGTGAAGGGCATTCGCGGCGGCAAAGACACCGAGCCCCCCTAGGGAAAAGGGGAGAGTGGTCAGCCGCCACTGCCACCCCCCGTAACCTGGTCCGGACGCCGTGATAATACGCTCAAGACTAGATCGGAGCGTAGTGTCGAAAGAAAGGTGGGCCGACCCAAAGGCAAGGGGAGAGCAAGTGCGCAAAGCAAAGTATAACTTAGAAATACCTATGCACGCCCGGAGAAGAAGTAACTCACACTGGGGATCCTCAATCGTAGCAACCAAGTCCATGAGCTCTATAGTACGGGTGACCCTCTTTGAGACAAGAGCGCCACTGAAAGCTGGGCACACGCTGACCGGTCCCCCCAGGACCTTAACACCGTGCAAGGGCCTGGCAATAGAGGTAGGGAAAACACTAGCACACCTGCTTCTCGGATCTTCGACAGGCCAAAAGACCTCTGTCTTCGCAACATTGAGGTGGAGGCCAGAACGGGGGCCCTCCTCCATGATCATCTGAAGAACCTTCCCCACAACAAGCGTATCCCCAACAATAGTACTATCATCGAGGTACCAAGCCTGAAAGAAAAGATCAAAGGAATCCCTTATCCTGCGAACCAAGGGATGCAGGACCAGAGAGAAATGGAGGGGACCTAAAGGGTCACCTTGCTGAACCCTCTGACACGAGCGGAGACTGTGCTCCCCATAGTAGAGCCTGACGGGACTGGAGTAGCAAAACTCAACCCAACGGGAGAGAGCAGGGCACTGATGGCGAACCTCCTACATCATACTCGCCCGGTCAACCAAGTTAAAGGCATTCTGGAAATCGACAAGTAGCATGGAAAGACCCACATCCGCGCCACGGTCCTCTACAAGGCGGTTCAAGGAATGCAGAATAGCTTCACCCCCGCTAGAAACACCAACCCCGAATTGAAGGCCCTCAAAATATCCACACAAAGATGGGCCAACCAAGTAAGCTCCGACCTTAGAAACAAGGCGCCTCCAGATAGTGCCCACAGCAATAGGACGAACCCCACCCCCCGGCTTAACAAGCGGGGTGAGTGGAGCGCTGGCAATGTATTCACCTAACCCTTGTGGACAGTTCCCCCCAAGAAAAAGGTTGACCACCCGAGCGATAGAGGTAGTCAGATCATCAAAAATGGCGATAGCAGCGCCACTCAAACAATCAAGCAGATGCTGGGCCCAAAGCTCATCCCTCCCACAAGACGTACCCCGCGGGAAACTCCGGATCATGTCCAAAACAACAGACACCGACGCATCAAGGTAGTGGTCAAGAGGGTCAGACGGGAGGACAGGAGAAGGAGCAGCCGAATGTTTATCATGAAGGGCCCGAGGGGTGGCATCGGTGTAAGGTGCGACACCGGACAAAAAAAGAACACGAACGGCCGCCATATATATTATTATTATTATTATTATTTTTTTTTAAAAAAAAAAAATTGCAAAGAAGATATCATTTCATTTCATTGTGAAAGAAATTACAAGCTTTTGCAAAAAAAACAATCACTCTAGAGTATACATTCTTTAAGCTCCAATAGCTTCAACGACTCTACGGAATTTCAGACTAGTTTTTTGGCTCGAAAATCTAGTACTAACCAAAAACTTAATCTGCGAGAAAATGGCTTCAATAGTAGCTTTCTTTCCTACAAAAATTCGTTTATTACGCTCCTTCCATAAGGTATAAATCGTGGCCGCAAGACTAACTTTGAGCCAAATCATTTTCCAATGTCGTCTTTTGCTTGCTGCTAGCATACAGCTAACAATCTTTGGCAGGCTACACGCTGAACAGTCCAAATGCAACCATTGAAGGACACACTTCCAGACATCTCTTGAGAACTGACACTTGAAGAATAAGTGAAGATGATTTTCCACATGATTCTCGCACAAACTGCACCTATTGGCAAGATGAAACCCTCTCCTGCTATATTGATCAACCGTGGGCAGCTTTTTCTGAATTGCTAAAGACAGGAACATCTTGTGACTAGGCATGAGGACACTAGAAGAGATAATCGAGCTCCACTACTTCTTCTCTGTCTGTCTCAGTACCCCGTATGCCTGTTTAACTCTGAAATTCTTAGCAAACCCGACAGTCCCAAATCTCTGAATCAACATATATCTAGTTTTAAGACAATGCTTAAAGCAAATAGGGTGGAACTCCTTAACTACAATGTCCCAAATAGTATTTGAGCCCAAGATGTATTCCTTACACCATTTTCCCCAGATGCTAGTAGGCGGTTGTGAGAAAATCCATAACCATTATTATTATTATTATTATTATTATTATTATTATTATTTAATTTTTATTTTTATTTAATTTTTATTTTTTTGCAAGAATTTTACGTCTCTTTATTCTTCCATAAAGGGAAAAAAAAAGAGGCTTAGATCTTACAAAAACAACCCCCTAAGACATTCTTAACAACACATCAGTTATCTATACTCCACCTATCTCTATTTCGCAACCTAACAAAGATCTCAAACTTAATTTGCTTTACTATGCTATTAAAAGTCGTCCTGCTATTCTGAAAAATTCTATTATTGCGTTCCATCCAAATATGGTATGTCGTTGCTGCAATACTATGACAAAACCAATTGTTCTTCCAGTGATTCCTCTTGCTTTTACGCGCACACCATTGTAGTTCAGCTTTTAACATATCTCCTCGTCCTGTAATTTGCATCCAGCTCTTAATCTCATTCCATATGCATTTAGCATATGAGCATTTAAAGAAGAGATGGTTATGATCTTCTTGCTCCACCTGACAAAGAATGCATCTGTTTGCCATTTGTAATCCTCATTTCATAATATTATCAACCGTAGCTAGTCTTCCTTGCACAGCCATTGAAGTTATAAAACCATGCTTTGGAATAACCTTCTGCCCTTTAATACTCTGCAACCATCGGAGTTTTGGGAACTTATGCCTGAACCAGTGGTAAGCTTCAGTCACCTGGAACGAGCCCCTTCTTTGCCAGGTTTGCAGTAATGCAATAGCATCTTCTCTGGAGCCTGTTGCAGCTAACAAAATGTCCCTAATCTTGATAATGCTTCGCAATGTTGAAGTGTATCTTTCCTCCTGAGTAACCTCCCAAATTGATTTGGACTCTAATATATACTTCTTTACCCATCTTATCCATATGCCATCATCATCATGCATCATCTTCCAATGCCAATGGCAAATTTGCGCCTTATTCCAAGCCTCTAGATCCACAATATCAAACCCTCCTTCATCCCAAGGAGCACAAACTCCTTTCCAACTCTTGTACTGCATTTGTCTCTTCTCCAGTGTACCTGTCCAGAAATAGTTTCTACAAAATTTCTCTATACAAACCAAGACATTCCTAGGCAGTAACGTATTAGTACTCCAGTAAGTCATAATACCAAATATAACCGTATTAATAAGTTCTATCCTACCCGCATAAGTAAGAGAATTAGCAGCCCATCTACTAAAAGAAGACTGTATCTTAGAAATCAGTCCAGAATAATGCATCAGTCTATTAGAAATAGCATTCAAAGGTAGGCCCAAATACTTGCAAGGGAAAGTCCCTTGCGAAAACCCGGTTACCTTCAGTATAATCTCCTTAATTTCTTTATGAACTCCCCCAAAGTAGATCTCCGTCTTCTCCTTATTAACTTGCAATCCAGATTCACCTTCAAACTGCAGTAAGGCCTTCATTGCGGCCTGAACTGAGGGTACGTCTCCCCTCATAAAAACCACTAAATCGTCAGCGAATATAAGGTGATTCAAGTTAAGTTTCTTACATTTGGGATGGTAAGAAACTTGTCTGACAGCCATACTTTGCCTAAGATGTTGAGAAAGCACTTCCATACTAAGCACGAAAAGATAAGGAGATAAGGGATCCCCTTGTCTAACCCCGCTCATTCCTTTAAAAAACCCTTGCGATGTGCCATTGACTTTAATAGAAAACCAAGACCCCTGAATACATGTTTTAATCCATGAAATAAATTGCTCAGGGAACTGAAATTCCTTTAACATATTATCCAAAAAACCCCATTGGAGCGAATCAAACGCCTTTCTAAGGTCAATTTTCATCAAACAACGAGGAGTTAAATATTTCCTATTATAATTCTTGATAAGAGCTTGCGAGACAACAATGTTCTCTTGTATACTCCTATTCTGAATGAATGCTGCTTGCTCATATTCCACCAATTTATGTATCACCTTTTGCATCCTATTAGTTATCAGTTTACTTATGGTCTTGTACAAAACCGAGCAGCAAGAAAGAGGTCTATAATCCAATACAGAAGAGCATACCTTCTTCTTAGGCACAAGAGTGATGAGAGTTGCATTAGCTTGTTTTACCAGTTTATTCTTGCTAAAAAATTCCTTAACTGCTCCACAAAAATCCTTACTAATTGTATTCCAAGAGGCCTTAAAGAACCCCGAGGAGAACCTATCTGGACCCGGACTCTTTTCAGAACCAATGGAAGAAATAACCCGTTTTATTTCTTCTTCATTAGGTTGCATAAGGAGACCATTCCAGTTAGTTTTATCAACAACTGCACCTTTTGCCATACTATCCCTGTCTAACTGTATAACATCACTCTTATGACCCAACAGACCCTGGTAATACTCCACAAAACTAGCGGCCACTTCTTCCCTTCCTTCTCTATAAATGCCCTCTTTATCCATGATAGCTCCAATTACCTGTTGCTGCCGTCTTTCTTTAATTCTCGAATGAAAATAAGATGTTCCTGCATCATCCTTTGATATATTCTCTATCTTTGATTGTTGCTTGGCAATGCTTATTTCAGCTTTTTTGAGCCTGCTCCATTCCTCAATAATTCTGTTTTCCTCTTCCAAAAGTCGTTCAGAACCAATGTTATGTTGAATCTGTTGCTGACATTTCTTCAGGTCATCTTCCAATTTTCTAATTCGTTGCTCAATATGTGTAAAACTATTCTTATGCATCTCTTTCAATGCTGTTTTAACTTGTTTCAGTTTGCTAAATAATTGATACCCAACACTTCCATTTACCTTTTTCCTCCAAGCATTTTCAACAGCATTCTGATATTGTGGGTGATTAACCCAACAATTAAGAAAGGTAAACCTCCTATGATGTTTTGCTTCAGTAATGACATTCACCACAACTGGTGAGTGGTCTGAGATACCCGCAGTCATAATGTGAGCATAAGAATCTGGAAAATTATCCACCCAATTTAAGTTCACAGGAGCTCTATCCAACCTTGTCCAAACCCTATCAAAGGCCTCCTGTTTATTCGTCCAATTAAATTCACATCCATTACTAGCCAACTCCTGAAGATGACAAGCTTCAATACAGTCATTGAAAGCCTCCATATCTGCCATGTCAGGTTCAGTTCCTTTTATTTTCTCGGTACTATATCTAAGGATATTGAAATCACCCATAACAATCCAATTATTAACATTAGTACTAATTTCAGTCATCTTTCCCCAAAGTCTTTCTCTATCTACCGGGTCGTTATGACCATACACAAAAGTAGCATCAAAGTTAGAATTAGTTCCAAAGTGCTGAACCTTACAGTGAAGTAATTGATCATCCACAACAACCTTATTAACCTTAACAGTAGAGGGGTTCCAAATCACCCAAATCCATCCATTGTAATGACTATTGTAGTTAGTAAACACCTCATAATCGTTGAACTAACCCTTAATGATCTTCCTAGCTTTATTCTCTTTTATTCTTGTTTCCAAAACACCCAGAATATCTAACCCCTGACCCCTAATCAACTTTAGTATTTCATTTTGTTTCAAGGGTTCATTCCCACCTCTTATATTCCAAGTACCGACTCTCATTCAATGTCTGGGGGGATCGAATCACCCACTGGAGGATATAAATCCTCCTCCTCATGTTCATCTGCCTCTTGTAAAATATCATATCTATTTGGTGAGTGGAGAGAAATCAAATCCCTTTCTTTATCTCCTTCTTCATAGTCCATACCAGAGCCTTTCACCTTAAGACCTACCCCAGCACATCCTGGACGCCTTACAACAGATGTAAACCCAGCATCAGGATCAGTACAAGCATCCAGGCCCACAAAGCCTTCTGCTGCCTTGCATTGTCCTTCAGTCTGTTCTACATCCATTGAGATACCGCCTAGTACTTGGGGTCCTGAGTCAGTGATAATCAGGCCTCCGGGTGACTCTTCCCCAAGAGATCCTTGATGCATTATAGTAGGATGAGAGTAAACCAGCACTCCATCCTCTGAGGTACCACCTAGCTCTTGAGGAGAAATCTTCTTTGGAGTGTATCTTTTAGACACTACACCCCCTGCTGCCACGACCTTCTGTTTTTTTCTTACAATTCTGTTTCTCGTGTCCCAGTTTACCACCTCCATGACAGTAGAATGGTAGCCATTCATAATCAATCCTCTGAACCGACTTACCCAGAAATGGAATATTCAAGGTGACTTGATTCGGAAGTTCCTGTGCCACATCCACCTCAACCATCACTCGAGCAAATGAGAGGCGTTCCTTGTACGTTGTTGTCTTATCTGCATAGAGTGGCTTCCCCACTTTACTTGCTATTTTGCTTAGCACAGTATCTGACCAAAGATATGGGTCCAAATCAGGATTTATAACCCACACTGGTACAGTAGATAATCTCTCCATCTCCAAAGAAAACAGTGGACTCCATTGTTTCAGTACCAAGGAATTGCGTCCCAACTGCCAAGGACCACCCCTCAGTACCCAATCCATATCCTCCTGTCGTCGGAAACGAAATGAGAACCACCCTTTTTTGAAATATTGCACGACCGGCATAACACTATCCCAATTCTTTGTAGCAAACTCCGTCATCTGCTTAATCGTGGGCCTCGCACCAAGTACATTCCTCATTAATGTATATTTCCAGATCTTAAGCTCATCAACAAAATCATCTATCTCTATATCAATTTCCTCAGCAATTGCACAAGTTTCATGAAAATATAATCCCATACCAATTTTCGTTTCTTTAGCTTTGTTAGCCCATGAACTTTGCGATGATTCTTTTATGGCAGTATTCTTATCTTCAATTACGGGAATTGAATCCCCATCTTCCTCAGCCTTGTTTTTCCCCGTAGTAATCGAATTCGCGTGACCTGAACCTGAACTGCTATTAATTTCTAGTTGCAAGTTAGAATTAGAATTCTTATCTTTATGCTGCGATTTCTGAGCAACAATAAGAGCATCATTGATTAGGTCATTTATCAATGGTGTCCTCTACTGCTCAGTCCTCTGGCCTTCCTCCTGTTCCTCCGATTGTTGTTGAAAATCCTTAAAACTGGCTTCTGAAGCATTCTCGATGCGTGGATTGTCCGATTTTTGCTTATTCTTAGGCGGTCTTCCCCTTCCTCGTCCCGTACCCGTCGTAGAGGTCATCAGCAATGGCGGCAAAACGAGAGAAAAAGCTTTTCCTTGAGAGAGAAAAAAAAGAAGAGAGAGAATTATATTATTATTATTATTATTATTATTATAATTATTATTATTATTTTTTTTTTTTGCAGAAAAATTCATCATTTCATTGATTAATGAAATTACATTTTGATGCAAAAGTATATCACACTAGGCCATCTTACATAAAAGAAGACATTCTATCTAAAATCCTTCCTAATTTAGGATTATGCTTATGTGCAACAAATCTAGTGAACACTGTAAACTGTATTTTTGTAACTAGAACTTCTGATGCAGTCTTTGTACCCATGAAAACCCTTTGATTCCTTTCTTGCCAAATGTAGTAACAGTAGCTGCAAGACTAGTAGACAGCCAAGCAAATTTCCAATGTTTGGCCTTGTGTGTACTCTTCATCCATTTGATTAATTGATGTAGCTGATTGCTTAGACTTCCCAATGACATCCAGTTCAGAATGGCTTGCCAAATCTTATGAGAATAAGAACAGGAGAAGAATAAATGTTTGTGATCCTCTAGAGCTGCTTCACAAAGGGAACATCTAGACACCATATAGAAACCTTTCCTGACAAACTGATCAGTAGTAGCAAGCTGACTCTGCAATGCCATCGAAGTTATTATCTTGTGACTAGGAACAATCATGGACGAAGTGAAGATAGATCCCCATGCTTTCTTCTTCCAGTGATTGAGGAGGTAATACGCCTTGTTCACCAGGAATTTGGACTCTGATGAACAGTCTTGAATGAGATCCATAGCATTCCTCTTAGAACCAACAATCTGGATAATCTTGTCCCTGGTGTCTAAGATATTCTTAAACCCCATAGGAAAGAATTCCTTTGCTTGAATAGACCAAATATCTTCCTGCTGCAGCAGGTAATGTTGACACCATTGAGTCCAGATACTATTAGGCTCTTTAGATAGCTTCCATAACCATTGAGAATGCAAAGCAATGTTCCAGGTAGCCACATCTTTTACCCCAAACCCTCCAAACGTCCAAGGTGAACAGACTTCCTTCCATTTCTTAAACACCAGCCTCTTTTGCCCAGATTTAATGCCCCAAAAGAAATCCTTACAGAGCTTATTTAGTGCTCTTGTGACTGCTACAGGAAGAAGCATACTCGAGCACCAAAAATTCTCTAATCCAAACACCACAGAATTGATTAATTGAGCCTTACCAGCATAGGATAATAGCTGGTTAGACCAATGACAAGTAGCATGTTGAACCTTAAGAATAAGGGCATCAAAAAGCAAAATAGTGATTCTAGCAGTGGTAAGTGGGATCCCCAGATACCTGAATGGAAACTCACCAATAGAAAACCCAGTGCCAGTAGTAATCTGTTGCTTCACACTCTTATCAACCCCACCAAAGTAAATGCAAGTCTTCTCAATATTAGGGTGAAGTCCTGAGAGCTTAGCAAAATCAGTTAAAGCATTTTTTGCTGCTACCACAGAGGGAACATCACCCCTTGTGAAAATCATTAAGTCATCTGCAAATATAAGGTGAGTTAGTTGTAACTTGCAGCACTTTGGATGAAATGACACTTGCTCCTGTTGACAAAGAACTCTAAGTCTCTGAGATAGAATTTCCATACTGAGCACAAAAAGGTAGGGAGATAAAGGATCTCCTTGCCTAATACCGCTATGTCCCTGAAAGAAACCTGTAATTTCTCCATTGAGTTTGAAAGAATACCAAGGCCCTGTAATACATCCCATAATCCATTGAATAAACTGATTAGGGAAGCCCATAGAGTGTAACATAGAGGATATAAATTCCCATTGGAGAGAATCAAAAGCCTTCTTAATGTCAACCTTGATCATGGATCTTGGGGTTAAGAACTTCCTGGTGTACCCTTTAACCAGGGCTTGGGAAAGTAAAATATTATCAAAAATATTCCTCCCAGTAACAAAAGCAGCCTGCTCCTTACCAATTAGACTAGGCATCAACGGCTTCATTCTGTTTGCAATGATTTTGGACACAGTTTTGTAGAACACTGTGCAACAAGAGATAGACCTAAATTCCTTAACAGATTGAGCATCTTTCTTCTTAGGTATCAGTGTTACCAAAGTAGCATTAGCCTGTTTTGACATTCTGCCAGCCTTGAAAAAGTGCAGTATAGCAGCACAAAAATCCTTCTCAATTATGCTCCAACAAGATTTAAAGAAGCCCACAGAAAACCCATCAATCCCAGGACTACTATTACAATCCATACTGAACACTACTTTTTTGATTTCCTCAATAGAGACAGTTTGACAGATTTTTACCTGAGCATCCATAGGGAGAGTAGATGTGCTAGCAAAAGAACCAGTGATCCTAGTTCTTCTACCAAGTAGGTTATTATAATAGTCTTGAAAGGCCTGAGAAACTGCAGCAGTACCAGTACAAATTTTCCCATCCTCATCTTGTATAGCTCCTATCATTTGCTGAGTTCTCCTTTCTGCAATTTTTGAGAAAAAGTATTTGGAGGAGCAATCAGCTTGTTGTATATGTTGTATCTTGGCCCTTTGCTGAAGCATACTTAATTCTGCTTCCTTTAAATCACAGTAGTGAGAGAGCAAAATCTTTTCCTGTTCCAACAAAGATTCAGAGAAAGGGCTAAAATTTAATTTGCTTTGACAAGTCAAAAGTTCTTTTTTAGCTTCTTTGACAGCAGAGGATAACATGCTGAAATGAGTTTTATGAAAGACTTTGAGGACAGCTTTGACTCTTTTCAATTTTTGAAATAAGCAGAACATGGGACTTCCAGATATTCTTCCATTCCAGGCTTGAGCTACCACATTATGAAAGTCAGGATGAGATGCCCAACAGTTGAGGAAACTGAAATGCCTTTTTAATGGAACATCCTTAGAAACTTCAACAATAACTGGAGCATGATCAGAAATACCAGGTTCCCCAATTACCACATTAGAGGTAGGAAACTTTGCAGTCCAGAGAGGATTAGCAAGAGCTCTATCTAGTCTAGACCAAGTTCTAGTGTCAACTTCCTGTTTATTTGTCCAAGTCATCTTCCCTCCACTACAAGGAAGGTCATCAAGTTTGCAATTCAACAAACAACAATTAAAATCCCACATTTCTTGTAAAACTGGAGGATTATGGCCCAGTTTCTCTTCAGGACTTCGAACTACATTAAAATCTCCCAAGACTAGCCAAGGGTCATTAATAGAAACAGCCTCCAAATCTTTCCACAAATCACCCCTACTAGCCCCATCATTCATTCCATAGATAAAACTTACTTGCATCCTGTTATTAGTAGCAAAATGAGTAATATTCACAGTAATTTGTTGATCAGAAATAGCCAAACAAGTAACCTTAACAGTGTTAGGGTTATACAAAATCCAGATTCTACCATTGTAGTGATAATCATAATTAGTCACTACATCCCAAGCCTTAAACTTCTTATTTATGATTTTAGTAGCATTTCCTACCTTGACCCTTGTCTCAACCAGGCCAATAATATCCACTTTATTAGAGAACAAAAAATCACTAACTTCACTATGCTTTAAAGCTTTGTTAAACCCTCTCACATTCCAAGAGACAATCTTCATTTAGACTTATCTGGAGGAACAGCATCAGATAAAACCACTACAGAGCATTCTTGGTGCATTACAGGCATCTCCTCCACACTATCATCAGGAGGGATTGAGTGCTTAAGGCCTAAATCCAGACCTGAGCTTTCTTTTCCCCTTTCCACAGCCTGAGAAGTGTAGGGATATCCTGAGGTACCACCTAGCTCCCCACCACTACCAGTCTCCAAGCTCCCATGGAGCATCTGGAAAGGATTTTCCAGAACTAGGGGCTTCAAGATAGACTCCCTAGGTTTTGGGGAAGATGACTTCCTCTTTTGTACAGGAATAAAATCAGCATCCTGTACATTGTCTGTAGGCTCAGAGCATTCTGAGTGCATTATAGGATTAGAAGTGGGTTGATGAATCTCAAATTTGGGGATTCTTTCCTCATTTGAGTCATCTTTCCCACTAATTCCTAAGGTACCACCTAGCTCTTTCTCAACATTAGCTGCAATAGCTACTTCCTTAGCCTTATTTTTCTTTTTCTCCCATTTACAGTTAGGCACTGTGTGTCCTAGTTTACCACAACCATGACAAAAATAGGGAACCCATTCATATTCAATCTTTAGCACAGAAGGACCAGTAAAAGGAGTATTAACCAGAATATGATCAAGCAAGGGCTTAGACACATCCACCTCTATTAGCACCCTAGCAAAGGACAATTTGGCCTTCATAGTAGTAGCTAGATCAGCACAAAGTGGATTACCTATTTTGCTTGCTAACTTGCTCAGTACAACCTCAGACCACATGAAAGGGTCCAAATCAGGAAACAAAACCCAAACAGGAACTGTATGAATTTTATCCATTTCAGTAGAGAAATTAGGTGACCATTGTTTAAGGATCAAGCTATAAATGCCCACTTTCCAAGGACCACCTTTCAAAATATTAGTCATGTCCTCCATTGATGAGAATCGAAACGAGAACCAGCCTTTTTTATAGTATTGTACCTTAGGTTTAGCAATACTATTCCAATTATCAGTAACAAATTTCTGAATCACAGATAATGAAGGTTTTGAACCTATAACATTCCCCATTAGTGTAAACTTCCACAATTCCAATTCATCCGCAAAATCATCCAATTCTATGTCAATTTCAGTAGAATTAGAGCTAATGTCACAAAAATGGAGGTTCATTCCTACTTGTTTACGAGTTTGAACAACATTTGCCCATTTCTTTGAACCCTCCTGCTTTTGAGAAACAGAGGGGTCAATTACAGCGTCATTATTCGGGTTTATCTCATCATTATTCGGAATTATCACATTAGAATCATTAGACAATGAATCAGAGGTATCAGTATGAACAATTTTACCAGCAGATTTGAGAGCATTAAGAATGAAGTCGTTAATCGATGATTTCGGCGAAGCACTCTGGGTTTCTGAATTCTTGTTCAATTCTGCATCATTCTTCCCCATTTCCGGACCAGCAGATTCATGGCGATGAGAATGATTGTTGTGCAAAGATTTCTTTGGTGGACGACCTGGACCACGCTTGATTTGGGGCTCAGACGCCATTGAAGCAACCTTCGAGTAACAGAATTTTGAGAGAAAACAAACCTAGAGAGAGAAAGTTTTCTCTCACTTATTATTATTATTATTATTATTATTATTATTATTATTATTATTATTATTATTATTATTATTATTATTATTATTATTATTATTATTGTTATTGTTATTGTTATTGTTATTGTTATTGTTATTGTTATTGTTATTGTTATTGTTATTGTTATTGTTATTGTTATTGTTATTGTTATTGTTATTGTTATTGTTATTGTTATTGTTATTGTTATTGTTATTGTTATTGTTATTGTTATTGTTATTGTTATTGTTATTGTTATTGTTATTGTTATTGTTATTGTTATTGTTATTGTTATTGTTATTGTTATTGTTATTGTTATTGTTATTGTTATTGTTATTGTTATTGTTATTGTTATTGTTATTGTTATTGTTATTGTTATTGTTATTGTTATTGTTATTGTTATTGTTATTGTTATTGTTATTGTTATTGTTATTGTTATTGTTATTGTTATTGTTATTGTTATTGTTATTGTTATTGTTATTGTTATTGTTATTGTTATTGTTATTGTTATTGTTATTGTTATTGTTATTGTTATTGTTATTGTTATTGTTATTATTATTATTATTATTATTGTTATTGTTTATGTTATTGTTATTGTTATTGTTATTGTTATTGTTATTGTTATTGTTATTGTCATCATTATCATCATTATTGTCATCATTATCATCATTATTATTATTATTACTACTACTACTACTACTATTACTATGAAACAAAACATAGTTTACAAAAAATTGGTGGGTAGCCGAGATACAATCTGGGCCCCCACCCTCTTAGCTATAGCAAAGCTAAGCCGAGTAAAAATAAAAGGAGCAGCGCGTGCTCCGGCATCCTGTGCTATCGAGAATTTTTGAATCCTTTTAAGCAAGCTGACAGCATCCGCCTCCAATTCCCCTAAAGAAGAAAAGGAAAAAGGTAAGAACCCATTACCTAGCCCCGCGCACAGGCCTCGATACTTGACGCACTTGCGCCGAGCAGCCTCACCCACAACACGTCCTGGTAAGAAGTCGGAGAGCCCGGACTGAGTCAAAGGAGAAGACCCAGTAAGATCAACACTTACGTCACGCCCCTTGTCCCATGAATAGAGCAGCAAATCAGCAGGTCGCAAGGATCTGTCATGATCGTCAATCAGGCCAATATCAACCTCCTTACCTGCCGAGACCCCAGAGCGGAAACAGATATCCAAAAGTGTATCGCGGACGAGGTTATGTCGGTGTTTTATACCGACAATACCCGCACATGAGACAGCATGGTCCCCGTAGATATCATCACTAAAAACCCGAGAGCAGGCAGGACACGGCCCAGGAACCGAGAACAGAGGAACGCCCAACCGTTAACTAAGCACACATCAGTACGTCCGACCGTTCATAGTCTGACCCAACCCAGAAATAGGTACAGCACGCAGCCAATCAGAACCATGGTTGTCTCGCTGAGATTTCCACAATGCAACCGGGCGGGGGGTCAAAGAGAAATCTGAATCTGCAGTAGCAACAACCCTCGAGAAATATATGTCTGCCAAAGAGTTCATAAGTTTGGGGACAACGATCTCACTAGGATTACACACAACAGAACCCAAAACCTCCTTAAGCCTACAGAAAGCCACATCGAAAGTAGGGCCAGGGTTCGAAACGCCCGCCACGCGAAGCAACGTAGCTTGCAAACCCGCAGATTGCAGTCGAGATGCCACAAAAGCATAATTAATGACATCTCCAGCGGCATACACCCCAAGCCCTCCAAAAGAAAAAGGAAGGGTGGCAAGCCACCACTGCCAGTCGCCAAACCCAGGCCCAGACGCAACAACAATACGTTCTAAATGAGAACGATGTGCCGCGTCAAAAGCAAGCTTAGCCGACTCAAAAACAGTAGGTGGGCAAGTACGTAAAGCGAAATAAAGTTTGGAAATACCAGTACAAGCCCGGAGCAACATCAACTCACACTGCGGATCATAAGGCAAAGCAACAGAACCCATAAGCGCGATGGTTATAGTAACTCTACTCATCACAAGTTCACTGCTGAAGTCATGACACACACTAACAGGCCCGCCAAGGACTTTGACACCACGCATCGGTCTAGCGATAGAAGAATGGAAGACACCAGGGAGTCTGCTCCTAGGATCTTCCATAGGCCAAAAAACCTCAGTTTTACTGACATTAAGATGAAGTCCCGATCGAGGACCATCCTCCATAATCAGTTCTAGGACCTTTCCCACGACCAAGGTATCCCCGATGATAGTGCCATCATCCAAGTACCAAGCCTGCAACCTTAAGTCAAAAGAGTCTCGGATCTTACAAACCAAGAGATGTAAAACCAATGAAAAAAGCAGAGGACCCAAAGGCACAACAAAATAATCATTTCACGTTGATTATTTCATGGCGATTGAAGAATCGACACAACTAACCGACATTTACTCAAATAATTCAACACTTACCGTTACAAATAAAAATTGACATTAATGTATTCACTTAAACGACGGGGAAAAGACCAATAGATTACGACTCAACTTAAAACCTAGAAAGATATCGTAAACGCTAAACTTTAAACCTAGCCTTAATTAGGGATTAGGAATAAGTCATGATTGCCATATTACCATCTAAATACAACATCTCTTCAAAACATTAGGCTTGCGACTCGTAGAACTCACCATCATCACTCACTAACATCACAAAGGTATTAATTACTATTGTTTCTTGTGTTCGTCCATATGAACGAATTACGATTTTAATATAATTATGTAAACAATTTAATTTTTAGGGGTTTTCACGAACCAAGAGTCATGGTAGGAATTATTGTGATACTAAAATAGGTTTTTATTTATTTATTTCAGAGTTATATTCAATTAGTCTGATATCAAATTAGTCGATTTGTGTATTATTAGCAATTGAATTGTTAATTTTTAGTCCTCTCCATGGTTTATTTTGTATTTTTCTTGATTGGAATGTTCTTCTTCTGTTGATTTTGTTTCATGTGTTTATAACTATTTGATTAGGAAGTATTTTGTTGTTTTCTGTTGGTGGGTAATTGGGAAACAGTCTCCTGTGCAACTTATACGAGAACCGAATTTGATTTGAAATGTATTACTATCTTTAATACAGGTATATATTTACAGATCGGATCAATCTGATAATTTTAGATCCTTTTTGGATGCTATTAATAAGTTTTTTTTTCAAATTACTCCATTTAATCAATTTAGGTATTCATTGGTGGTATAAACTGCAAGTCATGATGTTGAGTTAACCGCCGGATTCTATAATCCATGCAATCATGACAGGTAAGCTGCGATTACTGCGATGTTTAAGAAGCACAAAGATGCACTAAACTTTACTTGTGCGGAATTACGCACTCTGGACTAGCAAGGAGGCACTAACAGGCCTGGAGGGGTTTGTTTGGCAGGTTAGCTGCTGCAAGTACTATTCTACTTCCGCATGTAGTTTGGCAGGTTAGCATACCTGTTTTGATTCTATTGTCAATTTTATGAATATGTATGCTATTAATTTAGATTGGGTTTGTCGGATGTGTATGTATGTTGGATTTTATGATCCAAAATAAGTACGGAGTATAAGTTTGATTTCAGTAGGCTCTTTGATATTATCATGAGTCTAGTCTGGCTTCATGTACTGTTTCTTACCTTTTTGGCTTATACTGTTGATGGAATTGAAAAATCAGCCACCGCTGTTTGTTGTCATCCACTACTTAATTTTCATATTTAGCTAACAATTTATCATAGCATTGATATAGAGTCTGAGTTTTTTACGGTTTGCATTGATATCGAGTCTGAGTTTCTTAATTCTTACCTTAATTCTGAATCATTCTGAGTTTTTTACGGTTTGCAAATTACAATTGTCCTGAATTTGGTAAAAAAAAAACTTTCTCCTTTTTAAAATTGCCTTTCACGTGGCCTTATGTGTTTATAATTTAATTATGCTTCATTACTTGATTTGCTTCTTCTAATTTATTAATTCCAATTTAGAGATCAGTAATTTTTACTTTGCTGGCAAATTGCCAATCTCGCTGCTTCAGGATTTTTAGTTCTTTTAATTATACAGGACATGTTCTTAGTTGATGCAAGTTGCAACTTTGATATTTTGTATGATTATTGTTTGATGTTTCAATAACTAGAGGATCAGACCAACTTTTTTATGGCTCTTGTTTAATATTTTGTCTTTTGTTTTTGTTGATGTTATTCGGTTTGGTTTGATTTCTAGTGATTTCAATGAATAATTATATTTTTTTCATTTTGTTGAAGGAGTTAACTAACAAGTGATTCATGGAAGTTTTTTAATGTATAGATGGTGTTTTTGAATTACTCATGTACTTGCATTTATTGAAAGGAAAATGAACAATACATTTAGCTTTTTATCTCCATCAAGCTTCAATTTGTAATTTTTAGGGCCTCGTTTTTTTAGCACCGGGCCTCCTTTGGTTTAAGATGCCTCTGGTTATAAGCTTTGTTTATTCAAAAATAATAATTTTGCTTGCCTGTTTATAAAATTTAAGCTATTTTATGTGGTCCGAAATGCTGATCTTGACTTATTTGTCTTTTAGGTAAATCTTGGAATACACAATAATATTTATAGTTTGGAACATGTCACCACCTATTGGCTGCTCAGGTAGATCACCATTTAAAATTTACTACATAATACGGGAATATGACATTGCTTCTAGTTCTAGGAAGGTCATAGTTAGTTCCCAAGGATACATATTTGGGCTTCGTTGATGTTTTTATTTTTGTTGTAGCGTCACTACTGGAGACAAAAGGATTGGTATCAAAACAAGTGTTACGGAGGACAAGGCTACAACTTGTAATATGTTATGTTGATATGATAATGAGCTAAAAGAAGGTTTCTTTCCATGCATAGATCAGGTAGATCTATTGCCTGTTTGATAATGTTTGTCATTTCTTCTAAGGAGAGCAACCAAATTGACTGACCCCGTCAAAATGGTGGGCGTGGTTGTGTTTGCTGAATATCTTTTATGCTCCAATTGAGATTTAGCACAAATATTTTTGACATCCCTTGATATACTGCTGAGGTTACTGTCTGGCAATATTATATCTCTGTTGGTGGAGGCTTTGAACAAGGTTATACATCTGTTGTTTTATGCTTATTGTTGTTGATCGTGTGCATGTGAGATCTTGGCTGTAATTTTCAAAGAAGCTTGAATTAGAAATCAGTTCAAGCATGCTGGATGCTCTAAAGGATGGAGTGTGTATATCCATACAGGTAATGTAAATTAGTTTATGGAATGTTAAGTATTGAGATTTCATAAAAACCTACTTGATTACTTCCATGTTGGCGATGCCATTTTATTCTGGATGATCATTTCTCACTTGTAACCTCACCTACACCATGACATCTCTCCTATGTTGACTTACTAGATCTTATTTACTTGCACGTGAAACATGAATAAAATTTCGTTTTAACTTGGTACATACATTTTTGTTATTGCAGTTTTGTAGAGAGGCCACTACTTTACATAATAAAGAATACATGGGTTGAAGCTTCACTTTGGTGGCTGAAGATGTAACTTTTTTAGGTTGTGAAAAGATCGTTTGGTCTTATTTTTTTAATTTAGTTTAGTTGATGTTGAATACATATAATTTTTGGGATTTTAAGAGTAATATAAAAGTTACATGTTTTTTATCACTTGTTCGAGATCTCTTTTTTTATATTCGTACCTTATTTGAGAGAGACCGATTATCTTTCGTATCGAATAAAATCAATACCAAATTTATTGTATGGTTGCAATTGGTAATATATATAGTGTCGAATGCAATTGTTATAATTGTCACTAAATGACATTTTATTGAACTTATCGTGTCGAATACAATCGCTACAATTCTTATTAGTGGGAAAATCAAATTATTTACCGCATCAATAATAATCGACACTAAAATGGCCACTAAACCTCCTCTTCTATCGCGTCGATTTTAAGAAGCTAACCCAGCGAATAGATTATTCGCCATGAAAGGCTACGACAACGCCGCATACCTCAACGAATACACAATCGATGGGGAAACCTTTCACGTCGAACAGAATCGCCACGAAATGCGAAAATAATCGTCGCAAAAAGGTGATTTTGTTGTAGTGAGGGTCTCCCTGTTGGACCCCCAGACAAGACCACATGTTGTGCTCACCATAATATAACCGAACAGGACTAGAATAACAAAATTCCACCCACCGGGAAAGAACAGGGCAGTGATTACGAACCTCTTGTAACATGATCTCCCGATCCACCATGTTAAAAGCATTCTGAAAGTCCACCAAAAGCATGGAAAGACCCACCTCATCACCCTGATCCTCAATAAGCCGGTTCAAGGCATGGAAGATAGCCTCACCCCCACCAGATACCCCAACCCAAAACTGGAGGCCAGAGAAATAGCCACACAGGGACGGACCAATCAGAAAAGCACCAACCTTAGAGACAAGCCGTCTCCAAATCGTACCAACAGCAATAGGACGAATACCACCGCCTGGTTTAACAAGCGGGGTGAGCGAGGCACTAGCAATGTACTCCCCGAGAACCTGCGGGCAGCTGCCCCCGAGAAAGAGATTTACCACTCGAGTGACAGATGTAACCAGATAATCCGAGACAGCAACTGCGGCACCACTCAAACAATCCAAAAGGTGTTGGGCACGAAAACCGTCCCTCCCACAGGAAGTGCCACGCGGAAAACCTCTAATCATATCCAGAACCACAGATGCAGAAGTGGTGAGGGAATGGTGATTACCAGGCAAAGGAGGCAAAGCGGGGGAAGGGACGACGGGGTGCTTATCCTTCAAAGCCACAAGAGTATCACCCGCGTAAGGAGCAATGCCAGAAGAAGAAAGGACACGGACAGCAGCAGTGTAATGTCCATCACAAATCTTCCTCCGACACTGCCTAATGTTGAGGTCACTCAAGTCAAGATCCTCATCCACACTAAAAGAAGGAGCAACCTCAGCCAAAGTATCCTACAGAAGAAGCAAACGGCCACCCGGCTCACCCCAACAACGAATGGCACAAGAAATACTCTCCTCCTGGCGCTGTCGCCGAATAACAGATCGGCACTCAAGGTTACTCCTAGGGGAGAAAGTCTTAAGTATGCAAAGAGGCAACGCAAGCAAGGTGACCCAACAAGAGAGATCATGAGGAGAGGCAGCCACCTCATCAAGGGCCCCCCTAAGAACCCGAGAAAACCCCAAATGACACTTAGGAGGGATGGATTTAACCGTACGTAACCCCTTACCCAATAAGCGATCCAGAGAAGCCACGTTAAACCCAATAGCCGGAGGACCAACAACGACACTAGACGACAAAATAGTAGGGGCAAATGGTCGGGGAAAGCCATATAGAACAAAGCGAATAACCCCGTCCCCACATTAGGAGCCGCAATAACCTCCCCACCATGCTTACACCCTATGCTATGAGTATGAGTGCGAAAGCAAACTCCACACAACCAAATACCCATCCGACGAAAAGTAGTCTCAGCAGCCAAAAAAACGGATAAAAAAGCAAGAGATTGACGCGTATTTTCCCGCCGGGCATCCCCTTTACAGTGATGATCACGGAGATGGATGAGCAACGAACTTTTAACAAGATCCTTACCCCAACCATCCCTACACCTATCGAGGCCCGCAAAAGGACAATGGAACCGCACAAGTTCGGGCATGACAGGACGAAGGCAGAAACAACACACCAAAGCAGACCGAAAAAGCAAAAATCACGAAGAAAAATAAATGTAGCAAAAGCAAACCCAAAAAGAGAAATCCGAAAAGCAATAACACGTAGAAGAGCAAATCGAAATCGAAAAAGGGACAAAATGAACCTAACCAACACACGAAGAGAAACCGTTGCAGCCGAGTAGCACCGTAAACCAGCACTGACCTAAACCACCCACACCAAACCTAAACCATGCGTCAACACGGCATGCCGGAGAACAGCAACCCACGGACACACGGCAGCAACCCAGGCAGCCCGGCGTGGTCAGGAATCTCGGCGTGGTCAGAACCGGCGCAAAAACCGACGGCAACGCAGTAGCAACAGTAACCCACGCGCACAAACTCCTCTCGAAACGAAAACCGGCCACCGGCAAAGGAAGGTTGCCGTCACGCGGTGGGTGGGTGGCGTGAGGCCTGAGACGGCGTGAGGCCAGAAGGCGGCAGCGGAGTCGACGTGAAGGTGGCGTTAGACGACGCCCTAATCACAAACCGAAATCGAAACCGCCCTCCCCGAACTGGTCCCCTCTCCCTCGAACTGGCCCCCTCTCTCTCACTAGCGACAAGCAGGGCAGAGCGCCGACCAGCAGGGCGTGACGCTGGCAGACAGCGGTCGCCGGCAGCCCTTCGTGCCCTAGTTGGCCCTAATCGCACGTTCGCCCTAATCACACGTTCCCTCTCTTCACAAACCCTAAACCCTATTATTATTATTTTTTTATGTGAATGTAAGTGTTATATTAATAAAAGGCAATCGCCAAGTATACAGCATATTCTAGATATCGGGACATTACAATTTCAGACACATAACATCATAATTATAAATAAGTTTAGTTTTCCAACAAGAACTGCAACGCATGGCTCTCCTCCAATTTGATGTGTGGTCTTTGCAGTATGCTTTTAATTCTACTTCGGATTTCCTCCTTTATTCTTTTTGTCACTCGGGTTGGGTTCTGTATATGCCCCTCCAACCGTGCAATATTCCTCGTCATCCAAATCGTGTGGTGATATGCATTCATTACCATCGCTTGGATCCTTCCTTTGGAACCCGGTTCAAGATGCATCTCCGGGTGATCAGGTAAACTGGTTCCGATCCATTTTTCCAATTCTTGTCAAACCAGCCTGCTGTAATGACAGTCCTTCGCCAGGTGTGTGGTGGTCTCCTCCTCTGTTTCGCACAAGCAGCAATTTGTATCACTGCAGCACCCTATTTTCCCAAGTTTGGATCTTGTATTCAGGCCATTGTTTAAACAAATCCACGATAACATCGCATGCTTCGGTATACTCCAGTCATCCCATACAAGCTGAAACCATGGAACACGAGGGCTGGTTCCACGGAGCCATTTGTATCCTTCAGATATTGAGTTGCTCTTCGGCGTATGATTCCAAACATTATCAGTATATTCATCCTTCATTCTTTCTTTGGTTTTACAAATCATTCTCCACGTCCAGGTGGTATCAGTAGGGGGAGTATAATCATTCCAGTCTTTCCCTTTCAGGAAATTCATATTAACTCATTTGATCCACAGCTTATCGCTTTTCTCGTATATCCAATTAACGAGCTTTCCAACAGCTGCTATATTCCACAAATTAGCTTTTTTTTATCCCTAAGCCACCTTCAGTCTTATTCATTGTTACCTTCTCCCAAGCAACCAAAGGAACCCGGCTGTATTCAGACTGCCCTTCCCATAAGTAATTCCTGGATATAGCTTCTACCCTCTTCACAATCCCTTTTGGTAAAATTATTATTATTATTATTATTATTATTATTATTATTATTATTATTATTATTATTATTATTATTATTATTATTATTTTTGCAAGAAGGTTATGACTCCTTTATTCCTCCATTTTTGGGTAAATAAAAGAGACTCGATCTTACAAAACACTACCCTCTAGTATGTGAGAATACATACAATTATGCCAATAAACTCCTATTTATATCTATATTTACGTATCGTAATCTCGTAATCACTTCAAAGCGTATAAGCTTAATCAAAACTGTATATGGACACTCAACCCCATCAAAAATCCGCCTATTCCTCTCCAACCAGATATGGTGAACTGCAGCAGCAATGCTCGATCTAAACTAAACCTGTTTCCAATGTCTCTTATTCTTCCTAAGAAAACACCAACGCAGCTCCATTAGTAGATCAGTGCTCCTCCCAGTGATCAGCATCCAATTCATCAGACTCTCCCATATTGCCTTCGAATACTCACAATTGAAGAAAAGATGAAGATGCGTTTCCGCAGTAGAAGTACACAGAATACATCTATTAGCCAAGACAAACCCTCTTCTTTGCATAACATCCTGAGTGGCCAATTGCCTTTGACCTGCTAGAGATGCTGTAATTCAATGTTTAGGAACGATACCTTTCCCTCTCAAAACCTTAAGCCACCTCTTACTACTGTTCTTACTCCTAAACCAGTCATAGGCTTTACTGGCTTGGAATTTATCATGAGAAACCCAGCTGCTTATAAGCTATTCCACAGCCCCGATATCTCCTTCAGAAGCAATTAGTTCGTTCCTGATATCCAAAATACTATTGATTGTGGACGTGAACCTTTCCTGCTTATGTATTTCCCATATAGTTCTAGGACCAAGAACATAAGCCCTGAACCAGTAATGCCAAATACCATTCCCCCCTCTGAGTATGTTGTAGAACCTAGAACAAATTAACGCCTTATTCCAGGCCTTGATATCCTTCACATTAAAACCCCCTTCCTCCCATGGAGTACAAATAATTTCCCAACTTTTAAGCACAAAATTCCTTCTCTGAGTTGTCCCAGTCTAGAAATAGTTTCTACAAAGCTGTGTTAATCTTTGGATAACATTTCTGGGCAGCAACGCATTAGCTGACCAAAAATTCGTGATACCAAACACTACGGAGTTAATAAGCTGCACCCTTCCTACAAAACTGAGTACATTAGAAGACCAGTTGCAAATCAACTCCTGAATTTTTTGTAGCATTCCTGAGTAGTGAATCATCCTATTTGATACATCATTAAGAGGCAACCCCAAGTACCTGCACGGGAACCCCCCCTCCTAAACCCCGTGAGCAGAAGAATTTGCTTTTTAACATGTTGAGAGACCCCACCAAAATATATTTCAGTCTTGTCCCTGTTTGCTTGTAACCCGGCCTCCCCTGCAAACCTGTCCAAAGCCCTAAGAGCAGCCTGTACAGATGGGACATCTCCTCTAACAAAGATCATTAAGTCATCTGCGAAAATTAAATGATTAAGCCTCAGTTGTCGACATTTAGGGTGATAGGAGACTTGACTCTCATACCCAATCAACCTCAGCCTTCTTGAAAGCATTTCCATACTTAGGACAAAAAGATAAGGCGACAGAGGATCTCCTTGCCTAACCCCACTCCGACCTTTGAAAAACCCGTGAACCGATCCATTAATTTTAACAGAAAACCAAGTCCCTTGAATACATTCCATAATCCAACCGATAAATTGTGGAGGAAAAAGTAACCCTTCCAGCATATCTCTTACAAAAGACCACTGGATCGAATCGAATGCCTTCCGCAAATTAACCTTCATGAGACATCTGGGTGAAAGGAATTTCCTACCATATCCTTTAATCAGAGCTTGAGAAAGTGATATATTATCCTGCATACTCCTATCATCAATGAAAGCTCCCTGTTCCAACCCAATCAGTTTACCTATTACTGTTTTCAACCTGTTAGTAAGCAACTTACTGATTGTTTTGTAAAGAATAGAGCAACAAGAGATCGGCCTGAAATCTAACACAGATTGACAAGTTTTCTTCTTTGGAATCAAAGAGATAATAGTCGTGTTTGCTTGCTTCACCATCTTACCTTTGGTAAAAAAACTCCCATACTGCCTTATTGAAATCCAACTTAACAATATTCCACGATGCCTGAAGGAACCCTGCAAAAAAGCCGTCAGGACCGGGACTTCTATTAGCCCCTATAGAAAAAAGAGCTTTCTTAATTTCATCCTCAGAGGGGAACCGTAGAAGAGCATCCCAATCACTCATTTGAACTGTCTCATCTTTACTCAGAATCTCCCTGTCCAGAGGCTGAACCTTCACTGCTTTACCCAGAAGAAACTCATAATAGTGAACAAAACCCTGAGCCACATCAGTAACCCCAACCCTAGGTCTCCCCTCGTGATCAGAAATTGCACCCACTACTTGTTGCATTCTCCTTTCCTTCACCCTAGCATGAAAATATGAAGTAGCAGCATCATCTAAAATAATGTTCTCCATTTTAGCCCTTTGCTGCAGAATACTAATTTCAGCTCGTTTCAACTGCATAATATTATCCTTAATCTGGTGCTCTTTGACCCTTAATTCCATAGAAAAAGGAGCAACCTGAAGTCTAGCCTAACATTCTTCTAATTCATCCTCCAAGTTTTTGATTCTCGAGGAAATGCTAGAATAATTATTCCTATGCAACTCTTTCAAAGCAAACTTCACATTTTTTAATTTCTGAAAAAACTTGTATCCTTCTGTACCAAAAACCCTCTTATCCCAAGCTTGTTTCACAACATCTTTATAAGATGAATGCTGAGTCCAGCAATTGAGAAAACTAAAACGCTTCCTAATTTGTATACCTTTAATCAGAGTAACTATAATAGGAGAATGGTCCGATATTCCTGGATGCAAAAAATGAACTGTTGGATCAGGAAAATGAGAGACCCAATGAACATTTACTAAGACTCTATCCAGCTTAGTCCAAACTCTAGACGAAGGATTTTGCTTATTAGACCAAGTGAACTTACAGCCTTGGCCAGGTAGCTCTTGCAACCCACTATTAGTTATACAATAATTAAAAGCATCCATATCCTCTTCCACAGGTTCAGCACCCCCAATTTTTTCCTCCCTATGACGGATAATGTTAAAGTCTCCTAATACAAGCCAACTATACGAAGGAGTAGCTAGCCTCAACAACTCTGCCCAAAGACTCTCGCTACCTTGTGCATCATTTCTCCCATAAACCATAGTCACCAAACAAGTAGAATTCGACCCAAAATGAAGAACCTCACAATGAATAAACTGATCCCCTCTAGCAAGGACAGTGACTCTAACAGTAGTTGGATTCCAAATTACCTAAATTCTCCTATTAGAGTGGGAGCAATAGTTAGTAACAACATCATACGCCCTGAATTTAGAAATAATGATTTTATTAGCTTTAGGCTGCTTAACTCTAGTTTCTAAAAGTCCTAAAACATCAATCCCCTTGCCCTTAATAAGATTAAGTACCTCATTTTGCTTCAAGGGCTCATTCCCTCCCTAATATTCCAGGAGGAGATGATCATGTAGATTTATCAGGAGGGACATCCTCCACTAATGGAGCAGGCTCCATGTCAGTTCCTTCATGCTGCAAGATGCTGTACCTGTTAGAGATTACAGTTCCCTGATGCTCATTTACTTCATCTTCATAGCAATTCGTTCCTTTCGCTTTCAGACCTAACCCAGAACTACCAGACCGCCTGGTAACAGGAGTAAACCCCTGGTCCTTGGCCCCATGGTCTTCCCCAAGAGCATTCCGATCACTGATCAGCGGGTCTCCCTGGACTTGAGAACCTGAACCAGTATTCAGGTCACCAACAGGCTCCTTTTCAGAGGCAACTTTCTTAGGAGTAGAACGTTGTATAACAACTTTTTCACTTGCCCCCGGAGCTTTTTTCTTCTCCCTTTTACAGTATTGCTTAGTATGCCCAAGTTTACCACACCCCTCACAGTGGTATGGCACCCATTCATACTCAATACGCTGCACTAGCTGCCACAACATAGGTATGTTTATCACTATTGAATCTGGCAGAATTTTCGATACATCCACCTCTATCAACACCCTTGCAAAGGATAACCTCTCTTTATACATGGTTGTTCTATCAGCAAACAATGGGTTACCCACCTTACTCGCCATCTTACTTAACACTACATCGGTCCAAAGAAATGGGTCTAAATCAGGGAAAAGAACCCACACCGGAACCACAGACACCCTATCCATCTCTTGGGAGAACAAAGGACTCCACTGCTTTAGGATTAAGGTGTTATTACCCATCAGCCACGGACCTCCCCTTAAAACCAATTCCATATCCTGCTTGCTGCTAAATCGGAAAGCAAACCATCCTTTTTTGTAGTACTGAACTAACGGACCTCTGCTCTGATTCCAATTTTTCGAGACATAATCCGTCATCTGCTTGATCGTAGGCTTAGCTCCTATAACATTCCCCATTAGCGTGTTTGCCCAATAACCCAACTCCGTTTCAAAATCAGGAATGACAATGTCCACCTCAGTAGAGTTTGCCGACTGCTCATCAAGAACAAGCCCATCCCTAATTTATTCTCCTTAGACTTACTGCTCCAAGACCCGATAGCCGGCTGTTCTGTTGCTATCGGACCCGAAATAGTGGCCGGTTGTTCCGTCGCCACCTTATCAAGTATTATAGTAGCCGGCTGTTCCGTAGCTACCTTGTTCACAATACCAGTGGCCGGCTGTTCCGTAGCTACTGGATCCAAAATTACAGTACCTCCACCAGTACTATTCTTCACAGTTTCTGTTTCCTTGAATTGAACCTTCCTACCACCCGATGAACTGCCCCCTCGGAAATTCCGGAATGATTGCATCGCCTGATCAATCAGGTCATTCACAATCGGAGTACCCTGTTTCCTCGCTTGGTTCTGAGATTGCAGATCATCCTCATCACCATTATGTGCCAAAACAGTACCATTAACTTCACCAATATTGAGTGAATCCGAATCCCTATTCTTTCTCGGCCTCCCTCGACCCCTTCCCGTGCCTGCCGTCGATTTCTGCATCAGTCAGTGAAGTCGCTTGGAGAGAAAGCTTCCTCTAGAGAGAGAGTAGAGAGAGGTCAACCTATTATTATTATTATAAGGTTAATGTATTAAAATAAATAATTAATAATTAAATTTTTCGAAAATGAAAATAATATATATATATATATATATACACATATATACATACATATATACATACATATATATATTATTATTATTATTATTATTATTATTATTGGAATATATTAATATCATTGATTAGTATATTAATATATTGTATATTATTGTAAAATAGGATTAATATGATCCCCTTAATTTAGATTAGTTAATACGGAGTATGAGCTAACTTAGGAAATCATGTAACTATATAATAAGTACATTATATCATTGCTAATCAAGGGAATATACTACTTTCATAAAGAGATAAATATATAAAAAGTTAACTAATTAAAGTAATTGCAATGTGAAAACATAAAAAATATTTTGAATTATTATTTTTTCATTCCATTGTATATTTCTTCTAAATATTTTCGTATAATCTTTTACAATGTGAACATATATTTATAATTAATATTTTTCTATATATTTGTAAAAAAAAAACGTGACTATATTAAAAAACATTAATTAAATTTTCGAAAATTTTAAATTAATTCATGGTATTTACGTAATTTTAAAGTAATTATTCAACAAATAAAAAGATTTGTAAAATAAAAGAATTAAACATTATTTTTCAAATTAAAAACATTTTAAAAGGCAGTTAAATATTTCCATAATTATAACCTCAATCTAAGATACTATTGGATTACAAAATGAATATAGTAATTTTGAAAATATTCAGATTTTTTTTTTGTTATTTTTGAAAATCAGTAAGACCTAAAAAAAGAACCTATCTGAAATTTTAACAAACACCATTGTTGACTAATAAAAAAGCTTGAAAAAAATAGTGAATACTTTTGATTTTGATATTAATAAGGATTGGGAAGACAAATTTGATCTTAGTATATTTAGTAATATATTATTTACCTTTTCAAAAATTTTAATATATTTTCATTTTCGAAAATTTTAATATGTTTAGTAATAGTGGTAGTGGTAGTATTGGTAGTAGTGGTAGTGGTATTAATAATAATAATAACAATAACAATAATAATAGATTAAGATTTTAAAAAGGCAAAAAAATGTAATAGTATTGAATAATTGTACATTTTAAATTAATCAAAAATATATTAACAATGTAAATATTTCAAGAAAATGAAAAATGCAAAATAAAAACAAAAATAAAAAAGTTTCTAAAATTAAGTTAACTAGACAATGATTAACTATTAACTAACGATGCAAAATTACTAACTTAACCCTAGACTAATCATCTCAAGTTTGACACGTGGCACGATATGGTTCGCTGGGTATGAACATTTCATACACCGCGTGTAAGTGTAGCATTTTTGGTTTAATTTCTCAAATTGCGTATATGTTTTATTTATAGCAAAATATAGACGCAGAATTCAATTCAGTTATCAATTCAGTTAACCACCTACACACATTTTGCAAAAAAATTTCGTGCTTCGAAGACGAAGCTTTATTTTAAGATGGGTAGAAATATGCAGGACTACTTGTTTTTGTGGTAAACTAAGCATGTTCTTGTGTGATTTCATGCTAATATCTATTTATTGGTCACAAATATGAATATTTTGGCTATTATCGATGCTTAATAAGCACAATGTCATTGGTTATTGGTTATTACTTGAATTTGACTTGATTACACATATTTGTGGTTTGTTTGTGCTCAACGCACATATTGGTGATTTTGTGCTCAATGCACGTATTGTTGGTTTGGTAGTGTTAACCACACTTATTTGATTGACTGATTGATTTTGTGCATTACGCTATTGTAAAATGGTTGAACTTGTGATTTTCAAAATTTTGAAATAATTTAAATATTTTGTCCGACATGCTCTTAACTTGGCAAGTGATACTTTTATCGTATGAGAATTTTGGTGGTTTCAAAATTTGGAATTTTCTTATGGAATTAGGCGATCTTATCTTGTGGATTTAGGTGGTGGTAAAATTGTGAACTTTGAAATTTGAGGAATTTGGTGGTTATGGATTTTGAGGATTTAGAAATGTGAGATATCTTTAAGGTTGTGTTTAATTTGACCGATTTTGGATATATGGAGTAAAAGATTAATTTTGGGGATATATGAAGAATTTTGGTAGATTTTGGATATATGGAGTAAGCGAGTCATTTTGGACATTCGTGAGTAATGTGAGACTTTATTTTCGAGGATGCGTTTAAACTTCGAGGACGAAGTTTTGTTTTAAAGAGGGAAGTCTGTAACACCCGTTATTTTCTGAGTCAATTATAAGGCGTTACTTTTCTATTTTATTTAAATCGGGTTTTAAGTCGGAAAAATATTTTCAATGTCGTTATAAAATTTGAAAGTATTTTGGGTTGTCTCTTAATAAATCGGTGTTGATTTTCTTAAAGTGAAAGTTTATTTTATAAACCGAATTTGTATCGGGTTGGAATTTGGGTCAAAACAAATAAAAAAATAAATAAATAAAACCTAAACTATTTATATAACCCTCGTCCACCTCCTTTATCCCCCTCCTCATAACTCAATTACTTTTTTTTTCATCATTCTGAGTTCTGCCGCACAGCCCTCTAGTACGCCACTCCCTTGTTCTCTGTTCCGATTATCAAGCACCATTCAAGTTCCATTCGATTAATTCTTTTCGCTTTCATGATCGGATTATTTGTAAGTTTTCCAATGTTATTAATTTCAGCCAATTAAACCTCGTTTAATGCAATTTTGCAATCGATTTTATCATGAGTCGGAGTAGAGTCGTTGTGTCAAACAGTTAGTGAAGGTTGTGAGAAATTCCAATTGAAATTAGTGAGCTTTGTTAGGGTGTATACTTGCAGTGATTATTAACGAAAAGTTGGAGTGATTATTTGGACAAAGCAATTGCAATGGAAATTTGTTGTTTTGGTGATGACGCAGGGTGATGTCACTATTGATTATAAATTATAAATTACTTACTGCAAAGTTGATTTTAGTTGGAGGGAATTGTGTCGGTCTTTGTATGTGAGTTCGTTGGGGAGTTTGTATAGAACAGGGACTCGAGTATGTATAGAGTTGGCCTTGATCATTTTAAGTGAGGTACTTTAGTTAACTATTTAGCTTGTCTTACGTTTCGACTAGCTATCCGTGTGAGTTTGTAATTAAGAAGGGGGGTCGAATGTTAACCATTATATAAAAGTTTGAGAGAGTTCTAGTGTTTTAACGAGACATTAATCATACGAATAAGTTAGGTTAGTTATTGAACCAATTTATATTATTTGTAGCTTGTGGGTTCAAGGAGAAGGAATTTTTGGACTAATTATAGCTTGGATTGACCGTCTTGAGAGGTAAGGACGTTTTAACCTTTTCACCTTTAAGTAAAGAACATGTTCGGTTTAAATTACATTTTTGAAACGGTTTTATAATTATTTTGTCAATGGTGAATTTTTATAATACTCTTGTGATATTTTGGATATTGAAACTTTGTGACACAAGTCACACGTTGGTATTATTTTTGTATAAATTTTGGTGGTTATAACAGACACTGGGAGCTCTGTTGGTCTATGAGGTTAAGGTGCGTCTGAGACGTCCCTGAGATTTCGTCTCGAAACTGGACTCCTGGCCCGAGTTGTGTTAAGTGGGGTTTTTCGGTCCCCACTTGCTAGGTAGTTAGACTTCCTCATTTGGCAGCCTCATCCTACTGACTGCCCAAATGTGAGTAGTGCGCACTATAGTAAGTCTAGCTAAGCATAGATGGTACCTCTAGATCGTGCAAAAGGATAGGACCTTGGCACACAGGTGGTGACAATATATTTTGGTTGATTTTGGTTTCGACTACTATTTTCACAATATTTTTGGTTTGGTATCGAGACAGTGATATTTAACTCTGCTTTCACTTTGCTACAAATTATAATTATTGTGTTACGTTTTCATTATAATATATTTTACTCAGCTTTGCTGACGTCCTTTTTGTTTTTGGGTCGTTCCCCCGCTGGAACCTGTACCTATTTGTGTTTTGGGTACAGTTGATATGCTGCATGGGTGAATTTGGTTTCGGGATGCTGAGCGAGGAAGGACTTTATTATTTAACATTTACCTCCAAACTATTTATATTTATGTTGAATTTTGGGTTGAAATTGTTTTAAACCGTTTTGGATTTTGTGGCACTTAAGTCTTCCGCTGCATTGTTTTCATTTAATTAAGTATCAAAATTCTACTTCGTTTCAATTATTTCTATCAAACTTCTTTTTCAGTTGATTTTTATTATTTTATTTGCCTTGCACTTGGCTTTGTGAGCTAAGTGCGGAGTAACAGCTTTGAGTTTTCCTATTTCACTTTATTATTTTGGTCGCGAAAATTTAGGGCTGTTACAGTAACCTTTACCAATTTCATTGATACATCAGCAATCACACATTTTCAATTTCGCATTTACCAATAAATTTGTAGCAATAATGTGCTTAGGTCAATATGTAAAGTACATATATAAATACCATATGTACAAAATCAATCAAAGACATCTTACAGTGGTTGAATCATATTTCCTGTCGTATTACGTTAATAATTCTTGATGTACATATTTATACTACTTAATGTATATATGTAAATATCTCCTGTACATAATTAATCTAAGAACATCATTATATATAATTCCATATTAGATGTACATATGTCATCTAGTTACATAATAGAGTGGAAATTTTACTAGTGTCAAATCATAAGTTATATACACTATATTCTTAATTATGTATATCATATTTTTACTTAAAAAAATACAAAAGTAAAGTATATAGGTGGCTACGTAATGTACATATTTAAATAACTGTTGTACATAATTTTTCATTTTCATATCTCTATTTGCCATTATTAGAGGATGTATTTGGGAAACTATTTTCTTTCTGTTGGATGTATCAATTAGGTTATGGTTTAATTTCTCAAATGGCGTATATGTTTTTTTTATAGAAAAATATAGATCCGGAATTATATTCAGTTATCAATTCAGTTTACCACCTACACACATTTTGCAAAAAATTGTCTGAATTTAAATTCATGATTCCCAATAAAAAAATTCAGACAACACCACCCATTGTTGATCCTTCAATGTGACTATTAATGCAGTGTTCAATATATATCTGTCAGTGAATCAATACAAATAAAGTAACCTTTACCAATTACATTGATACATCAGCAATCACACATTTTCAATTTCTCATTTACCAATAAATTTATAGCAATACTGTGTTTAAGTCAATATGTAAAGTACATATATAAATACCATATGTACAAAATCAATCAAGGACATCCTACAGTGGTTGAATCATATTTCCTGCCGAATTACGTTAATAATTCTTGATGTACATATTTGTACTACTTAATGTATATATGTAAATATCACCTGTATATAATCAATCTAAGGACATCATTATACATAATTCCGTATTAGATGTACATATCTCATCTAGTTACATATTAGAGTGGAAATTTTCTTAGTGGCAAATCATAAGTTATATACACTATATTCTTAATTATTTATATCATATGTTTACTAAAAAAACACAAAAGTAAAGTATACAGGTCGCTACATAATGTACATATTTAAATAACTGTTGTACATAATTTTTCATTTTCAGATCTCTGTTTGCCATTTTTGATGTATTTGGGAAACTATTTTCTTTATGTTGGATGTATCATTTAGGTTATGGTTTAATTTCTCAAATCACGTATATGTTTTTTTTAATAGCAAAATATAGACTCGGAATTCAATTTTGTTATCAATTAAGTTTACCACCAACACATCTTTTGCAAAAATTATCTGAACTTAAATTCATGATTCCAATGAAAAAATTCAGACAACACCACCCATTGTTGACATTTTAATGTGACTATTAATGCAATGTTAAATATGTACCTGTCAGTGAATCAAGACAAATAAAGTTACCTTTACCAATTACATCGATACATCAGGAATCACACATTTTCAATTTCGCATTTACCAATAAATTTGTAGCTATATTGTGTTTAGATCAATATGTAAAGTACATATATAAATACCATATGTTAATTATCATTCAAAGACATCTTACAGTGGTTGATTCATATTTCCTGCTGATTTACCTTAATTATTCTTGATGTAAATATTTGTACTACTTAATGTATATATGTAAATATCACCTGTACATAATCAATCTAAGGACATCATTATAAATAATTCCATATTAGATGTACATATCTCATCTAGTTACATATTAGAGTAGACATTTTACTAGTGTCAAATCATAAGTTATATACACCATATTCTTAATTATGTATATAATATTTTTACTTAAAAAACACAAAAGTAAAGTATATAGGTTGCTACGTATTGTACATATCCACTACATACTACTAATCCCTTGGTTTTGCGACACTTTTTTAGGCCACTTTCGACGCTTAAAAGGGTCGAAAATTTATTTTCTCGACGCTTTGCCAAAGCGTGGTCTTTTTGGGCGTCAAGATTTTTTGATGCTTTTTATCGTCGGGGTTGGTCAAACTTGTATGCGTTAGGATTATCGACCCAATAGTCGTCATAAATAAAGACGCTTTAGGCCGTCAGTTTCCTTTTATTTATGACACTTTTTTGCGTCAGTTTCATAGCTTTTGCGCGCCTATAATTTTTTGCCCTTTTGTATTAACGCAAGTAATATCTCCCTCTTTCTCTCACTCTACACACACACACACACACTAAGCTAGATGACACCAAAAAATTAGAGTACGTAGAAAACAATAATTAACTAGAATATATCTATCGAAAACAAAATTTTATATCGTAAAATTTCTTTATCAAAATCAAATTAAATACATCTATTAGCATGCAAAAGTATTGTAATTATTTCATCCAAAGTCTAAAAAAAAAAATCAAAAATAATATTCCCTATTAATGTTTTCAAGCAAAAATTACTAAATCTCCTAAAATATTAAATCTTGGCCACAAGACGATGCGGCTAATCTGCTACAAAAAAATGAATTTAAGAATTGCTCCTTTCATGTGGATGCACAACCAAAATTAGTATTTGATGAATCTGATACCTGCACGCAAGAAAAATAAATCTCATTAAGCTCAAATAAGATGTTTTTCTTCTAAGCACATGTAATAATTCTACCACGAAATGAACAACATAGTTCAAACATAAGTCGTCTTATGCTTAAGATGATTTCAAACGTGAATTTTTGAACTATAAATCCGCAAACCTTTATTTTTGTTACTATATATGATTAGGGTCCAACTCCCATTATCAACATCAAAGACCCAACCACTTGCTAAAAATTCATTAAAATTCGGTAGTTAAGATACTAGCTAGGTAAGATAATTTACCTTGCAGAGATTGTGCAGGAAGCTATCGGTAGAAAATCATGAACCATATCTAGCACCATCTTGAACACTTTCTCATACTCATTGCTCAATGCTCGAACAAACAAATTCCAAAAAAGCGACGTAGAGAAGAAGTAACTAACAAAATCTCCCTTTGTTTAGCAGTAAAAGATGAAACGATAATATTCCATATAAGTAAGGAAAACAAGAATGAGATAAATCTTAAAACTAGAATATCAGACTAATAATCCTTGTTATTGAATAAAATGAAGCTGAAACCAACAACTGTATCTATTGAATGTAAGGTTTAACGTGTAAAAATATTTGACCAAGGTCATTTATAAATTACGGGCAGACTCACTCATTCAAATATAAACATAATACGGCTAATCGGATACCATGTATTCTGTCAGACAATACACTCAGCAGACTCACATATTGACAAAGGTCACATTATACAACTAATTAGGTAACTGACATAAAAAGTAGTGCTTAGAATAGTCTATAAGCATTAACTAATCAATTTACCATTCTTATATTTGAGTACATATATATGTTGTTTAAAAAAATTAAAAGTCTTGCATATTCTTTTTTTTTGGTAAATGGTAAAAATTGAATTAATGAATAACTTTACAAAGTTAATGACCCAACGGTCAAGCATTACATTGCAATTTTCTCGATCCAAATCCTATCTTTATTAGGTAAGCTACTAATATTAATCTCCTGAATTTTCATCTTCAAGTCATGTTTAATTCGGCCAAATACAACCTCGGGTCTGTGGATACTAAACTCCAACCTCGCCTTATTTCTTTCGCTCCAGATGCTGTAAATTACAGCATTAATGACAGCATTCATCATATGTCGCCTCAGCTTTGATCCTCTCCTCTTCAATCTCCAATCCTGCAAGTCAGAACACGGGATATTCATTCTCATCCAGGCGTTCACCAGCATTATAATCCGTCTACTGTAATCGCATTCGCAGAACAAATGGTCTCGCGTTTCAGCGTAGTTCGCACACAAACAACATCTATTGTCCGTTGTAATAATCTGCAGTTTATACAATTTGTTCTTGACATTTAGTGCATTGAGCTGATACAACCAGCTAATCAAGCGATGTTTAGGGGTCGTCCAGTTATTCCACACCAAATGCCACCAACTCACCTCTTCTCCTTGCTCTCTAATCCAATCATAGCCTTTCCTTATGGAATATTTCTTACCTTCACAATTCTGCCATTCATTAGCACTATACGCAGGTCCGAGTAAGTTCTTAATTTTACATACTTTCTTCCACGTCTAGGTGCAGTCCGTGGGAGATTCGTATGCCAGCCAATCAACCCCTTTCAGATAAATTTGATGAACCCACTTCACCCACAAGGAATCAGCTTTGCTATAAATCCACCACACCATTTTTCCCAAAGCAGCCTTGTTCCAAATACTATCATCTTTCAAGCCCAAACCCCCTTTCTTAATAGGTTTACAAACCTTCCTCCACGAGACCAAGGGGGTTCTTTTGTATTTCGAGCTTCCATCCCATAGAAAATTTCTACAAAGAGCTTCAATGTTCTTAATAACTCCTGAAGGAATCATGAAGATCGAGGCCCAATAGTTATGAAGAGTCTTAAGAACCGCTTGAATTAGGACTAAACGCCCTGCATATGACAATTTCCTAGCACCAAGCATTCTAATTCTCTCCAAAATGTTATCAATAAGCGGCCTGCAGTCCTTAGCATTCAATTTTGTGGGTTTAATCGGGACTCCTAGATACCTGAAAGGCAGCTGACCCTCCACACAGCCCGAAACAGCCACAATATCTTCTTTTATCTGTTCAGAAACTCCATTGAAATACACATTTGACTTTCCAGGACTCATTTTAAGTCCAGAAGCCTCTGAGAAAGTAGCATAAGTCCTGAGAAGAATCATAATGGACTTAATATCTCCTTTACAAAATAGAAGCAAATCATCTGCGAACATTAAGCTACTCAGTTTCATAGGACCACAGAGTGGATGAAACCTGAAATCCAGGTTATTCGTAGTATGATCAAGCAGTCTAGTGAGATACTCCATAATAGTAAATAGAAGAGGAGAAAGAGGATCCCCCTGTCGTAACCCTCTCTTTCCTCTAAAGAAACCAAAGGTATTACCATTCAAGCACAAAGAGAAAGAAGCCGTCGTGACACATTCCATGATCAGAGCACTAAATTGAGGAGGGAAATCCAAAGCCAAGAGCATTTGGCCCAGGAAGCTCCACTCCACGCTGTCAAATGCTTTCTGAAGGTCTACCTTGAAGATGCATCGAGGAGAAACAGATTTTCTGCCATACAATTTGATAAGGTCCTGACAAATCAGAATGTTCTCCAAAATGTTCCTACCCTGAATAAATCCGCTCTGTGTCTTGGAAAAAATATGATGAAGGACTAAGGCCAATCTATTACACAACAACTTCGATATGCATTTATAAACCATATTACAACATGCGATGGGACGGAATTGTTGGACAGACTTGGGTCTAGTGACCTTGGGAATGAGAGTTAAAGTAGTATTGTTAAGCTGCTTCAAGACTTTCCCGTTAATGAAAAATTCCATCACAGCCTCACTTACTTCGTTTCCAATCATCTCCCAACTGACCTTGAAAAATTTGCTCGAAAAACCATCCGGCCCAGGAGCCTTGTCAATAGGAATAGAAAAGAAAACCTCCTTAATTTCCTCTCGGGTCACCGGCTGCATAAGGATATGATGATGTTCAGCGTTGCAGACCATACCTTTCCGAACAATGTTGCGATATACATTGGATGTTGGAGCACTGGTTCCCAGGAGACTAGTATAAAAACTTAAAAAGCTCTCCTGAATCTCCTTAGGATCAGTATGAATGACAGCCATTGCATCCTTAATCTAAACAACCTGGTTATGAGCTCTCCTGACTCTTAGAACACCGTGAAAGTTAGCAGTATTAGCATCTCTTTCAGCCATCCAATGGGCCTTCGCCTTCTGCTTTAAGAATGTCAACTGAATCCTCTCCAGTTTTATGAACTCAGCTAGAGCAGCTCTCTCCTGCCGAATAAGATCAACATCCATCGGTTGGTGGATCAATCCTTCCTGCAGTTGCCTCAGTTTAACTCTAGCAACATCCGCATCCCTCTCCACATTAGAGAATTTTTTAAAATGCAGTTTCTTGAGGTGATACTTTATCGCCCTAAGTCTGTTCACCAAAACGTACATCTTGGTACCATAGAAGCTCGCACCTCAATTTTCCTTGATTATGTCCATAAATTCCGGGTTCGAAGTCCACATATTGTAGAACCTGAATGATTTCTTATTAGCTAATTGCATTCCTGCTTTCCTCACTAAACACGGGCAATGATCAAATTTACCCTCAGGAAGGAACGAAGCTTTCATGTCCGGATAGCATCTACTCCACTCTTGATTAATAAGGAGACGATTCAGGCGACTATATACTCTATCCTCAGGAGCCAGTTTATTATTCCAGGTGTAAAATGCACCATCGGCAGGACTGTTAATTAGATCACAAGCCAGCAAACAATTCTGGAATGGATCAGCTTCCTCACTTTTAAAACCTCCTCCTAGTCGTTCCTCTGCTGTAAGGACGCAATTAAAATCACCTCCAACGACCCAAGGACCATCGATACCTGTAGCTATATCAGTCATCCTGTGCCATAGTTCCTCCCGTTCACGAATGCCATTAAAAGCATACACGAACGTGACATGAACAGCCTGCTTAGAACTGAGATGAAGCACTTTCAAGTGAATGAATTGAGGATTGTACTCAAGAAAATCCACTTGAACAGATTGGTGATTCCAACCCACCCAAATACGCCCACCCTTGTGAGTATGATTATTGGTAGATACACTCCATAACGGGAAAGTTTGAAGCGCATTCGATTGACTACTATGTTTTATTTTAGTTTCCAACAAACTAAAAAAATCTACTTTATTATGGAGCATAAAGTTATTCTCTGTACGTTGCTTATGCTCCTTATTCATACCTCTAACATTACAAAATGCAAAAATCACTGGTTCAAGGAGAAAGATGGGTCCCCTCCTTGCTCATTACCCTCCCCAGTCAAAATCCCCTTAAAAGAAGGAGACCCCAACCTTATAATAGAAGGATCACCAGTGTCCCCTGACTTCTGACTATGCAATTGCACACCTGGACTGATCTGTAACATTCCTCCCATTGGCACTGAATTATCTAGTTGTTGTACCAGATGTACCTCTTTATTGGCAGTATGCATAGGACCAACTTCTTTAGGTTTTGGCGTCCAAACCTGCACCTTTTGAACTGGTGCCTTCGTCTGTCCTGTTGCCCTTCTTCTGCATAAGTTAGCCTCATGACCCAGTTGTGAACAATGAGCACACTTTACTGGTTTCCACTCCCATTCAATAGGAGTTGACATCAGTACTTGCTTCTCATCTTTAAACTGAACCATCTAAGGGAAATTCTCATTGACACTTACTTCAACCAAAATACGAGCATATCCTAATTTAGTCTTTTGTTTTGTCGCCTCATCCACTGCTAAAACTTTCCCTACTCTACCCGCAATTTTCTGCAAACTGAGCCCCCAGAATTTAAGAGGCAGGTTATGAAGGCGAATCCATGTCGGAACCACCTTCACTTCTTCCTTTTCCAGTTTTACATCCGGGTTCCACTTCTTAACAATTACTGGTTTACTATCGAACATATAGTATCCAGCATTTAGAACTTTAGTTTGCATATCAGCATTCTCAAACCTAACGATGAACACACCATTAGGTAAGAAAGATATCTTATCTATATTATGATGCTTCCAAATTCTCTTCAGGAATCCCTCGAACACCGGCCACAGCGGGTTAGCCCCAATAACATAGCCATCTTTAACAATATCATCATCTGACAGTTGCAGAATATCCTCTTGCACGTTCTCATCTTGTGTGACTTTAACAATCTTCTTTCCTTGACGCTTGTACCAATCTCCTTGATCATCCTGCATATCACCCTTACTGGTATTTCCATGTAAGGTCTCCTTGATTTCCTCCTCAACGAGATCATCATCATCCTGAAAATCATATGGCGGTATACCATTTAATTTCTGCATACTACCATATTTTTTCCCATCTTCCATAACAGGTTTACGTGCTATCTTTTCCTTACTACCATCCTTCCTCTTATCCTTACTTGTCACAGTTTTCCTATGCGTGATGTTACGTAAACTTGCCGAAGAGGAATCCATAGCCACTGTGCACAGGATTCGCCGTCAAAATCACGTAGAGCCGCTCAGATCACCATGCCAAAGTTTTTCTCTAGGGTTTACACCGTTTTTTTTCTTGACTACACCATAAAGATTTCAAGCCTTTTGATAAGACTATAACCAATTTTTGCAAATTTGATACCTTTCTCAAAACTTTTTTCCTATAGTAAACTCCTGTGGTGACCCGTGATAGTGCTCTATCACGTTTCATTTAAAGTTGGATAGGAAGCATTGAGTAGTTGTTGTTTCAGTAAAAACTCCACGTCTTCCGAATCATTTCTATCACGAAGTGAAGTAATTAATCCTTGAAAAATAATCAATTGATTTCACAATTGCTTCATCTAATCCAAAAATACAATGACGATAACAGCAAACTTATTTATCGTCTCTAAGCACAAGTGTAACTAAAGGACATTGTTTCTTTAACGATAACATAAAACTCCTCCGACATAGGTAAAACAAGGGAAAATGCAAGACCAAATAATGCAATAAGATGCAGCAGCATTAGCCGGGAAAAAAACAGTATTGTCAAAATCTAAGGCTTACAATAAATCAACTTTTTTTGGCCAAGCTTTACCCAATCCAAAAGAGCAAAGTAAAATGAGAATGTTCCTATGATTAGTTTAACAGAAGAAAAGGTGAAAGACCAAGTTGTTCATATATATATAGAGAGAGAGGGGGGATCAAGGAAGTTAGTAACTTCCTAGAAGTCCTTTAGTGTTGATCTTGGCCTTCAATTTTTTTTTAAAAAGGGAAGATTGTCGTTAAGGCTGCCAAACATCCCTCACCCAAATCAATCACTACATTACTTCTCTCCTCTACTCTCCTGCCTATTACCCTTCCCAATCTCCTCCTTTTCAATTCATTTCCTGAATTCAATTCATCTCTCTAACAAAACCCCATCAAATAATCTCCATTAATAACTCCGACCATACCCTGTCAACAACTCCGATCATACTCCATTTTTAACACAACATACTCCGTCAGTAACTCCGATCATCATTCAAGGTATGTTTATGCATAAACTTCAATCATCTTCATCTTTTTTTTGGCTTATTCATCTTCATCTTCAATCATATTCATCTTCTTCAAGCTTCTTTTATTTTTCATACATTCTCTTTCTTTGGTATTTATAAAACTATTCATCTTCATTATCCAGAAAAAAAACTTCATCTTCAAGATGAAGTTGTTCTTTTTTTGTGGGAAGAATGAAGCTTGAAGATAGAGATGTTGAAGATGAAGATGAAGATGAATGAAGATGAACAAGTCATTTTGTGCGTAATGTTCTTATAGAATTACAAGGTCACACACTTTCAGTTGTCTAGTCACACTCATTAGGTTGTAGAATCACGCAGCTGTACACTCATTGTAGTCACATATTCAGTTGTATAGTCACACTCATTATGCTGTATAGTCACACTCGCTATGTTGTAAAATCACGCAGCTGTAGAATACCTTGGGATTAAGGTATCTGTAGACACCCAGATTTGGACCTGGTGGCTGCAGAAGTGCCCAACAAACACTCGATGACGATCAGACTGCAACTCGACGCGGGTTCGCGATGTTTTAGATAGTTTTTCCATAGAACGGATCAAATAAATTACTCGGGAAATTTAAACTAACATCTTGGCAGCCTTAGTCGTGTCATTACGATCGCACAGACACTAATTAGAGTCAATTCTGACACCGGGACCTCAAGTCGGTCCTGAAACTCGAACCGAGTCAGCACCACGCCAAGTGAACCCCAGGATGCACACCCGAGGCCCACTAAACACCAAGGCGCTAGGTCAAAACTGGGGAAGACTTAATCCCCAAGCTTCGTATTATACACCCTCCTCTCGATTTTGGAAAGTATCAAAATCGTATCTCCAAAACTTCGAGTGCCTCACCTTACGCGCCTGTGTCTTCCCGCGCCTAAACCCAGGCGCCTGAGTTCTGGTGCGCCTGGGCTCAGGCGCCTATCCGGGTGACGAGGACCGAAAGACACTTATAAATACTCTCCTCCACCCCCTCATTTCGACACACAATTTTCAATTCTTTCTTCCCTCTTCACTCGTAAAGAGTTTCTCGCTAAGGGCTCGCACTCAGACACTCGAGGCAAACGATCCACTCGATCGTGGTTCCGATAAAGTGACATCGAGGCTACTCCTCACCTTCGAGCACTCCACTCGATCCTGAGGTGCCCTGTGTTCGACTAGCCATTTTAGTCTAGCAACGGTGTTCTGCCGGATTAGCCGCAGAACCAGCCAGTAGTAGCGGAGCTCTGCCGGAATAGCCGCAGGAAGGGCCAACGGTAACGATACTCTGCCGAAATCACCGAGCAAGCTAGGTGGATCCGCCTTTGAAGTCGAGTCGTCACTAGGTTGTCATCTAAACAAAACTTTACATTCTCACACCTTTATTATTATGCACTATGATAATACTAAATGTGGACACTAGCTCCACGACACTTACTAAAACACGTAACGTCCCAACTTCAACCGCAAACACTAAAATACACTAAAAAGACCCGAGTAATTCCGAGATCCGTTCTCAACTATCTATGAATCGTGTCCCGCTTAGTGTATACTCCGAGGGTGCAATTCCTCACAATGTGATTTACTTACATTCGCATTTACAGTTTTCCGTATAATTTATTGTTTTTATGACCTTATAATCGCATGCTAAATCACCAACCACGAAATTCAAAACGTAAAACAACTAATACTGATTAAAGCGATGGTCGGGTTCCGTATTAGTCCGGGTGCTCGCCATGCACGGTTCGACGCATCACTATTGATACCAAACCGACGCATCTTAAGCAGAATACCAGGTAAGGTATATCACGAGAACGACTAATATCCGTATATCACGTTAAAACTGACTTGCGAATACCTATAATATTAATACTCTCTACTCTCTTACGTGCATATTTTCATGGCTTGCTTGTCATCTGAAATCGCATGCAAAGAATGTAAACACAACTACTTCGACGACAAAACCTACTTGTCCTTAAACAACCGACGTAGCAAAAGGTATAGGGTGAAAACAATGGATGTTACAGTACTTCCGCCATTAAAAAATAACAAAGTTATTAGCCCACCGATTGATTAGTAGAGGCCGCTATAGTGCGGGCGGGATTGGGTGTTGATATCTATCGGATGTTGGCTTCCCAATACATACCCTCACCCCTTACTCAAAATCGACGGTTTCCGGATGTTCGAAACCATTAGCAATGAGAGTCATTCCAGGCATGGAGTGCTTAAGGGTACAAGTCTTTATCTTTAGGTCCCGTGCCTCTCAACTTTGAGCCGACTAAGGATTAAAGTTGACCTGAACGGTTTCCGAGTCCTCATAATTGACTCGGTGGCAACTCCACAAATCGGCAACGAATTCAGTTCACTAAAAAGGTCGCCTTACCAAACATATCGACCTTTAAACATTTACAACTACGACTCGATCGATTCCAAACGGAAACACGGGTGCCCGCGCTCGTCTAGTACAAGTCCGGATCGTCATCCGAATCGAGGTCCGAAACATCGCTCCATATGCGAGATCTGACCGGCCCCCGAACGGGAGGGGGGGCGCGTGGGTGGCCGCCGCCATACATTGAATAACCGGGTCGGTCCCGCGCAGGCGCGTGCGGGGCACCGGTCGGTGCGGACGGACGTCCACAGTTTGGCGACTACACTGGGGATTTGGAAACAAGAGTCCAGCGGTGGTGTAACTTGAACGAGGTCGGTGAATCACATTTCTTAGTTTCTAGTTGTGGTCACTACAGGTTTTGGCCCTAAAAAGCCCACCCTAACTAATATCAGGACCAATCGACCTCTTCGCGGTAAGATCCTTATGGACACGCGGAGAGATCCTCGGTTGACGCTCCGGCCGCCTAACGCGTGCCTCGCGGAATCCTAAACAAGTAGTTCTGAGCAGACGGTATGACATTCGTCTCCCCAGAAGATTTGTCAATACCTAAGTGAAGACTATTCGTGGACAGTAGCCTACCCTAACCTACCCATGTCTGCATCCTGCATGAGTGTATGCATTCCTAGTTATGTGTAGCGGGTTTGAACAACCCGAATAAAACACAAAAATATGGATTCAACCACGCCAACATATTCAACCACACCCAACTCCGTTTTCAAAAAAGGTCATCTCCAAGATTGTTGTTTTAGCACCGACATTCCGGCCAATTCAAAAAGATTTTCGAAAACCTTTTAAAAGCACCGTCCTCATGATAGATTTTTCAGAAGGCCTTTTTTTAAAAAAAAAAATGCCATCACTTTGGCCATAGTAAAACCCATCAACAATGAATATCGTTAATACCACCAAAGCTCCCGATCAATATTGGGATCAAGGTACCTCAAACGGTTACATTCTATCTTACTTATATAAAAGAAGAAACCACAAATAGTGATGTGGCACCGTTATGATACACAAAGACTACTTTGTAGCTTCCTCATAAATTGGACAAAATTGTCCAATCACTTATTCAATTTTCAATACTATGTACAAACAAGGGGTAAAATAGTCATTATAGTTTAGTAGTTTAAATAATTAATTGAGATCTTTATAATACCATAAATAAAAAATATAGCCAAATAGCCAATTTAATTAAAACTATTTATATAATAACAAATAGTTTAAATACCCAATTTACAATTTTGTATATGCGTAAAAATAATTATGCAGTAATAACGACAATACCATAAGTAAATGAGTAAATATTTTTTCATTATAGATTAAATAATTGAGATCTTTATAATACCATAAATAATAAATATAATCAATTTGTGATAATTATTTTAAATATATATCTATATGTGTAAAAATAATTAAATTGTAATGTGTAAAAAATAATTAACCATTTAGAAAAAAAAATGTATATGCGCACAAAAATTTAATAATTAACTTCATTTTATCAATATTAAAAAATACTCCGTAATTAACTATTAAAAAGTCAAAATAGTCTTTTTGTGATTTCACGGAAAAAGGTCAAAGTTTCAGGTAACTTTAAAATTAGTTATCCGCATTATATAATTGTATTGATAGTTTATCTAAATAAATTGTACAAATATTTCTAATATATTTGAGATTATTACATTAGTGATTTAATATTTTATACAACTTATGTCACTAATTTAAAATATCAGTTTTATATTCTAATTTTTTTTATGTAGAATATATAAATTGAGATATATATTTTTTTATCACATCTTAAAAAAATTCAGTTACTGAGTTTATCGAATTAAATTGTATAAATATTGCTAATATCTACGAGATTATAAAATTAATGAATATTTATTTTATTACATTAAAGTCACCAACAATTTTTTTAGGTGAAATAAGCAACAAATAATTAATTATTAGTGTCACCAATTTTGTGAAATAATTAGATCAATAATAATTAATGTCACCAATTTAAAATAATATAAGTAGATCAAGTAGTCCTTAATATAGAGATTTACCCGACATTTTGTTTGTTTTGATTATATTTATATTTGTAAGAATAATTTAATTAATGCAAAATTTATGAAAAAGTTGCTACAATTCCGGCTCATACGTGATTAGTATCTTAGTTAATTTTGGTATGTAATTTATTTAGTTTAAGATATAAATGAATTTTTAATTGAAAATGTTTTGACAAGATTTTCGTATCTTCTTTCTCATTATAATATTCTGCCAAGATTCAATATTTTACATTTATATTCATATGTTGTCGGATTTGCATATCTATAATGAGGTAAGTATATATTATGTGATTTGCATATTTACGTTAATTAGGAGATGATATTTGCCACAATTTTGGTATTTACATATTTGATGGTAAGTATATTACGATAATTTTGGTAAGTTATATTGTATTAACATATGTCTTTTGATATATTTATATTTATATTGTATTTTAAACACATTATATTGTATATTCTGAATGAATATATACTTGCAGATCATATATTGATATACATAATTAGCTTATCTTTTCCTTATAAGATATTGTTTTGATATATCAATCTTTTTTCCCATTATAAGATATATTGATATACATTTATGCTAATCCTTTGCTTATAAATTTATAATACATTATATTGTAAATTTTTTGAAGCAAGCATAATCTTTGTGCATAATATTCTCATCAATCTCTTTATATATTTTGTGAATTTTTGTAATTTCTAATAAACTGTATTCTAATTTCATCATAGCTAGACTTCGTGATTCAGTTACAACCCACAATATTTTAATTCTCACAAATTTCATCAAATTTAATTATTTCGAATCATTCTCACACTAAATTCTAATTGCTACTAATTATTTTTGCAGGCTGTGAATTTATTCCTTCAAATCAAGAACGATTTCATCACTACAACAGTAAGACATTCATAACCTGTGTACAATTGTTTTTAATTTTAAGCGATTCTGATCTTAAATTTTCGATTTTTTTAGTTCCGTGGGTGAAGTTTACACTATTGAATATAATTTGAGTAGATTTGTATAAGTTTACTTAAAAATTGAATATACTTGATAATAATACAGGTACAAGCAAGTGTGGTTCATGTGAAATCAAATCAAGGTTAATAGATGAGTAAGAAGGTAAGATGAAACCGAGGAGGACCCTCCTGCAACTATACTCTGACGAGTTAAATATTCTTCAATGATATTTATTAAAAAATGATTCTCGAATTTTTACGTACAAAAATTCATAAAACAGAAATCAATCATGAAATAAAAAAATACATAACTTATTTTATCATTAATAATTATAATTGTCGTATAAAATGAAAGAAGTGTTATTTATGTACAAATATATATGCATATTACTTTGTAATTTGCAATGAAACCAAGTATGAAAGTTTGTTAATACTATCTCTATTTTTTCATTGACAATTTAAGTATAAATTTGATCATATCTTTGTTATTATAAAGACTCGAACTTTATATTAGATTAATAACTGGGTTAATTTTGATTTTTGATTCGTATATTTTATTATGTTGTAGTTTCATCATGGAGGATGCATACAAAGATATATGGTGAAAAGGAAGACACTACTCCATACTTGCTAAATTATTTTACTTGAGTTGTTGACTTACTCATTTGTAAATTAATGGTCAATTATTTTTTTAGACCACTACAAAAGCCAAACGCTCAAGCACATCATACTTTTACGTGCGTGGAGTTGATTTGGAATGTACCATTCGACTTGAAAATTTTCTAACGTATAATATGTTGAATTTATATATATACCCTCATTTTTGAATTAATAAGCTTACTTTAGCATGCCGATTTTCTAAATTACAGTATCATTTTAGATATGCCGATTTTGTTCAAAGTATTATTAGTCAACCCCGTGATTTTATCGTGGGTATTATACTAGTTTAAAAAAAAGAAATGTTTTTATGCACATACCGTTAACACAACCGAAGCTTCAAATAATGAAGTCAAGGAATCCGAAACGGTCACTTTCACAAAACAACATTTTCAAAACACTATCACCAGGCATCACGTTTTGTCGCAAACACCACCCACACCATAAATGTCGAACTGGCTAGTTAATAGTAGTTTCGATAAAATCACCATGTCATCATTTTCAAAACCGGTTTCCCTAAAAACCGTGCTTTCATTGAAAAAAAATCTATTTACACTTTGGCTATCGTTGAATCTTCGACACACATGTAGCAACACACTTTCACGCCACAGACGATGTCATCATGCCATCGTCACCCCAATTTCACAAATCGTCCTTTTCGAAAAGACTTCCTTTGCAAAAGCCCGATCGTTTTAAAAAAAACATATCAAAACTCTTTGATCCTGAGCCGGGATCGCGATCAACTCCTTACGTCGTAAACCCGTGTGATTAACTGTCTATGTTAGTTACTAGGGTCGCCTCTACCCAAGGTCTTATATTTTGGGTCGTCTCGTCTAGAGAAAGTCTTCTTCTAAATCTCACCACTGAGATTTGTGTCAAATCGTCTCGCTCTAGAGACATGACTCCATAAGGCGTCACTACAAGAATTAAGGTCCCAGACGTCCATAGATGCCATGTGTCTATGGACGCCTTTTGAAGACGGGGTCCCTATTCAGACGCCTGATTGTGGAAGCCTGAAGCACTCACCAATTTTTAAAACGGACGTCCAAAGTCAGATGCCACTTTACGGGCGTCCAGTATGGCGTCCAAGTATTGACGCCCATTCGAGAAGGCGGGCGTCCAAGCTTGAACGCCACACTGAGGCTTATGGCGTCTACAGGAAGACGCCGTATGGGTCAACGGGCGTCCACCTGTGGACGCCATATGAGTCAGTATTGTGTCCCCCTGCAGACGCCGGCCAGCTCCTTGGGTGCTGTGAGGATCTGTGAGGCGTTTAGTATGGCGTCTAGGGCTGTGCACCGGTCCGAACCCGTCCCGACCCGGACTTGACCCTGTTCGACCCCGAACCGGAATGGTAAATTTTCCCGACCCTGACCCTGACCCTGAATCAGCAAACATTGACCCTGGACCGACCCTGAAAAATCCGGGTCGGACCGGGTCTGGACCGGTTTGACCCTGTTCGGTCTACGACAGGTACTATATTAGAAACCAAAATTAGAAAAATTAATGAAAGATGAATTAGAAACGAAGAAGAGCAGAAATTGTATTTAGAGGATGAATTAGAGACGAAAAGGATCAGAAATCGTAATTAGAAATCGAAAATTACGAAAAATTTAAAAAAACGACAAAAAATTGATGAAGGGCGTCAGAACGATGAAGATAAGAAACAAAAAAAAAACGAAAAATTGATGAATCAAAAAGACAAAAACGAAGGAACTCACCGGAAATATCGATGAAGGGCGTCGGAAGAAGATGAACGGCGCCGGAGCTCAGGCAGTCCGAGGAGGAAATGGGATTTAGGGTAGCCGAGTAGGGTTAGGGTTTAGAGAATTAAGGGAGTATTGTTGTACGTATACTGTATTGGAGTGGAATGGGTGATGGAGTTATTGGAGTATTGTTTGGAGTGGGCCTGTTCTATAAGAGCCCAATGTAACAAAAACAGGTCAACCTGTCTGGACCGGTAAAATCCGGGTCTGACCCGGACCAGAAACCGGAATTGCCAAATTCTATGGACCGGAGACCGACCCTGATTTTATTATTCAGGGTCCGGTCTTCACTATTCCGGTCTGGTCCGGTCTATTTTTCCGGTCCGACCCTATTGTTGCACAGTCCTAATGGCGTCTGGATGAGGACGCCACCACTGCTCTGGAAGGCCGTAAATATTCGTTTACGGCCTACCCAAAATCTGCCAAAAAAAACAAAAAACAACATTCACAACACAATATGCAACATCCGAACACAATACCACAACATATTCAATCGGACATCGCCGTCCACACCACCACGCCCGCTTCAGAACACGCCATTGAAGACGAAATGACAATAACATAAATAAATAAATACAAATCCGTCGTCATAAAACGCAAGTACATAAAAACTAGAGTTAAAGTACATTGAAGAAGTTAGTTCGAACTAAATCCAAGTAATCGTAAGTAGTTAAGCTTACAAGAAACATCGATAGTACATCAGAAAACTGGGAAGCTAACGGAGGCACCTAAATTCCCACCATTCCCGTTGAAGGGATCTTTGTCATCTGGATGACGAGGAGTAGGTTCCTGATTGCAGTTGGCGAACAAAGTGCTCCACCGTTGCATCTCCTCACACATCCTCCTAATCTCATCGTCCTGCCTCGCCATTTGCTCTTTCATTTCTCGCTCTTTTCGGGCGCTTTCCTGTTTGTCAGCCTCGTACTTGGACTGCATCTGGGTAAGAGCGGCGGGGGTGTACTCCATGTGTGACGAGGAGCCGCCAACACGCTCGGGGGGAGGCGTGAAAAACATTGGCGCAACATTCCCTACGCCGTACACACTTCCCTTCTTGAACCCATCCACGACCTCAAAAAAAGCAGCATTCGGGTCTTGGGTCGGGTGGGTACAGTTGACGGTCTTCTCGATGTATGCATCCTACATACACAACTAGCAAGTGTTACCTCAGTTTTTAGATAATATTATATGAACGAAATGATTGATCTATTACTTAACAAAGTAGAATAAAGCGAAGTGCATTATTTGAAGTAGGGAGTGCTCACCCAAATTGCCTGATCCTTCCTCGTGACGAAGCTTGCCCCCCACCCTCATCGTCCTTCGCATGCATGTCAACGAAAAGCTCGACGTGTAGTCAGGTGAGTTTTGTTTAGCGAATTCCAAAAACGAGTTAACCCCCTCAACAAATTCCACAGTAGGACGTCTTTTCTTATCTACTCGTCCCTCGTACATCCATTTTCGTTCAATTCTCTTCATTGTCTACGTAAAAATAAATTACGCAACAACCGATTAAACTAAAGTTTATTTTAGTTAATTAATTATTTATTATTAAGTGCAGTAAATAATTTCTTTAAAAATAAACTACGCTGAGTACTACTAATTTAGAATTATACTAAACCTATTAACATATTTATAACGACAATGTAGTTACAATTATCACCCAATTCAACCAAAAAAATTAGTAACATTTTATAATTCCCACCTAACAAATTCACATACTAACCCAATTTCCCAAAATTAGTAAGAAATTAACATTTTAAAGATTAGTTACCTTTTCTTGCATAATCATCCCAAAGCTTCAAAGGTCATCCAATATATATATATATATATATATATATATATATATATATATATATATATATATATATATATATATATATACTCACATACTAACACAATTCTTCAAAGGTCATCCAATATAAATATACTCACATACTAACCCAAGTCCTCACCGGTCATCCAATATAAATATACTCACATACTAACCCAATTCCTCACCTAATCAAGTAATCATCCCAAAACTTAAAAGATCATCCAACATATATATATATATATATATATATATATAGAGAGAGAGAGAGAGAGAGAGAGATGGGTTCTAATGAGTCCCCTTATATATGTTGAGTCCCTAAGTCCTCATCTCATCGAACGGATGAGATGAGGATGGATGGACAAGCTGCATCTTAATATTTTGTATTAAAAAAAAGGAAGATTTAGTATCCTAAAATAACTCTCATGATTTTAGGAAACAATAACTCCCATAATCACAATCATTCCTCATTAATTCATTCATTCATTCACGTTCATTCACAGGTTCATCAAAACCTTGAAAAAAAAATGCTCCCATCGATCATCACGTTCTTTCATTCAATCAAATCTGTGCTCGAAATTCCGTTACTATGAATTCAATGATCGCGACATCTTCATTAACGGTTGATAAGAAATTCATCGAGTATAACAATGGTGAGTTTCGATATTGCTTTCATGTTTTGCGTCAATTTTTATTCATTATCTTGATTAATTTGCGTCAATTTGTGTTCATGTTTTGCGTCAATTTTCATGTTGATATTGTTTTCATGGTCGTGTCATTCATGTTTTGCGTCAATTTTCATGTTGATATTGTTTTCATGGTCGTGTTATTCATCATAGATTCATATGCAAATCGTAGAACACACAAACGGTGAGTATATATGTTTTGTAATTTATACTGGAATCGCCATGGAAGTCATTAAGATGCTACTCAATTATTAGTTTGTACGTTTACAATATATTGAGTTATTGTAGTTCATATACTCCGTTACTTTAGTGTAGAGCATCTATTACTTTAATGTCTACCATCTGTTACTTTATATGTCGTGTTACTTTAATACACTCCAGTTGTTACTTTAGTGTAGAGAATCTGTTACTTTAATGTCTACCATCTGTTACTTTATATGTCGTGTTACTTTAATACACTCCAGTTGTTACTTTAGTGTTTTTCATCTGTTATTGTAGTGCATTGTAGTGTCCTAAGAATTTAGGAAACTGCCATATTAAAAAAATAATAAAAAAAGAGATATTGTTTCCTATAATAATGGGACGTGATTGCCACCAAAATAGGAAACAATATCAAAGAGTAACACCATATAAAAAAAGATAAAAAAATACTACTTCCTATAATTATGGGACGTGATGACTTCAAAATAGGAAACAATATCAAAGAGTAAGATACTGCGTCATACTATCATTTTTTATCATTATATGAATTTTTTACACTAACTTATATCTAGTGTTATTTTAATGAACATTATCTGTTACTTTAATTCATACTATCTGTTACTTTAATATCTGACCTCTGTTACTTTATACCTGGTGTATAAGCATACTCTATTAATTTAATTCATTATTACTTCAATGCACTTCATCTGTTACTTCAACTCTTGTTATTTGTTACTTTAATCCATATGAATGATGTAGGGATGTGGGTGAGAGTTTCCTCCATTGAGATTAAATCAAAGCTTCTGAGATGATGATGAATAAGATGAAAAAGAAGAAGACGGAGAAAACGAGAAGGATGAAGAAGAAGCAGAATTATAAGTAGGACATTATGAGTAACAAGTGTGAAACATTGGAATTGTAATGGAGTTGATTTAGTTGGAATATTGTACCACTTTTTGTTTTGGAGTATCTTAATAAAAACAAACATTGTTCTTTTTGTTAATTGGAACTCCTGTTTTTGCAAGAGACTACTATGCAACGTAACTTATTTTATGAGTTAAAGTAACACAATTCATGAATTAATGTAACACATTGTATGAGTTAGAGTAACAGTTTTTGCAAGAGACTATGCAACGTAACAGATTTTATGAGTTAAAGTAACACAGTTCATGAATTAGAGTAACACAACGTATGAGTTACAGTAACATAGTTTATGGATTATAGCAGTAACAGGGTAACATACGTACAATGGCAGTAGGGAACGGATGATTTTTTTACTGAAAATGAAAAAAAAACTTAATTTTAAATAAACTTGTTGTGTGAGAGAAAGAGGCAATTAAAAAGTTGATAGGAAAGAGAGAATTTGTACGGAGATAATTAAGGAAGAGAGAGAAAGAAAATATATTTTGATAGATATTATAGTTATTTCCTTAATTATGAGATCAAATCTTGTCCATTAATCTAGCATTGAATCAAGCGCTAATATGGGGACTCACGGACTCAACATATATAAGTGGACTCACCTGATCCCATCTCTCTCTCTCTCTCTCTCTCTCTCTCTCTATATATATATATATATATATATATATATATATATATATATATATATATATATATATATATATATATATATATATATACTCACATACTAACCCAATTCTTCACATAATCAAATAATCATCCCAAAATTTCAAAGATCATCCAAGTTATATATACTCACATACTAACCCAATTCCTCACCTAATCAAATAATCATCCCAAAAAAATGAGTATTTCTGTTACCAGAACAAAGTTTGTTGATATCTCTCCTCCCTCCCTCCCCTCCAAACCCTAAAAAAAAAAAAATTCCCCGAGGGGCTGCCATCTACCAATTCTTGTAGTGGTAAGCCCCAAATTTTAATCTTTATTGTTAATTCTTAATAGTTTATTTAGATTATAAAAACTCTTGCCTCTCCTTTTTGGAGATTTGTCCCATCAATTGATGAGTTTGTTCCCATATTTTTTGTGGGTTTGTTCTCTCTTTTGGAGAGGTTCAAGAATTATGTGCAAGATCATGGAAACAATGAAATTTCTACGTATGGTGATACAATTGAGGTCAGATCTCGGTCTACTATTTATCAAAATAGAGAAAGTTCATCCTTTTGAAGACTATATCATTAGATCCATAGATTCCTTCGTGAAAGGCTGTGTCAATTAACAACGATATATAGAATACTATGCAGAAGCGTATTATTCGAATAGCGATCTTTGTCTCAAGGATGTTTATTTATTTTTTATAAATATGTATTCAGTTCAATTTGATATCGTTTGTAGATGCCGTATGGTTTATTATTAATGAAATTGATCTGCACTTCAAAAAAAATAAAAGTAATCATCCCAAAACATCAAATGTCATCCAATACATATTTTCACATACCAAATCAATTCTGAAAGTCACTACAACAGTCTACCTAACTAAAATTGGGCGAAAGAACTTGGGTAAACAATAACTCAATTGAAACCGTAAGACAACTAAATTTCAATTCTACAATAAGTAAACTAAAATTAACTATACTCAAACTGAAATTAAACATTCTACTATATAAATAGTATAGGAAAAAACTGAAATCGTACCGTAGAAATAGGTAGGAGAACAAGAAGGCGGGATGAATGAAGGGCGCGCGGTTTTTTTTTTTGGGAGAAAGTGTAGAGGGAGAAAAATAATGAAGGGATGAATGAATGACGAGAGGGGGTGGAGGCTGTATAAGGCGAATTCTCGGGCAGTGGGCGTCTACTTTTGGACGCCCGTACTTTCAATGTGGCGTCCAAAAGCAGATGCCAATTCTCGTCAAACGGTAGGATGAGACTCGGGGCGGCTAGGTTTGTCCCAGCCCTTGGGGGGCGCCCCTTCAGAAGCCTTACCGACCTAGGCATGACCTACGCCGAGGCTCTTAGAATTGCCAATGAGAACTGGCAGTTGTCACAGCTTGTCGCTACTCCGGATCCACCCCGCAAAGCCCGGGGGGCGGATTGGGATCCCAATGCTTATTGCCTGTATCATCAGGGTAGGGGGCACAATACGGAGGATTGTGATCGCCTCAAACACGATATCTAGGACCTGGTGGATGCCAGAACCTTCCCTCTTGTGAAGGCACAAACGTCACAACCCGCTGTTGGCGAGACTAGTGACGGGGCGAACGCGTCTGTAGTGGTAAAGACAAACGGCACCATCAAGGTGCTATTCCCTGGAGGGAGCCTCGATGCTTAGAGGCATGGTCGGTCTTAGTCGGAGTCTAGTTCACCATAGGGCCTAGACTAAATAATAATAATGTGTTTTTTTATCGAGTCCATGGAGATGCGAGGGGACATGTCCTCCACCGTCCCCCAGCATACTTATTCGCGGGCATTAGCCCGCCTACTATTTATCAATAAAACAACTTTTCTTTTACAAACATCTCTCGACAATCACTTGACTTTTTTCAATAACTTACTTTATCGCTTAAAGACTCAACACTATGCCATTTATCGATAACAATTAACTAAAGTGCAAGGGCTACAACGAACGGCACACTTAACTTCACCATAAAAAGAGATCGGGAACAACAACTCTAGGTTCAACCCATCACTGACCCCCCTAACCCAAACAACAGAAAGCCTACGGGGAGTTAAAAAGCATATCTGTAGGACTAAAAGCCTACCCGAATACGAAGCCTGCCTAATACGACTAAAAGCAGCCATATCTGTAGGAGTTAAAAACCTTAGAGTGCACGGGGATTCATCCCTAGTAGTCAACCAAGCCATGGGTACCTAGGGGGTTTATAGCGAAAGCCTAACTCCATACCAAACCAAAGTATAAACAATATCCCGGGAATTTGTCAAAATCGACTTCATACACATACCCCGCGAAGAAAACCAATTCGCTGACCCCTTATCCATACTAGCCTCACTAATAAACATGCCCGACCATCTTTTCTCTATGCCCATCTGCGTAGAGAGAAGCGAACAACCGGCCTACATCCATAACCTCGAAAACAACGATACCTCCGAGGAACCCTGGTACAAAGCAATCCTAGACTTTAAAACTGACGGATCATATCCACCCAACACAAACACCAAAAACCAAAGAGCCCTACGAATACAAGCCGCCCATTACGTCCTGAATCAAGGACTATTATACAAACGAACCCCACAAGGAGTCCTCCTTAGGTGCATAAACAAAACCCAATCCGAGAGAGTCATGGAAGAAGTACATGACGGAGAGTTCGGACCCCACATGAGCGCACACCTACTAGCCCAAAAAATAATGAGACTGGGCTATTACTGGATTATCTTAGAGGCAGACTGTCGACGTCACGTTCGTCACTGCCACAATTGCCAAATATTTGCCAACATCCAACACCTACCGCCATATCCTCTCCATACTATAGCCACACCCTGGCCTTTCTCTACGTGGGGATTTGACATCATAGGAAAGGTACACCCATCCGGGACCGACGGACACTGCTTTATACTAGTGGCCGTCGACTATTTCACCAAATGGGTAGAATCCGCTTCTTATACCGGACTAAGCTCAAAATAAGTAGTCAAATTCTTATAAATAACATCATCTGCCGCTATAGCATACCTCACGAAATCGTCAGTGATCAGGGGGCTCACTTTAGAGCCGACACCCAAAAACTCCTCGACAAATACAAAATCCAAAGACACAAGTCCTCACCCTATAGACCTCAGACAAACGGGGCCGTAGAAGCAGCCAATAAAACCATCACCACGATCCTTAAGAAAATGATAGACAATTACCGGAATTGGCCAAGCAAAATCACTTTCGCCTTATGGAGGTACCGAACATCCCATCGAACACCCACCGGAGCCACACCATATTACTTAACCTACGGTTCCGATGCCGTGCAACCTATAGAGCCAGATCTACCGTCACTAAGGATACTAGCTAAGAGCGGTATTCCCGAAGAAGAATGGGACCAAAAACGATATGACGAGCTAGTACTCTTAGACGAGCGTAGGATACATGCCCTATCTAACGTACGTGCCTACCAACAACGCATACAACGAACCTTTAATAAACGAGTGAAATCTCGAAACATACACGAGGGAGACTTAGTAGTCAAATCCATTAGATCACCCCTTCCCGTCGATCCCAGAGGGAAATTTATACCAAACTGGGCGGCCCCCTACCTCGTTAAGAAAATACTCTCGGAAGGCGCCGTGATCCTCACCGACCTAGACGGTCAAGAGTTCTCAACCCCAACCAACATGGACCAACTCAAACGATACTATCCCATCCTGATCTCCGAATTAGGGGGAAACCCATGCAAAACAAAAAAAACAAAATCGCGTCGATAATTGGCATAACGGGTCTAAAGCAAAATCACTCACATTTTAATAGAACTACGAACATGGTTTGATTCCGTCTAAAAAACGGATACGTAGGCAACCCTCCTTCGGGTACAACCAACCAAACAACAAACAAAAGAAATCGATTATTCGATTCGTGTACATACCGGAACTCCTTTCTACATTCCGACTAACGAGTGATTCAAATGACGAAGCACAAACGACGAGCCGAGGACGGGGTGAAAACCCAAAAGGGAGCCCCGGGTAAAATGAAGAAACGAGTTGCGAGCCGTCGTCAAAAAAGAAAAAAAAATGACGAGCCCAGGACAGAGTGAAAACCGAAAGGCCGCTCTGGGCGAAATGAAGAATCGAGTTGCGAGCCATCAAAAAAAATATATAATAAAAATGGTGAGCCGAGGACGGAGTGAAAACTCGAAAGGGCGCTCCGGGCAAAATGAAGAATCGAGTTGCGAGCCACCACAAAAAAAAAGAGAAATAATAATAATGTGCTTCTCATTAACAATAAAATTTGGGTAAGTCGAGCCTTTGTCGAGGTCTTTACATCAAGCATCTGAAATCCGGCTATTCCGGAAATTGACAACTTGTTAAAACTCCACAAAATATAAAACAGCACATAATATCAACTAATAGGACATAATATAAAACGGCTAAACTCTACCGGTCCAACTTCCTATACCCACCACCATCCGGGGGAGCTTGTTCGGGTCTTTCACCATTGACCCCTCATAATACAAGCCTCCACCGCCCTAGCCAAAGGCGAGTTCAGCCAATCTTGTGTCTTCTCATCACTGACACCTTCAACATGAGTCTCATCAGTCTTGACCCGTATAGATGAACTGACGGTACTAAGATCGTAACACTGTCTTTGGTCAGGCGCTTAGTGACATTTCCTCGAGTCACCTCCTCTTCCTCTAGTGCCGCTGTCTTCCTAACCTTCGAGTTGCTCTATCTTGACGGATGTTCACCAACCCCCCGCAGGGCGGAAGTAATGTCGGTCGGTCGGACGCTCTCAATAACAATGGGACGCGAAAACCTTTGCTCCCAAGACACCCTAAATTCCCTAAACAAATTCTGTGTCCATGAGTCGAACCTAGAAATACCCTTAGCAGTCTTCGAAGTGGATGGTCTAACACCCATTTGATTTGACAACACGCGCTGATAAATATAAACCGGATCCCTCATGGATAGTATTAACAAAGCCTCGGTTGAAGACGAAAAAGAAAACCCGATATGCCCACTGATGTTCCACCATGGGACAGACCACCAAATGACCGACTGCCCTTTAGCCAAATAGGAAAGCCACTCCTCTTTGGTGTGACCCTCGCTCCATACCCGCACCATCTTCGGCCCGTGAAACCCCTGTAATTGTAACCCTTGAAGCCCCGAGGAGGGTCGACCAAACCAAGCTGCTCCTGTAGCCAAACCTGCACGAACCACGACAATACTTCACACCTTCAAACCAGAGCAACCACAAAAAAAAAAAAGAAAAATAAGGAAACAAGACACCCTAAGCACCTGCAAAATGATCCTAGAACCTTGAAAAGGTGCCTCATGGAGCCGGGCACGAGCATCGAGACATGAAATAAGCTCACCCAAAATAAGCAAAGAGGGTGATCGTCCATGTTCCATTGCCATCACAACATCCAAAACCCGAGGATTACCCCAACCATCACGCGCCCTCGCATCCTTGAAAAGATAATAACAAGCCACCGCAATGTTGAAGGCACGCCTACATGCTAGAGCCGAAACATCGTGGGAACAAGCCTGTGAGAATATCCTGAAAAGCAACTCTAGATCAATGCCATCTCTACCAAAGAAAACTTTAGCCTCCTCCAACGAAGAAAGGTCCAAAAAATGACAAAAACGCTCTACATAAGCATCATCTCCCGAAGGCACACAAGGCCGAACCAAATTCCACCCACCTATAGTGTCTAGCTCTTTGGGGGGAGGACAAATTTTACCCTCGGGAAAAACAAAAATATGGCCTCTTGAGTCCCAAAACATAGAGCATGCTAATAAGAAGTTGTTCCGGTATGGAAACAATTGACCCGAATCGGATTCGGGTCCTAGTATTTGATGTTGTCACTTTGATGGTGATCGTCAAATCTCTCAGATCTCTCCTTCCCCTCACTCCAGCGATCGGACCTTCCTGGCGGAGTTGGCCTGCTCCCTGCACAAGGAACACACAGGGCCTCGGAGGTGTCCGAGGGAACCCTCTCCGATGCCTAAGTCAGTCCGTGGAATGCCTTGATGAACCTTACTCGTGAGGAGCAAGGTGGCGGTTTTTAGAGTGAGAGTCTAGAGAGAGAAAGTCGAACCGTCTTTATGTGGAAAGTGGCAAAGTATTTATAGCTTTCCCTAAGAGAGGGAGAGGAGAGAGAGAAAGAGGAGGTGTGAGTGGACGGGGAGGTGACACGTGGGCTCGCCTCGTCCACTCATACCTCTTTACCTTAGGCCTGGTCGGAGGAGTTCTGACTCCTCCCCCTGGCCCTGCCAGGGACCAGAATGCCCTGACTGGCAGACAGGGGGGGCTTTAATGGCCTTAACTGGCGCGCAACATGGCCCTGTCGGGCAGGGATGGAGTCTGCCTTAGAGCTGGGAGCAGCTGAAGCCTTCTGGAGATTTCAGCTGGGTTTCATTCCGATGGCCTGCCAAGCAGGCCGCTTCTCATTCTCGGGTCGGGCTTCCTCGGGGCCTGAAGTAATGGGCGACCCGTGGCAGGCTACCGACCCCCATCAATTGGCCCTCGCCGGCTGAGAGGGAGCGGGGCTCTTGTTCAGCAGGCGACATCTTGATTGGGATGACGGGAGGTTGACTTCTTGAACTCCATCTTTGCATTTAATGCGTCGCACGTTCCCGAGGGAGAGAGCCTTAACTGCTCTGGGTATGAAAAGAGTTTAGATGTCTTTCCTCATGATTACTCCTCTTGTAAAGTGGTCTCTTGAGCAGCGCGTCAGGTTGATGATTGGTTCCTTTTTTTGCAAAGGTGGTTGGGACGCCATTAATGTTCTGCTTTTGCTATTGTATAAATTACGGTTTTACATCATTATTTCCACGATCTATCTCCATTTTACTCCGTTCTTCTCCAAAGGAAAACAATGTCGTGGGTGAGAAAGACAGTCCTTCGTTGTGGGGTTTATGTGGACGTTCTCTGCTTCAGGGGGCGTCGGAGGCTGAGATGCCCCAGGCAGGTACACTTGTTTCTTCGCCGCAGTAGACGAATGCGTTCCCCTCTTCCTCGGGTCGCTGGGAGGAAATCTTCAACCAGGGCTGGCAAGCGCCCGAAAATGTCCGACTAGGCCCACACCCAGACGCTGCTCCCAGGCGGGAGGTTGCTTTTACAGGGGGTGCCACATATGTTTCCCTTGGCTGTATCTCGAACAATTCGATCCCGATTGCCGCGAATTGGGCTCTTCCCCTGAGTCAGGTCCTTCCTTCCCCTTGGTGAGGCGGGAGGACCGTGGCTCTCCTGAAGGTGCCAAGGTGGCCCCCTGTGGTAGGGCTGGGACGTGAGTAGTCACGACTCAGAGGACAGTGAAGGCCAGGGCTACTCATCTGGCAAGGATGAAGAAGAGAGCCCTTATGATCCATTCGAGGACTCCGGTAGCTGGGATTGGGAATCCGACACAGGCGGCCGCGACAGCCCTGGGGATTACTCTCCGGGTTTTGATGATGATTAGGCCTGCCTTGCGTATGCAGGCGGGTTGAGCCAAAATGTCAGGCTCCTTTAGTAACTTTTGTTCCCACTATGCTTTGTAATCTGGACCCTTCTGGGCCTTTTGCTTAATGAGAATAAAAGGTGGGCTTTTGAATTTCATGTGTTCGTTCGTTTTTTTTAATGAATGACGTCATGCAATGATCACTCTCTGACCTCTGTTGTCTTTTCGAGGCCTCTTGGGAAGTGATGGGTGGTTAGGTTTTAAAATATGTGACACGTGGGAGCTTTTCTTGGGGAAGTCCTCTGGCTGGACGACCCTTCGTCTTTTCCCGCTTATAAAAGCATTCCTGCTCTTCCCATTCCTCCTTTTACATTTTTGAAAACCCAGAAAAACCCTTCTTCATACTCTCTCTTCGTTAAAACGCTTTAGACTGAGGAGCCTTTTTCTTGCACCTTCATCCTGCGGCCATCAGTTAGGTCAGAATCCTATCCTCAGTCCTTGTCTTTTCATTTCTTCATTTTTCTTTCTCCTTAGTCACCATGACTAGTCGTCGCGCTCAGATTCTTTCTTTTACTGACCCTTCGTCTGAAAGGGCGGAGGGTAGGGATAAGGTTAGAACTGACCTTGCCTCCTCTTCTGGGGGGCCTGGCGTTAGGATGGTCGAGGAGGACCACTCAGAGGAGAGTGGGGGTGCCAACTCTTCTGACCTGCTCCCTTTGATATCATTGACTCTGACGACGAGGCGATGGAGATTGACACCTCCACAATCGCCGGCCCACTCATCCCCAGGGAGCCGGGGAGGACCTTTTATTTAGACATCACTAAGTATAGGATCCCCCTGAAAACTTACCCGGCCTCCAAGAACTGGGACTTAATTTTAGAGAAAAACGCTGCTGAGGCCATCGCAAGATATTACAATTTTAGGGAGGGGTACACAGTCATCGTCCCTGGAGAGAGGGACACTGTGTGTAACCCCCCTGACGGCTGCATAGCCGTCTACCACAAGTGCTTGGAGTTTGGCCTGCGCTTTCCTCTGCACTCCTTCTTGGAGGAGATTTTTAGGCGGATGAATGTGGCCATCGCCCAGTTAACTGCCGTGGCGGTCAGGTCGTTAATAGCTTACACATGGACCTGTTTATTCCTGGGCGAGGGGCCCACAATCGATGCTTTGAGGTTCATGGTCGGCTTGCAGATGGTGGCCTCCTCTGAGGGCGAGGGTTCCCCTGGATATTTCTCTATCCTTAGGCAGAAAAGCTTTTCCTTGGTCTGGCCAATTTTAAACAATCTGAAGGACTAGAAAGACAATTTCTTGTACGTGCACAGCGCCACAGGGTGGAGGATTCCTCGACACTTCAGGAATCATGTTCATACTCGATTGGAGACCCGCCAGGAGTATCACCCTGGCGTTGGGGAGAAGGCCCTTGAAGTAAAGCTGACTGGCAAAGAATGGGATTTGGTTGACCGGTTTGCCGCCTCTAAGGACAAATCAGGTGCATTTGGGCCTGATTATTGGCTCCCTCATGCCGAACTTATTGCTACCGACAATTACTTGACCCGAGTGGGTCTAGTCCCTGGCCTTGGAGGAGGTAGTTCAGGGATATCAATAATAGTTGTCTTCTTTCCGACTTATCCTTCTGTATTCTTTTCTGACTAATTTCTCCTATTTTCTGCAGATCTCGCCACCTATCTCTAGTCAAAGAAGGAGCTGAGGGACCTTGGACTGGACAGTGACTTTAAAATCGTCGTAAAACGCCCTTACCTTCCTTCCAGTTATAAGAAAGGCGGGAAAGCCCTGATGAAGTTTGTGAAGAGTATATCAGTCAACAAGGTAAAGTTTCCTCCTCTTCCTCCCAAGCCGACCCCTACCAAGCCTGCAGCTCCAATCTCTGCCCCCAAGGATGTGGAAGGGGAGGCTGCCTAAGAGGCTTCCCCCTCCCCTGCTAGCAGGCATGAAGGCTCTCCTGTTGGGACTCAGCCTCCAGTGGGGTCAAAGCCTTCAGATTCTGAGGATACTGGGGAAAGCCGACCCCTGGTTGGCCGAAAGAGGAAGGACAAGGAACCTATGGACGATGTTCCGGTGGTGGACCTGGAGGCATATGCCAGCACGCCTGAGGCCAAGCGGCCTGCTCGCAATATTCCAGGCACTCTGTTCTCTGAAGAAAATGTCGAGTTCCATTTCACTGTTGGCGAGAGTATTGATGCCTCTGCCCTGCTCTCTGATTCTACTGCTTCGCTGGTGGATCATCTCACCAAGTCCCTGACCTACTCTACAAGTCAGGCGATCCAGTTTATTCAGCGTTGCTCCAGGGTGTTCCAGGCCTCTTCGGAGCTGGCGGCTCTCAGCCGCTTAAGCGATGAGGAGTTAAATGTTACTCCTGGGTTTCCTCTCCCTGAACGCCTAGCAGTGGTTGAGAGGGACGTCACCCTTATTGCCAGTTTGAAGGATCAGTTGGCTAAGTATGAGGGTGAGCTGGAAGAAGCTAAGGACGAAACAGTCCGCTGGAAGGGCCAAGGTGAAAGAGTTGTGAGGGAAGCAGCTAACTTGGCAGTAGAGCTGGAGCAGGCTAAAAAGGCGGCAGCGGAGCTGGAGCGGGCGAAAAAAGCGATTGCCGAGCTGGAGCATTTTAAGAGAAAAGCGACCGAGTTGGAGGACCGTCTAACCAAGGCCGACTCAGACCTTCAGAGGGCGTAGGACGATTTGAAGGCGAAGGGTGAGGAATAGCGAAAGGAAAAGAATGACCTGATCCAGGAGGCCAACTCTGCGGTGGCAGAGAATTTTAACGCTGGGGCCACTTCCTTCCTAAAGTTTGTCACGGAGGTTATCAGGGAGATGCTTCCAAACTTCAACGAGGATGCTTTTCAGGCCCTCTACGCTGCAAGAATGAGGCCGAGCTAATGGATCACCTGAGGAGACTCCTGATGCTGATCAGGGTGCCTCCACTGCGTAACATGCAGGGCAGTCGTCTTCCGAGGGGTCCTGTCCTTACCCTTCTGCGCCTCTGCTTCCTCGTTAATTTTTAATCTTTTTGCGCGCCGGGCCCTGATGTGGCCGGCTGCCGGCTGATGTAATCTTTAACTCTTTGTATTTGGATTTTTGTTGTTCGTTTTGTTGAACTTTTCCAAATTTGTTATGAGTGCACTTTTTTTCCTGGTTTTATGCTATCATTTTTCTTTTGTGATTTGGTCTGACCCTAGCTTCTTTGCCGAAGTCCAGGGAGCCTGCCCCCTGCCTGCCCAGAGGCAGGCTGGGGGATTCTGGTGTTTTTTATACAAGGTTGAGTGTGACTCAGTCCTTGTTCGTCTGGCCTGACCCTGGCTTTTTGCCAAAGTCCAGGGGGCCCACCCCCCTGCCTGCCCTAGAGGCAGGCTTGGGGATTTTGGTGTTTTTTATACAAGGTTTAGTGTGACTCAGTCCTTGTTGGTTTTGGCCCATGAGGCCTTGCCTGACCCTGGCCTCTTTCCGAAGTCCAGGGGCCCGCCTCCTGCCTGCCCAGAGGCATGTTGGGGACTTTGTATTTTTTGTTGGGGGGGGGGGGTCTATTTTCCTTGGTTTTAGCATCAGGGGGGCCTCCCCCTATTGCCCCCTGCTCGTTTGTGTGTATAATGCAAGTTTGAACAGACAACGAGTATAAATTCGAGATTCTTTTCATTTCTTGCAAAACTCAAAACATCCATGGTCGGAGCCGTCGACACTCTATTCTGATTGTCCTCCGCCAATTTTTGAAAAAAGAAAACTCTCTAGTTTCTTAGTGTTAGACATAATATTTCTTCAGAGTATTTGCATTCCAATGGGCGGCCTGCTCCTGGCCTTCAGGGTTAGCAATTCTGTAGGTACCTGGTCCCATAATCCGGGTCAGTTCATATGGGCCCTCCCAATTGGCACTTAATTTTCCATGCTCTCTTGATTTCCCCACAGCCTACGTTTTCCGCAGGACCAGGTCTCCTACCTTGAAATTTCTCGTTTTCTCCCTCTTGTTGTTTGCTTTTCTCATTCGTTGTTGGTAGGCAGCAATATTGACGCATGCCTCTTGTCTTTTCTCTCCTATTAGATCAAGAGCCTCGGCCATCGCGTCTTTGTTGCTTGCCCTTTCATACTGCTGGGATCGCAGGGTGGGAATTCGTGCTTCTTTGGGTAGTAGGGCTTCGGCCCCGTAGACCAGGCAAAAAAGAGTTTGCTCTGTGGACTCTTTTCTGGTGGTCCTAATTGACCATTGTACACTTGGCAGCTCGTCATCCCATCTTCCCTTGAGTTCATCCACCATCTTCTTCAAACCGTTTAGTATTTGCTTGTTCGCTGCCTCAGCCTGCCCATTGGCCTGAGGGTGGCAACCGGCTGAATAGGCGACAGATATGTCGTGGCTTTCCAGCCAAGTTCTCCGGGGATCATTGTCAAATTGCCTTCCATGGTCGAAAACCAACACTTTTGGCAAGCCATATCTTGTCATGATGTTTCTCCAAATTACTTTCCGAACTGCCGGTTCTGTTTTGGGACGACTTCAGCTTCGATTCACTTGGTAAAATAATCCATTCCCACTATCAGAAACTTCCTGCCCCCGGTCGCTGTGGTTAATGGACCCATAATGTCAATCCCCCATTGAGCAAAAGGGATGGGGGACAAGATTGGTCTCAAGTCCTGGGCAGGGGCATGTATTGAGGGGGCGAAGAGTTGACACTTTCTGCATTTCTGGGTCAGGTCCCTGGCATCAGCGAGCAGGGTTGGCCAGTAGTAGCCTGCCCTCAGGGCCTTGTGTGCCAACGACCTTCCTTCTATGTAATGCCGCTGATTCCCAAGTGTATGTCAGCTAGTACTTCTGCGGCCTGGCCTGCCCCCAGGTACCTGAGCAGGGGGGAGGAGAATGATTTTTTATAAAGCTCCCCGTCAATTAGTATGAACCACGCGGCCTTGGCTGCCATTTTTCTCTTCTGCACTGGATCTTGCGGGAGGATCCCATACTTCTTGAATTGGATGATCGGGGTCATCCAGTCTTCAGATTCCGCTTCTCCAACGACACCAACTTGTGGGCAGGTTGCAGTGGATTTTTCCTAGACTACGTCCACCCAAACTGATCTACGTATGTCCTGCAGGCTGGAGCTTGCCGGCTTTGACAGGGCATCCGCCCGGTTGTTCTGGGACCGGGGAATTTGCTTGACTTCATAAGACTTCAGCCCAGATAGTTATCGTTTTACCTTTTCTAGGTATGCGGCCATAGCCTAATCTCTGGCCTCATATTCTCGGTTGATCTGGTTGGCTATGAGCTGGGAGTCTGCTGCTAGGGCGAGCCTTTCTGCTCCTGCGGCTCTAGCCCGATTGATACCTGCCAATACGGCCTCATACTCTGCCTCGTTATTTGATGCAGGGAAGGCGAACCTGAGCGCATGCTCGAAGTCTATTCCTTCTGGGCTAGTTAGTACGACCCCTACCCCTACGCCATTGGCTGTAGAAGATCCGTCGGTGTATACTGTCCATTCTCCCGCAGGTGGATCGTCTTCTTCTGAGTGAGAACACTCTGCCAGGAAATCCGCCAAGGCCTGCGCTTTGATGGCAGTCCTGGGTTGATACGATATTCCTAACCCGCTTAGCTCTATGGCCCATTTGAGCAATCTTCCGGATTTTTTGAATTTTTCTAAAACTTTTTCCAGGGGTTGGTCAGTTAGTACAACGACGGGATGGGCGTCGAAATAAGGCTTGAGCTTCCTGGCTGCAATGACGACTGCATTGGCCGCTTTCTCGACGACTGGATAATTCTTCTCCGTTGCCCCCAGGGCATGGCTTACGAAATAGATTGGTTGCTGGGAGCCTGCTTCCTCCCTCAGATTCACCGCGCTTACCGTTGAGTTTGTCACGGCAGTGTAAAGGTAGAGCTTTTCCCCTGCCACTGGTTCGCCAGGGTGGGTAGCTTCTTCAAGTGCTCCTTCAGCTGTTCGAAGGCCTCTTTTTTCTCGGTTTCCCACTTAAATGTTTTGTTTCCTTTCAACACTTTAAAGAAGGGTGTTGATTTATCTGCTGATCTGGCAATGAACCGTGCCAGGGCGGCCATTCTGTCGGTCAGGCGCCGTATGTCCCTGATTGTCTTTAGTTCTGGCAGGTCCAGGCCAGCTTGGATTTTTTCAGGGTTCGCGTCGATTCCTCTGGCGCTGACCAGAAAGCCCAGAAATTTTCCCGAGCGTACTCCAAAGGTACATTTCTTAGGATTTAGTTTCGTTTGGTAAGCGCGCTGGGAGAAGAAAGTTTCCTGCAGATCCCTTAGATGTTCTTCATCTTTTTTACTTTTTTCGATGGCATCATCTACGTAGGTTTCAATGTTTCTTCCTTTCTGATTTTCAAACACCTTGTCGACCAACCGTTGGTAGGTGGCGCCCGCATTTTTGAGCCCGAACGACATCATCTTGTACATGAATGTGCCGACACTGGTGATGAAAGCGCATTTTACCCTGTCCGGCTGCCAGAGGTAGACTTTGTGATAGCCTGAAAAGGCGTCCAAGAAACTTAGCATGGAGTAGCCACTGGTAGCATCTACCAACTGATCTATTCTTGGCAGGGGGTAACAGTCCTTAGGGCATGCCTTGTTGAGGATGGTGAAATCCACACACATCCTCCAGGCCCCCGAGGACTTCTTCACCATTACTACGTTGGCCAACCATTCTGGGTAGTCGCAGGTTTCTATGAAGTTTGCCTTCAGGAGTTTTTCGATTTCCTCCTTGATGGCCTGATCCTTTTCCATAGACATATTTCTCTTCTTCTGTTTTACAGGGCGTGCCTCCGGACTCACGTTCAGCTTGTGAACAATGTGAGCCGGATCTACCCCTGACATCTCGTCTGGGGAGTAGGCAAACACGTCCCTGTTGTCTCTAAGGATTTTGATTAGTTCTTCTTGGTAGGAACTTTCAAGGTCTGCCCCGATCAGGACCTGCCTGCCTGGCTCCAGTTCCACCAGCATGCTTTCTCCCCCAGGTTTATGGTGGTCCGCTGTCTGCTGGCCAGCTGGGATCTCACCTTCCCTGGTGGGGGAACTGTCGGCTTTACGTTTACCTTTTCGTTCTGTCTCATGGGTGCGCAGGGCTACGGAGTAGCACTGCCTGGCTGATTCTTGATTGCCGTACACCTTCCCTTCCATGCCAAAATCTGTGACGTAGGCTATAGTCAGGGCTCTGTTTGATATGGCTGCCTCAATCTCATCCAGGGTAGCCCTGCCTATCAGGGCATTACGGCGATTTTGCGTCCACCACAACGAACGATGCCCTGATATTTCTGGCTGAGACTCCCTCTTCAAACGTCACTGGTAGATCAATGATCCCCATTGGGAGCACGCCTGCTCTGCTGAACCCGTACAGTGATCCGGGGGCAGGCTTGAGGTGCCTTTTCTCTAAATTCATTTTGTCAAATGCGTCTTTGTATAGCAGGTTGGTGTAGGCTCCTGTATCCACCATACACCTTCTCACAATGTGTTTATTGATGTCAAGAGATAGGACCAGGGGGTCGCTGTGAGGGTATATCACCCGCCCTGCATCCTGGGGGTGATGGTCAGGGTTAGGCCCTTTGGGCTGCCTGCCCTCTCAGCGTAGCATATCTGGTTTCGCAGTTCACGGATTTGTCTTTTCTGGCCTCTCTTACTCATCTGGCCTTCCGCGTCTCCGGACACCACGTGAATTATCAGGCGATTTTGTACTGAACCTTCAGGCTTATCCGCCCGCTCTTTCTGGCTCTTGTTCCTCGCCGCGTAGGCGCTCAACCAACCATTCCTGATGAACTTCTCGATTTCATCCTTCAGGTGGCGAAATTCTTCAGTGGTATGCCCGGCGCAATCGTGAAATGTGCAAAACTTCTTGGGATCACCTCTCGGACTGAGCGGCTTACTTGGGCGGTTCCACTTGGCCATTTCTTTTTCCAACTCAAAAGTTTCTGCCCTTGACCTGTTGAGGGCCGTGTAGCTATCAAACCTAGTCTGATAAGCTGTACGCTCCTTCCTTGGGGTATCCCCTTCCTCAGCTCTTTGTTTGTTAGCGTCGCCTCTACTGCGTCCACCCTGCGGTCCCCCCTGTTGCCTGGAAGGCCCTGTGGGGGTGTCCGGTAGGCTATGGAACTCCTCCTGCAATATGAAGCCTTCAACAATTTTTTGAGCTTTGGCCAGAGTTTCTGGTTGGGCTCTGATCATTTGATTCTTCATCTCCCCTGGGAGCAACGAGTTGGTCAGTGCGTATACTGCAGTTGGGTCGTCGATTTCTTTGACCTGCTAGAAAGACAGGTCAAACCTCTTCAAATACTCCCTGACAGTTTCACCCTTCTTCTGTCTCCGGGTCATTAGGTCGAATCGGGTTAGCCGGCGCCTTTTGTTCCCTGCGTATTGGTCCAGGAAGGCTTCAGCCAGCTCTATGAAATAGCCAATCGAACCCTGCGGCAGGTCCCTAAACCATTTTTGTGCCAGTCCCACGAGGGTGGTGGGGAAAACCTTGCACCAAACTGCATCATCGACATCGTACATCCCCATATGGCTCTCGTAGGCCGCCAGATGGTCCTCCTGGTTGGTGGTTCCGTCAAACTTAACAGATGGCATTTTAATTTTGGGGATGGGGTATCCCTGCACCTCATGGTGAAGCGGAGTCTTTGTGGGCCTGCCCGTCATTTTCGACCTGCTCCCAGCGGATTGGTAACCGTAGTCATCCCTCTTGCCAGGGGTCGGTTTTCCAATGCTGGGGGAGCGGTACTGGGGTGCCTGTCTGCTCATGGCTTCATCTTCTCTTGCAGGTGAGTGATGCCTAGGTCGTTTTTTCTGGGGTGGCTCTAGATTATCATCCTGACGGTGTTTTGTCTCCAGTGGTTGTCCATGGTTGAGTCTTGATTGCAGGCTCTGGGACAGCCCTGGAGTTCGCTGAGACTCGGCCGGTGTTAGCCTGGAGAAGACATCTCCTTGCCTCTCCCCCAAGCATTTCGACGCCGGCTCCCTGTGCCTCATCCGATCCTGGAGATCTTTGGATAAGTCCCTTTTCTCCATGGCTGAGGTGGACTCAGTGGTATGTATGGAAAAGGCTTGTTGTTGAGCAGGTTGCTTCTGATTTCTGGTGAGGCGTTTCTGGGCCTGTACATACCCTTGAGCTGTCTTCCTTTCCTTCCTCTGGAAATTCCTGGCGGCGGTTCGCTTTGTGCCCCCCACTCCTTCCACTCCTTCAAAGTGAAGCTGCCTACGGGTCGTTGCGATCCTGCCGACCAGGTCCTCCGGAGTGAACTCCTGGTTGGGCATGGCCGAGAAGAAGGCGGTGGTCTGTGTAATCTGGGCAGGGGTGAGGTTCAAGTTAGGCCTCTGATGACCAACCTGCCCAGCAGCAACCGTAGTTTCTCCATTGGGTGCTCCTTGGAGACTTGCCCGCCCTACTCCTGGGATTGTAGCAGCGGGTGTCGTCCCAGGTGGAGGTCGTCGCACCCGCCCCAGAACTGGCTTCAACAATTTCAGGCATGTTTTTTGATTGTGGTTGATTTTTGTTGGTAACTCGTGAGCACAACCAAATTCTCCCCACAAACGACGCCAAATTGTTCCGGTATGGAAACAATTGACCCGAATCGGATTCGGGTCCTAGTATTTGATGTTGTTACTTTGATGGTGATCGTCAAATCTCTCTTTCCCCTCACTCCGGCGATCGGACCTTTCCGGCGGAGTTGGCCTGCTCTCTGCAAAAGGAACACACATGGCCTCGGAGGTGTCCAAGGGAACCCTCTCCGATGCCTAAGTCAGTCCGTGCAATGCCTTGATGAACCTTACTCGTGAGGAGCAAGGTGGCGGTTTTTAGAGTGAGAGTCTAGAGAGAGAAAGTCGAACCGTCTTGATGAACCGTCCTTACTCGTGAAATATCGAATATGACGAACGTCGAGAATATTAAATCGAGTGCAAATTGTGCAATATTTGTACGCGATTTAATAAAATCATCGCTTTTTCAAAAAATCGATTTCGAAAACAGACCGGGACGCGAGTCGCGAGCGTCCCAGGCGGGTCGCCTACTCCGGCGAGTCGCCCGGTCGGCTGGAAACGTGACCCGTTTTCATCGTTTTTTTATTTTTCAAATATCGTTCTTGGACGAAGCAACGTCTTTTTAGCGATATTTCAGATCTCGACATATTTTTCGGCATTATTCATCGCATTCATATTTTCATTCGATTTATTCAATCGTTACTAACACGTTTGTTCATCTTCTTAGTATTTCTTTTCATCATTTGTTTTATTATACTAAAACGAACCACGCATGCTAAAATACAACGTTGACGTTAATTTTCATGCATTAAACGACTTAGCAACCCATTCAATTATTCACATGCTTAGGAAAACAATGTTTGCAAATCATTCATCGTTCAACTAACGCGCGTATTCAAACATCAAACGATATCTTAGTAGAGGTCGCTAATGTGCGGGTGGGGTTGGGTGTTCTTTGTGAACTTCCCAACACGTACCCTCACCCCTTACTCAGAACCTCGGTTTCCGGATGTCCGAAACCATTGGCAACGAGAGTCATTCAATACATGATATCAGAACCTCGGTATCAAATGCTAAGGGACGAACCCAGTAAACTCTGACATCGGAAATGGGTCATATTTTGTATATGGCCCACTACGATATAGAGTGGGCTCGAACGGGCCCGAACTCCTACAAAGTTCGGTGGCGACTCCAACTTCGATTTAAATTTCAATTCGATCCATTCTCATATGGAGATTCATTCGCCTCCCCAAACCCGCGCGTGGCCGCGTCGGGGTGGACCTATGTCATGTCCACAATTTGGCGACTCCGCTGGGGATTAACTGATGTGTGACTTACCATCGGCATCCTCAGGGTGAGACTCGAATAGAAATCGTTAGACTAGTACAATACACGTTTTAGTTTTACGGTTCATGCGTAACCCCATCTTTCCCGGGCCGGTACTGGAGACCGACGTTCCACTATACCATTGATGTAGTCCAAATTGGATATGTCAAAAGGTGTGCATAGCAGATTCGTATGGGTTTTACGGCATGTTCTAAGTTTAATTCGACTTAGGAAGTTCGCCCCGATTCTCGAATAGGCTATGTACACTGGTATAGACCCTTATAGACTGACCGAGACTTAGCTTAAGAGCATACATGGTGTCATTATACTGTTTCCATGACTACGTGCTGCTTGATCCACATCTTTTTCAAAAACCGTCATTTTCAAAAATTTGCATCCTTTTCAAAATATCCAATTTCAAAACCCCGGACATATACCGAATTTAGGACTTATGATTTTACTCAAAATAGCCCTTTTTCTAGCCGGTATTATGCCCAATTAAAAAACTCGAAATTATTTTCGAAATTTTCAATCCGTCACCCGGCCCACCTTTTCCGTTTTTCTCGAAAAAAGGGCCGGTTCTCCCCGAATTTTTCGGGCTTTTAAAAAAAATCATATTTCAAAACGTCCTCTTCTTATACTTCCCGTATTTAGCAGTGTCGGTTCGTGTCATAAGTCGTTGAAGTCTCTAGCGTCAAAACTCTGTCGATCTTACATCGCGGGTTTCCCCCTATCCCATTCCGCCTTGTTCTACCAAGGCAAGGCCCACCTGCGTAGGACATACTCCTACAAAAGGTTGGCCCACTTACACAATCGAGTCTAAAGTCTGGGAATGTCTCACGTGAACCTTCCTTCGAACAGGGCCCAGCCCACATAGCTGGATCCTGAGGAAGGCCCACCTTTTCACAAGTCACCCGTCTAGGTGTCTTTTGCGAGTCATTACCGTCTTAGTCTTCTTGCTTTTCCCTTGCTCGGGATGTACTTTTTTTTAGGATTCGGGTAAAGTTGCTGATTACGCGGTGTTTTTACAGACAGGCCACCCTTCACTCGAACCATGACGAAAGAAGCCATCGATGAGTTGACAGCTTCGTTGACCAAAATCCAAGATCAATTGCGACAAATGAGGGAGGACTAGATTGCCATCGTCACTCGAGTAAGTGTCGTGGAACAAGGAACCCCCAATGCTTCGATCGAAGATGACGGACCTCTGGCCGCATTGGCCGGCGCGGTCCAAAAGCTGCAAGAACAGGTCCACTCGACCACCAGAAACAATATTCTCACGAAAAATTCCCGTACCTATTCGCCCTTAAGTGATGAACTGCCCGCTAACCTCAACTTAACGGGCTTGCCGATGTTTGACGGAACTGAAGACCCGGTACTCGATATCCGGGCTTTCAAAGACTTTATGGCCGTTAAGGGGGTCAAATCGACCATGTTCAAGCATCTCTTTACTTCCTCTCTGGAAAAGCACCCGAAAGCCTGGTACTACAGACTTGATCCCAAGAAATACAAAACCTGGGACGATGTTGCAATGGAATTCGCGCGAAACTACGCGGATAACGCTGAAATCCAGACTACCATGCGTACTTTGGAAGTTATGGCCCAAGAGCCTAAGGAGGGTTTCACCAAATACCTTCAAAGATGGAGGACTGAAAGTGTTAAGCTGGTGGACAAGCCCAGCGAAAAAGTGCTAGTGGAGGCCTTTGTCAAGAACCTCCTCCCCGCTTACCAAATCCATCTTCGGTACGCCATCATACCTGATTTCGCCACTTTGACCGAAATGGGTACGAGAATCGAAGACGATCTAAGGCTAGAGAACCTTACTAAGGCCTCTACCAAGGGGTATCAAGGAGCCAGTTCGTCCTCCAGCAAGCCCGCAACTACAACGGCGGCCCGAAGCATCTTCGACGAGGTTAACTCATTAGACACCTCGACCAAAAAGAATACTTCAAATTTGGTATTCACTGACATAGGGACAACCTATGCTAATGCCTTACAAAGGCTGTCTTCAAAAGGCCTAATCCAACCGATAGGCCCAATTCCGGAGGTTCCCGTCGAAAAACGATCCAAGAGCTACAACATTCAAGCCTAATGCCACTATCACCAAGGCAACGGGCACGACACGGAGAAATGCTGGAAGTTGAAGCATCTCATTCAGGATCTGATCGAAAGTGGGAAGATACCACTACCCAGTGATAAGCCGAGTAACAAAAATAATCCTCTTGCTACTCACGCCATTTTTACTGGAGAAGTAGTCGATTGCTTTCAACTCATTTCCCCTTTCATTCCACAAATCAACGGAATATGGAACGACGATGAAGATGATGTTTGTCTGGCCAAGGGGGAAGCTGTCCCCGTCACCATCGAAGAAATCCGGAAAGCTAAAGCCAGAGCTCTGGCCGGCACACACACCATCACGGCCGGTCTCGCCACTCCGGAAAGCGTCACTGAACCTTCCAGGACGGAACTCACTCCCGAAGAGCCAAATGCTGACACGGCCCTAGTCAGACAACTAAAGAGGGTCCGAACTGATATTACTATATGGCAGCTTTTGGTTAGTTCTCAGGAGCATCGGGCAGCACTTACTAGGGCTCTTAATGAAATCAAGGTTGACTCATCGGTTACCCCCATCGAGATGGTAGCCACGATCTTTCCACACCACAAGGGCAAGTCTAAAGGAGAAGGCCCACTTATCACTTTCTCCGAGTCCGACCTTCCACCGTTCGGGGCCACCTATAACTTGGCCCTATATATCATGGTGATCTGCCGAAATAAATACCTCCCAATGACCCTAATTGATGATGGGTCCGCAGTAAACGTCCGTCCTTTGAGGACAGCTAAGGCCCTCGGCATTACCGAGGCTGACTACCTTCCGACTGCACATACTATCCAGGCTTTTGATGGGAGCCCAAAATCAGTTGTTGGGGCCGTTAAGCAAACAATCATAACGGGCCCGATCGAGAAGGAGTTAGAATTTCAAGTGATCGATGTCACTTCATCTTTCAATCTGCTACTCGGGAGACCATGGATTCACGCGGTGAAAGCCGTGTCTTCCACTCTTCACAGGAAGGTCAAACTACCTTTACAAGATGGGATCGTTACTCTCGAAGCTACCCCTATAAACGTGTCAAGTTGTAACACGGCAGGCTCAACCGACCCGTGAGGTTTCAACTTTGTGGGAATGATCGAGGAAGAATACCTTTTCCGACCCTATTTCACCACTAGCATCGATACAATGCTACAAAATTTGGGTTACCTACCAGGAGTTACATCAAGGCCCTATCTTCCAGCTGGGAAGATTATCGAGGTCCTGAACGATGAGCCATCTCGCCTCGGTCTGGGTTACACTATGACGCCAGGACATACGGATGAAACAGAGGCAGTCACATTCTTCACTCCAGTGTTCGGAGCTGTTCAAGTGGGCCCCTATCAGCCCACCATCTCATATCCCGAGACCAAACCGGCTCGGGAATGCAATTTCATCCCGGATGATATCTTTGCCCTTATCCAGGCTGAATCAAAGGAGGGCACAAGCAATACTGAGCCCATCCTAGGACTCCTATTCGGAGAAGACAGGGTCGTCCCGACCCCTAAACAGGAGTTAGTCAGCTTGATTCTCCGCAGCAGCAGGTTCGATCCAATTAAGCTGATCTCTGAAGTTGGTGCCGACACCGGGAAGAGAGCTTGGAGGAAGACAACTAAGTGGACCGAAAGTCAGGGTCGAGTCTACAAGCTAACTACTGGTGAAGGAGATATGCATGGTGCCGAATCCGAGTCCGAGTCCGAGTCTGAGTCGGAGTCTGAGTCGAAGTCTAGAGGGTCCATTACTAGGATCGAGTCTGTAACCCCTCTCCCTTCTTTAATCACACCATCGGGAGCCCCGGAGTCTGTCCCGAGGGCTCTCCCTATCCCGCCACTGACCAACGATCAGATGGCAGCTCTCTTCGAGCTATTTTGAAAATTCACTATCAATAATAACGATAACCGTTCTGCTTACGACTTGTCTTATTTTGAAAACATTTTCAAAAATCATATTTGCAATGACATTGAGAAACCCGACGAACAGGTACCGCTGCCCCCGCATCTAATCGAGCAACTTGAACAAAGGGAGTCCCGAAATCCGGTAATCGAAGAAACCGATTCCATCAACGTAGGAACCCCTTTAGAACCTCAGATGCTTAAGTTGGGCTTATCTTTGGATCCTGAGGAGAAGCAACAATTCACGGATCTCCTCCAGGAATTCAAAGACGTCTTTCCATGGTCCTACAAGGACATGCCGGGAATAGACCGAGAGATAGCTGAACACCGAATACCCATCAAAGACGGGTACAAGCCGGTAAAACAGAAACTCCGAAGGATGAGGCCCGAATGGTCTCTCAAAGTCAAGGAAGAAGTCGATAAACAATTCAAAGCGGGCTTTATCCAAGTGTCTGAATATCCAGACTGGGTTGCAAACATAGTGCCAGTACCCAAAAAAGATGGCAAAGTCTGAGTATGTGTAGATTTTCGGGACCTTAATATAGCCAGCCCAAAAGACGATTTTTCGTTGCCACACATCGATATACTGGTGGATAACACGGCCGACCATGCCGTTCTATCATTCATGGACGGGTATGCCGGATACAATCAGATCAAAATGGCGGAAGAAGACATGAGTAAGACCATCTTCATCACACCTTGGGGGACTTACTGCTATATCGTGATGCCATTTGGGCTTATCAACGCTGGTGCCACTTATCAACGGACCGCCACCACTTTATTGCAAGACATGATGCATAAGGAAGTGGAGGTCTACGTGGACGACATGATCGTCAAATCCAAGGACCGAAACGGGCACATTGCCGCCCTAAGGAAGTTCTTCACCCGACTACGCAAGTACAACATGAGGTTAAACCCTCAAAAATGCAGTTTCGGGGTAACATCGGGCAAGCTACTGGGCCACATTGTCAGCCAACGTGGCATCGAAGTTGACCTAGCAAAGATCAAAGCCATTACCGAGATGCAACCGCCTAAGACCGAAAAGGAGATAAGGAGGTTTCTCGGGAAAGTCCAATATATCAGCTGGTTTATTTCAAAGCTAACCATGGTATGTGAGCCCATTTTCAAGAAACTGAAGATAGGAGATGGAACACTATGGGACGACAAATGTCAAATGGCCTTCGATAAGATCAAGGAGATTCTATCCTCTCCACCGGTGTAATGCCACCTCAGCATGGTTTGCCTCTGTCGCTATACTTAACAACGATCGAGACGGCCATGGGCTCTATGATAGCCCAGACGGTCGATTCCGAAGAACGGGCTATTTACTAGATCAGTAAAAAGTTCTTGGAATACGAATGCAAGTACACAATGCTCGAGAAGACGTGCCTAGCTCTGGTTTGGGCCACTAAAAAGCTCCGACACTACATGCTTAGTCACGAGGTGCATGTGCTATCCAAAATGGATCCAATCAAGTACCTATTCGAGAAGCCCATCCTCAATGGCCGCATATCCAGATGGACTTTAATGTTAGCTGAGTTTGACCTCAAGTTTGTACCTTTAAAAGCCATCAAAGGTCGGGTAGTCGCGGAATTCCTCACCGATAGTCTGGTATCCGAGGAAGAGCACACCGATACTTGGGCCTTCCCAGATGAAGATATATTCCATACCGACACCGAGACATGGGATTTGTATTTTGACGGAGCATCCAACTTCCGAGGATTTGGTGTCGGGATTTTATTGATCTCACCACAAGGGGAACACACCCTGTTATCTATCAAGCTAGATTTTGACGTGACTAACAACGCAGCCGAGTATGAAGTGTGCATTCACGGACTGCAAGCCGCTGCCGATTTGGGAGTAACAAACCTTCGGGTCCACGCCGACTCGTCTTTAGTCATAAATCAAGCCCTACAAAAATGGAAGACTCGGAACGCAAATCTTGTGGCTTACCAAGCACGAGTAAGGGTTCTCGAAAAACAGTTCCAAAAAGTGGAATACATCTTTACTGAAAACCAGTTTGCAGATGCTCTCTCAAAATTAGCATCTTTACTGAATATCCCAGCACATCTAACCAGCATGCCCATTTGCGTTGAAAGACGGTCCGAGCCGGCATACATCCACGCTATCCAAGATATTGAAATAACTGATCTAGAACCTTGGTATCGGGCTATTCTAACCTACTTAACGTCAGGGGAATATCCTCCGGGAGCTGAAAACCGGGCCAAGAAAGCTCTACGAAGATGGGCAACCCAGTTCATCCGCACAGACGATGGACAGTTATATAAAAAGACAGCACAAGGGGCTTTATTCCTATGCATTGACAAAACGCGAGCCGAAAGAGTCATGGCCGAGGTACATGATGGTGAAAACGGTCCGCATACGAACGCCCATATGTTGGCCTGAAAAATCATGAGACTCGGCTATTATTGGACTAGCATGGAAACAGACTGTCAGTCATATGTCAAACACTGCCATAACTGTCAGATTTTTGCCAATGTACAGCATATGCCTTCATTCCTATTATATACAATGACATCACCATGGCCATTCTCAACATGGGGAATTGATATAATCGGGAAAGTGAACCCTTCCGGGACGGGAGGTCACTGCTTCATCCTAGTGGCTATCGACTATTTCACTAAATGGGTCGAAGCCGAGTCATACCGGATCTTGAATGCCAAACACGTGGCTAAGTTCATCCAAAACAAGATTATATGCCGATACGGGATTCCGCACGAGTTCATCAGTGATCACAGGACCCATTTTCAAGCTGAAACTGCCACTTTGCTAGAAAAGTACAAGATTAAAAGGCATACATCGTCGCCTTACCGTCCCCAAACAAATGGAGCGGTGGAGGCAGCCAATAAGACAATTGTCACCATACTTAAAAAGATGGCTGAGAATTACCGGGACTGGCCCGACAAGATACCCGAATTACCGGGACTGGCCCGACAAGATACCCTTCGCCTTATGGGGATATCAGACATCAATTCGAATTGCAACCGGAGCAACTCCATACTATCTGACATATGGAATGGAAACAGTCCAACCAGTCGAGCTAGAAGTACCATCCCTCAGAATTCTACTCGAGATTCAGGTACCTGAAGCAGATTGGGTCCAAGCCCGACATGACTCACTAGTCCTCTTAGACGAACGGCGATCTCGGGCTCTGAATAATATTCAGATATATCAGAAAAGGATCCAACGGGCTTTTAACAAGAGGGTTAGGCCCAGGAATATCAATGAGGGCGATCTAGTCCTAAAATCTGTTTGAGCTTTACTACCAGTTGACCCAAGGGGAAAATTCAAACCCAATCGTGTGGGCCATACTTAGTGAAGAAAATTCTTTCGGGAGGAGCAGTAATGCTAACGGACTTGGACGGAAACGAGTTCATCATCCCAACAAACTTGGACCAACTGAAGCGTTACTACCCATAAGCCCTATCTCAATGTCATTTTCAAAAATTTATAAAAAATTTTCTTTTTATAAAATTTTCAAAAAATTTAAGCAAGTCAATAAGTTAGGATTACTTATCCTACCGTTGCACATCTCGAATTAATAATCTTGATGTATTTCGAAAAATTGCAAAAAAAAAAACTTATGAACTACGGAAGGTTTGATTCCATTAATTTTGGATATGTAGGCAACCCCTTAAAAGGGTACAACCACTGCAATAACGAAAAAGACGGGAACGGTATTCACTAATATGTCTTTTTATTATATAAGAAAAGCCGATAAACTTGGGAATTTCGAAATACACCACACACAAAAACATAACAAAATCACACCACAAAAATAGTAGTAATACTTAAATAATAAATTTAGGAGACTACTGGTACATTTTTCCTTTCCCCTTATCTTTCGGGTCACGTGGAGCCCGAGGCCGACGGGGCGGGGGCGAACGTTCCCTAATCACAAGGGGAACTTCTTTTGCTCGAACCCGCTTCTTCGATTTTGGGTCTTCTGCCGCTTGCACTGGTCCAAGCCGAGTCCGTACGGGTTCGGGAAGTCTGTCTCGAGGACCAAGTCGGTCCTTAACCGCCAGCTTTGGCCGTAGTCTCCTTTCTAAATCCGTCTGGGGGCTCACTTTCCTCCGTGCACCCTTAGTACTGGACCCTTCAGTCTGAGTCCTAGATTTCCCTTTTTGACCTGCCGGAGTAGCATCTTCGTCAAAGAAGCTTCTATTATCTTTAGCATGTTCCCGACGCAACAGGTCGAAGGCCTCGTCAGTCTTCAAAGCAGCTCGGGTTTTAGCTGAGTCAGCCCTTGTCCATCTCATATAAGAGTCAGATACCCAGATCGAATGAGGATTTTTAGGAACGGGCCAAGTAGTTCGTGTATACCACCTTTGCATCCAGGTGTCACAAATTAAATCCGTCAACTGAGTAGATTCACTCACGACTGCCTCGATTTCTGGGATTCTTTGCGCCCGACCATATTGCCTAAGTATGCGATCGGGAAAGCGGTGAATTTTCTATCTAAAAGATAGGATTACCTGATATCAAGCCCTATCTCGAGACTCTAAGCCGGTCCGGACGTAAATGGGCCACCATGGGACGGTCCAGCGGATCAATGGGCCTTAATGGAAGGATAACACTTCATCCCAGTATTTTTGGGTGTTGAAGCGAGAAAAGGCAATGGTCCGTCTACTCATCATCACTTGTTTGGGTTGATACCGGCTCACGTCTAGGGGAGGATCCAAGATCGATAGCCTCTCGAACAGCCACAGCTGAAAAACCCGCAAAAAATCAAAACCGCGAAAAAAAAAACGTGAAAAACGCGAAAACCGAGAAAACCGCAGAAACCGGGAAAATCGGAAAAAAACCGCAGAAACCGAAAAATTTGAAAAATCGGAAAAATCAGAAAAAACCGGAAAAAAAAACGGGCTACCTGTAAAAGACGGGTACTCCCTGTCAACCGGACTGACGGATCCCTTTTGCGATTATCCAAACCCTGGATAATCTCTCCTGTAATCAACCAAGCCGGGCTGTGCTCCGTTTCCATCAGGTCAGCCACAGTAAAAAGTCTAACATGGCCCATGCAAGTTAATAAATCCATATGGCCTTCGAAGGCATAGACATGGAGCATACAAAAGGTAAAGGCCCTACGGCTGTGGACCGGCCTAACTCGGACGTCATCTGGGTTCATAAATTTTTCAGCTAGATCGATCAAAGAAACGGCATCTCCTTCTAGCATACGGGATACCTCCATGTGAGAAAGTCCTAAAAATTCCCGTAACTTCCTCCTCGAGTCAAGAACCGAAAAAGGGATAGCAAGGCGAAGTATGAGATTCCATCCTCCTACAGCAGCAATTTCCTCAGGGATAGAACAGATTTCGCCTCGAGGAAAACTAAAAACGTGATGAGTATCGTCCCAATAGGACAGGCAAGCATCCAAAAAGTGACGATCTACTTGCATCTGGTGGATCACGAATAATTGGGTAACGCCATTCTGATTTAGGATGACCTTATCTGCATCTCTGAAGTATTTGGACCACTCTTGCAACATTCCAATTAAACGGTCGATTCCCATAATTGGATTTCTAAAAGAAAGAATAAATTTCTCAGGGTTTGTTTTTCTTTATGGAAGAGAGGGAATTGTGAGAATTTATGAAGCAAGGAGAGAGTATTTATAGCATAAAACCAAGTTCTCATCCTCACCTTAGGATTCCCAATCCTAGAGTATTTAGCATACAATCCTTATCCTGGGATCTAGCTAAGTCATCCCGAGCATTCCTATTTCTTTTCAGAGTCAAAAATTCTCTAATTTTCAAAGACCCCTACAAACTCAAAAATTCAGAACCTTTCTCAAAAAATTTATTTCCCAGCGCGAGTCATTTTCTTACAAATGTTACATGCAAAACTTTGCAACTTTGCATAAATATGTACAGGACGACTCAAACAGGATCGTGCAATTCATGTGACTCCCCAGCGGCATTTAACAAGATGGGCCCATATATAGGCGCATTTAAGTCTTATACGACGAGTTCAATCCCCCCCGAAGTTATCATCAGCTAAGGTACATTTCTAGTCTATGGCCGGCGAGCCCTTTACGCAGGTCTAATGGAATTTAAACGACCCGATCGGAAGTCTGCCAGGTCTTAATCTTTGATTGGCCTGGTAGTTACTCTGACTTTTGCCATGTCCAAGCCTCAGTCAGAGTGGGGGCTCTGTAGACCCCCACATTTGACCGCCAGATGTCTATAGCAATTCCCGACAAACACCCGATGATGATCGGACGCAAACATGTTTTAACGTACTCGGAAATGGGCTCGAAATCATGGATATTTAGCTTGGGATTTTTAGGGAGTACAAATTTCGCAAAACCAACCTCAAATTCAGGCCCAGTGGGTCGTTTCGAGTCAAATAAGACTAATTTGGGTCGAATCCGACACCAGGGGCAAAACCGTCTTTTAGCGACCGAGTCAAACCCGCTAAAAGATATTTCCTCGAAACACGTGAGTCAGCCATGTCACTTCACGAGGCTGATTCGAGCTCAAACTCCACAAAAAATCAGCTACACAAATATTAAACAATTCCGTTAAAGGTAGAATTCGATCTCAAGTAGGAATTTTATCCGAAAACCGAATCGAGCATTTGACCAAGTTTAGGACACTCGGCCGAGTGGTCTGTTTCGGCCGAGCTCCTCTTCCCAAACCGGGATCCCCTTTCTTCTTTTCCAAGTAACGGAGTTCTCGTTCCTCTCAACTTCTTACATTTCCTATCCCGATGGGTGTTTCTTGTCGTACAAGCAAGACACCTTTCTCAACCTTCTTTTCCTATAAATAGGACCCTTTGCATGCACATCAAACAACAACTATCTACAACACATACGATCAATCATACACAATTACACCACCCAATATTATACACACCCGTTTCATACATCGACACATACAATTCCCGACATTCCACGTCCAAAACCGAAGAAACCGGCCTATACCCGTTCTTCTTTACACATCCGAAACCACCACCAACTCACCGACGTTAACCCGACGCTCCCGTGCCTCAGCCACATTCCGACGAGTCCCGATCCGAGTTAACAAGAGCATGTAGGTTGAGGGTGTAATCAAACCCGAATTTTCTCCTTTTTTTCCTCTTCCTTTCTCTCGTCCTTTTTTTCGTGTCGTGTCGTTGTCGTTCGATTTTCATTATGGGTCGTTCGACGCATCTTTCACCTCGGGAACTCATGTTTTTGTTTCCTTTTTGCAGATTTGGCTTTATGAGAGGCTATCATTGATAGATCCTCCCCTTGATGCGAGCAACTATCGTCATAACCAAGTGATGACGAGGAGGCGGGCCATTGACTTTTCTCGTCAGATCACGCAAAAGTATTGGGACGAGGTGTTGTCATTCCATGGTGGTCCGTTAATTCGATGGGTAGTTCCGTGGTGGCCCATCTATCTTTGGACCGGCTTGGACCCGAGGGACAGAGCCCGTTATCAGGTGATATTATCCTTCAGGCAAACTGTTCATCTTTATCCGGATCGCATACTAAGGCAGTATGGATGGACCCAACGAATCCCTGAAGTCGAAGCAGTTGTGAGTGACCCTACCCAACTGACTGACGTGATGTGCGATACATGGATGCAAAGATGGTACACCCGGCACACCTGGCCCATCACCAAATCTCGCCACTCGATCTGGGTTTCAGACTCTTACACGAAGTGGACCAAAGCTGGCGATGCTAAAGCCCGAGCTGCTTCGAAGGTTGATGAAGCTTTTGACCTGCTGCGAAGGGAGCAGGCTAAGGATAATAAGGGCTTTTTTGACGAAGGAGACACTCCTGCTACCCTAGTCCGTCTTATGTCAGGACAAAAGAAGAAGACCAAGACTCAAGCTGGAGGGTCTAGTACTAAAGGTGCCTGGGGGAAGGTGAGCCCCCAGACGGAGTTGGAAAGGAGACTAGACCCAAAACTACCCGTGCAGGACCGACTTGGCCCACGGGATAGATTACCCGAGCACGTGCGGGCTCGCATTGGACCGAAGACTGTGGTAGAAGACCCGTCGTCGAAGAAACGGGCTCGTGTTAAGGAGGTTCCACTTGTTATTCGGGAACGCTCGCCGCCACCTCGAAGACCTCAGGCTCCACGTGATCCGAAGGACAAGGGGAAGGGCAAAATGCTTGGATATTAGTCTCCATTATTATTATTTGAATATTATTATTATTTTTTTGGTGTGATTTTTTTGTGATTTGCCGTTTTTTTTTTTGTAATTCCCGAGTTTATCGGTTTAATAAAGACGTATTAAAGAATACCGTTCCCGTCTTTTCGTTTATTGCAGTGGTTGTACCCTTTTGAGGGGTTGCCTACGTATCAACGATTAGCGGAATCAAACCAAACGTAGTTCCAAATTGATTTGATTGATTTTTGCAATTTTCGAAATACATAAAGATTATTAATTCGAGATGTGCGACAGTAGAATAATTAATTCTAACTTATTGACTTGTCTACAATTTTTGAAAATTTATAAAAAGACAAAAAAATTTATAAATTTTTTGCAAATGACATTGAGATGGGGTTTATGGGTAGTAGCGCTTCAGCTGGTCCAGGTTGGTTGGGTTGACAAATTCGTTCCCGTCCAAGTCTGTCAGCATCACCGCTCCTCCTGATAGGACATTCTTGACTAAGTATGGCCCAGCCCAGTTGGGTTTGAATTTACCCCTTGGGTCAACCGGTAGTAAGGCACGAACCGATTTTAGGACCAGATCCCCTTCTTTGATGTTTCTGGGCCTAACCCTTTTGTTGAAAGCCCGTTGGATCCTCTTTTGATATATTTGGATATTGTTGAGGGCCCGTGATCGCCGTTCGTCTAGAAGGACTAGGGAATCGTATAGGGCTTGGACCCAATCTGCTTCAGGTACTTGGCTTTCAAATAAAATCCTGAGGGATGGCACTTCTAGCTCGACTGGTTGGAGCGCTTCATTTCCGTATGTCAAGTAATACGGCCGGGGTAGCTCCGGTTGCGGTGCGGATCGAGGTTCGATATCCCCAAAGGGCAAAGGGTATTTTGTCGGGCCAGTCCCGGTAATTCTCAGCCATCTTTTTAAGTATAGTGACAATTGTTTTATTGGCTGCCTCTACCGCTCCATTTGTTTAAGGTCGATAAGGCGAAGATGTATGCCTTTGAATTTTATATTTTGCCAGCAATGCGGCAGTTTCAGCTTGAAAGTGGGTCTTGTGATCGCTAATAAATTCGTGAGGGATCCCATACCGGCATACGATCTTGTTCTGGATAAATTTGGCCACGTGCTTGGCGTTCAAGACACGGTATGACTCGGCTTCGACCCATTTGGTGAAGTAGTCGATGGCCACCAAAATGAAGCAATGACCTCCCGTCCCGGAAGGATGCACCTTTCCAATTATGTCTATACCCCATGTCGAAAATGGCCACGGTGATGTCATGGTATATAAGAGGGAAGATGGCATATGTTGTACATTGCCAAAGATCTGACAGTTATGGCAGTGTTTGACATACAACTGACAGTCTGTTTCCGTGGTGTTCCAGTAATACCCGAGCCTCATGATTTTTCGGGCTAGCATATGGGCGTTCATATGCGGACCGTTTTCACCATCGTGTACTTCGGCCGTTACCTTTTCGGCCTGTATTTTGTCGATGCATAGGAGTAGAGCCCCCTGTGCCGTCTTTTTGTATAATTGTCTGTCGTCCGTGCGAACAAATTGGGTTGCCAATCTCCGCAGGGCTTTCTTGGCCCGGTTTTCAGTTCCCGGGGGATATTCTCCCGTTGCAAAGTAAGTTAGGACTGACTGATACCAAGGTTCTGGGTCAGCTAGCTCGATGTCTTTGATGGCGTGTACATACGTCGGCTCTGACCGTCTTTCGACACAGATTGGCATGCTGGTCAGGTGATCCGGGATGTTTAGTAGAGATGCTAATTTGGAAAGTGCATCTGCGAATTGATTTTCTTCCCGGGGCAGATAAATGTATTCTACCTTTTGGAATTGCTTCTCAAGAACCCTTACCCGTGCTTGGTAAGCCACGAGATTGGCGTTCCGAGTTTTCCATTTTTGGAGAGCCTGATTGATGACCAATGATGAATCACCGTGGACCCGGAGGTTTGTTACCCCTAGATCAGCGGCGGCTTGCAACCCATGAATGCATGCTTCGTATTCGGCTGCGTTATTGGTCACGTCAAAGTCCAATTTGATGGATAAGGGAGTGTGTTCCCCTCGTGGTGAGATTAGCAGAATCCCGACCCCGAATCCTCGAAAGTTGGATGCTCCATCAAAATACAAATCCCATGTCTCGGTATCGGTATGGAATATGTCTTCATCAGGAAAGGCCCAGGTGTCGGTGGTGTCCTCTTCAGATATCGGGCTATCGGCGAGGAACTCGGCTACTACCCGGCCTTTGATGGCTTTTAGTGGTACAAACTTGAGGTCAAACTCAGATAACATTAAAGTCCATCTGGACATCCTGCCGTTGAGGATGGGCTTCTCGAACAAGTACTTGATAGGGTCCATTTTGGATAATACATGCACCTCGTGACTCAGCATGTAATGTCGAAGCTTTTTAGTGGCCCAAACCAATGCTAGGCACGTCTTTTCAAGTATTGTGTATTTGCATTCATATTCGAGGAAGTTTTTACTGATGTAGTAAATAGCCCGTTCTTCTGAATCGACTGTCTGGGCCAGCATAGCCCCCATGGCTGTCTCGGTCGTTGTTAGGTATAACAACAAAGGCAAACCGGGTTGAGGTGACATTAATACCGGCGGAGCAGACAGTATCTCCTTGATTTTATCGAAAGCCGCTTGACATTTGTCGTCCCACAGTACTCGTTCCCCTATCTTCAGTTTCTTGAAAATGGGCTCACATACCATGGTTAATTTTGAAATGAACCGGCTGATGTATTGGACTTTCCTGAGAAACCCCCGTATTTCATTTTCGGTCTTGGGTGGTTGCATCTCGGTGATGGCTTTGATTTTAGCTGGGTCGACCTCGATGCCGCGTTGGCTAACGATATGGCCCAGTAACTTGCCCGATGTTACCCCGAAGCTGCATTTTTGAGGGTTTAGCCTCATGTTGTATCTGCGCAATCGGGTAAAGAATTTTCTTAGGGCCGCAATGTGCCCACTCCGGTCTCTGGATTTAACGATCATATCGTCCACGTAGACCTCCACTTCTTTGTGTATCATGTCATGTAATAAAGTAGTGGCGGCCCGTTGATAAGTGGCCCCGACATTGATGAGCCCAAATGGCATAACAGTGTTACAGTAAGTCCCCCATGGTGTAATGAAGGTGGTCTTACTCGTGTCTCCTTCTGCCATCTTGATTTGATTGTATCCGGCATACCCGTCCATGAATGATAGAAGGGCATGATCAGCCGTGTTATCCACTAGTATGTCGATGTGTGGTAACGGGAAATCATCTTTTGGGCTAGCCTTGTTAAGGTCCCGGAAGTCCACACACACTCGCACCTTGCGATCCTTCTTGGGTACCGGCACGATGTTTGCAACCCAGTCTGGATATTCAGACACTTGTATAAAGCCCGCTTTGAATTGCTTGTCGACCTCTTCTTTGACTTTGAGAGACTATTCGGGCTTCATCCTTCGGAGTTTTTGCTTTACCGGTTTACACCCATCTTTGATGGGTATTCGGTGTTCGGCTATTTCCCGATCTATACCCGGCATGTCCTTGTAGGACCATGCAAAGACGTCCTTGAATTCTTGGAGGAGGTCTGTGAATTGTCTTCTCTCCTCTGGATCTAAGGATAGGCCCAACTGAAGCATCTGGGGCTCTAAAGTGGTTCCCACGTTTATGGACTCGGTTTCTTCAATTACCGGATCTTGGGACTGCCTTTGTTCGAGCTGCTCGATCAGATGTGGAGGTAGAGGTACCTGTTCGTCGGGTTTCTCAATGTCATTGCACATAAAATTTTTGAAATTGAGAAAATTTTGGAAATAAGACAAGTCGTAAGCAGAACGATTTTCGTTATTATTATTAATGGTAAATTTTGTGAAAAGCTCGAAAAGAGCGGCCATCTAATCGTTGGTCAGTGGCGGGATACGGAGAGGTCTTGGGACAGGCCCCGAGACCTCAGTGGATAAGGGAAGAGGGGTTAAAGACTCGACTCTAGCACCAGACCCTCTAGACTCGGACTCAGACTCCGACTCTGACTCTGACTCGGTATCCGGCATGTCGCCCTCGCCGGTGGTTAGCTTGTAGGTCCGTCCTTGGCTGTCGGTCCACTTGATGGTCTTCTTCCAAGCCCTTTTTCCCGTATCTACACCAACTTCGGTGATCAGCTTTGTTGGGTCAAACCGATTGCTGCGGAGGATCAGATTGACCAGATCATCTTTTGGAGCGGGGACAGCCTTGTCATCTCCAAATAGGATCCCCAGCACGGGCTCGACGTTGTTTTCCCCTTCCTTGGACTCGTTTTGTACCAGGTCAAATAATCCCCGGGGATGAAATTGCATTCCCGAGCCATTTTGGTCTCGGGATTTGTGATAGTGGGTTGGTAGAGGCCCACTTGGGTAGCTCCGAAAACTGGGGTGACGAAGTAATCGGTTAACTTCCGGCTATAAGGGCCTATGTAAGTATCCTTGAGAATGTCGATGGCCTTGTGAATACCGGCCCGAACCACGTTTTCTGGGGTTATAGCATACCCCAACCCGAAATGTGATTCGCCATCGTTTAGGACCTCCATAATCTTCCCAGCTGGAAGATATGGCCTTGAGGTTGCTCCCGGTAGATAGCCTAGATTCTGTAGCATCGTGTCGATGCAAGTTGTGAAGTAAGGACTAAAGAGACACTCTTCTTCGATCACTCCCACGAAATCAAATCCTCGTGGGTCAGCCTGGCCCGTAGCGTTGCAGCTTGCTACGGTAATTGGAGTAGCCTTTAGCGTGATGATGCCGTCCCGAAGTGGCATCTTGACTTTTCGGTGAAGAGTGGAGGATACAGCTTTGACTGCGTGGTTCCAAGGCCTTCCTAATAGTAGGTTAAAGGACGAGGTGACATCAATAACCTGGAACTCCAACTCTTTTTCGATTGGGCCCGTTATTATTGTTAACTTAACGGCCCCGGCCACCGGTTTTGGGCTTCCGTCGAAAGCCTGGATAGTCTGTGCTGTAGGGAGGTAGTCGGCATCGGTGATGCCGAGAGCTTTAAAGGTCCTTAGAGGTAGGACATTCACAGCGGACCCATCGTCAATAAGGGTCATTGAGAGGTACTTCCCTCGGCAAATGACCGTAATGTATAGGGCCAGATTATGATTGGGCCCGAACGCTGGCAGATCAGACTCGGAGAAAGTGATGAGTGGGCCTTCTTCTTTGGACTTGCCTTTGAGATAAGGCATAATAGTGGCTACCATTTCAGAAGGGGTAACCTGTGAGTCGACCTTGATTTCATCGAGATCCTTAGTCAGTGCTTCCCGATGAGCTTGTGAGCTAACTAGTAATTGCCATATGGTTAAGTCAGCTCGAACCCTCTTCATTTGTTGGACCAAAGCGGTGTCGTTGCTTGGTTCTTCAAGGGTAGATTCCGTCCTGACAAGTTCAGTGACGGATGTGGGAAAAGAGCGCCCGACTGCGGCGAAGTGGTTGGTGGGTAAGGCTTTGGACTTAGCCTTTCGGACCTCTTCGAGGGTGATGGGGACATCTTCCCCTTTGGCTAAGTATATATCATCCTCGTCATCGAACCATATCCCGTTAATTTGTGGGATATAGGGGGAGATGAGGTGAGAACAGTCGATTACCTCACCGGTGAATATTGCGTGGGCACTGAACGGGTTTTCTTTATTGCTCGGCTTGTCTCCAGGCAACGGGATCTTCCCGCTCTCGATCAGGTCCTGGATTAGATGCTTCAGTTTCCAGCACTTTTCAGTATCATGGCCATTACCACGATGATATTGGCAGTAGGCTTGGGCGTTATAACTTTTGGGCCTCTTCTCCGCTGGAAACTCGGGCATCGGGCCTATAGGTTGGATCAGACCCTTTGAAGATAGCCTTTGTAAGGCATAAGTATAGGTAGTCCCTATGCCAGTGAATACCCGATTTGGTGTATTCCTTTTGGATGAGGTGTCAAGCAGGTTTACCTCATCAAAGATGCTGTGAGTTGCAGCTACGGGTGTGGGCTTGCTCGTAGATGAACTTGCCCCTTGATAGCCTTTGGTAGACGCCTTAGTCAAGCTCTCTAACCTTAAGTCGTCCTCGATCCTTGTACCCATTTCAGTTAGGGTAGCAAAATTAGGGATAACAGCATACCGGAGATGGACCCGGTAGGATGGGAGAAGGTTCTTGACAAAAGCTTTTACTAGGACCTTCTCACTGGGCTTGTCGACCAGTTTCACACTCTCGGCCCGCCATCGTTGTAGATATTTGGTGAACCCTTCTTTGGGCTCTTGGGCCATCACCTCCAGAGTACGCATTGTAGCCTGGATTTCAGTATTGTCGGCATAATTCCGAGCGAATTTGGTTGCCACATCTTCCCAAGTTTTGTATTTCTTGGAATCGAGCCTGTAATACCAGGCCTTGGGTTGCTTCTCCAGGGAGGAAGGGAACAAATGTGTAAACATGGTGGACTTCACCCCCTTGACAACCATAAAATCTTTGAAAGCCCGGATATGATGGACCGGGTCTTCGGTACCCTCAAACATAGGAATTCCCGTAAGGTTGAGGTTAGCAGGTAGCTCGTCATTCAAAGGCGAATAGGAACGAGCAATTTCGGAGTGGATCGAGTTGTTCGTTGACAGGTGAACTTGTTCTTCGAGCCTGCGAACAACGCTGATAAGTTCAGCTATGGGCCCAGTGGTCCCTGACCCGTCAACAGGGGCCGTATTTTCTACGGCGCTCAAACGGGTGTCTAACGTTGCTTGGCTAGTCTGGATGGAGGTAAGTTGAGTCTCGATCTTCTCTAGGGCCTCCTTCAATGCGTCCATTTTGCGTTGATATCTGGTTTCGGGTGGCCTGTCTGTAAGAACACCGCGTAATCAGAAACTAGCCCGAATCCCGGAATAGCAAGTACATCCCGAACAAGACTAAAAGGGAAATGACTCGAGAAAAGACACCTAGACGGGTGACTTGTGAAGTGTGGGCCTTCTTTAGGATTCGGCGAGTGGGCCTAGTCCTGTTCGAAGGAAGGTTCACGTGAGACATCCCCAGACTTTTGACTCGATCGTGTAAACGGGCCCTCCTTTGTAGGGGTTTGTCCTACGTAGGTGGGCCCTGCCTTAGTCTAATAAAGCGGACTGGGATAGGGAAGAAACCCGTGATGTAAGATCGACAGAGTTTCGACGTTAAAGACCTTGACAACTTACGACATGACCCCACACTGCTAAATACGGGAAGTCATAAGAAGAGGAAGGTTTTGAAAATGGATTGTTTTGGAAAGTCCGAGAGAACTCGGGGAAAGGCCCGATTTTTCGAGAAAATCGGAAAGTGTATCGGGCCTCGGTTTTTGAAATATCGAAAACATTTTCGAGTTTTGAATTGGGCAGCATACTGTCAAGAAAATAGGCTATTTTGAGTAAAACCATAAGTCCTAAATTCGGTATGTCCCAGGTTTTGAAAAGTGAATACTTTGAAAAAGATGTATTTTTGAAAAGTTGACGGTTTTTAAAAACGACACGGAAACCAAATAGCACGTAGTCACACAAGCATTATAACGACGCCATGTATGCTCTATAATAAGTCTCGGTCGGTCTAAGAGGGTCTATACTAGTGTACATAGTCTAGACGTTAATCGGGACGGACTCTCTAAGTCGTGTTGAGCTTAGAACATGCCGCGAAACCCACTAGAATCGACTATGGACACCTTTTGACATATCCATATTGGAGTACATCAATGGTATAGTGGGATGTCGATCACCAGTACCGGCCCGGGAAAATATGGGTTATGCATGAACCGTAAAACTAAAACGCGTATTGAACTAGTCAAACGATTTCTATTCGAGTCTCACCCTGAGGATGCCGATAGTAAGTCACGCATCAGTTAATCCCCAGCGGAGTCGCCAAATTGTGGACATGACATAGGTCCACCCCGACGCGGCCACGCGCGGGTTTGGGGAGGCGAATGAATCTCCATATGAAAACAGATCAAATGGAAATTTAAATCGAAGTGGAGTCGCCACCGAACTTTGTGGGAGTTCGGGCCCGTTCAAACCCACTCTATGTCGTAGTGGGCCGTGTACAAAATACGGCCCATTTCCGATGTCAGAGCTTATTGGGTTCGTCCCTTAGCATTTGATACCGATACCGACATTATCGGATATCGTGTATTGAATGACTCTCGTGTGCCAACGGTTTCGGGCATCCGGAAACCGAGGTTATGAGTAAGGGGTGAAGGTACGTGTTGCCCACGAAGGACACTAACCCCGCCCGCACTAGCGGCCTCTGCTAGGATATCGATTGACTTTCGAATACGCGCGTTAGTTAAACGGGAAAATGATATGCAGAGATTATTTTCCCTAAGCATGTGAATGGAATCGAAAGGGTTTCAACGTTAATTTAATGCAATTAATTCTACGTCGAAGTTGAATTTTAGCATGTGGGTTCATTTTAGTACAATAAAATAAACAACCAAAATTGACAAGGGAAACAATAAACGCGTTAGTAACGATATAACGGTTTACAAAATATTGAATGATGTTGAATAATGCAAATGAGTTAATGCAGGGTTTTGAAAAGGATGTTCCACGTGATAGATTAGGCACGTGTTGACTTAAGTCACGAAAAATGATTGACGAGACTCGAATGTGATGTGTAGGACTCACGGTTTAACGTGATAAAGGGTCACTCGACCGAGTGGACCTCTGAAAAAGGTTCTGTCAGGATTTTACGACCCTACTCGACCGAGTTACTGACCAACTCTATCAAGTACATCGCCACTCGACCGAGTCACTGTGACACTCGACCGAGTGGATGTCGTAGAGACATTCTGTTTCGTATTATGGACCCTACTCGACCGAGTTATTGACCAACTCAGTCGAGTACGCTGCCACTCGACCGAGTCACTACGAGACTCGACCGAGTGGAGGTCAAAAGAGCATTCTGCTCGATTTTTGTGATGTCACTCGATCGAGTGGCATAGGAACTCGGTCGAGTGACACCTGTACGAAACATGTCGTTTGCAATCTTATTATCGATTTCGAAATTGCTTTTGATTTTTGATGATTTGATGAATTGGGCATAAATATTGTGGAATTTATACTCAATTCTGAACTTGAATACTCGTTGTATCCCATATTCGATTATTGAGTCGATATGGAATACTATAGTGAAAATAAAATAAAATTGATTTAAGTCGCCTTAAATTAACTACCGCGATATGGTAGATTTCATCCGCGTTTAATAATGTCGTAATTCTAATGAATTGTATTGACAATTATTTTAGAGTCAACGAAAAATCGCATTAGTTAACTTATGTGACTAGATCGTTAGATTCGACGTCCAATTATGAAATTGGTATCGAATCTAATAGATCAACGCTTGAATTGAAAGACTTGACTCCCTCGTCTTTTCCGACATCAAAATAAATCCCTAGGGATTGTGATGCCGGATCCGCGTCAACGGGTTTCGACCATTAAAAATTTGTGTTTTGAAGAAGGTTTTTAGAAAATCGATGCAATATACGACACAAACGGAAATAAACGAATTATAGTTGAAATTGACCCGTTTCAATAATCAAATGCTAGGGTGTCAGGATAAACGACCGGCAACGCTGTGTGCAGTACACTTGTATATTCGGGTTTCCTTATCCTGACATCCTTCGCACTCGACACAAATCGACGTGTATTTTAATGTCTTTTGATACTAATGATATTAGCGATATTAGTATGTGAATAAAATAAATAAAAAAAGACAACGACGACGAAAAAACGACGCACGACACGAGAAGAAAAGAGAAAAGGGAAGAAACGGGGTTTTGACACCCTCAACCTACATGTTCCTTATGCTCGGACTGGACTCGTAGTGGCGGCTTGCACGGGAGTTTCGAGTATGTAGGCTAAGTTGTGGTGGTTTAGGTTTGCCCCCTAGGTACTAGGGTTAGGGCTTGAGTGTAGTATTAGGGTAGAATTGGGGTAGAATTTGATGTGGATTAGTTGTGAAAGTAGGGTTTCAAAAGGTTGTAAAAAGTTGTTTGAAAGGTTGTGCATGAGGGTGTTTATATAGGCTAAGCCTAAGACCCCGGTTAGGGTTACTCGACCGAGTAACCAGCTGACTCGGTCGAGTGGCCCAGTGCGTCAGCCGTCGGGCTTGAAATAGGGCCCACTTGATCGAGTGGGTGGGGCACTCGATCGAGTGGCCCAGCTGGGTCGCGCGGGTCCATTGTTTTGGACCGTGGCTTTGGATGTTTGTGCTTGACTTGGACTTTTGATGTTATAAATGGCTGTTTTGTATGCCTCGGAAACGACTTTGACCAGGGTTGACCCAATCGTAAAAAAGTCGGTTTTATTCCCGGTGTCGGTTTTGGCCCAAATTAGTCTGGTTTGACTCGGAACGGTCCGCTAGGTCTGGATTTGAGGTCTGTTTTGTGAGATGTGTACTCCATAAGTGCTTTAGCCAACAACTAATGGATTTGAGCCCATATCTGAGAGCGTAGAAACACGTTAGCGTTCGATCATCATCGGGTGTTTTTTTGGGAAACTACCATAGACACCTGACAGTCAAAATGCGGGTGTCTACACACGTACTCCAACACACCCTCATAATTGGCCCAAGGACTGGCCACAAACTACACAAACAAAACCAGCATCTTAATAAATCCTAAACTATGGGGGCTACTAAATAAAATAGGCTTAAAGAGAAAACTTACATCCTCGAGGCGTAGTTGGTTAACCAGCACGTTCTCCGAAGGGTAGTGGCTGATTGTACACTTAGGCTGAGCCAACCTCCACTTGACCCCCGCCGGGAATCTTGTCGGACGAACCATTACCATTTTAGGTGCCAAGCAAGGGAAGTAGGAATAGATCCAAGCCTGCAAAATCCCAAAACACCTTTAGCGAAACCAAGTCAAACTAAGTAGAACCCAAAATACAAAGACGGGAATAACAACTAACCTCTAGTACAAGGCCTGGACTCACGATGGGCAAAGCTGAGGCCGACTCCACCTCTAACGGCCTCACCAGGACTTGCAAGCAGCGAGTCATCTCCGCGAAAGCCGCGGTTACCCATTCAAAATGTCCCAGCTGATCTAGATCAACTAAGAGAGGCAAAATCCTAGTACTAAACATCTCGTCCTTATCCGAGAAGTGGGTCGACCTTAGGAAGTACCACAACAACCAGGTATCCTGCTCCGGCGTGTTGGGTACTCGACCCTATAACACCGCCACCCGATCAAAGTGATTGGTGATGTACAAACTCACCAGAGCATGAGGCGTATTGTAGGCCTCACGCTCCAAACAATCCCCGATGAGGCCCCGCACCTCATCACCATCTAACCAAGGGCTCTCAGCAGCCCACCTAATCCTCTCCGGACCCCAGGGCAAACCGGTAATCACCCCGAAATACTCTAAAGTCATCTCGACTTCCCCAAAGGTCATGTGGAAGGTCGAGTTAGTATCATGAAAGCGATCTACCATCGCTCTAATCACCATAAGGTTGTACTTAGTCTTGCAACCCACCAACCGGACCCACTACTCGACCACGGGACCTAGAGCGGTCCTAGCAATAGTCCCCTTTGCCGCGGGGGTCAACTTCTGAGAATAAATCTCAAGGCATGTCGTAAAACCTGAGAAAGTCCTCATCGGACCTAAGGACTGCAAATCGAAGCAATACAAGTATAAAAAAAACAAACCAAACCCAACCGAAACCGAATTTCAAAACCTAAAAAAAGGTATATGCTAAATACTCACCAGGCCCTGCAAAATGTGGTGAGAAACGTGTAGGTCAGGATGAAACAACAACTGGTGACCGTCTCAGCTCCTATCTCACTCGAGATCCTCGTAGCCAGTCTCCTCATTCTCCGGTACGGGAATCGGAACATGGGCCCTCCTAGCAACTGTCTCGGGAAGCCTACGCTTCCTCACCCTTTTAAAGTCGGCCTCGTTTATGGCCTCCGGATCACGATGCTGAGATGAAATACTCCGTCGTCGCCTACGAATCCTGCGGGAAGTTTGCGAGCTCGTCCTGGCGGCCTCGCCACTAGTACCAACCGAAGGAGCTCCCTCTGGACGCTTAGTATCATCTCTAGCTGCAAAACTAAACAAAAACACGAAAAACCCATGCCTCAGGTCAGGCTAAAACCGATTAAACAGGTCAAAATAAGTTCAAAATTTTGGATAAAGATATTAAAATTCCGAAAGGGACGCTAACACCTATTTTCGATCCCGGTCACAATGGGAGTGGTTTCGGGAAAATCCGACATCGTTACGACACCTTTTGGTCCGTCGTAAGTCACACAAAACCTCACGGAAGGCCCTAGAGGCCATTCTAGCTCATAAAAATCGACAAAGAAGCTACCCATATCATCACCAACATTAATCGAACAAGATTACGCAAGACAAGTGCGGGAATATCCGGGAAAACGGTCTCTAACCCTAGCATTTCGAACCTATCACTATAGGGAGCCATTGTCGTACCTCGAAATCCCCTATTGAACTTGTAACTACCCTAACAAGCTCTAATCAACCCTAATTTAAGAATGGGATTAAGCACAAGCATTGAAACATAGCAAATTAAAAACACCCAAGTCGATTTTCTAGGGTTTTAACAAAACAAACTCACAATCAACCAAATCAAGCAAAACCGACAATAAACGAGCAAAGAACACTTACCCGGAGTCGACATTCTCACGTATGGCAGAAATCGAGATGGAAATCGGGTAGGAAAATCGAAAAGAGCAATATAGGGGCGAAGGGAGTTACGCGTTCGGTTTTTACGACGAATGAACAAATCGCCCCAAACCTTCGCTAACTTAAACAAACCCGACCCACAAGAATCCGACCACCTCAGGTGACGTGCCCAGATACTGAACCGCTGGGGGCTAGGCGCCTGAGGATTGAGGCGCTGATGGATGCACATCTGAAAAGTACAGCACAGACTAAGACAGAAACAAATGAGGCTTAACGTTCGATATACACGAAACATGCACCCTTTAAAACAAGCAAACTAACGACGACGAAGCAATTACTAATCGATATCGATAAAGCACGCCCGTAACAAGAACGATAATAAAACAAGCATAAGAACCACGCTTAGCGAGAACACCACACTCGAGCACGTAATAAATCAAACCAAACAAAGCCAATCGAAGCAAACTCCGAACAAATCCCAAATGCATAACAAATCAAAACAAAGTAGAGCAAACCCACAAAACAAAAGCAACTTAACTAAAACGAATAAACAACATCAATTTTAATCCGAACGGATACTGACAAGCTCGAGGGAGTCTTATACCTTCACAACAATTCTTGCCTAACGGGTATTAGTTATCCGAGAGGAATTGGAGTCTTATACCTCCACAAAAAATCTTACCTAACGGGTCTTATTTATCCGAGAGGCATTGGAGTCTTATACCTCCACAGCAATTTTTTTCCTAATGGGTCTTATTTATCCGAGAGCCATTGGAGTCTTATACCTCCACAGCAACTTTTGCCTAACGGGTCTTAGTTATCCGAGAGGCATCAGAGTCTTATACCTCCACAACAACTTTTGCCTAGCGGTTCTTAGTTATTCGAGAGGCATTGGAGTCTTATACCTCCACAGCAATTTTTGCCTAACGGGTCTTAGTTATCCGGAAGGCATTTGAGTCTTACACCTCACCGCATTTTTGAGCCCTAGGGGTCATAGGCATCTCGAAGGCTATTGTTCGAGTGGAGACTGACGCCCTCGAATATTTTACCTTGTTTCAATTTTGCCCAATGGGTCATAGGCATCCCGAAGGCAGCTGTTCGAGTGGAAACTGACGCCCTCGAACATTTTGTTTTGTTTTGTCCAAGGGGTCATAGGCATCCTGAAGGCAGCTATTCGAGTGGAGACTGACGCCCTCGAATATTTCATATCGTTTCATTTTGTCCAAGGGGTCATAGGCATCCCGAAGGCAGCTGTTCGAGTGGAGACTGACGCCCTCGAACATTTTATTTTATTGTCGTGCCCAAGAAGTCATAAGCATCTCAAAAGGCATTTCATTGAGTCTGAGGGGTCATAGGCATCCCGAAGACAAGTGTTCGAATAGAAGCTGACACATCAAACATTTTCTTCCACACACTTGACGCGTCACACACACACACGATAGATGAGCTCAGAATGAATCTTGAGCATCCGAAAAGGCAAAACATACGAACATGAAGAACCTAGAGCAAGATGACAAGCACCGGCCCGGGCCCAAGCAAGTAACCACATGCAAAGACGTCAGGTATGGTTTTCGAGCTTCGACTGGCGAGCCTTAATACGTAGTCTAACGGGCTTAATGCGATCCGACCGGACAACCACCAGGTCGTAATCCTCGATTGACCTGGGTGGTTATACTTTGACTTTCGCCTTGTCCAAGCCTCAGTCAAAGTAGGGGCTTCTGTAGACACCCAAATTTGGACCTGGTGGCTGCAGAAGTGCCCAACAAACACCCGATGACTATCGGACTGCAACGCGACGCGGGTTCGCGATGCTTTAGATAGATTTTCTATAGAACGGATAAAATAAATTACTCGGAAAAATTAAACTAACATCTTGGCAGCCTTAGTCGTGTCGTTACGGTCGCACAGACACTAATTAGAGTCAATTCTGACACGGGGAACCCGAGTCAGTCCTGAAACTCGAACCGCGCCAATTGAACCCTGGGATCACTACAAAAAATCCCTTAATTTCTAGACACTTTATGATTGACACTTATAAAAACGTCGACCCTTTTTACCACCCTTTATCAATTCTTAATACGTTTTATTATTAATTTATTAAAATGCTACCAAAAAATAAAGCGCTTATACTTTCATCATTTCGCCTACCCTTCTGAGTTTCATTTTTCATCTCCCGCTACTTAAAATAATGAAAACCTAGGAGTATTTTAATTAACTGCTCTAAAATTTTCTATTCATGTTACTCGTCTTCTTCGCCGTCTAGCTATTCTATGCTTAAATTAGGTACTTTTTTCAATTCCATGTCTCAATTAATGCTTCCTGGTGTTGATTATCACATCTTCTCGCATTACTCTTGGATTTTTGCTAGAGATCTAAGGTATATGTGCCGACATCATCTCTATATTTCAAATCTTGTTTGATTTCAATATTTTGATGTTAAATTTACTGAGTTGTCGATTAGAATAGCCTAGTTCGTCTCATTTTCCTGTCTATTTCAGGTGTGTTTAGAATTGAGTACTCCGAATTCCTTACCACCTTTGTCATGTATGTCAACAACTTCAAACCTTCCGGTGTTTTAATTTTTCTTCGATAATTGAACTGAATGTCTGAAGTGATTTTCTGGGTTTTTTATCATGTATGTTTTTTTTAAAATAAAATTACCATAGTTACTTTACTGATATCCAGTGTGATGCTGTTTAATTATAAATTTTTTCCTAATATTACTGATTGGATTATTACTATTTGGCCTGAGCATTTATACAAAATTACTAGTTGAGATTTTAAGAATTGGGTTTTAAGTTAGAATTGGAAATTGATCAAGGGTTAAAGGGGCCTGTGAAATGTCTAATCCCTTCTCCGCGATTTTTGAGCGATTTGTATAACCTTTGTTCTTATATAGTGCTCTGAAAGTGGAATAATATTTATTCATATAAAATGAAGCTTTTAGTTATGAGGTGAAATAGGGATTTGAATCAGAAATAAGAAGGGTATATGTAAAAGCGGTTTTAGAATGATTTGTACAAACAATGTTCACACATACTCCTTTTGTACCCATCGTTTATTTACATTTGAAAGAGTTAATTTCCTCTCGCAGAGAAAAAAAAGTGAACAATTGACTATGTTGGAGTAATATTCTAAAACCGTAACAACATATGAATTGGTATTAAGGAGAATATAAAATTGAGCTTCTTTGATATATTGAAATTGCCAAATCCCACTTTTGGGTTTTATATTTTTATTTGTATGTAAATCTTGTTCCAGATTGAAGTCCTTATGGTATAACTTCATGCTATATATAAAGGAATTCGCTGATCAGACAAGGAGACATCAACAAAGTACTTTACCACCAAAGGAGGTATAATTTTGATGTACAGAAAAATGGTGTAAGTGGATTTTTCACTTTCTAATTTAGTTGTTGACTTTCTGGAATTTTTTTTATTTTGGGGGGGATTCTCAGTAAGTTCTTTCATTTACAGTCTTCATCGACTAAGTTTTGTTAGTTTTAATGTGTGTTGTTATGTGTGCAGATTCAATATTCTTTATTTTTTTGTACTAACCAATATGTAGTATATATACGAATATACGATTTCTAGGTTCCTAATCAGCTTAACAAAGTGCAGAGGAAGATACCTTGTTTCTCGTATATCTATTGACGTTATTGAAGAACGGGTACTTTTATTGTCTATTATTGAAAATAATTACACTTTGGATTTGAGCTTTATTTTCAACTTCCACTTCATATTTAGATGGTATAAGAGTATGACATAATGCTATTGTACTTTAAAGGTGGTTGATACTTTTTGTTTTTCTCTCTCTCTCTTGTACTTCGTACTTTATTAGTGTTTTGGGGGAAGGGTTTAATTTGATAAGTTTGGGTTTTGATTTTGATTTTTGTGAAATTTAATGAAGAATCATTTTTGGTTAATAAAATGAATTTCTTCTAGTATGACTATGTGGATATGAACAGTTAAACCTTTTTGTTATGATGGGGATTTGCTTAAACACGACCCCTGGAAAACATCACCTATGGTTTTACATTTGCTTAAAGACAATCCGTTCATGTATGGCAGGTGAGGAACTGTTCATAAACAACTTGGTGAAACATGCGTTTTCGTTTTTCTGCAATCCTGCAATAGGTCTGATGTTGAACATGATGGTGAGAATGTATATTTGAAGACAGAAGACAGGATTGTTATACTGCGGACTTACTGGAGCGAGCTATCAAAATGTGGTGAAGAAATGCTCTGTTGTCAAACCAAAGATGGGAGATGCCTCACTTCTTTCTAGTTCCATCAATCTTGTTTATATGGTTAGTTCTAGTTCGCGTCATCATTCCGATTATGTCGCTGCTCAGCACGGTTCTGATATCTTCACCTTATCTCGCTGATTAACATCACGTAATATTCATCAATTAATTTCTTAAGTTAGTTGTTCAATTTATCAACTTTAATTTGTGGGTTTGTATCGATTTAACTTCATCGTGATTATGATATAAAATTAAAGAATGAATAAAATATACAACTAACAGGCTGTACTACTAATAGTAATATATACGTCTACTGGCATTAATATTATTAATATAATTAAATTAAAAGTATATAAGTTAATTCAGACTTGATCTCAATTTTAAAATTATTATATTAAGGTTTGATAGGATCAAGTCTTGCCTGTAGCGAGATACTAGTTGTTTATTTTGTTGATTTTTCTGTGAATTTTTAGTTTATTGTTTTTTAATTAATCGACTTGTTTATGATTTTTCTGTGAGTATTATTGATTGGGTCATAAATGTGTCACTACTACATAAAATGCAAAGAAACCGGTTAAAAATGGCACAAGAAACCGGTTCGTTACCGGTTCATAAGAAACCAATTGAGAGAGGTGGTCTCTTTGGTGAAATTAAGACATTTGTTATTAACAAAGACCGGTCTCTTTGATAAAGGAAGGTGGTCTCTTTGATAGAATTGGAGGCCGAGTATGCGCTGACTACACATTTGGTTTCCCGGTTGACCTTTGTGTGTCATGGTAAGCTTTACATTACTTCCAATCTTACCATAGTTTGTGTATATGTTCTATCTGTTTATATTTTAGGGAAAATAACTCCCATTTGAAGTCAATTTTTCGAAACAACTCCCTTATATTTTCAAGTAATTCCTATTTGAAGGCATGTTTCACGGCCTAGTGACCTGATTGGGGTTTTATTTTTTCTTCTAAATTTTCTGACCAAAAGTTATGTTTCCCAACCCTTTTAACTAAGATAAGTACTTGTAATCCTATTCTTCCATTTCCCTCCATATCCAATCATTCATAATTAGAACTAACTCCCTATCCAATTTGCGCATTTTGTTTAATTTCATAGATAGGTATGGAAATGAAAAGGTAGATTAAGAATTCTATTTACTTATCCTAGAATAAATGGAAAAAATGACTCACGCATGTGATTACGTAGTGATTTGTACGTAAACATGTCATAGAAGGGAGTTGTTTGAAACTGATATGGAGTATTATATAACGAATTTATATCGAAAAAGGTTGACTTTAAAAGCAGAACATTGTAATATTCCCTATGTCTTACTTCAAGTCTGATATCCTGTGATTCTACTTCAGGTTACATTGTGTATGCAATGAAAATCCTTTGGCGCCTTTGATTGGTAGACTTGGGCTGCCCTTGTATCACACTAGTGGTGATAACTCAGCTTTGTATGACCATGACTTAGAAAGGTAATTTTGTGATCCAACTCATATTGCTTGTATAAATTTTAGTACGTGCCCATTAAATAATGTTGATAATCAGTTAGCTGCCCATTAAATAATGTTGATAATGAGTGAGCTCATTTACTGGTCAAAATGGACAGTATTGCTGAATTATAAGCTCAAGTTGATATTCAAAATGCTGCCTTTTTGAGACTCAAACGTGCAGTTAGTTAATTAATAGGAAAAACAATATTCTGGGGTGTTGATGGTTTAGGATCTGGTAGTAGCTTTGAAAGCATTTATGGAGGACCAAATCTTTTTGCTTGGTGTGTTTTTAAGATATATGTGCAGTATTTTCATCCATTACATAATTAGTTCTACTTATTTTTTTGCATGTTATGCCCTGGTGATAAGGTCTTCATCTTGTGACTGGTCACATGTTCAAAAACTGGTGGGGGGAGATGAAGGAGATTTGCCTCCCTCCCTTCCTTCCAAGGTTTGAAACTGGTCCAGATAACTACCTCCTTGTCTAAACCACCTAATTATAATGATTTTTATGTAATATATAGTCACGTTTACGGTCAGCTTTTAATTTACTGAATCTCCAAACGTTTGGATTTCTTTTTTGGATTAAATAGTTGTTTGGATCGCTTGCTTAAGTGTTGCACGAATCTTAGTGGCAGCTTATAGTTAATGTTCCAACAACTGATTATTTTTTTGATTTGTTTGATGCAGTTATGCTCTTTTTGATATGGAAGGAAATCAAGTCCCCCAGGAGTTAGTGACTAAGGTTGGCCTAGCATTTGAAGATGCTCTAAAATAGGCAAGTACGTAGTCTGTTCACACTATATGTTCATGTATGAAGCATCCTTGTTTTCATATTAAGGCTTAGTTTGGTGTTGTAACTGTATTTTTTGTTTGTTTACTGATTTTCAGGCAGAAAAAGTACGAGAGGAATTCAGTGAGGACATACCAATCTAGCGAGCATTTTCAATAGTCTTTGAAAGAAGATCAGATTTGAGGTAAGCAACGAATCGTCTCCTGAAGTCAATTGAGATTGAATAGCCATCTCTGCCAAGTATTTACACATATGATGAAACTACAGGTTAGAAGGGCTTGCTCATAAGGTACTACAATGGTACTTGTGTAAAATGGAAGGTTGGTTTGCAGCAGATGCTGAGACCATATCCCTGAAATACTTTGATCAGGTACTACTAGCGCTCAATAATAAGATATTTAGTTGTAGACTTCTAGGTAAATCTTGTACATTTTGGGTTGTCAATGCTGAAATTTATCAAATGTAGATGTTATATGTTCCTTCATGTTTTTATTAGATGTGCAAAAGGTTGTGGATAAGTTGACAGAGGAGAATAAGGGAATGAAGAAGAAAAATGAAGAGCTACAATTGAAGTATGCTGAGACTAATTCGTTACTAATTTTTTTTGAATGTTAGATGAGAGTGCAAATATGGCAATGACAATCTTGCACAACATGAGGTAATTTATTTCACTAGTATGCATTTATATTTTCTACCTATTTATGGTTCATTATATGGTCTATTCAGTTTTTCTTATTATATTTTTTTACCACTACAGGACGTTGTACAACCCAAAAAAGGAGATAATGACGGAATTGATGGTGACAAAATCGACTCACTGTTTTTGAACTTGGACATTAAATTCAATGTTTTTCGAAGGAAAACACGTACCTTTTTAAATAATACCGTAGTTTTTTAGTAATTGTTTTTATTTTACTTTGGATTGCGAAATATATGATTGGATGAAGATTATTCTAGGTGTTCATCGAATGAAACTCTATTTATTGATTGCGAAATATATATATGATTGGAGATTATTCTAATTAAGTGTTTATTTTCTGAACGACCAACTCGATCTTTGTGTATTATTGATATCAATTCAGTAAATGTGGAGTCGCGCTTTTTACACAACATAAATATGTAATTGCAAGCAGTAGTCACTTGTTGGGAATATATAATTATTATTATATTCTTTATGATAAGATTCTCGACGCTTTGACGATATCAAAGTGTCGATAACTGAATTTTATATTATTATTTCTCAACACTTTAAATAGTAGAAAGTCTCGCGCGTTGAAAAAAAAATTGGCCTAGAAAAAAATATGTGACGTACAAAAGCGTCGAGATTGCATATTTTAGTGTACTACGTAGTGACGCAAAAAAGCGTCTTGAATAAAATATTCAACATTTTAATGCGTCGAGAATGGAGATGTAAAAATGCGTCGAGAATTCCCGACGCCCAAAATCTCCACGCTTTTAAGAAGCGTCGAGAATTAAATTTGCGACACTTTAAAGCGTCGAGAACATACTTTTAAAGCGTCAAGAAACCAATGGTTTTGTAGTAGTGGATGCACACCCGAGGCCCACTAAACACCACGGCGCTAGGTCAAAACTGGGGAAGACTTAATCCCCAAGCTTCATATTATACACCCGTCTCTCGGTTTTGGAAAGTATCAAAATCGTATCTCCAATACTCCGAGCGCTTCACCTTGCGCACCTGTGTCTTCCCGCTTTTAAACCCAGGTGCCTGAGTTCTGGTGCGCCTGGGCTCAGGCGCCTATCCAGGTGACGAGGACCGAAAAACACTTATAAATTCCCCCATCCACCCCCTCATTTCGACACACAATTTTCAATTCCCTCTTCCCTCTTCACTCGTAATGAGTTTCTCGCTAAGGGCTCACACTCCGACACCCGAGGCAAACGATTCACTCGATCGTGGTTCCGATAAACCAACATCGACGCTACTCCTCACCTTCGAGCACTCCACTCGATCCCTAGGTGCCTTTGTTCGACTAGCCATTTTAGTCTAGCAACGGAGTTTTGCCGGGTTAGCCGCAGAACCAGCCAGTAGTAGCAGAGCTCTGCCGGAATAGCCGCAGGAAGGGCCAACTGTAACGGAATTATGCCGAAATCACCGGGCAAGCAAGGAGGATCCGCCTTTGAAGTCGAGTCGTCACTAGGTTGTCATCTAAACAAAACTTTACATCCTTGCACCTTTATTATTATGCACTACGATAATACTAAATGTGGACACTAGGTCCACGACACTTACTAAAACACGTAACGTCCCAACTTCAACCGCATACACTAAAATACACTAAAAAGACCCGAGTAAATCCGAGATCCGTTCTCAACTATCTATTCATCGTGTCCCGCTTAGTGTATACTCCGAGGGTGCAACTCCTCACAATGTGATTTACTTACATTCGCATTTACAGTTTTCCGTATGATTTATTGTTTTTATGACTTTATAATCGCATGCTAAATCACCTAACACGGAATTCAAAACGTAAAACAACTAAAACTGAACAAAGCGATGGTCGGGTTCCGTATTAGTCCGGGTGCTCGCCATGCATGGTTCGACGCATCTCTATTAATACCGAATCGACGCATCTTAAGTAGAATACTAGGTAAGGTATATCACGAGAACGACTAATATCCGTATTATCACGTTAAAACTGACTTGCTAATACCTATAATATTAGCACTCTCTACTCTCCTACGTGCATCTTTTCATGGCCTGCTTGTCACGTGAAATCGCATGCAAAGAATGTAAACACAACTACTTCGACGACAAAACCTACTTGTCCTTAAACAACCGACGTAGAAAAATGTATAGGGTGAAAACAATGTATGTTACAGTACTTCCGCCACAACAAAAGAACAAAATTATCCACCCACCGATTGATTAGTAGAGGCCGCTATAGTGCGGGTAGGATTGGGTGTTGATATCTATCGGATGTTGGTTTCCCAATACGTACCCTCACCCCTTACTCAGAATCGATGGTTTCCGGATGTCCGAAACCATTGGCAATGAGAGTCATTCCAGGCATGGAGTGCTTAAGATTACAAGTCTTCATCTTTAGGTACCGTGCCCCTCAACTTTGAGCCGGCTAAGGATTGAAGTTGACTTGAATAATTTCCGAGTCCCCATAATTGACTCAGTGGCGATTCCACAAATCGGCAACGAATTCACTTCACTAAAAAGGTCGCCTTACCAAACATATCGGCCTTTAAACCTTTACAACCACGACTCGATCGATTCCAAATGGAAACGAAAACAAGTCCTGATCGTCATCCAAATCGAGGTCCGAAAGATCGCCTTGTATGCAAGATCGGACCGGCCCCCGATCGGGAGGGGGCAGCGTGGGTGGCCTCTGCCATACATTGAAAAACCGGGTCGGTCCCGCGCGGGCACGCGCGGGGCGCCGGGCGGTGCGGACGGACGTCCACAGTATCATGCATTTAATCATCTTCATCTTTATGCTTGTTTTATTTTTCATACCTTTTTTTTTGTATTTATAAAATTATTCATCTTCATTATCCAAAAAAAATGAAGGTTGAATATGGATGAATGAAGGTTGAATATTTAATGAATGTTTAGATATTTTCATTTTTTTAAAGTGTGTGACTATTTTCAGGTATTTGTTTTTATCTACGTTAAAGATTCCACGTTCGTCAAACCCCTACTTCCGAACCTCGACGATTTTCAGATATTTTTTTTAATCTTTTTAGAGCATTTTTAAAATAATTAATCATCTTCATCTTCATGCTTGTTTTATTTTTCATCACCTTTTTTTGTATTTATAAAATTATTCATCTTCATTATCCACAAAGAAAAATGAAGGTTGAATATAGATGAATGGAGGTTGAATATTTAATGAATGTTTAAATAATTTGCTCTGATTCGTAGGTATAATCATCTTTCTAATTATGAATGTGACCTTGCTAATGCTGACTGAAGTATAATGAACTGTATGACTTTTATTTTCCATTTTACGATTTCAGTTTTGTAGTCACACACTTTAGGTTGTATAGTCAAACAATTGATGTTGTATAGTCACACTCATTGTATTGTAGAATCACACAAATTCTTGCAGTGATTAGTGTGTATAATCATCTTTGCTAATGATGATTGAAGTATAAATAAGTATAATTTAGTTGTATAGTCTCAGAGATCAGGTTGTATTGTCACACAGTTTAAGTTGTATAGTCACACTCGTTATGTTGTAGGACGATCACAGTAGTATGTTGTATATTTACACTCATTATGTTGTAGGATCACACTGATTATGTTGTATAGTCACATAGTTGAAGTTGTATAGTCACACTCGTTATGTTGTAGGATCACACTGATTATGTTGTATAGTCACACAGTTAAAGTTGTACATGCACACTCATTATGTTGTACAATCACGCAGCTGTACAGTCATTGTAGTCACATATTAAGTTGTATATTCATATTCATTGTGTGATTTTGATTGATTGTGTGTTTTGTCGCGGCAAAATAGCTGATGGAAAGAGGAATGTTGGTAAAAGGGACGGTGGGAAGAAGAAGGTCGTGGAAGATACAGCGACCGACCACGTAATTGGACAACGTATTGTTGCGCACGTACCAGAGACCACCGTTAAGCTATTGAGTATTTGTATGGGATAAAATGTTTGATTTAGGATGGACGTACTATATGTAAAGGATGTTTCCTGGGTTAGAATGGTTTTATGTTTGACGTACTATATGTAAAGGATAGACTTTTTCTAATGTAAATATATTTTTCCATCGCTATTTTCTGGTTTCATAATCACCCGAGGTCTATAGCAAAATCGCTCATCCTTTCACCTTTAAAACCACGCAGCTGTGCACCAATTGGTTTATAGCCAAAAGTGGTTATTTTTGTATAGTCACACTCGCCATGTTGTATAGTCACACTCTTTACAAACATGAAATTAACTATAAAAGAAACCAACATGAATGGAAGTTGATTATTCAATGAATGTTTAAATACTTTTGTATGTGATTAATACTTTCATTTTTTCAGAATGTCGTTACTGAGGAAAGTCACTGTCGTCCATTCATCCATATTCAACCTTCTTTTATTTTTTGATAAAGAAGATGAATAATTTTATAAATACAAAAAAAAAGACATGAAAAATAAAACAAGCATGAAGATGAAGATGATTAAACGCATGATACCTTAATCCCAAGGTATTTTAGAATGTCGTTACTGAGGAAAGTCACAGTCGTCCATTCATCCATATTCAACCTTCATTTATTTTTTGATAATGAAGATGAATAATTTTATAAATACCAAAAAAAGAAGATATGAAAAATAAAACAAGCATGAAGATGAAGATGATTAAACGCATGATACCTTAATCCCAAGGTATTTTAGAATGTCGTTACTGAGGAAAGTCACAGTCGTCCATTCATCCATATTCAACCTTCATTTATTTTTTGATAATGAAGATGAATAATTTTATAAATACCAAAAAAAGAAAATATGAAAAATAAAACAAGCATGAAGATGAAGATGATTAAACGCATGATACCTTAATCCCAAGGTATTTTACAGCTGCGTGATTCTACAACATAGCGAGTGTGACTATACAATCTAATGAGTCTGACTATACAACTGAAAGTGTGTGACCTTGCAATTCTGCAAGAACATTACACACTAAATGAGTTAGTTCTTTTTTTTAATTAGAGTGTTTTTACAGTCAATCAAATAAAATAATATTTCCAACTAGAACATATTAATTAGAATGTTTTTTTGTTGGATGAATGAAGTTGAAAGATGAAGTTTTTTTTTGGATGAACGAAGCTTGAAGATGAAGAAATTCTTCTTTTTTGTTGGATGAATGAAGCTTGAAGATGAAGTTGGTTTAAATACTTTTGTATGTGATTAATACTTTCGTTTTTTTAGAATGTCGTCACTGAGGAAAGTCACAGTCGTCCATTCATCAATATTCAACCTTTATTTTTTTTGGATAATGAAGATGAATAATTTTATAAATACCAAAAACAGAAGGTATGAGAAATAAAACAAGCATGAAGATGAAGATGATTAAACGCATGATACCTTAATCCCAAGGTATTCTACAGCTGCGTGATTATACAACATATCGAGTGTGACTATACAGCATAATGAGTGTGACTATACAACTAAATATGTGACTACTATACAGCTGCGTGATTCTGCAACCTAATAAGTGTGACTATACAACTGAAAGTGTGTGACCTTGCAATTCGTTAAGAACATTACCCACTAAATGAGTTATTTTTTTTAAATAGAATGTTTTTACAGTCAATCAAAATAGTATTTCTAACTAGAACATATTAATTCTTCTTTCTTTGTTGGATGAATGAAGCTTGAAGATGAAGTTGTTCTTTTTTGTGGGATGAATGAAGCTTGAAAATGGAGATGTTGAAGACGAAGATGAAGATGAAGAGAAATGAAGGTTGAAAATTTTGGGGTTAAAATTTATGAAGAAAAAATATTGAAATTATGAAGCACGTAGAGAGGCAGTGGTTTGATGAGTAGAAAAAATTTGGGTGATAAAAATGAATTTGTTTGAATTGTATTGAGAGAGAGGTGAGTGTGATTGATAGTGTGAGAGAGGGCAAAGTTGTTGCTGCTACTGCTACTGTCAGGGTGTTGCGATTGATTGAACCTTTTGCCCTTTTTTTTATATATATAACACACCATTCATCTAAGCCATCCATCCAACCCAAGATCAAGGGCTAACAACACAACTCTCCAACTTCTCAATCCACCACCAACTCCCTTGATCCCATTTATATATACGTGTATATATATATACACGTGTATATATATATATATACACGTATATATGTGCTCGTTTATTCAATGAATTCACGTTCATTAATACGTATATATATCACGTTCATTCATTCAAATTTGTTCTCGAAATCCCGTTACTATGAATTCAATGATCGCGATATCTTCATCAACTGTTGATAATCAATTCATCGACAATAACAATGGTGAGTTTCGTTATTGCTTTCGTGTTTTGCGTCAATTTTTATTCATCATCTTGATTAATTTGCATCAATTTGCTTTCATGTTTTTCGTCGATTTTCATGTCGATATTGCCTTCATGGTGTAGACACCCGCATTTTGCCTGCTAGTGTCTATAGCAGTTCCCGACAAACACCCGATGATGATCGGACGCAAACGTGACTTGGTATACTCGGATTTGGACCCGAAATCAATAATATATGACATGGACTTTTTTAGCGGAGTAATAATCTCACAAAACAGACCTCAAATCCAGGCCCAGTGGGCCGTTTCAAGCAAAATGAGATTAATTTGGGCCAAAACCAACACCAAAAATAAATCCCGTCTTTTAGCGACCGGGTCAAAACCCGGTCAGAGACGAAACCGTCTCATAAATCAGCCAGGTTCAGCTGGCGCACAAATCCAAATTCAAAAAAATCAATCAAAACAACAAAATCAATTCTTTCCTATTTTGTCTCGATTTGCTTGACCCACTCGATCGAGTGGATTGACCCACTCGGTCGAGTGGAGCGTCAAAAACCGGATCAGGCCCATTTTCTAGGGCACTCGACCGAGTGCACTAGGACCACTCGATCGAGTGACCCTGGGTCGTGGGGTAAACTCTATAAATACCCTACGACCCCCACTCATTTGAAGAGGCTTTTCTACAGTTTTTTCACCCTCATTCTACCTACATTTTACCCTACATTCACCCACATTACAAGCCTTAGTGAGCCTAAGCAAACACACACAAAAACCGAGCCCTTCGTCCCTCGAAAACCGACGAATCATCCACACACACACACACACACCGTAACTCGCGTACATCCTCGATACTCCGACGTCCCGTCGCTATTTACGAGTCCATTTCCGAGGTCCTTACTAAGCATGTATGTTGAGGGTGTCCTAAACCCCATCTCGATCCTTATTACTTTGTTTTTATTTACGTTTTTTGTATTATTATCCTAACACTAACTTTAGCATTAACTCTAACATTTCATTTCTCGTATACTAACTTTTACATTTTCGTTACTAACACAATTATACCGCGTATATATAAACTAGTATCAAAATTCGGTTTTGAATACGTTTACCTATAATTGTCGCCTAAAGTCCGTCTAATCCCTTTACGAGCGACGACGGAGGTGGAGCCCTTTCGAGGAGCCCCGTCCCAATGTACTCAAGGGCGTGATGTGATCGCGACGAATAATAGTTGAACGCATTTGATCCCATTTTAATTAGTACGGAACCCGTTGACACAAAAACCGACATCACATAACCCGAAAGGGTTAGTTTCGATGTCGTGACGTAGAGGGATGCATTTTGTCGCTAATTCAAAGTTTCTCTAATATAAACGTTTTCACAAGTCCCGACAACGGTATTATAATCGTACATATACGCGATTATAGTACCGGAGGTCAAGTTAAATTCAAATCGTGCAATATTTGTATTTAATTTGACCGTCCGTCGATTTTAAATCCCAAAAACGAAACGAGTTGACACTCGTACAGGGGCTACTCGACCGAGTGCGTAGGCCACTCGATCGAGTAGCGTCCATAAAACTGGGCAGACCCCTTTTTTGAGGACACACTCGACCGAGTCAGACCATGACTCGAACGAGTGGATCCTGTAACCCAGAAAACCGAGAGCTTAAATGCAACATTTAAGCCTCGTCTTTTTTACGACTTTTAGTCGACACGTGTAATGCCAATCACGTGAATCCATTTTCCAAAACTCACACTTATCACGACATCTTAACAACTTTGATCGATTTTTCGACGTGATAAGTTGGGACAAGGCATCAAGACATGGGATCGGGCTAGCTTCACGCTTAGGTCCTATGTCTCCGTCCTTCATTTATTACACAACGCAATGTGTATTTAATTGGGGTTCGTTCACCTACACAATTCACGGTCTAGTTTGTATACGGGTCCGTTCCTAACTTTTTATTATTTATTATTCCATTTCTATATCGCTTGTAATTTTTGTATTGGCCGGGTTGTATTTCCGCCCGTGTAACTTGTACGTTATTTATTCTTGAGTTTCATTTATTTACTTGCTTATCGCTTTATAAATGAACCTCGCATGCTAAATCATTTCGACCATAATTAAGATGCATTAAATGACGTAGTTCACATACTATTTCTATGCTTAGCCCGAAAACGCTGTTTGCATATCATTTAATCGTTTTACTAGCGCGCGCACACGAACACGAACGATGTCTTAGTAGAGGCCGCCATGTGCGGGCGGGGTTGGGTATCCTTAGTTGGCTTCCCAACACGTACCCTCACCCCTTAATCAGAACCTTTGGTTTCCGGATGTCCGAAACCCTTGGCGCACGAGAGTCATTCTATATACGAAAGCCGGTTTAAACGGTATCGATATTGCAATGCAAAGGGACGAGCCTAATAAACTCTGAAATCGAAGTGGACTTACTTTGTGAATAGCCCATGACGACATAGAGTGGGCTCGTATGGTTCCGAATAACCACAAAATTCGGTGGCGACTCCATTTTGACTTAAATTTTGAACCCGAGAGGAATCTCACCACGAGATTCATTCGCCTACCCAAACCCGCGCGTGGCCGCGTCGGGGTGGACCTACGTCATGTCCACAATTTGGCGACTCCGCTGGGGATACCTGATGTACCACATGTCATCGGGGTTCCTAGGGGGAGACTCGAAGAGAAATCGTTCGTATATTAGTGTGCGCGCATTAGTTTAATGATTCATGCATAACCCAAATTTTTGCCCGGGCCGGTTACTTGTGACCGATGTCCCACTATACCACGGTGCATTCCTACATGGGTGCACTAAAGACTTCGATGGCGGAACTCACCGGGGTTTTACGGCAGGTCCTAAGCCCAAATCGGCTAGGGAGTCCGTCCCGTTTCGTGAGAATGCTATCGTTGTTGGTATAGACCCTACTTTGACCGTCCGAGACTTAGTGTAAAGCATACATAAACGTCGTTATAATGCTTGTTTGACTACGTGCCACCTGGTTTCCGTGTCATTTTTTCAAAAAACCGTCATTTCAAAAAATGCATCTTCCTAAAAAAACACTCAAATTTTGAAAAACCCGAAATACTGTCCGTTTCGGGACCCGTCTTTTCAAAATATCCAATTTTCAAAACTCGGAATGCCGCCGAAATTTAGGATCAATGATTTGACTCAAAATATCCTTTTTCTCTAGTCGGCATGCTGCCCATTTTAATTCTTGGATTTCCAACACAATTCCGATTTTCTGAATTTTCAAAATTCTAATCTTGGTTTTCGAAATCCCTTGTTCAATTTCCGAACTCTCGGAAGTTCACTCATTTTATATTCGAAATTCAAACATCCAACTTTCCTAGAGAACCTTCCTTAATATAGGACCTACCGTCTAGCCGTGTGTCGGGTCTTTGCATAGTATGTCGAAGGTCTATAGCGTCGAAACTTTGCCGATCCTATATCGCGAGTTTCCCCCCTTTCCCGAGTCCGCCTTATCTGTCAAGGCACGACCAACCCGCGTAGGGCATACCCCTACAAGGAAAGTCCGTCCATACACTCGAGTCAAAAGTCTGGGGAAAAGTCTAACGTGGACCTTCCTTCGAACGGGATTAGGCCCACAAAGCCAAGGTCCTAAGGAAGCTATACCACCCATCGAGTCATCCGTCTAGATGTATTTCTCGAGTCTTTAGTCTTCCTTTCTAGTGTCGCTCGGGATGTACTTTTCCTTTCCTTTTTCCAAGATCTGGGTTCGGTTTCTGATTACGCGGTGTTCTTACAGACAGGCCGCCGGCAACTAGACACGCTCGAAGGATGGCTACTTTGAACAGCCTACAAACCTCCCTGGACGCCATGGTCGCGAAGCAGACCGATATCGAAGCCCAACTGACTGAAATGAGGGCTGGCCAAGTGGCCATTGTTGCTCGCCTAGCTACGGTGGAGCAAAGGGCTCCTAATGTCGAGACCACTGGGCCTCTAGCTGAACTGGTCAGCGCAGTGCGCCGACTAGAAGAACAAGTCCATTTGACTGGGAGTAACAATATCTATCGAGAGAATAGCCGAGAGTACTCCACGGTGAGTGACAAGCTGCCCGCAAACCTGAACCTTACAGGCTTGCCCATGTTTGAGGGAACTGAAGACCCGTTGCTACATGTGCAGGCCTTCAAGGAATTCATGGCCATCAAGGGAGTGGATTCGTCCATGTTCGAGAACCTCTTTGCTGCATCTCTTGAGAAGCACCCACGGGCCTGGTACTACAGGCTAGACCCGAGAAAATACCCTACCTGGGATGATGTGGCCACCGAGTTCGCTCGGAACTATGCTGACAACACCGAGATCCAAACCACAATGCGATCTCTGGAGGTTATGGCCCAAGAGCCGAAGGAAGGTTTTACTAAATACCTTCAACGCTGGAGGGCTGAAAGCGTGAAACTGGTCGATAAGCCCAATGAGAAGACTTTGGTGGAGGATTTTGTCAAGAACCTCCTCCCTTCCTACCGGGTTCACCTCCGATATGCTGTCATACCCAATTTCACTACCCTTACTGAAATGGGTATGAGGATTGAAGACGATCTGAGACTAGAAGGCCTCACTAAGGCCGCTAGCAAAGGATACCAAGGGGCTTCTTCCTCCACCACTAAGCCCCAAGCTGCAACTCGTAGCATTTTTGACGCGGTTAATCTACTAGATGCCCCGTCCAAGAAGAACACCCCACCTCGGTTTTTCACTGATATAGGCACCACCTATACCTATGCCTTACAAAGGCTGTCCTCCAAAGGCCTAATCCAACCGATAGGCCCAACTCCTGAAGTTCCGGTCGAGCGACGCTCCAAGAACTACAATGCTCAGGCCTATTGCCAATACCACCGAGGCAATGGGCATGATACCGAAAAGTGTTGGAAGCTGAAACACTTGATCCAGGACCTGATTGAAAACGGTAAAATCCCGCTACCCGGAGATAAGCCAAGCAACAAGGAGAACCCTTTCAGCTCCCATGCCATCTTTCCCGGGGAGGTGATTGACTGCACTCACCTTATCTACCCATTCATCCCGCAAGTGAACGGGATCTGGTTCGACGACGAGGATGATGTCTCCCTCGCTAAGGGGGAAACCGTTCCCATCACCCCTGAACAGATTCGCGAGGCCAAAACTCGAGTCCTAGCCAGCAACAACCTTGGTCGTCCCTATCTAGCCACAAGCACTAGGGACACCCCTATCCCGACAACCATCACCGATCCACTCGGGATGGAAGTCGCCCCCGAGGAGCCTACCGCTGAAACGACTATTGTGAAGCAACTGAAGAAGACCCGAGTTGACCTCACTATATGGCAACTCCTTGTTAGCTCTCAAGAACATCGAGAAGCACTTACAAAGGCTCTCGATCACGTCAAGATCGACTCTTTGGCTACCCCTGCTGAAATGGTAGCCACGGTCCTACCCCACCTAAAGGGTAAGGCCAAGGAAGGAGGCCCAATGATCACCTTTTCTGAAGCCGACCTGCCACCATTTGGGACCTCCCACAACCTGGCCCTTTACATCACGGTGATTTGTCGAGGGAAATACCTTCTTATGACCTTAGTTGATGACGGGTCCGCCGTAAATGTCCTTCCTCTGAGGACCGCCAAGGCCCTCGGGATCACCGAGGCAGATTATGTCCCGACGGCTCAAACCATCCAAGCCTTTGATGGGAGCCCGACGACGGTATCTGGGGCTGTGAAGCTGACCATCATCACGGGCCCAATAGAAAAAGAGCTTGAATTCCAGGTGATTGATGTCACCTCATCCTTCAACTTGCTCCTAGGAAGGCCGTGGATCCACCCGGTCAAAGCTGTGTCTTCCACCCTCCACCGTAAGATCAAGGTGCCTTTACTCGACAATGTTATTACTTTGGAGGCAACCCCAATGACCGTGGCTAGCTGTAACGCCACGGGACGCACGGACCTCTCGGGGTTCGACTTTGTAGGGATGATCGAGGAAGAGTACCTTTTTAGGCCGTACTTCACCACGAGCATTGACACAATGCTCCAAAACCTAGGGTACCTTCCGGGGGCTACCTCTCGACCCGACCTTCCAGCTGGGAAGAACATCGAGGTCCTTAAGGACGTAGACTCCCACTTCGGCCTTGGCTATGCCGCCACTCCGGGCAACGTTGTCCGAGCAGGAATCGAAAAGGCCTGGAACATCATGAACGGTATCCACTTGAGCCCTTATGGCCCACGGTTGGCCGACTACTTTGTCACACCCGTGTTTGGGGCTATCCAGGTTGGACTATACCAACCCAATGCTACGCTCTGTCCCTGACCCACTCGGCCCGAGACTGCAACTACATCCCGGATGAGGTGTTCGCCCTCATCCAGTCCGATGGAGCTGATGATGCTGAGCCCGCGCTGGGGCTGCTCTTCGGGGAAGACACCATAGCCCCGACTCCAAAGGAAGACCTGGTCAACCTGATTCTCCGCAGCAACAGGTTTGACCCGACTAAGCTGATCTCGGATGTTGGCTCCGAGACGGGAAACAGGGCCTGGAGGAAGACTGTCAAGTGGACTGACAGTCAAGGAAAGATCTACAAGCTGGTCACCGGAGAGGGAGACATGCCTGAGTCTGAGTCCGAGTCTGAGTCGGAGTCTGAGTCAGAGTCTGAGATCGAGTCTAAGAAAGTCGGTGCTAGAGTCACTCCTGTAACCCCTCTCCACTACTGCAAAACATGACATAGACATGGGTCGTTTTAACTAATAGACATGGGTTTCGCGACCCATGTTAAGTTGAGTGACATCTATTGTCCAATACTTAGACATGGGTCGTATGTCCTATGTCTATCTAAAACATAGACATAGGTTTTTCAATTAACCCATGTCTTTATAAAATTAACCCATGTCTATAAAAACTATAGACATGGGGTTTTTGTTCGCCCTATGTCTATTATAAATATAGACATGGGTTTTTTTGTTCGCCCCATGTTTATTGTCATAGTACAGACATGGGTTCTTTGTTTGCCCCATGTTTATTGTCATAGTACAAGCATGGGTTTTTTGTCTGCCCCATGTTTATTGTCATAGTAATCAGTCCGAAAATGATATCAATTATTAATGCTTTCCGTATTTTTTATAAGAAACTGCAATCCGACCGAAACCAAAATAAATCTCATAAATTATACAACACCCAATTGGACGATCAAACGTTCCATATTTCATAAAAGTAGTCATCATCCCAAACAAATAAGTAGCTAAGATAAAAAAACTACACAATTACGCGATGTACTAATAATAAAATCTCTTCCTACTACAGCCAATCTTTTTAGCTAATACATTGAATACTACATGCATGTCTCATACTTCTAATTTTGAAGATAATAGTTAGCCCACAAATCGCGAACCTCATCGATGTGAATACATGGCAAGTACTTTGAAGTGCTCCAACAATTTCAATATAATTGAAAGCGAATACTTCAAGAACATAAATACTTTGATTATAACATAGAGAAAATGTGTATGTGCTCGAAGTCTTATTACCTTATCAATAGTTCCCTTCAAATTAGAAGAAGTGATTAAGTCGGTCATGTACTTCATTATGTAGTAGCCACATTCTGTGTTACCCGGCTGACAAGCACACTATAGCAACATATATACCAACATCAGCAATTCAATCACAAACAAGAACCAACAAGGCAACATGCATCAAATCCGATCAATAATTAGCAAAAGTAATTGCGGGTTTTGAAGGATTAGTAATCTGCAAATCATAAACTAATAATCTGGTACGAAAAAAGAGCAACAAACCAAGGCAACTTCATCTCCTATAGCGTATTTGCCAGCATGCCCTTCCAACAGCTTCTCTTAAGCTGATTTGATGGGAAAAAATAATAAACTGGTCAACTCGCTGCACAAGATCAATAGTAATTGAATTACATGCTTGACATCTTGAACAACGCTAAACAAAGACGTAATCTTTCTAAAACGTCCGAAATTGACCCTCCTTAAGGAATTGATAAGATAAGATGACATAACAATTTGGTCTTGGGGATATAAGTGAATATCTATTTTAGAAATCCATTTCACCTTGGCTCTAGCCTCTCGTTTCAAAAGCGTCAAGACTAGATAAACCTCACCAACTCGCACAACAAAATTCGAGGTGCAAGCCAATGTCATGAAGTGTAAGCTTACCGACAAAGCCTTTCCTGGTATGGTGCTGGGCCCAAGATATTTTCTCGTCAGTCCCAAGTTTTTCTTCAATATAATTCTGCATCCGAAAAAAATGAAAGTACTACCATCTCACGCCTTGATATACTAATGAAAGATACATGGAGAAGAGCACGGAAGATTATAACTAACCACCACTGTAGGATTCTGGAACGCTGTATGTTTGAGGCGACAATATTTGCAGCCTTGAACAGAAACCAAATATGGATTAGATAGACTTGATATCAAACAATCACTAACCAATTATGAAATTAGTGAAACCCCAATCCTGGCTTAGTGGCTTGGTATGCGTGATTTCTTACTTCTATTTACAAGGGTTTTCCACGTATAAATTGTTGTGTCTGTGTTCTATATTTTCATTTGTTAAACTGCATTTAAACCTGATACACATTCCAAAGTTGATACTAGATAACACAATCTTTGCAGATTTTTGCCCAAACAGTAAGACCCCAGTATTTACACCAAGTGTACCTAATTGAGTGCTCTTTTCTGAAGATCCTGAAGCAACAATGGGTTTTCAGGAAACTTGCCTTCCAGATACTGTACACCATAAAAACGGATACAGTCACCAATATCTTGGGCGACTAAGAGCTTACGACAAGAGTTGTCAAACTCTTTATAACAGCGAAATCAAGAAAAACCAATAAAGCAGGGAACTGACCATTATTATTGCAAAGGAATATGCAATAACAACATCCTCATCCACCAACACCGGCACATAGCCGAGAGGGTTTAGTTTCATAAACTCTGTTAATTAACAAAAAAAAACAAGTGAACCAATGAGATTAAGACATAAGCTCAACACCTTAAACAGACCGATGCCCACCAGACACCTCATTCGTTAAGTTTAAAATGGTTTTTTAATATTATTTGCATCAAATCCGATCAATATACCAACTTCTGATCTGATCGGAACATATATAGGGTGGAAACCTGGTGATAGTGAATGCTGCGAAGAATTTCTTGACGATGGTGTATCGAAAAAACAGAGTTCAGATGTCCTGTTATGTTCAGACAAAACACCTGCATTGCGTGTATAATTTACGAATCTCAGTCATTTGTTTACCATCGCCTTAAAGAACGAAAGCAAATACGGAGTACAAATAATGAAGGAAATTAAATGTGGTGGAAGGGTTAACCAAGGGAGGCAGAAAAAATTGAACGCTGGCAGGAAATTAAATGTGGTTTCATAGGTGATCTCCTCGTCATCTCCCACCTTCATATGTGGTATTGTGAATATAACTGTATTAAGCTTATAAATCTTCAACACTATAAGTAATAAATACGAGAATAATATCGAGTCCAAGCTAACATAAGAATGTCAACAACAGCTACTCGTATACTGTTTTCAAACAAATGAAACAGTCGGGCTAGAGCAAACATATAAAAAAGACATAGAAACGTAGATAACAGTCCTACAGTTTTCAAACTAATGAACCAATCGAACTAGAGCAAACGACATAACAAAAACATATGAATGTCGATTACAGCTACGGAGTATATAGTTTTTAAACTAATGAAACAATCGAGCTAGAGCAATCAACATAATAAAAACAGGTGAAATTGTAAATGTAAATAACAGACCCACAGCTTACAAACAAGTTAACCACTCGAGCTAGAGCTAGAGCTAGAGCCAATGATATAACAACTCTACAGTTTTCAAACTAAAAACTCGAGCTACATCAAACGATATAGTAAAAACATATGAAAGTAGTAAATAACAGCCCTACAGTTTTACTAATGAGACACTCGACCTAGAGCAAAACGAATGTATTAGTAGACACTCGACAAAGACATGTGAACGTAAATAACAGCCCTACAATTTTCACACTACTGAAACGCGAGCTAGAGCAAACGATATAACAAGAACATATGAAGGTAAATAACAGCCCCACAGTTTTCAAATTATGAAACACTCGAGCTAGATCAACATACAGGCTACAGTTTTCAAATTAATGAACCACCCGTTATCGTCTTGTTACCATTGTACCCACCCTAACAACAACAAATAAAATTCAATGCTAAGCTCTCATTTTCTAATGCAATCAAACTAGCATCCATATCCTAAACTTCACGGTTCAATTGAGCTGCAAGGTTCGCAAATTCACCAAATGAAGGATCATATGGAAGGAGAAATTCAGCAAATCAATCTTGGCACAAATTGAATTGGTGGATAGATTAGTGAAATTAACGTCAAAATGTAGGATAATCACCTGATCCGAAGACAAATTATTCTTCGCACAAATTGATTACGACTCAAATAGACTTGAGTTAATGCTGCGTCTCAGGAGCTACAGCTCGATTTTCTAGGGTTTCAGGAAGATTTTCCCCCAATTTCGAATGGAATTGTTGATTTTGCAGAAAAACTGGAAATCTGAAGAAAGTGAAGTGATGATGACGACGATGATGAAGTTAGGAGGGAGAATGCCAGATTAAGTTATGCAACTCCGACTCCAGATTAAGTGATTTTGCGATGGCCACCTAAACCCTTCTTAAACCAAGTTATGCGTCCGCGTGACGGAGTGACGGAGAATGCTAGATTAAGTATGCCGGATTGAAAGAAGCGATTGAGTGACGGAGTGATTGAGTATGCCGGATTGAAAGAAGCGATTGAGTGACGGAGTGATTGAGTATGCCGGATTGAAGAAGAGATTGAAAATTATTGAGGATTAGGTATTGAAGAAGCGTTTTCGTTTGCTGGTTGCACTTCGATTGAATATTATTGAGGTTTAGGTGAAATGAAAAAAGAAAAAAGAAAGATGCTTAGGATGTAGGTTTACTAGTTTAATAGGAGTAATAGAATATTATTAGTTTGTTAGGACTAATAGAATAGACATGGGTCACTATTTTATTAGTATTATATCAATATACATGGATTTCTTGTGTGCCCTACATCTATTCATATATTGTTGACATAGGTTTTACTTTGACCTATGTCTATAATTTATAGACATGGATTTTAATTTTGACCTATGTATATTCTCTTTTATATACATAGGTTTTTTAAATAACCTATGTCTATTAAAAATAGATGTGGGTTTTTCTTTTAACCTATGTCTATTAGGTCATGTCTATGACTAATTTTGTAGTAGTGCTCCCTTCTATCATTCCTGCTGCTGGCACCTCGGGGCCTGTCCCGAGTGCTTTACCAATTCCGCCACTGACCAATGATCAGATGGCTGCTCTCTTTGAGCTGTTTTCCAAATTTTCAATCAATAATAACAACCGTTCTGCTTACGACTTGTCTCTTTCAAATTCTGCTTTCAAAAATGTTTTGTGCTATGACATTGAGAAATCCGACGAACAGGTACCCTTACCTCCACATCTGATCGAGCAACTAGAGCAAAGGGAATCCCGGAATCCGGTAATCGAAGAGACCGAGTCCATAAACGTGGGAACAACCTTAGAGCCTCAGATACTTAAGATAGGGTTATCCTTAGATCCCGAGGAGAAACAACAATTCATAAACCTCCTCCAAGAATTCAAGGATGTCTTCGCGTGGTCCTATAAGGACATGCCGGGGATAGACCGGGAAATAGCCGAGCACCGCATACCTATCAAAGACGGGTACAAACCGGTCAAGCAGAAGCTTCGTCGAATGAGGCCCGAATGGTCCCTCAAAGTAAAAGAAGAAGTCGACAAACAGTTCAAAGCCGGCTTCATACAAGTGTCCGAGTATCCAGACTGGGTTGCAAACATCGTGCCGGTTCCTAAAAAGGATGGTAAGGTGCGGGTGTGCGTAGATTTTCGGGATCTTAACAAAGCAAGCCCGAAGGATGATTTTCCGTTACCACACATCGATATACTGGTGGATAACACGGCCGATCATGCCCTTGTATCATTCATGGACGGGTATGCCGGATATAATCAAATCAAGATGGCGGAAGAAGATATGAGTAAGACTACCTTCACTACACCTTGGGGTACTTACTGCTATACCGTCATGTCATTTTGTCTCATTAATGTCGGGGCCACGTACCATAGGACCGCTACCACTTTATTACACGACATGATGCATAAAGAGGTAGAGGTTTATGTGGACGACATGATCGTCAAATCCAAAGAACGGGACGGTCACATCACCGCCCTAAGAAAATTCTTCACCCGATTGCGCAAATACAACATGAGGCTAAACCCTCAAAAGTGCAGCTGCGGGGTAACGTCAGGCAAATTACTGGGTCATATCGTTAGCCAACGAGGTATCGAGGTCGACCCAGCTAAAATCAAAGCCATTACCGAGATGCAAGCTCCTAAGACCGAAAAAGAAATAAGGGGATTTCTCGGGAAAGTCCAGTATATTTGTCGATTCATTTCCAAACTAACCATGGTGTGCGAACCAATTTTCAAGAAACTGAAAATAGGGGAACGGATACTATGGGATGACAAGTGCCAAATTGCTTTCGACAAGATCAAGGAACTTCTGTCTGCTCCGCCAGTTTTGATGCCACCTCAACCCGGCTTGCCTCTGTCGTTATACCTAACAACGACCGAGAGAGCTATGGGGGCTATGCTGGCTCAGACGGTCGACTCCGAAGAACGAGCCATTTATTACATCCGCAAGAAGTTTTTAGAGTATGAGTGCAAATATAACCTGCTCGAAAAGACGTGTTTGGCTCTAGTCTGGGCCACTAAGAAGCTCCGACACTATATGCTCAGCTACGAGGTCCATGTTCTATCCAAGATGGACCCGATCAAATACCTCTTTGAAAAACCCATCTTCAATGGCCGAATTTCTAGATGGACTCTAATGTTGGCAGAGTTCAACCTAAAATTTGTGCCATTAAAGGCCATTAAGGGACGGGTGGTAGCGGAATTCCTCGCTGACAGCCCGATAACCGAAGAAGGACACACCGACACCTGGTCCTTCCCAGACGAAGATATTTTCCATACCGACGCCGAAACATGGGATTTATACTTCGATGGAGCATCTAATTTTCGAGGGTTCGGAGTCGGGATCCTTCTAATTTCACCAAGAGGGGAGCATACTCCCGTCTCCATCAAACTGGACTTTGATGTTACCAATAATGCAGCAGAGTACGAAGCATGCATTTACGGGCTACAAGCCGCCGCCAACCTGGGGATCGCGAATCTCCGGGTACATGGCGACTCATCCTTCGTCATTAACCAAGCACTCCAAAAATGGAAGACTCGGAATGCTAATCTCGTGGCCTACCAGGCACGAGTAAGGGATCTTGAGAAACAATTCCAAAAGGTGGAGTACACATACCTGCCTCGGGAAGAAAATCAGTTTGCAGATGCACTCTCAAAATTGGCATCTTTACTGAATATTCCCGACCATGTGACCAGTATGCCAATTTGCGTCGAAAGACGGTCCGAGCCGTCATACATCCATGACATCAAAGACATCGAGATCACTGATCCCGAACCTTGGTACCAGGCTGTATTAAAATACCTGACGAATGGGGAATATCCTCCCGGGACTGAGGGTCGAGCCAAGAAAGCCTTACGGAGGCTAGCCACCCAGTCATCCGTACTGATGACGGGCAACTGTACAAAAAGACGGCACAGGGGGCTCTTCTCCTTTGTGTCGACAAATATAAGGCCGAGAAAGTAATGGCCGAAGTACATGATGGTGAAAACGGCCCACATATGAATGCTCACATGTTGGTCCGAAAAATCATAAAGCTCGGATATTACTGGAACACCATGGAAGCCGACTGCCAGTTATATGTCAAACATTGTCATAACTGTCAAATCTTCGGCAATGTGCAACATATGCCGTCATCTCTGCTCTATACCATGACGTCGCCTTGGCCATTCTCGACATGGGGTATCGACATAATCGGGATGGTAAATCCCTCCGGTACTGGCGGACACTGTTTAATTTTAGTAGCTATCGACTACTTCACCAAGTGGGTCGAAGCTGAATCATATCGCATCCTCAATGCTAAACATGTCGCCAAATTTATCCAAAACAAGATAATATGTCGGTATGGAATCCCGCATGAATTCATCAGTGATCACGGGACTCATTTTCAAGCTGAGACCGTAGCCTTGCTGACTTAATACAAAATTCAAAGGCACACGTCCTCGCCCTACCGTCCCCAAACGAATGGAGCAGTAGAGGCGGCTAATAAAACAATTGTCACCATACTCAAAAAGATGGCTGATAATTATCGGGACTGGCCCGACAAAATACCTTTTGCCCAATGGGGGTACCGGACATCAATTCGCACCGCAACCGGAGCGACACCGTACTACCTAACTTATGAGATGGAGGCAGTCCAACCAGTTGAATTAGAGGTACCGTCCCTTAGAATTCTGTTAGAAAGTCAAGTACCCGAAGCTGACTGGGTTCGAGCACGGTACGATTCGTTGGTTCTACTAGACGAACGCCGGTCCCGCGCTCTCAACAACATCCAAATTTACCAGAAACGGATCCAACGGGCCTTCAACAAGCGGGTAAGGCCCAGAAACATTAAAGAAGGGGACTTGGTCCTTAAGTCTGTTCGAGCTTTACTACCAGTTGACCCAAGGGGCAAATTCAAACCCAACTGGGCTGGGCCATATCTGGTGAAAAAGATCTTATCAGGGGGAGCAGTAATGCTGACGGACCTGGACGGGAATGAGTTCGTCAACCCAACCAACCTGGACCAGCTGAAGCGTTACTACCCTTAGCCATTTCTCAATGTCATTAGCAATTTTTTTTTATCAAAATCATTTATTTTACAAAAAAAAGCAAGTCAATGAGCTAGAATTATTTATTCTACTATCGCAAAACATCTTGAACCATTAGTCTTGGTGTAATTCGAGATTGCAAATTTACTGAGCCTGAACTACGTTTGGTTTGATTATGCTAATCGCGGATACGTAGGCAGCCCTTCAAAAGGGCACAACCAGTGCAATCGAGAAAAGGCAGGAACGGTTAAATAATAAACTTCCTTTATTATTTGTCACAAAAAAAAAAAGCCCCGATAAACTCGGGAAACTTACAAAATGCAGGAATTCAAAAAAAAATTATTACAAAAAAACACACGACACTCCAAAATAAATAATAGTAATATTTAAATAATAAAAGCTAAGGACTCGGTATTTAAGGCATCTAGCCCTTCCCCTTGTCCTTGTCCTCCTTGGCCGTCCACTGACGACGACGCGGAGGAGAGCGTTCCCGAATCACCACAGGAACCTCTTTAGCCCGGACTCGTTTCTTGGAACTCGAGTCCTAATCCACCTCGATAGGCCCGAGACGGGCCCGAGACGGGCTCAGGGAGCCGGTCACGCGGACGTAGTCGGTCCCGGGCCGCCAGCCTTGGCCCAAGTCGCCGTTCCAAATCAGTCTTGGGGATTAGCCGCCCCCGCGTGCCACTAGCACCGGCATCTTTAGCTCGAGTCTTAGTATGTGACTTAAGACCCGATTCTAATCAGACTAAGGTAGCAGGGGTCTCTCCCTCATCAAAGAATCCCCTATTTTCCTTTGCCGTCTCCCGACGGACCAGTTCGAAGGCCTCATCGACCTTCAGAGCTTTACGGGCTTCCTCAGATTCCTCAGAAGTCCATTTCTCGTAAGCCCGAGAAACCCAAGCGGATTGGCAAGGTTTGGGAATAGTCCACGTAGGACGAGTGAACCATCTCTGCAACCAGGTGTCGCACATAGCGTCTGTCAGTTGGAGCGAGACGCTAATAATGGCTTCAGTCTCAGGAATGCGCTGAGACGAACCAAACTGCCTCAGAATGCGGTCCGGGTAAATGTGAACTGTCCAGTCAAGGGACAGGATCACAAGGTAACGAGCTTGGTCCCTCTTGGCCAACCCCGTCAGCTTAGAAAGGAACCACCAAGCGACAGTCCACCTGATTAAGGGGCCACCATGGAACACCAATTCCTCATCCCAGTAAGCTCGATTTATATGGTGACTCGAGCTTATCCGGCGCCCTCTTGAACTGATTTGGCTGCTACGGTAGTTGGGAACGCTCGGAGGAGGCTCTATGATTGACAGGCGTTCTGACAACCAAACCTACAAAGAATATACAAAATTCGTAAACAACCGAGTGGTCCGCTATAGCCCACTCAATCGAGTATACCATCTGACTCGATCGAGTAAGGCACTCTAAAGGCAAGCAGAATCACGTCAGGTGTGACACTCGATCGAGTAAAGCATCCCACTCGATCGAGTAAGCCCTCCACAGATGGACAGAAACACTTTGCAGGCATCACTCGATCGAGTGACAGGTCCACTCGATCGAGTGACTTACGGACCTCAAGAAATCGCAAAAAGAAAAAAAGACGCGAGACATATACCTGCAGAATAAGAGTGCTCCCCGTCAATTGTCGGGTTGGGTCAAGTCGCCTAGCATCCAGACCCATGATGATTTCCCCAGTGGCTAGCCAAGCAGGGCTATGACCAGTCTCCATCTGGTCAACCACTCCGATCAGCCTAATTTGACCCACGCATGAGTCAGCATCCATCATCCCCTCAAAAACATAGCGGTGCAGCATGCAGAATGCGAAAGCCCTACGTCTATGAGAAGGCGTAGCCCTTATATCTTGACTGTTCATAAACTTGTCAGCCAAGTCGAAGAGGGAAACAGCATCTCCCCGCACCATTCGATCTGCCTCAGCATGAGACAGACCCAGGAAATCCCTCAGCCTTCTCTTCGGGTCCGGGTAGAACGGAGGGATGGCAGGACGAGCAACAGGGCTCCAACCCCCGATGGCTGCGATCTCCTCGGGAAGGGGGCATATCTCTCCCCGCGGGAACGCAAAGACGTGATGGGTGGTATCCTAAAACGACAGACAAGCGTCCAAAAAATGCAAATCAGGTATTAGGCGTCGGAGAGGAAACAGGCTGACAATCCCCATTTGGGTCAGTTGAATTTTGTCCTCATCCCGGAAGTGCTGGGACCAAGCAAAAAGCATTGAAGTAAGGTGCTCGATACCCATGGCAGGAATTTGAATCCTCTTGAGAGACTAAGAAATTTTTTGAGGAAAAGAAGGGATTTTGATTTGAGATACAGTAAACTGAAGCAGGGAGACCTATATTTATAATAGGGAACCCTAACTGTAAACCTAACTACCCTGCCTCCTCAGCAAACCTGGGCCCCAGCATATGCAGGCCTGACTTCAGACTAAAACCCAGAATAGGAATCAAGTTGTCCCGAGCTTTCCTAGAAATTTCTAAAAGAGTTCTAAAAAAAATCTCTTCCAAATTTCCGATTTTTTTTCAAAATTCAATTCGGTTTTCCCCAGCACGAGTCGGTGTTTTGTCTATGTGCTACATACAATTTGTTATATGTCAGCATACAGGTACACCCAAGAATTCAGAAGCAAGTCCCCGTGCAACTACTTCACTCCTCAACGTGAGCCAATATCTATCCCAGAATGCTACAATCAGAGCCATGATGTATCAGCATACGGGTACTCCTATACCTTCAAAAGCAAGTTCGACTCCCCACGGAGCTATCATCACCAGGATAGGTATGACCCTCTCCTTATGGCTAGCGAGCCCTTCACGCTAGTCTACTGGACTATAAACGACCCGACCGGAAGGCTGACAGGTCGTAATCTGCGATTGGCCTGGTAGCTACTCTGACTTTCGCCTTGTCCAAGCCTCAGTTAGAGTGGGGGCTCTGTAGACACCCGCATTTTGCCTGCTAGTGTCTATAGCAGTTCCCGACAAACACCCGATGATGATCGGACGCAAACGTGACTTGGTATACTCGGATTTGGACCCGAAATCAATAATATCTGACATGGACATTTTTAGCAGAGTAATAATCTCACAAAACAGACCTCAAATCCAGGCCCAGTGGGCCGTTCCGAGCAAAATGAGACTAATTTGGGCCAAAACCGACACCAAAAATAAACTGTCTTTTAGCGACCGGGTCAAAACCCGGTCAAAGACGAAACCGTCTCATAAATCAGCCAGGTTCAGCTGGCGCACAAATCCAAATTCAAAAAAATCAATCAAAACAACAAAATCAATTCTTTCCTATTTTGTCTCGATTTGCTTGACCCACTCGATCGAGTGGATTGACCCACTCGGTCGAGTGGAGCGTCAAAAACCGGATCAGGTCCAATTTCTAGGGCACTCGACGGAGTGCACTAGGGCCACTCGATCGAGTGACCCTGGGTCGTGGGGTAAACTCTATAAATACCCCACGACCCCCACTCATTTGAATAGGCTTTTCTACAGTTTTTTCACCCTCATTCTACCTACATTTTACCCTACATTCACCCACATTACAAGCCTTAGTGAGCCTAAGCAAACACACACAAAAACCGAGCCCTTCGTCCCTCGAAAACCGACGAATCATCCACACACACACACACACACCATAACTCGCGTACATCCTCGATACTCCGACGTCCCGTCGCTATTTACGAGTCCATTTCCGAGGTCCTTACTAAGCATGTATGTTGAGGGTGTCCTAAACCCCATCTCGATCCTTATTACTTTGTTTTTATTTACGTTTTTTGTATTATTATCCTAACACTAACTTTAGCATTAACTCTAACATTTCATTTCTCGTATACTAACTTTTACATTTTCGTTACTAACACTATTATACCGCGTATATATAAACTAGTATCAAAATTTGGTTTTGAATACGTTTACCTATAATTGTCGCCTAAAGTCCGTCTAATCCCTTTACGAGCGACGACGGAGGTGGAGCCCTTTCGAGGAGGCCCGCCCCAATGTACTCAAGGGCGTGATTTGATCGCGACTAATAATAGTTGAACGCATTTGATCCCATTTTAATTAGTACGGAACCCGTTGACACAAAAACCGACATCACATAACCCGAAAGGGTTAGTTTCGATGTCGTGACGTAGAGGGATGCATTCTGTCGCTAATTCAAAGTTTCTCTAATATAAACGTTTTCACAAATCCCGACAACGGTATTATAATCGTACATATATGCGATTATAGTACCGGAGGTCCAGTTAAATTCAAATCGTGCAATATTTGTATTTAATTTGACCGACCGTCGATTTTAAATCCCAAAAACGAAACGAGTTGACACTCGTACAGGGGCTACTCGACCGAGTGCGTAGGCCACTCGATCGAGTAGCGTCCATAAAACTGGGCAGACCCCTTTTTCGAGGACACACTCGACCGAGTCAGACCATGACTCGACCGAGTGGATCCTGTAACCCAGAAAACCGAGAGCTTAAATGCAACATTTAAGCCTCGTCTTTTTTACGACTTTTAGTCGACACGTGTAAAGCCAATCACGTGAATCCATTTTCTAAAACTCACGCTTATCACGACACCTTAACAACTTTGATCGATTTTTCGACGTGATAAGTTGGGACAAGGCATCAAGACATGGGATCGGGCTAGCTTCACGCTTAGGTCCTATGTCTCCGTCCTTCATTTATTACACAACGCAATGTGTATTTAATTGGGGTTCGTCCACCTACACAATTCACAGTCTAGTTTGTATACGGGTCCGTTCCTAACTTTTTATTATTTATTATTCCATTTCTATATCGCTTGTAATTTTGGTATTGGCCGGGTTGTATTTCCGCCCGTGTAACTTGTACGTTATTTATTCTTGAGTTTCATTTATTTACTTGCTTATCGCTTTATAAATGAACCTCGCATGCTAAATCATTTCGACCATAATTAAGATGCATTAAATGACGTAGTTCACATACTATTCCTATGCTTAGCCCGAAAACGCTGTTTGCATATCATTTAATCGTTTTACTAGCGCGCGCACACGAACACGAACGATGTCTTAGTAGAGGCCGCCATGTGCGGGCGGGGTTGGGTGTCCTTAGTGGGCTTCCCAACACGTACCCTCACCCCTTACTCAGAACCTTTGGTTTCCGTATGTCCGAAACCCTTGGCGCACGAGAGTCATTCTATATACGAAAGCCGGTTTAAACGGTATCGATATTGCAATGCAAAGGGACGAGCCCAATAAACTCTGAAATCGAAGTGGGCTTACTTTGTGAATAGCCCATGACGACATAGAGTGGGCTCGTATGGTTCCGAATAACCACAAAATTCGGTGGCGACTCCATTTTGACTTGAATTTCGAACCCGAGAGCAATCTCACCACGAGATTCATTCGCCTACCCAAACCCGCGCGTGGCCGCGTCGAGGTGGACCTACGTCATGTCCACACATGGTCATTTCATTCATCATAGATTCATATCTGGTTCATTGCTCTCTTGTTAATATAAATTCCAAATTTTTATTATATTTGTTAAAATGTAGAATTTTATTCATTTGATTATTCATAGATTCATATCAATGGTCCAATACTCTCGTGTTATTGTTTTGTTTATTCTTTAGGTTTTTCTTAAGCTTCACTGATACTTACTATTGTTTTGTTTTATATTGAAGCAGACACGGCGTTGAAGTAACACACGTTCTGAGTTACAGTAACACCTAATTTTAATTAGAGTAACACAAAAAGGTCTAAGCATTATATAAAATTTACGCACGAACAAATATATGGAGTTATTGTAATGCATATACTGTGTTACTTTAATATACACAATATGCTATTTTAATGGCTAACCCTGTTATTTTAATGCACATAATGTTAACTGAATCTCGTGTTACTTTAACGCACTTCATCTGTTACTTTAGTTCTTTTCATCTGTTACTGTAATGCATTGGAGTTACAAAAAGAATTTAGAATACCGCCATATAAAAAAATAAAAAATTAAAAAAGAAAGATACTGCTTCCTATAATTATGGGACGTGATTGACTTCAAAATAGGAAACAATATCAAAGAAAATCGCCCTCATTCAAAGAAATATATTGTGTCATACTCTTATTTCTGATCATTATATGAATTTTTTGCACTAACCTATACCTGGTGTTATTTTAATGAACATTATCTGTTACTTTAATTCACACTATCTGTTACTTTAATGTCTGACCTCTGTTACTTTATACATGGTGTATATGCATCCTCTGTTAATTGAATCCAGTGTTACTTCAATGCACTTCATCTGTTACTTTAATTCTTGTCATCTGTTACTTTAATCCATATTTCAAGTTCTGATTGTTTCTTTTTCGCCACGTTTATTGGCACTGTTATTATTTTCAGTAGACGCAAAAGCACATGAATGATGTAGGGATGTGGGTGAGAGTTTCCTTCATAAATAGGGCAGATCTTCAAGGACGTGGATGAGTTAGTAAACATATATAAAATCTACGCATTGGCTTGTGAATTCGATGTGAGGAGGTACACAACGAAAAGATGGCGCGGTGGTTAGATTAAATCAAAGCTTCTGACGATGATGAAGATGAAGAAGAGGACGAGAAGGATGAAGAAGCAGAATTCTAAGTAGGATAGTATATTGTTAGAGTAACATACATTATTCGTTAGAGTAACATACATTATTCGTTAGAGTAACATATTTAATGAGTTAAGGTAACACAGATTATGAATAACCACATATGTAATGAAGTTGATTCAATTGGAACTCTTGTACCAATTCATTGATGTAAAATGAGTTAGAATAACACACATTATGCGTTAGAATAACACACATCATTCGTTAGAATAACACACATCATTCGTTAGAGTAACATACATAATGAGTTACAGTAACACAATTTATGAGTATAATTTGATTACCAATATCAAGTTCTTAGAGTAACAGGTGTGAAAAATTGGAATTATAATGGAGTTTTATAATTTTTGGTTTTGGAGTATCCTTAATAGAAACATACATTTTGCAACGTACTGTTTTTGTAAGACACTATTATGTAACGGAACAGATTTTATGAGTTAAAGTAACACAATTCATGAATTAGAGTAACACATTGTATGAGTTAGAGTAACATGGCAGTAGCGAAATGATGATTTTTTTTGTGAAAATGAAGATGAAACGACGCACTTGTTGTGTGATAAAAAGATGCAGTTAAAAATTTGATGGGAGACACAAGATTTACATTAAGATAATTAAGAAGGAGAGAGAAAAAAATAAAATATTTACCAAGATTTAGTTAGTTATTTCCTTAATTGACAAAACAATCTTAACCATTAATCTATCACTAATTTAAGGGTTAAGATGAGGACTCACGGACTCAATTATGATAAGTGGACTCACTTGATCCTTCCTCTATACGTATATATATATATATATAGAAAGGATCTTTTACCTCATGATTTATCCATACAATTTACCTTACATCTAACACCATTGGATTATAGTTACATCAGGGGTCAAAATTAAAACTTCAAATAAAAAACTAATTGTCAAACCCTACCCAAAACCAAAACCCTTTCCCAATTCTATACTGCGTTAAACTCCTTCCCAATTCCAAACTGTCTCTGTCAAACCTTCTTTCAAAATCAAAACTCAGCAATGTTCACTTCCAGGTATTTCCGTTCCAATTTATACGAAACAATCTTTAAAACAAACCAGGTATTTTCGTTTCAATTTACGTTCCTACTGCTGTATTTCCGTTCCTAAATAGTCGAATTTTGCAATCTAACTTCAAAACCCTAAACAATCGTAACCCCTGCGAAAAATCGAAATTGCTGAATTCCGTTCATTAAATCGAAATTGCTGAATTCCGTTCATTAAATCAAAATTGCTGAATTCGATTTAATATGTGAAAAATTACGTTAGTAAGAGTTTTGATAAATTACGTTAGTAAGAGTTTGCTTCGATTTCGTTATTAATGTATAGCTTAGTTTAAGATAATTGTTATTGTACTATAGAATAATTTTTATTTTATTTGAAAAATTGAAATTGCTGATTCCGTTCATTCTGTTCCTAATCAATTTTCTATTTCGTTGCTTCATTTGAACTTGCTGCTGTTAAATTTCGATTGTATTTCGTTTCAAATCAATTTTTTTCACTGCTGTTGAATATCACTGACAGTTCCTAATCAATTTTCTAATGATCTGCGTTTATATATATATATATATATAGAAGAGGGATCAAGTGAGTTCACTTCTCATAATTTAGTCCGTGAGTCTTAACCTCCACCCTTAGATTAGAATAGCTGAATGGTTCTGATTTGTTTGGATAATTAAAGCAAGTGACTATATTTGGTAAATATCTCATTCACCTCCCTCCCCCCTCTTCTTAATTTACTCATCATTTAATCTTCCCCTATCAAAAATAATTATTATCTCTCTTCTCACAGACACACATCATGATTTTCATTTTAAAAAATTTGAATCATTATTATATAGAACTAAAAAATAAAATTTATCGCATCTCTTCTTCTCTCCTTAATTTATTTTGTGTTACTCTTATTATATAGAACTGTTACTCTGGATAAAGTTTAGTGTTACTGTAACGAACATCATGCAAATATGCTTACATTGATTTCAGAGTTATATGCTCTCAGCACATAACAGAATTATTATAACTCAACATATAATAATGTTACTTCAATGTTACAAACGTGTTACTCAAATAGATACTTTATGTTACTCCAACATTACTAACGTTTACTCTAATAGATATTTTTTGTCCAACGTTACAAACGTGTTACTCTAATAGATACTTTGTGTTACTCCAACGTTACAAATGTTTACTCTAATAGATATTTTTTGTTACTCCAACGCTACAAACGTGTTACTCTAATAGATACTTTGTGTTACTCCAATGTTAGAAACGTGTTACTCTAATAGATATGACTTTCACTGTTTCACATGAATATTGAATACTGATTATGTTTCCTATTTTGTTGGATGTTATTGCCTTAAATACTTATTATTGCATTAAATACTTAATGGATGAATCTTTTATCGTTTTAATCTCAACCATCTATCTATCAAGTTTTAATGGCTTAGATTAGGACTCACGGACTCAAAAATTATTGAGGACTCATCTGAACCCACCTCTATATATGTGTGTGTGTGTGTGTGTGTGTGTGTGTTCAATCGAAATTGCTGATTAAATAGATGGTATTCAAGAAATTCAATGTTTTCAATCTTTATTGTCCATACCGCGACGCTGCTATTTCTTTCCTCCTTAATTTCTATTCTCGGTTTTTTTTCTGCCTGGAATTCCTGTCGGTTCTGTTGCACTCTGCTGCCTGTCGGTTCTGTTGCATTTTGTTGCCTGTCTTGTCTTGTTGTCTTCTTTCTTTGTTGCAGTTCTTCATTCTTTATTTTGGTCCATTGTTGCCTCAGTTTTTTCAGCTTTCACAGTTGCCTCATTTTCCTGTTTTTTTGGTTGTTCGTCCAATTTTCAAGAAGTGAAATTTATGCTGTCGTCCAATTTGATTTAATATGTGAAATTTACTGCTGTGTGAATTCAATTTAATATGTGAAATGTTACTGCTGCGTCCAATTTGTTATCCGGTCTTGTTGTCTTCGGTTTTTGTTGCAGCTGTCCCTTTTGTTTACTGTTGCTATTGTATTGTTACTGCCGCTGCTGCCTTCGTCTTTCACTGTCGCTGTCGCCTTTATTTTGGTCCATTGTTGCCTCGGTTTTTTCTGCTTTCACATCCGCATCATTTTCCTGTTCTTTTTGTTCCTCCAATTTTCAAGAAGTGAAATTTATGTCGTCGTCTAATTTGATTTAATATGTGAAATTTATTATAGTTTTCTCGTTTTAATGTTATCCATATGCTTCAATTTTCTATTTCTGTTTTTGTATATTTAAGCAATTCACTCCATCTTACTGTTTTAATTTAATCAACTTTAGAGTCTAATATAAAATATTGCTTTCTGTATGATCACTTATTGCATGTTGTCTATCCAGTTATTCTAATTCCCAATTCCAATTACTGTAAGGTTCACGTTCAGTTATTGTAAGTTGTTTAGTAAACATCATTTCTTTTTTTTTTTGCTAATTTAGTTATTTTATAGTATTCAATTACTTATTCTAAAGCTTTAATCACGGTATTGTATTTCAATATGCATTTTTGAAATTAAACCAAACTACAATTGCTTAGTTCTCTTTGTACACTATAAATTTCAATTATTGTAATGCTTAAATCAAGTTATTGTATTTCAATACGCATGCACATGACTTTAATTAGGCAAATTAAAACTAACTAAACCAATTGAACTTATAATAACATTTTTTGAAATATAGTTAATGTTAGTTATATTTTCAATTTTACTACCGTTGTCTGTTAACTTTTGTTAATTATTCTAACGCATGTAATCTTTTCTACAGACATGGCAAAAAATAAAGCAGAAAACGCCCAGAAACGTAAGTCCGGTGAAGATGGTTCAACAAAAAAAAAACGCTCTAAGATAGATAATATAAAGTTTGAGTCAAAGAAGGCTAACCATGCTCAATCAATAACATTGTATGTTACTATTTTTGCTGCTTTTTTTGGGTCTAATATTGCAAATGTCTTTCATTTTTCCTCATCGTTTATTTTATCTTCATTTGTGCATGGTTTTATTCGTAGGGCTGATAACATAGAAGTGCGATGTCGACCGAAGAGCTTGGTTGAGCTGATATCAAATCTTGGGCCAAATCAGAGAAAAGCGTTAATTGATATTAGTTTTGGTGGTTTACTCGAGTTGAGATTGAAGAAACTACCATTGGACATCATCCCTTTATTTATTAGGCACTTTAATGCGGCTGCCCACATGTTCATGGCACAAGAGGTGAAGTTTGTGGTGTCCAAGCAAGATGTCCACGACATATTTGGATTGCCAATGGGGGATCGCGGGATTGAAATTGTACCAACTGGACATAACAATTTGTCATCCCAGGACACAATGAAACGTGATTTCCGAAAAGAGTTTGGGGTGGAAGGGAGCAAAGCAGTGTTCGTGCATCAGTTATATAACAAATTAGACGACATGGAGAACGACAAGGAAGAATCGTTCAAACGGCTGTTTGTGCTCTATGCGATGTCGGTATTCCTTGCGCCAACATCATACCATTCAGTTGACCTTGCACTCCTAAAAGCTGTTCATAACATCAACTATCTGACAACATGACTTGTGCGAGTATGTATTTTCTCGACTAACGTCAGCCATAGATGCATGCAGGAAAGGCCACCGTACACTTCGTGGCTATATTATTGTTGTAATTATGGCATACTTCCATAGAATGTCATTCCAGGGAAAATCGTCTCCGTCCGATGTCCCACTCATAAAGCATTGGACTGACATTTCGATACGGGAGAGGGCGAATGCAGAGATGAAGGCCGATTCGTTGGGGAATGAGAAATACATTGCAGATGTATACCCTATCTATCAAAATCAACCATCAAAAGAAATACAAAGTATGTTCTACCCTAACTTGTGGTGTTTTGTGGTAATATGTAATTATATAGTCATCTAAGGATTTATATTCATACTATAATATGTAATATATTAGGTTCCCGACACGTTTAGGGTTCGCTAAAGCAAGGAGTAAGTACTAAGGAAGGCCAAAAAAGTTACATGGAACTCCCTGAAGGATTTGAAACAGACGATGCAATACGAGCAAGAACAGTTGATGTAATGAATACAATTATCTTTTTTATTATAATGCACAAAAGTGGTTATTATATTTCTATATGCATAATTATCATTCTACTGGTCTAGAATTTGCTATTACTTTGTTTATGACCATCTTACTTGTCAATGTCAGTTATTTTATAGTTTTGATTTTGTTATTTTGTAGTAGTCATTTGGTTATCCTAATTCTTGAATTAGGCTATTGTACTTCAACCTGCATAATTATACTAATTAATTAACAATTATATATATGACCAGTTATTGTGAAGTGTCTACTCAGTTATTCTAATAAACAAATGTAGTTACTGTATAACCAAACGAAGTTGTCCACCAAGTTATTTTATAGTATTGATTTAGATATTTCATAGTAGTCTGTTGGTTATTCTAAAAAGTAGATGGTTATTTTATAGTATTGGTTTACCATGTGTTATCTTATATGCAAGTGGTCGATTATTGTGTTATACAAGCACCAGTAATACAATACTGCAGTTATTTTATAGTAGAAAAACAGTTATTCTAACCCATGGTAAACCAACTATTCCTTTTTTATGTTCACTGTACAATTATTGTAATACAATAGTGCAGTTATTTTATAGTAGAAAAACAGTTGTTTTTTTTCATCTTTACTGTACAATTATTGTAACCAACTTATTAAAGTAGTATTATTGCCTCTAACAATATTGTATATATGTTAATTTCTCTACAATTTCTTATGCTTTGTTTACGTCATCTTACATACTTACCACCTGTTTTATATTTTTAATTCAGTTATTGTGTAGTAGTTGGTTGGTTATTCTAACACAGAAATTAGGTTATTGTATTCCAACCTGTTTAATTATCACAGTTACTTAAACAATATATATATGGCTATGAAGTTTATTAAGTTATTTTATAGTATTGATTTGGAAATTTAAAAGTAATCAGTTGGTTATTCTAACACCAACTGAATTCATTTTACTCACAAATACGCTAATGCGAATGCGGTTACAATATTTTTACCTCTGACAGTATTGTATATATGTTCTCCATTTGCAATCTTTTCAAGCACATTGCTTGATCATGAAGAGCGACGTTGATCTTTTTTATCATAGATACAAGGAACGAAAAGATGCAATGTTAGCTGAGATTGGGCGAGATGGTGGCAATGATGCTTCTCAAGTGTCTTCTATTCTATCCCAGACCCCCAGTTCATGGACGAAAACAATTCTGCTTTCCTCCGCTATTTTGACTATGTTAGCGAGAAAGCCGAAGAACTCAGACGGGCTGGAGATAGTCTCCCATCATTTGATAGATTCCGTAAGGAGATGGAGTTTTGAGAGGATAAGAAGTATGTACGTGAGGAGGAGGGAAGTGACAATGCTGGTACTTCTGTTCTACAGAAGGTGGAGTATAGTGGGAACTTCGTTACATTAAATGATGTCATATCTCGCACTGTGACGAATGCATTTTCGGGTGAATCACTTCATAGCAAGTGTTTGATAGATTTGTATCTTTTGCATTCGACCATTATCCCTAAGTATAAGGCTGTCCTTCTCGATGATCTAGGGTGTAAGATAGACTGCGGGCAAGTTAATGTCTTTCAGCTTGGTGTGTCTAAGTTCTTCTGTGACTACAAGGACTTGTTGTCCCCAATTGTAAAGCTTAGAAAAGATGTCCTTGACTATTGCTTTGTTAATGACACTGAAGAGCTCCGAGACGGGTAAGCATTAAATATGCACATTTATTGAACACCCTATTTGCTTATGACCGCACATACTGACCATTAGTGTGTTTTCTTAATCATTGTCTTGTGGTAGGGAGGATCTGTGTGGCTACTCAGATTTTAACATGCTCACCCGGAACTGTGTAATTTCACTGTCTCTTATGAAAATGATTGTCACTTCAGTGATTGACTGTTGGGCATGCTTATTAAATGACATGGTGTATAGGGGTGGCAAAGATTTTACCACTTCAAGACTCTTTTTGTGGACTACTCATTCGGTATAAGCCTTTTAATCCTTAATTCATGCACCTACTTTTTTTTAATAAGTACCATAGTTTAAAATAAAGTACTGGATTATTTGATCGCTTAATTTGTTCCCATTTTTGTTATAAAGGACCCTCTAAAGAATCTTATTAATGCACCACGTGTTCAACAAGCGTCCTTTACCGAGCCTGTTACGTGTGTATGGGATTACTTTGTAAAATGCACACCACATCCAGTCAACCTGAACGCCGATCTGGTAATTATTCCTGATTGTTACTATTATATGCGGCAATACTATTACTACTTTGTTACTTTATACCCATATTTTTTATGTCAGGTTTTCTTCCCTCTGCATCTCGGGGATCAGTTTTTCTGTGTCGTTATCAACTTCTTGAAGAAAACGGTCGACTATCTCGACAATCGTATATACGATGATTTTGACCCCAGTGCGTTTATGTTGTGTGCAGAAGTCGTTGTATGTGTTTCTCCTTATGACCTTTATCTTTTATCGCGTTATAAGCCTCTTTATCAATTTTTGCGTGGTGTTATGTCTTTGATATAGATTTCTTAGTAATTTATTGTAGGTTGACCACTTTTCTGCATTATAGTATTGATTTAGTTATTTTGTAGTAGTCATTTGGTTATCCTAATGCTTAATTATGTTATTGTACTTCAACTTGCATATCTATACTAATTAATTAACAAATATATATATGGCCAGTTATTGTGAAGTGTTTACTCAGTTATTCTAATAAACAAATGTAGTTATTGTATAACCAGACGAAGTTGTCAACGAAGTTATTTTATAGTATTGATTTAGTTATTTTATAGTAATCAGTTGGTTATTCTAATCAACTTATTAAAGTAGTATTACTGCCTCTAACAATATATTATATATTATCGATTTTTGCATGATGTTGATGTCTTTGATTTAGACTTCTTAGTAATTTATTGTAGGTTGACCTCTTTGCCAAGTACCTAGTAAAGAATGGATTTAAGAAAGGTCGAGATGTTGCTCAATTTCGTTTTGTCAATGTCCATTTTCCGTGGAAGTCCGATGCCCCGCAAAATATGAACTGTGGTGTATTTGTGATGCTCCACATGATGTTTTACGTGGGTGATGTATTCTCTTGCGAACTTGGTGATCCACTGAAAAGGATATTGTACCGAGCTGAAATAGTTGCCATTCTACTCCTAGCCGACATCAACAAACATAGGGAACAATTGCTTAGAAACGTGGGAGAAAGGTCTAAAACGAAATCGTCGTTGTTGACTGTTTTGGTTGAAAAACGTAGGCAGTCATTGATGGATGCTGTAGACACCCGCATTTTGACTGCCAGGTGTCTATGGTAGTTTCCAAAAAACACCCGATGATGATCGGACGCTAACGTGTTTCTAAGCGCTCGAATATGGGCTCAAATCCATTAGTTGTCGGCTAAAGCACTTATGGAGTACAAAACTTACAAAACTGACCTCAAATCCAGGCCCAGCGGACCGTTCCGAGTCAAAAAAGACTAATTTGGGCCAAAACCAACACCGGAAACAAAATTGACTTTTAGCGATTGGGTCAACCCCGGTCAAAGTCGTTCCGAGGCACACAAAACAACCATTGAAACATCAAAAGTCCAATTCAAACACAAAACCCATCAAAAACCCAAGTCACGGTCCAAAACGAGAGGCCCGCGCAACCCAGCCGGGCCACTCGATCGAGTGCCCAACCCACACGATCGAGTGGGCCTATTTCAGGCCCGACTGCAGGCACGCTGAGCCACTCGACCGAGTCAGCTGGTTACTCGGTTGAGTAACCCTAACCGGGGTCCTTGGCTTTGCCTATATAAGCAACCCCATACACACACTTCAACACAAATATTACAAACCCAAATCAACTTTCGAAACCCTAATTCAACCCTAATTCTACAATATTCAAACCCTAAACCTAGCTTTAGGAATCGAAACCCTACCACCACAACTTAGCCAACATACTCGAAACTCCCGCGCAAGCCGTCACTACGAGTCCTGTCCGAGCATAAGAAACATGTAGGTTGAGGGTGCCAATTCCCGCTTTTCTCTCTTCTCCTCTTCTTTTTCTCGCGTCGTGTTGCCTATCATCGTCGTAGTCGTCTTGTTTTTTTTTATTCGCGTCCTAATATCGCTAATAACGCTAGTACTCAAAGACATTAAAATACTCGAAGATTTGGGTCGAGTGCGAAGGATGTCAGGATAAGGAAACCTGAATATACAAGTGTACTGCACACAGCGTTGTCGGTCGCTTATCCTGACACCCTAGCACTTGATTATTGAAACGAGTCAACTTAAACAATATTTTCTCGTTTTTGTTCGCATCGTTATCATCGTCATCGCAATTTTCATCAATTCTAAAAACCTATTTTCAAAACGCACTTTTTTATAAGGGTCGAAACCCGTTGACGCGGATCCGACATCACATAATCCCTAGGGATTCATTACGATGTCGGAAAAGCCGAGGCAATCAAGTCTTTCAATTCTAGCATAGTGTCAAACTCTTAGATTCGATGCTAATTCAATAATTAGACGTCGAATCTAATGATCTAGTCACATAAATTAATTAACGCGATTTCTTTTGATGCTAAAGTAATTGTCATACAATTCGTTAGAATTACGACATTACTAAACGCGGAGGAAATCCATTCATATCGCGATAGTTAATTTAAGACGACTTAAAGCAATTTTCTTTTATTTCTACTCTAGTATTCCATATCGATTCAATAATCGAATATGGGATACAACGAGTAATCAAATTTAGAATCGAGTATAAATTCCATAATATTTATGCCCAATTCATCAAATCATCAAAATCAAAAGCAATTTCGACAATGATAACAAAATTGCAAACGAACCTGGTTCGTACAGGTGCCACTCGACCGAGTGCCTAGGCCACTCGATCTAGTGACATCACAAAAAGGAGACAGAACACTCCCGCGACAACCACTCGGTCGAGTTTCGCCGTAACTTGATCGAGTGGCCGTGTACTCGACCGAGTTCCCTTGTAACTCGGCCGAATATCCTCACGAAATCTGGGCAGACTCTTATTCAGAGGTCCACTCGGTCGAGTTTCTCAATGACTCGGTCGAGTGGCACCTTTATCACATCGACCGTGAGCCCTACACCGTTTTCTAGTCTCGTTAACCGTTTTTTACGACTTAAGTAAACACGTGCCTAATTAATCACATGGAACACCACCTTTTCAAAGACCATGCATCATCATATTTACATCTTTCCATAATTTGCAAACCGTTACTATCGCTACACCGCTACTAATGCGTTTTTTGTTTCTCTTGTCAATTTTGGTTGTTTATTTTATTGTACTAAAACGAACCCACATGCTAAAATTCAACTTTGACGTTAGAATTAATTGCATTAAATTGACATAGAAACCCATTCAATTCTATCACATGCTTAGTGAAAATACTGTTTTCATAACATTTTCCCGTTTAACTAACGCGCGAATTAGAAAGTCAATCGATATCCTAGTAGAGGCCGCTAATGTGCGAGCGGGGTTGGGTGTCCTTTGTGGGCTTCCCAACACGTACCCTCACCCCTTACTCAGAACCTCGGTTTCCGGATGCCCGAAACCGTTGGCGCACGAGAGTCATTCAATACACGATATCCGATAATGTCGGTATCGGTATCAAATGCAAAGGGACGAGCCCAATAAACTTTGACATCGGAAATGGGCCGTATTTTGTACACGGCCCACTAGGACATAGAGTGGGTTCGAACTGGCCCAAACTCCCACAAAGTTCGGTGGCGACTCCACTTCGATTTAAATTTCCATTCGATCCGTTTTCATATGGAGATTCATTCGCCTACCCAAACCCGCGCGTGGCCGCGTCGGGGTGGACCTATGTCATGTCCACAATTTGGCGACTCTGCTGGGGATTAACTGATGCCTGACTTACCATCGGCATCCTCAGGGTGAGACTCGAATAGAAATCGTTTGACTAGTACAATACGCGTTTTAGTTTCACGGTTCATGCATAACCCATATTTTCCCGAGCCGGTACTGGTGACCGACGTTCCACTATACCGCTGATGTATTCCAATATGGATATGTCAAAAAGTGTCCATAGTCGATTCGAGTGGGTTTCGCGGCATGTTCTAAGCTCAACTCGACTTAAAAGTCCATCCCGATCAACGTCTAGACTATGTACACTGGTATAGACCCTCTAGACCGACCGAGACTTAGTGTAAAGCATACATGGTGTCGTTATAATGCTTGCCTGACTACATGCTACTTGGTTTCCGTGTCATTTTCAAAAATCCATCATTTTTCAAAAATTACGTGTTTTTCAAAGATATTCGATTTCAAAACCCGGGACGTATGCCGAATTTAGGACTTATGATTTTACTCAAAATAGCCTATTTTCTAGACGGTATGCTGCCCAATTCAAAACTCGAAGTTACTTTCAAACTTTCAAAACCCGTGGCCCAGTGCTCTTTTCGTTTTCTTTCGAAATTTGGCCCCTCCACCGAGTTCTCTCGGGCTTTCTTCAAAAACAATCCATTTTCAAAACCTTCATCTTCTTAGGACTTCCCGTATTTAGCAGTGTCGGGTCATGTCATAAGTCGTCGAGGTCTTTAGCGTTGAAACTCCGCCGATCTTACATCGCGAGTTTCTTCCCTATCCCAAGTCCGCCTTATTAGACTAAGGCAAGGCCCACCTACGTAGGAAATACTCCTACAAAAGAGGGCCCGTTTACACAATCGAGTCCAAAGTCTGGGGATGTCTCACGTGGACCTTCTTTCGAACAGGACTAGGCCCACCCGCCGAATCCTAAAGAAGGCCCACCTTTCACAAGTCACCCGTCTAGGTATCTTTTCCGAGTCATTTCCTTTTTCAGTCTTGTTCGGGATGTACTTTCTATTCCGGGATTCGGGCTAGTTTCTGATTACGCGGTGTTCTTACAGACAGGCCACCCGAAACCAGATATCAACGCAAGATGGACGAATTGAAGAACGCACTAGCCAAGATCGAAACCCAATTGACTCCATCCAGACTGACCAAACGACACTCGCCACTCGTGTGAGCGCCATGAAGAAAGGGATTTCTCCTACTGGATCTGAGACCACTGGGCCCATAGCTGAAATAGTCAGCGTCGTTCGCAGGCTCGAGGAACAGGTCCACCTGTCAACAAACAACTCGATCAACACTGAAATTGCTCATTCCTATTCGCCTTTGAATAACGAGCTACCTGCTAACCTCAACCTTACGGGAATTCCAATGTTTGAGGGTACCGAAGACCCGGTCCACCACATCCGGGCATTCAAAGATTTTATGGAGGTAAAGGGGGTGAAGTCCACCATGTTTACGCACTTATTCCCTTCCTCCCTCGAGAAGCATCCTAAGGCCTGGTACTACAGGCTTCATTCCAAGAAATATAAAACTTGGGATGATGTGGCGACTGAATTTGCTCGGAATTACGCTGATAATACCGAGATCCAGACTACAATGCGTACTCTGGAAGTGATGGCCCAAGAACACAAAGAAGGGTTCACCAAATATCTACAAAGATGGCGGGCCGAGAGTGTGAAGCTGGTCGATAAGCCCAGAGAGAAAGTGCTAGTGGAGGCGTTTGTCAAGAACCTCCTCCCTTCCTACCGGGTCCACCTCCGGTATGCTGTTATCCCTAATTTTGCTACCCTAACTGAAATGGGTACAAGGATCGAGGACGACTTAAGGTTAGAGAGCCTGACTAAGGCCTCTACCAAGGGCTATCAAGGGGCAAGCTCATCCACGAGCAAGCCCACACCTGCAGCTGCAACTCGCAGCATCTTTGATGAGGTAAATCTGCTTGACACCTCATCCAAAAAGAATACATCAAATCGGGTATTCACAGATATAGGGACTACCTATAATTATGCCTTACAAAGGCTATCTTCAAAGGGTCTGATCCAACCAATAGGCCCGATGCCCGAGCTTCCAGTGGAGAAGAGCCCAAAAGTTATAACGCCCAAGCCTATTGCCAATATCATCGAGGTAATGGGCATGATACTGAAAAGTGCTGGAAACTGAAGCATCTAATCCAGGACCTGATCGAGAGCGGAAAGATCCCGTTGCCCGGAGACAAGCCAAGCAACAAAGAAAACCCGTTCAGTGCCGATGCAATATTCACCGGTGAGGTAATTGACTGATCTCACCTCATCTCCCCCTTTATCCCACAAATCAATGGGATATGCTTCGATGACGAGGAAGATGTGTACTTAGCCAAAGGGGAAGCTGTCCCCATCACCATTGAAGAGGTTTGAAAAGCTAAGTCCAAAGCCTTAGCTACTAACCACCTCGCCACAGCTGGGCGCTCTACTTCGACAACCATCACTGAACCCGCCAGGACGGAACCTACCCTTGAAGAACCAAGCAATGGCACCGCCTTGGTCCAACAAATGAAGAGGGTTTGAGCTGATCTAACCATATGGCAACTACTGGTTAGCTCACAAGCACATCGAGAAGCACTGACGAAGGCTCTCGATGAAATCAAGGTCGACTCACAGGTTACCCCCACTGAAATGGTAGCCACTATTATGCCTTATATCAAGGGCAAGTCCAAGGAAGAAGGCCCACTTATCACCTTCTCTGAGTCCGACCTACCACCATTTGGGCCCAATCATAATCTAGCCCTGTACATCACGGTCATCTGCCTAGTTAAATACCTCTCGATTACACTTATCGACGACGGATCTGCCGTAAATGTCCTTCTCCTATGGACCGCTAGGGCCCTCGGCATCACCGATGCCGACTACCTCCCGACCGCGCAAACTATCCAGGCTTTCGACGGAAGCCCAAAACCAGTTGCCGGGGCCGTTAAACTGAAAATCATAACGGGCCCAATCGAAAAAGAGTTAGAGGTTCAGGTGATTGATGTCACATCATCCTTTAACTTACTACTAGGAAGGCTTTGGATCCATGCAATCAAGGCCGTATCCTCTACCCTCCATCGGAAAGTCAAGATGACACTTCAAGATGGTGTCATCACACTAGAGGCTACTTCTATTACCGTGGCAAGCTGCAACGCTACGGGCCTGGTCGACGCACGAGGATTTGATTTCGTGGGCATGATCGAAGAAGTATATCTCTTTAGGCCCAACTTTGCCACTAGCATCGACACGATGCTACAAAATTTGGGCTACTTACCAGGGGCTATCTCAAGGCCATATCTTCCAGCGAGGAAGATCATCGAGGTCCTAAACGATGGTGAGTCCCAATTCGGATTGGGGTATGCTATAACCCCAGAAAACGTAGTCTGGGCCGGCATTCACAAGGCCATCAACATTCTCAAGGGTACTTACATAGGCCCTTATAGCTCGAAGTTAACTGACTACTACGTCACTCCAGTTTTCGGAGCTGTTCAAGTGGGCCTCTACCAACCCACCATCACATATCCCGAGACCAAAACGGCTCTGGGATACAATTTCATCCCCGATGATATATTCACCCTTGTTCAAGCTGAGTCCAAGGAATGGGAAATTAACTCCGAGCCCGTGCTGGGGCTCCTATTTGGGGAAGACAAGGCCGTCCCCGCTCCAATGGATGACTTGGTCAATCTGATCCTACGCAGCGATCGGTTTGACCCAACCAAGCTAATCACCGAAGTCGGTGCAGACACCGGGAAAAGGGCCTGGAGGAAGACCATCAAGTGGACCGACAGCCAAGGACGGACCTACAAGCTAACCACCGGCGAGGGAGACATGCCGGATACCGAGTCTGAGTCAGAGTCAGAGTCGGAGTTTGAGTCCGAGTCTAGAGGGTCTGGTGCTAGAGTCGAGTCTGTAACTCCTCTTCACTTATCCACTGAGGTCTCGGGGCCTGTCCCAAGACCTCTCCCTATCCCGCCACTGACCAACGATCAGATGGCCGCTCTTTTCGAGCTTTTCACAAAATTTACCGTTAAAAATAATAACGAAAACCGTTCTACTTACGACTTGTCTTATTTCCAAAATTTTCTCAATTTCAAAAACTTTATATGCAATGACATTGAGAAACCCGACGAACAGGTACCTCTGCCTCCGCATCTGATTGAGCAGCTCGAACAAAGGGAGTCCCGAGATCCGTTAATCAAAGAAACCGTGTCTATCAATGTGGGAACCACTTTAGAGCCCCAGATGCTTAAGTTGGGCCTATCCTTAGATCCAGAGGAGAGAAAACAATTCGCAGACCTCCTGCAAGAGTTCAAGGACGTCTTTGCATGGTCCTACAAGGACATGCCAGGTAAATTCCGGGAAATAGCGGAACACCTTATACCCATCAAAGATGGATGTAAACCGGTAAACCCTAAACTTCGAAGGATGAAGCCCGAATGGTCTCTCAAAGTCAAAGAAGAGGTCGACAAGCAATTCAAAGCGGGCTTTATACAAGTGTCTAAATATCCAGACTGGGTCGCAAACATCGTGCCGGTACCCAAGAAGGACGGCAAGGTGCGGGTGTGTGTGGACTTCCGGGACCTTAACAAGGCCAGCCCAAAAGACGATTTTCCGTTACCCCACATCGACATACTAGTGGATAACACGGCCGATCATGCCCTTCTATCATTCATGGATGGATATGCCGGATACAAACAAATCAAGATGGCAGAGGAGGATATGAGTAAGACCACCTTCATTACATCTTGGGGTACTTACTGTTACACTGTAATGCCATTTGGGCTCATCAATGCCGAGGCCACTTATCAACGGACCGCCACTACTTTATCACATGACATGATGCACAAATAAGTGGAGGTCTACGTGGACGATATGATCGTTAAGTCCAAAGACCGGAGTGGGCACATTGCGGCCCTAAGAAAATTCTTAACCCGACTGCGGAAATACAACATGAGACTAAACCCTCAAAAATGCAGTTTCGTTCTAACATCAGGCAAATTACTGGGCCATACCGTTAGCCAACGCAGCATCAAGGTCGACCCAGCTAAAATCAAAGCCATCACCGAGATGCAGCCACCCAAGACCGAAAAAGAAATAAGGGGGTTTCTCGGGAAAGTCCAATACATCAGTCGATTTATTTCAAAACTAACCATGGTATGTGAGCCCATTTTCAAAAAACTGGAGATCGGAGAACGAGTACTATGGGACGACAAATATCAAACGGCTTTCGATAAAATCAAGGAGATTCTGTCTGCACCGCCGGTATTAATGCCACCTCAACCCGGCTTACCTTTGTCGTTATACCTAACAACGACCGAGACAGCCATGGGGGCTATGCTGGCTCAGACAGTCGATTCAGAAGAGCGGGCTATTTACTACATCAGTAAAAAGTTCCTAGAGTATGAATGCAAGTACACAATGCTCGAGAAAACGTGCCTAGCGTTGGTTTGGGCCACCAAAAAGCTCCGACACTACATGCTGAGCCACGAGGTACATGTTCTGTCCAAAATGGACCCAATCAAGTACCTGTTCGAGAAGCCCATCCTCAATGGCAGAATGTCCAGATGGACTTTAATAATGTTATCTGAGTTTGACCTCAAGTTTATACCATTAAAAGCCATCAACGCCGGGTAGTAGCCGAGTTCCTCGCCGATAGCCCAATATCAGAAGAGGGCCACACCGATACTTAGGCCTTTCCTGATGAAGACATATTCCATACCGATACCGAAACATGGGATTTGTATTTCGATGGAGCAGCCAATTTCCGAGGATTTGGGGTCGGGATGCTTTTAATCTCACCACGAGGGGAGCACACCCCGTTATCCATCAAATTGGACTTTGACGTGACCAACAACGCAGCCGAGTACGAAGCATGCATTCACGGGTTGCAAGTCGCCGCTGATTTAGGGGTAACAAACCTCCGGGTCCAAGGTGACTCATCACTGGTCATCAATCAAACGCTCCAAAAATGGAAAACTCGGAACGCCAATCTCGTGGCTTACCAAGCACGGGTAAGGGTTCTAGAGAAACAGTTCCAGAAGGTGGAATATATCTACCTACCCCGAGAAGAAAATCAATTTGCAGACGCGCTTTCCAAATTAGCATCTCTGCTAAATATCCCGGAGCTCCTAACCAGCATGTCAATCTGCGTCGAAAGGCGGTCCGAGCCGGCATATGTCCATGCCATCCAGGATATCGAGATAACTGACCCAGAACCTTGGTATCAGCCAGTCCTAACCTACCTGACAACGGGAGAGAACCCCCCGGGAACTGAAAATCGGGCCAAGAAAGTCTTACGAAGATTGGCCACCCAATTTGTTCGCACAGGGGGCTCTTCTCTTGTGTATCGATAAAGTACAGGCCAAAAAGGTTATGGCCGAAGTACACGACGGCGAAAACGGCCCGCATATGAACGCCCATATGCTAGCCCGAAAAATCATGAGGCTCGGGTATTACTGGAATATCATGGAAACGGACATCCAATTATTCGTCAAACACTGCCATAATTGTCAGATCTTTGCTAATGTGCAGCATATGCCATCTTTCCTGTTATATACCATGACATCACCATGGCCATTTTCGACATGGGGTATTGATATAATTGGAAAGGTGCACCCTTCCGGGAAGGGAGGACATTGCTTCATTTTGGTGGCCATCGACTACTTCACCAAGTGGGTCGAAGCCGAGTCATACCGTTTCTTGAACACCAAGCACGTGGCCAAATTTATCCAGAATAAGATTATATGTCGATACGGGATCCCACACGAGTTCATCAGTGATCACGGGACCCGCTTTCAAGTTGAAACCGCCGTATTATTGGCAAAATATAAAATTCAAAAGCATACATCTTCTCCCTACCGTCCCCAAAAAAATGGAGCGGTAGAAGCGGCTAACAAAACAATTGTCACCATACTTAAAAAGATGGCTGAGAATTACCGGGACTGGCCCGACAAAATACCCTTTGCCCTATGGGGATATCGAACCTCAATCCGCACCGCAACCGAAGCAACTCCATATTATTTGACATATGGAATTGAAGCAGTCCAGCCGGTCCCTCAGGATTTTACTTGAAAGCCAAGTACCTGAAGCAGATTGGGTCCAAGCCCGATACGATTCGCTAGTCCTTTTAGAAGAACAGCGATCCCGGGCCCCCAACAATATCCAAATATATCAAAAGAGGATCCAATGGGCTTTCAACAAAAGAATTAGGCCCAGAAACATCAAAGAAGGGGATTTGGTCCTAAAATCGGTTCGTGCCTTACTACCGGTTGACCCAAGGGGGAAATTCAAACCCAATTGGGCCGGGCCATACTTAGTCAAGAAGGACCTATCAGTAGGAGCGGTGATGCTGACAGACTTGGACGGGAACGAATTTGTCAACCCATCCAACTTGGACCAGCTGAAGCGCTACTACCCTTAAACCCCATCTCAATGTCATTTGCAAAAATTTATAAATACTTGTCTTTTTTATAAATTTTCAAAAATTATAGACAAGTTAATAAGTTAGAATTAATTATTCTACTATCGCACATCTTGAACTAATGGTCTTGATGTATTTCGAAAATTGCAAAAAAAATCAAATCAGTTTTGAACTACGTCTGGTTTGATTACGCTAATTGTGGATACGTAGGCAACCCCTCAAAAGGGTACAACCACTGCAATAAACGAAAAGACGGGAGCGGTATTCATTAATATGTCTTTTATTAAAAACCCGAAATTAAAAAAAACGCCAAAACGGCATACAAAAAATCACAACCAAAAAAAAAAATAATACCAAAATAATAATAATAAAGGAGACTAATATCCCGGCATCTTCCCCTTTCCTTTGTCCTTTGGGTCGAGTGGGGCCCGAGGTCGCCGGGGCGGGGACGAGCGTTCCCGAATCACGAGGGGAACCTCCTTAGCTCGAACCCGTTTCTTTGAAAACGGGTCTTCTACAACAGTCTCTGGTCCAAGTCGAGCCCGCACGTGCTCGGGTAGCCTATCCCGTAGGCCAAGTCAGTCCTGCACGGCTAGTTTTGGGCCCAGTCTCCTCTCCATGTCAGTCTGGGGGCTCACTTTCCCCCAAGCACCTTTAGCACTGGACCCTCCAGTTTGAGTCTTGGTCTTCTTCTTTTGGCCTGACATTAATCGGACCATAGTAGCCGGGGTGTCACCTTCGTCAAAGAATCCCCTGTTATCCTTAGCTTGCTACCTTCGCAGCAGGTCAAAAGCCTCATCAACCTTCAGAGAAGCTCGTGGTTTAGCATCCCCAGCTTTAGTCCACTTCATGTAAGAGCTTGAAACCCAAGTCGAGTGACGAGATTTGGTGACGGGCCAAGTGTGCCGGGTATACCATCTTTGCATCCAGTTGTCGCACATCACATCAGTCAGTTGGGTAGGGTCACTCACAACTGCTTCGACTTCTGGGATTCGCTGAGTCCATCCATACTGCCTTAGTATGCGATCCGGGTAGAGATGAACCGTCTACCTGAAATATAGTATTACCTGATAACGAGCTCTGTCCCTCTGGTCCAAGCCAGTCCAAAGGTAGATGGGCCACCATGGTACTACCCATCGAATTAAAAGGCCGCTGTGAAAAGACAACACCTCGTCCCAATACTTTTGAGTAATCTGACGAGAAAAATCAATGGCCCGCCTCCTCGTCATCACCTGGTTATGACGGTAATTGCTCGCATCAAGAGGAGGATCGATCACTGATAGTCTCTCATACAGCCAAATCTGAAAAAGTAAACAAAACATGAAGTTCCCGAGGCGAAATAGTCGTCCGCCTAAGGGCTCTCGGTCGAGTACCTGGGACACTCGATCGAGTGGTACCCCTGAATACGAACAGGGGGCTTTTTACGAGGGAACTCGATCGAGTGCCAGTGTGACTCGGTCGAGTGGCACCTCTGAAAGTAGATCAAAAGGGTTTTGCGAAGGCACTCGATCGAGTGCCAGGGTGACTCCATCGAGTGCCCACCGCTGTAGCAAAAGTCGCAAAAAAAATCAGAAAATCAAGAAATAGGGAAAAATAAAATGCAATGTAACATACTTGCAGCAAGCGGGTACTTCCAGTGAGACGGACCGACAAATCCCTCTTGCGATTATCTAAACCTTGGATAATTTTGCCCGTGATCAGCCAAGCCGGGCTATGGTCCGTCTCCATGAAATCCACCACGGTCAAAAGGCGGGCATTACCCATGCAGGACAATAAATCCATGTGACCTTCAAAAGTGTAGACATGGAGCATACGAAAAGAAAAAGGCCTACGGCTGTAAACTGGTCTGACCCGGACATCGAGAGGATTCATAAATTTCTCAGCCAAATCGATCAGAGAAATATTATCACCCTCTATCATACGGGATACCTCGTTGTGAGAAAGCCCTAGAAATTCTCGATGTTTCCTCCTCGGGTCATAAATCGAGTACGGGACAGCGGGACGGAGTATCGGGTTCCATCCTCCTATAGCTGCAATCTCCTCAGGTAAAGGGCAGACTTCGCCCCGAGCAAAGGCGAAGACATGATATATGTCATCCCAATAGGCCAAACATGCATCCAGAAAGTCGCGATCAACTTGCATCTGACGAAACGGGTACAGCTGTATGATACCCGTCTGGTTGAGAGCAACCCTATACGTATCCCTGAAGCGTCGGGACCATTCCTGCAGCATAACGGTCAATCTGTCGATTCCCATGGCTAATTTTCTCAAACGAAATAAGAATTTTTTTTATTTGGAGAAGGATGAATTGTAATGAGATTGTGAGGAAAATCAATGACAAGGGAGGGGTATTTATAGTTTTAATTCTATAACACTCTTTCCATTCTTGCCCTGAACAAAGGTTTCCTAATTACAAAAGGAATCAACCCACAAGCCTAGTCCCGATACTAGCACAAAATATTCATCCCGAACTTTTCTAAACTTCTTTAGGAGTCAAGTACCAAGTAAATAATGGATTTGAGAAAGGTCGAGATGTTGCTCAATTTCGTTTTGTCAATGTCCCTTTTCCGTGGAAGTCCGATGCCCAGCAAAATATGAACTGTAGTGTATTTGTGATGCTCCACATGATGTTTTACGTGGGTGATGTATTCTCTTACGAACTTGGCGATCCACTGAAAAGGATATTGTACCGAGCTGAAATAGTTGCCATTCTATTCCTAGCCGACATCAACAAACATAGGGAACAATTGCTTAGAAACGTGGGAGAATGGTCTAAAACGAAATCGTCGTTGTTGACTGTTTTGGTTGAAAAACGTAGGCAGTCATTGATGGATGCTGTAGACACCCGCATTTTGACTGCCAGGTGTCTATGGTAGTTTCCAAAAAACGCCCGATGATGATCGGACGCTAACGTGTTTCTACGCGCTCGAATATGGGCTCAAATCCATTAGTTGTCGGCTAAAGCACTTATGGAGTACAAAACTCACAAAACTGACCTCAAATCCAAGCCCAGCGGACCGTTCCGAGTCAAAAAAGACTAATTTGGGCCAAAACCGACACCGGAAATAAAAGCGACTTTTAGCGATTGTGTCAACCCCGGTCAAAGTCGTTCCGAGACACACGAAATAACCATTCAAACATCAAAAGTCCAATTCAAACACAAAACCCATCAGAAACCCAAGTCACGGTACAAAACGAGAGACCCACGCAACCCAACTGGGCCACTCGATCGAGTGCCCAACCCACTCGATCGAGTGGGCCTATTTCAGGCCCGACTGCAGGCACGCTGAGCCACTCGACCGAGTCAGCTGGTTACTCGGTTGAGTGACCCTAACCGGGGTCCTTGGGTTTGCCTATATAAGCAACCCCATGCACACACTTCAACACAACTTTAACAAACCCTAATCAACTTTCGAAACCTTAATTCAACCCTAATTCTACAATATTCAAACCCTAAACCTAGCTTTGGGAATCGAAACCCTACCACCACAACTTAGCCTACATACTTGAAACTCTCGTGCAAGCCGTCACTACGATTCCCGTCCGAGCATAAGAAACATGTAGGTTGAGGGTGCCAATTCCCGCTTTTCTCTCTTCCCCTCTTCTTTTTCTCGCGTCGTGTCGCCTATCATCGTCGTAGTCGTCTCGTTTTTTTTTTTTTTATTCGCGTCCTAATATCGCTAATAACGCTAGTACTTAAAGACATTAAAATACTCGTAGATTTGTGTCGAGTGCGAAGGATGTCAGGATAAGGAAACCCGAATATACAAGTGTACTGCACACAGCGTTGCCGGTCGCTTATCCTGACACCCTAGCACCTTATTATTGAAACGAGTCAACTTAAACAATATTTTCTCGTTTTTGTTCGCATCGTTATCATCGTCATCGCAATTTTCATCAATTCTAAAAACCTATTTTCAAAACGCACTTTTTTATAAGGGTCGAAACCCGTTGACGCGGATCCGACATCACATAATCCCTAGGGATTCATTACGATGTCGGAAAAGCCGAGGGAATCAAGTCTTTCAATTCTAGCATAGCGTCAAACTCTTAGATTCGATGCTAATTCCATAATTAGACGTCGAATCTAATGTTCTAGTCACATTAATTAATTAACGCGATTTCTATTGATGCTAAAGTAATTGTCATACAATTCGTTAAAATTACGACATTACTAAACGCGGAGGAAATCCATTCATATCGCGATAGTTAATTTAAGACGACTTAAAGCAATTTTCTTTTATTTCTACTCTAGTATTCCATATCGATTCAATAATCGAATATGGGATACAACGAGTAATCAAACTTAGAATCGAGTATAAATTCCATAATATTTACGCCCAATTCATCAAATCATCAAAATCAAAAGCAATTTCGAAATCGATAACAAAATTGCAAACGAACCTGGTTCGTACAGGTGCCACTCAACCGAGTGCCTAGGCCACTCGATCGAGTGACATCTCAAAAACGAGACAGAACACTCCCGCGACAACCACTCGGTCGAGTTTCGCCGTAACTTGATCGAGTGGCCGTGTACTCGACCGAGTTCCCTCGTAACTCGGCCGAATATCGTCACGAAATCTGGGCAGACTCTTATTCAGAGGTCCACTCGGTCGAGTCCCTTAATGACTCGGTCGAGTGGCACGTTTATCACATCAACTGTGAGCCCTACACCGTTTTCTAGTCTCGTTAACCGTTTTTTACGACTTAAGTCAACACGTGCCTAATTAATCACGTGGAACACCACCTTTTCAAAGACCATGTATCATTATATTTACATCTTTCCATAATTTGCAAACCATTACTATCGTTATACCGCTACTAACGCGTTTTTTGTTTCTCTTGTCAATTTTGGTTGTTCATTTTATTATACTAAAACGAACCCACATGCTAAATTTCAACTTTGACGTTACAATTAATTGCATTAAATTGACTTAGAAACCCATTCAATTCTATCACATGCTTAGGGAAAATACTGTTTGCATAACATTTTCCCGTTTAACTAACGCGCGTATTAGAAAGTCAATCGATATCCTAGTAGAGGCCGCTAATGTGCGGGCGGGGTTGGGTGTCCTTTGTGGGCTTCCCAACACGTACCCTCACCCCTTACTCAGAACCTCGGTTTCCGGATACCCGAAACCGTTGGCGCACGAGAGTCATTCAATACACGATATCCGATAATGTCGGTATCGGTATCAAATGCAAAGGGACGAGCCCAATAAACTCTGACATCGGAAATAGGCCGTATTTTGTACACGGCCCACTACGACGCGGCCACGCGCGGGTTTGGGGAGGCGAATGAATCTCCATATGAGAATGGATCGAATTGAAATTTAAATCGAAGTTGGAGTTGCCACCGAACTTTGTGGGAGTTCGGGCCCGTTCGAACCCACTCTATGTCGTAGTGGGCCGTATACAAAATACGGCCCATTTCTGATGTCAGAGTTTGTTGGGTTCGTCCCTTAGCATTTGATACCGATACCGACGTTATCGGATATCGTGTATTGAATGACTCTCGTTGCCAATGGTTTCGGACATCCGGAAACCGAGGTTCTGAGTAAGAGGTGAGGGTACATGTTGGGAAGCCCACGAAGGACACCCAACCCTGCCCGCACATTAGCGGCCTCTACTAGGATATCGTTTGATGTTTTAATACGCGCGTTAGTTTAACGATGAAATGATATGCAAACATTGTTTTTCCCTAGACATGCGAGAATTGAATAGGTTGCTAAGTCGATTTAATGCAACTAAAATTTAACGTCAAAGTTGTATTTTAGCATGTGAGGTTCGTTTTAGTCTAATAAAACAAAAGATAAAAGAATTAATCGCTAAAAAACACGAGCAAACGAGTTAGTAACGATGGAATAAGAAATAAATATGATGATAACATGATTTTGAAAAGTTTAATTCACGTGATGGATTAACGCGTGTTGACCGAGGTCAATAAAAATAAAGTCGAGATCTGAAAAAACGTTGTTTTGTCTAGAAAACGATGTTCGAAGGAAAAAAAATGAAGAATGTGTTGCGTCTCAGTCGGCCACGCGACTCGCGCCCCGGCCTGTTTCGAGGTCGATTTTTTTGAAAAAGCGATGATTTTATTAAATCACGTACAAATATTGCACATTTTGCACCTAACTTAATATTCTCGACATTCGTTACATTCGATATTTGATTATGAGATCGATATCAAATATTTGGAATAATTTTAGAAAACACAAAAAGAAAAGAGAAATCGTTTTGTAGAAAAAACGATGTTTAAGAAAAATTGAGAAAGCGAAGAAAATTGAGAAAGCGACTCGCGTGAGGGTCTGTCCCGGTTCGGGTTTTTCAAAAATTGTTAATTTCGATAGATCGCGTACAAATATGAATTAATTTATACTCGATTTATGCTTTTGATATTCGTCGTATTCGATATTCGACTATGAAATCGATATCGAACATTCGGAATGACTTTTAGAAAAAGTTTTATAAAATTGTTTTGAAAAAAGAATTTGAACGAAAAGAAAAGAATGTTAATTCTCTCCGCGTTAAAATCGTCGTATTTTGTTTTAAAAAAGTATGTAACGATTTTTAGCATCAAGGAGATTAATGTAATTCTTTTAATACGATATTCGACTAGAGAATCGGTATCGTATTTTTAAGAATATTCGTTATATGAAAATAGTTTTAGTAATATCGATATTAGAAATAAAAAAACGAAGAACGACCCGTAAAAAAACGAGAGATGACCGACGATCCGTAAAAAAACGCGAGAGAGAGGAGAAGGGAGAAGTCGGGTTAGGTTACACTCTCAACCTACATGCTTTTGCTAACTCGGATCGGGGCTCGTCGAAATGTGGCTAAGGCACGGGAGCGTCGGGTTAATGTTGGTGAGTTGTGGTGGTTTTGGTTTGGACGTGAAGGGTGACGGGTATAGGGGCCGGTTCCTTCGGGTTTTGGATGTGCTATCGGTCTCTTGATGCTAGGTGTAAAGAGTTTATGAATGCATGTAATTGATGATGTGAATGAATTGTGTGTGTAAATTGTCGGTCGATGTAATTGTTTATTGTTGGTTGATGTAATTGTCTATTGTTGGTTGATGTAATTGTCTATTGTTGGTTGATGTAATTGTCTATTGTTGGTTGATGTGATGAGGAGGTCCTATTTATAGGAGAAGAGGTAGTCTTGCTTGGACAACAAGAAATACCGGTATAGGAAACGTAAGAGGTTGAGAGGAACGAGAACTCACTTTCTTGGTGAAGAAGGCAAAGAGCTCGGCTGAAAACAGGCTACTCGGCCGAGTGTCCTAAGCTCGGTCGAGTGTTTGATTCGATGTTCGGATAGAATTCCTACTTGAGATCGAATTCTACCTTAAACGGAATTGTTTAATATTTGTGCAGCTGATTTTTTTGTAGTATTCGAGCTTCAGTCGGATATGTGGGGTGACACAGCTGACCCACAAGTCTCGAGAAAATACCTTTGACCGAGTTTGACTCGGTCACTAAAAGGCGGTTTTGCCCCTGGTGTCGGATTCGACCCAAATTAGTCTTATTTGACTCGAAATGACTCATTGGGCCTGGTTTAGAGGTTGGTTTTGTGAAATTTGTACTCTGTAAAAAGCCCAAGCTAAATATCCATGATTTCGAGCCCATTTCCGAGTACGTTAAAGCACGTTTGCGTCCGATCATCATCGGGTGTTTGTCGAAAACTGCTATAGACACCTGGCAGTAAAATGTGGGTGTCTACAGAGCCCCCACTCTGACTGAGGCTTGGACAAGGCGAAAGTCAGAGTAGTTACCAGGCCAATCAAAGATTAGGACCTGGCAGACTTCCGATCGGGTCGTTTAAAATCCATTAGACTCCGCGTGAAGGGCCCGCCGGCCACAGACTAGAAATGTACCTGAGCTGATGATAATAACTCCGTGGGTAATTGGACTCGTCGTATAAGATTTGGGTGCGCCTATATATGGGCCCATCCCGTTAAATGCCGCTGGGGAGTTATGTGAATTGCGCGGTCCTGCTTGAGTCGTCCTGTACATGATTTATGCAAAGTTAAAAAGTTTTGCATGTAACATTTGTAGGAAAAATGACTCGCGCTGGGGAATAAAAATTTTCAATGCACTCTTTTGGTTATTGCATTTCTTACCCTCTTATTAATAATGCCACTCTTATCATTCAAACTTTGTCACCATTTCCAGTTACTCCATTGTGTACATTTAGTTATTCTAATGTAATCCTTTTCCATAATGTCCATTTTTGTGTACAACCATAATGTCCATTTTTTATCTCCCCAATTTATTTTCACGTAATTGTCTTTCAGTGAGACGGTGTTCCGTGTTGGAACAATTTTCATGGATAGGAATGATGTCCTTTCGATGAGATCAGAAGTGCCAACTAGCGTTAATGTTATCGAATATTGGACGATGGTACTGAATCACATGGTCTCAGTTGAAGAGGTGGACGGTGAAACACCCTCAATGATCTTCTTTGGAACATCTCACATGGTAGTTTTAATTATGGTTCTCATACTCATATAACCTTTTGAAATGTCAGAATGATTTTTTATTGTGCATCCTTTTATAATAGGCTATTCTTGAAAATATGTTGGAGATTGAGGATGGGGGTTCCCAGACTCGCGAGACGACCAAATTGATCCAGGGTTGGGACTTGTACCTGTCAAATATCGCTAACAGTGAAGTGGATGTGGAGTTGATCTTCTTGCCATTATGCATAGAATCACACTACTTCTGTATATGCGTAAACACCTTAAGCAAAGCAGTCGAGCTGTTGGATAATAAGATCTACAAGAAGGAATGGAAAGTCACAAAGTGCTACAAACGGGTGGAACTTGCGGTAAGTCTTCCCAAATTTAGTTATTTTGTATTAGTTGGTTGGTTATTCTAACGTTTAAATTATGTTATTGTATTTGAACTTGTTTAATTATCCCCAGTTCTTTAAAAATATAATTATACTAGTTAATTGTCGGTTATTTTGAAGTGTCTACGCATATAATTATTAAAATTGTAAACTTCAAGTTTAAAAAATTCAACATGCATATATTAATAATAACTGGATATGTTTGTTGCAGGTGAACTTTTTGGTTGATTTCTTCGATTCAAGGAAGTTGGAGGAGATTGGAAGTAGTTTTTCTGCATTCCCGATTAAGCTAGTTGAATTCAGTTGGGGAAAACCCGATCTTAACAACCCGGAAACTGGTTTTTACGTCATGTACCACATGTTGATTTACGAGGGGAAGATATTCCCTTCTCCTATTGACAAGAAAGTTAACCGGATTGCTCTATGGATTGAGATGGCGAGTATCATGCTTATGTCGGATGTAAACGAGTCAGGGACTTCATTTGTGGAATCTGTCAACTTGTTCACAAAAGATATAGGTGCTATAAAAGAAGCGGTTGTAAAAAACCGCAAGAGCAAATTCGCAAGAGGTCAGGAGAAGGCACCACAAGATAATGGAAAAAAGGCTAAGCACCCCAAATTAAAGGACAAAAAGGCTAAAATAATTCAAAAGTGATGGGGGAGATTGATATTTTCTTATAGACTTTACGTTCAAGAAAATTTAGATTTCGTCATTCCGCCTTTCATATCTGTCTTTTGGAACATATTTGATTAAGTATGATGACCAATTATTATATTATATGACCGTAGTTATTATATACGACATTAGCAGTTATTATATCTTGTTCCATGGTTTACCATGTGTTAACTGATTTTGTTTTTTTCCACCTTCACTGCACAATTATTGTAATACAATAGTGCAATTATTTTATAGTAGAAAAACAATTATTTTAACCCCGTACATTGATTTTTTTATTTAACTCATTATGCCAAACACCAATTATCTTTTTATTGATTAGGTTGCTAAAATATATACAAAAATGACAAGTTACTAACTGTACTTTGATAGTACTAATGCAGTGTTCCTAACAATTGGTTTCAACTATGTATAAATACAACCGTACTTGTGTATTTGTCCTGCAAAATACTTGTGAAAGTTCGACGACCAATTATTGTATTATACAACGTTAGTTATTATATACTACATCAGTAGTTATTATATCTTGTTCCATATTTACTATGTGTATAGTGAAGATGAAATTATTGCAATTATTTTCTTAAAAGCAGTTATTTTTAAAAAAAGTTATTGAAATAAAATAATGAAATTGTTTTTTAACAGGCATATATATTTTTTAAAAACAGTTATTCTTTTTCATCTTCACTGTACAATTATTGTAACACAATAGTAAGTAAGCACCAACTATCTTTTCATTGATTACGTCAGACACAAAAAATAATTTGTCATTAATCAACTTAATGCAGCAACAGTTAAAACATGAATGCAATCAACTTAATATGACCTACTTAATTTTATTCACATCTCAGAAACAATCGGATCCATCCTCCAAACAGTCTTCCTCATTTTCATTAACTAAAGAGTCATCGACATACGGGTTGGGGCAATTTTTTTTGTCGTGATTTGCCATTTGTTTGCAATTATTGCAAAGTCTCTTTGGTTTTTTAGCCTTCTCGATTGATTGGTTCTTCTTGGATATTTGTCTTTTTCCACTGCCTTTGTTTCTTGAAGGATTAGGTGGACGAAGCTCAATCTCTGTTGATGTAGAACAGCCCAACAACATCTCTATCTCCTTCTCCTTGGATAATACAACTTCCTTTGGTGCAGTCTTTTTCCTGTACTGTTGTAGTATGTCTGTGAGCTCATAGGTATGATGTTCGGGCATCGTTGCGAGGAAACTAATTGTTGAGAAAAATTCAGACCATAACTTCGACAAACCCAACTTCCTAACATCAGTAACATCAAAATCTTGCACAAGTGACCCATCCAAATGATATCTTGGTCTTCGATATGATTTTTTGGTCCACCGGTCTAGGATGTACAGTTCAGGAATGTGTTGCACCTGCTTTCCAGATAGATGCCAAATAATGTGCCTGCAAAGAATTCCCTTCATCTCAAAGAGCTTGCAGGTACATGTCGTCTCATTTGTGTTGACATTGTGGGTAACCTGTATTTGATAGCAGTCCTTTCAAATATTCTCTATATGCTGAAGGACCAATTTAGACGTATATGAAAATGAAATCAAATAATAACCAAAATAAGTGTTGAAATAATAAACATTACACTATAAAATAACTTCCAAGAAAACCATAAAAAAGGCCAAAAAAACAATGGAAAGTAGCTCACCTGGAATGTCGTCTGTTTCATTGAATCTTTGACCTCGACGTACTCTATGCTCTCGGCTAACTTGAAACCACCAACACAACATGAACAAATAGAATCATTAGCCTCCTCTTGGAACTCGTAAAATAGGGCATGTGTGTAGATCTTAGAAGCGTGTTTTCAAGCCCTATTGGTGTGACGGTTTGCGGTAATGAGTTGTCACTTGCGTTATCAAGTGATTTCTAATTGTGACGTTGCTGGTCCATAGCAGATTGAAAACGCATCCAAAACTCAACTAGTGTACCATTCACACTCTCGAACCTTTTGAAAAAACTGTTCTCGCTCTCGGACCATTATGTCGTCCTTAAAATACAGCCCAATTTCAGATCCCTCGAGTAGGATAGTATCCATTTCTTCCTAATACTATAAATGTCTGTTAACCAGGTGTTGCTCTCCAATTCGAAGTCCTCAATCACTCGACACCAGTTCTCTTCAAATTCTGACGGCTCTAAGTGAATATCCCAAACAATATTCGCAAGGCGATCAACGAAGTCCGTATCCCTACAAATTGTGGAGCCGACTTTATCAGTTAGCTTAAGCATGATATGCCACATACAATTCTGGTGTGTTGCTTCCTTGCATTTATTCTCCACAGAATTTTTAATGGCAGCATCTTGGTCAGTAATAATGCACTGAGGTTCTTTCCCCCCATACAATCCAAGAATTTCTCGAATACCCAATCGCACGCGAGGTCATCCTCATGAGACAACAACGCAGCACCAAAAGTAACTGACTTTTTATGGTTGTCCACGCCGGTAAAAGGAGTGAAAACCATAAAGTACTTGTTAGTACCGTAAGTCGGGTCAAAGGAGATCGTGTCCCCAAATATGGAATAGTTGTTCCTCGCTTGTGCATCTGCCCAAAATACTCTACACAAACACTGCTGACGATCAAGTTGATATGCAAAGTAAAACCCATCTTGCGTCTCCGAAAGATTTTTAAGGTAATTTATGAATAACTGAGCATCTTGGAGACCTATAAAACACTTAATATCTCTCTTGAAATTCTTCAAATCTGTGAGGGTGGCACCAATGTTAGCATAACCATTGGACTGCTCTTTCAGTATCCTAAATGTCTTTGTAGCACCAATATTCAGCCTACAATTATTCACAATGGTCTGCTTGCGATACAGGGTAAGGTGTCTATAAACCTTCTCAAAGTCTTGATTCTGGATTGCACAAAGTGGGTGATTATGGACTTCATTGAATTGATCCACCTTATACCCCCCTAGCACATAAGAAAACTTTATGCTTGCTTGGCAGCCTGCCCTAGTTAACTTCGTCTTCTTCCCTTCTGTTTTTTGTTGCCCCCTTTTTTTCACTATCATCGTCGTTGCTAATCATTATCAACTTGCTACTATTAGCCTTGAATCCTTGTTTGTTTCAAACAACAGATTTGTTTTATATGACCCCATCATGGAACGTAGCCTGGTTGTGTTTCCTAGGAGTAAAACCACAAGCTTTCGCGTAAACATCGTAAAATTCGAACGCATGGGGTAAACTTCCAAATAATTGTCATTCCGGGCTTGAATTCAGCTGGAACTTCTCTAACCCATTCCTCATTGTCATCTGGAGTGTGACTCAATGAAAGCGTTCCACTGTAGTTCCCAGGGAGACGGGGAGGGCCTATTACATAGATAGGACCAAGTATAGGATCCCCTTGAGAACATATCCGGCCCCCAAAAACAGACACCTAATTCAGGAAAAAAGTGCTGAAGAGGCTATAGCCAAGTTCTATAATTTTGGGGAGGGTTATACTGTTGTTTGCCTGGGGAGAAGGACACAGTATGTAATCCCCCTGCAGGTTGTATTGCTTTGTACCACAAATGTCTCGAATTCGGCCTGCGCTTTCCCCTTCACCCATTCCTGGAGGAGGCTTTCCGGCGCATGAATGTGGCCATTGCCCAGTTAACGGCCATTGCTGTCAGGCCGTTGATTGCTTACACCTGGACCTGCTTGTTCTGGGGCGCGGAGCCATCCATAAATGCTTTGAGGTTTATGGTTGGCCTACAGATGGTGGGCTCTAATGACGGGGGTGGCTCCCCAGGGTATTTTTCCATCCTTCGCCAGAAGAAAAGCTCCCTAGTTTGGTTGTTCCTGAGCGGCCTAAAAGATTGGAATGACAATTTTCTCTATGTGCATAGCGCTACGGGATGGAGGATTCCTCGTCATTTCAGAAATCATGTCCATAACCGGCTGGAGACCCGCCAAGAGTATCACCCTGAGGCTGGGGGGAGAGCTCTTGAGGTCAAGTTGACCCAGCCGGAGAAAGATTTGGTCGCACGGTTCGCCTCTTCCAAGGACAGGAGAGGCTCATATGGTCCTAACATCTGGCTCCCCCACGCCGAGCTTATAGTGACTGATAATTATCTGACTCGGGTGGGTCTAAACCCTGGTCTTAGGCACGTAGCTCAGAGATTCTTTCAGCAGTTAAACTTCCTTTGCCCTGTTTTTATTTGTGTGTTTACTTAGCTATCTTCCTTGACTTTTTCGCAGACCTTGCAACTTGCCTTTGGTCAAGGAACGAGTTTAAGGCTCTTGGCCTGAAAGAGGATTTCTCGGCCTTCGTCAACCATCCCCCCCTTTCTTCTGACTTTAAGAAGCAAAGCTTGTTGAAGTATGTGAAGAGTTTATCAATCAACAAAGCGAGGCTTCCTCCTCCTCCTCCTAGACCGACCCCTGCAAAGCCTACAGCTCCAACTCCTGTCCCCAAAGATATGGAGGGGGAAGTTGCCTCAGAGGCCACCCCTTCGCCTGTCAGCAAGCACGGAGGCTCCTATGCTAGGACTCACCCTCCTATGGGGTCAAAGCCCTCAGACTCTGAGGAATTCGGGGAAAGCCAGCCCCTGATTGGCAGGAAGAGGAAGGACAAGAAGGCGGTGGGTGATGTTCTGGTGGTGGACCTGGAGGCCTATGCCAACACGCTGGAAGCCAAGCGTCCTGCTCATGACATTCCGGGCACTTTATTTTCGGAAGAAAATGCTGAGTTCTATTTTATCGCCGGCAATAGCATTGATGCCTCCGCCCTGCTCTATGATTCTAATACCGCATTGGCAGATCACCTGACCAAGTCTCTGACCTATTCTACCAATCAGGTGCTCCAGTTTATCCAACGTTGTTCCAGGGTGTTTCAAGCTTCCTCAGAGCTGGCGGCTCTCAGCCGTTTAAGTGATGAGGATTTGAACATTACTCCTGGACTTCCTCCCCCTGAGCCCTTGGTGGTGATTGAGAGGGACGTTGCCCTTATTACGAGCTTGAAGGATCAACTGGCGAAGCAGAAAGGTGAGTTGGAGGAAGCCAAGGGTCAGGAGGCCCGTTGGAAGACTCAGGGTGAGAGAGCTGTGAGGGAGGCAGCCAATTTGGAGGCAAAGCTGAAGAAGGCCAGGAAGGCGGCTGCTTAGCTAGAGCAGGCTAAGAAAGCGGTCGCCAAGCTGGAGCATACCAAGAGAAAGGTGGTTGAGCTGGAGGAGCGCCTGTCCAAATCCCATTCAGACCTTCAGAGGACCCAGGGTGACTTGAAGGCACGGGGTGAGGAATGGCAGAAGGAGAAGGATATAATCATTCAGGAGGCCAATACTGCAGTGTTAGAACATTTTAATGCTGGGGCCTCCTCCTCTCTAAAGTTTGTCATGGAAGTTGTAAGGGAGATGCTTCCAAACTTTGACGAGGATTCCTTCCAAGCCCTTTATACTGCCAAGAATGATGCTCGGGCTAACAGATCGCCTGAGGAGGCTCCTGATGTTAACTAGGATGCCCCCACAGCGTAATATGCAGGGCAGTCGTCCTCAGAGGGCTCTTGCCCTTACCCTGCGCTCTTGTTTCCTTGCTGACTTGCTGATCTTTTTGCGCGCCGGGCCCTGATGTGGCCGGCTGCCGGCTAATTGTAACCTTTTAACTCTTGTGTCTTGATTCGAATTTTATCCTTTGTTTTGTAAACTCTATGAATGCCTCTTATTATTTTTATGAATGTTTCTCTTTGCTTGTTATACGCTTATTTTTCTATCGTGCTTCGAGCTCTGGCCTGACCCTGGTTTTTTGTCAAAGTCCAGGGGGCCTGCCCCCTGCCTGCCCAAAGGCAGGCTGGGGGATTCTGGTGTTTTTTATACAAGGTTGAGTATGACTCAGTCCTTGTTCGTCTGGCCTGACCCTGGCTTTTTGTCAAAGCCTAGGGGGCCTGCCCCCTGCCTGCCCAGAGGCATGTTGGGGGACTTTGTATTTTTGTTGAGGGGTCTACTTTCCTTGGTTTTAGCAACAGGGGGGCCTCCCTCTATTACCCCCTGCTCGTTTGTGTGTGAAATGCAAGTTTGAATAGACAACGAGTATAAATTCGAGATTCTTTTCAGTTCTTGCAAAATTTAAAGCATCCATTGTCGGAGCCGTCGACACTCTGTTCTGACTGTCCTCCGCCAATTTTCGAAAAAAGAAAACTCTCTAGTTTCTTAGTGCTAAACATAATATTTCTTCAGAGTATCTGCATTCCAGTGGGCGGCCAGCTTCTGGTCTTCAGGGTTAGCGATTCTGTAGGTACCTGGTCCCATAATCCGGTTCACTTCATACGGGCCTTCCCAATTGGCACTTAATTTTCCATGCTCTCTTGATTTCCCCACAGCCTGCGTTTTCCGCAGGACCAGGTCCCCTACCTGGAAATTTCTCGTTTTTACCCTCTTGTTGTATGCTTTTCTCATTCGTTGTCGCGCGCTGACAATATTGACGCATGCCTCTTGTCTTATTTCTCCTATTAGATCAAGAGCCTCGGCCATCACGGCCTCGTTGCTTGCCCTTTCATACCGCTAAGAACGCAGGGTGGGAATTTGTGCTTCATTGGGTAGTAGGGCTTCGGCCCCGTAGACCAGGCCAAAAGGTGTTTGCCCCGTGGATTCTCTTCTGGTGGTCCGAATTGACCATAGTACGCTCGGCAGCTCGTTAGCCCATCTTCCCTTGAGTTCATCCACCATCTTCTTTAACCCCTTCAGTATTTGCTTTTTCGCTGCCTCAGCCTGCCCATTGGCTTAAGGGTGGCAGACAGCTGAGTAGGCGACATAAATGTCGTGGCTTTCCGACCAAGCTCTCAGGGGATCATTGTCAAATTGCCTCCCATGGTCGAAAATCAACACTTTTGGCAGGCCATATGTTGTCATGATGTTTCTCCAAATTACTTTCCGAACTGCCGGTTCTGTTATGTTGGGGACGGCTTCAGCCTCGATCCACTTGGTGAAATAATCAATTCCCACTATCAGAAACTTCCTGCCCCCGGTCGCTGTGGTGAATGGACCCAGAATGTCCATCCCCCATTGAGCGAAAGGGATGGGGGACAGGATTGGTCTCAAGTCCTGAGCAGGGGCATGTATTGAGGGGGCGAAGAGTTGGCACTTTCTGCATTTCTGGGTCAGGTCCCTGGCGTCAGCAAGTAGGGTTGGCCAATAGTAGCCTGCCCACAGGGCCTTGTGTGCCAACGACCTTCCTCCTATCTGATGGCCGCAGATTCCTGAGTGTATGTCATCTAGTACTTCTGCGGCCTGCCCTGCCCCCAGGCACCTGAGCAGGGGGGAGGAGAATGATTTTTTATAAAGCTCCCCGTCAATCAATATGAACCACGCAGCCTTGGCTGGCATATTTTTCTTCTGTATTGGGTCTTGCGGGAGGATCCCGTGCTTCTTAAATTGGATGATTGGGGTCATCCAGTCTTCAGATTCCGCTTCTCCAACGACACCGACCTGTTGGGAGGGTGTAGGCTGGAGCTTGCCAGCTTTGATAGGGCATCCGCCCGATTGTTCTGGGACCGGCGAATTTGCTTGACTTCATAACATTTTAGCCCAGATAGTTCTCGTTTTACCTTTTCTAGGTATGCGGCCATAGCCTGATCTCTGGCCTCATATTCTCCGTTGATCTGGTTGGCTTTGAGCTGGGAGTCTGTCGCTAGGACGAGCCTTTCTGCTCCTGCGGCTCTAGCCAGATTGATACCTGCCAATACGGCCTCGTACTCTGCCTCGTTATTTGACGCAGGGAAGGCGAACCTGAGTGCATGCTCGAAGTCTATTCCTTCTGGGCTAGTCAATACGACCCCTGCCCCTGCGCCATTGGCTGTAGAAGATCCGTCGGTGTATACTGTCCATTCTCCTGCAGGTGGATCGTCTTATTCTGAGTGAGAGCACTCTGCCAGGAAATCTGCCAGAGCCTGCACTTTGATGGCGGTCCTGGGCTGGTATGATATTCCTAACCCGCTTAGCTCTATGGCCCATTTTAACAGTCGTCCAGACTTTTCAAACTTTTCCAGGACTTTCTCCAGGCGTTGGTCAGTCAGTACTACGACAGGATGCGCGTCGTAGGCCTGAGCTTCCTGGCTGCAATAACGACCGCATAGGTTGCTTTTTCAACCAATGGGTAGTTCTTATCTGCTGCCCCTAGGGCATGGCTTAGAAAATATATTGGCTGTTGGGAGCCTGCTTCCTCCCTTAGGATTACCGCGCTAACCGTTGAGTTTGTTACGGCAATGTAAAGGAAAAGCTTCTCCCCTGCTACTGGTCTTGCCAGGGTGGGCAACTTCTTCAAGTGCTCTTTCATCTGTTCGAAGGCTTCTTTCTGATCATCTCCCCATTTGAATTGTTTGTTTCCTTTTTATACTTTGAAGAAAGGTGTTGATTTGTCGGCTGACCTGGCGACGAACCGTGCCAGGGCAGCCATTCTGCCTGTTAGGCGTTGGATATCTTTTATCGTCCTTGGCTCAGGGAGGTCTAATACGGCCTGAACCTTTTCGGGGTTCGCGTCGATACCTCTGGCGCTGACCAAGATACCCAGAAATTTTCCCGAGCGGACACCGAAAGTGCATTTCTTGGGGTTTAGTCTCATTTGGTATGCGCGCTGGGAAGAGAAGGTTTCTTGCAAGTCTTTCAGGTGCTCTTCATCCCCTTTACTCTTTACAATTGCGTCGTCGACATAGGCCTCCAAGTTTCTACCCTTCTGATTCTCAAAAACCTTGTCGACTAATCGCTGGTAAGTGGCGTCTGCATTCTTGCGCCCAACGACATCATCTTGTACTTGTATGTACCAGAGTTGGTGATGAAAGCGCATTTTACCCTGTCAGGCTGCCAGAGGTACACTTGGTGATAGCCTGAAAAGGCATCCAAGAAACTAAGTGCTGTGTACCCGCTGGTGGTTTCTACCAGCTGATCGATTCTTGGTAGGGGGTAACAGTCCTTGGGGCATGCCTTGTTGAGGTTGGTGAAATCAACACACATCCTCCAGGCCCCCGAGGACTTCTTCACCATTACTACGTTGGCCAACCTTTCTGGGTAGTCGCAGGTTTCTATGAAGTCTGCCTTCAGGAGTTTTTCGATTTTCTCCTTGATGGCCTGATCCTTTTCCACAGACATATTTCTCTTCTTTTGTTTTATAGGGCGTGTCTCCGAACTCACGTTCTGCTTGTGAACAATGTGAGCCGGATCTACCCCTGGCATCTCGTATGCCGAGTAGGCAAACACGTCTCTGTTGTCTTTCAAGATTTTGATTAGTTCTTCTTGGTAGGAACTTTCCAGGTCCGCCCCTATTAGGACCTGCCTGCCTGGCTCCAGTTCCACCAGCATGCTTTCTCCCCCAAGTTCAAGGTGGCCCGCTGTCTGCTGGCCAACTGGGATCTCACTTTCCCTGGTGGGGGAACTGTCGGCTTTACATTTGCCCTTCCGTTCTGTCTCATGGGTGCGCAGGCCTACGGAGTAGCACTGCCTGGCTGATTCTTGATCGTCGTACACCTTCCCCTCCATGCCAAAATCTGTGACGTAGGCTATGGTCAGGGCTCTGATTGATATGACAGCCCCAATCTCATCCAGAGTAGCCCTGCCTATCAGGGCGTTATACGCCGATTTTGCGTCCACCACAACGAATGATGCCCTGATATTTCTGACTGAGACTCCCTCTCCAAACGTCACTGGTAGATCAATGATCCCAATCGGGAGCACGCCTGCTCCGATGAACCTGTACAGTGATCCGGAGGCAGGCTTGAGGCGCCTTTTCTCTAAATTCATTTTGTCGAATGCATCTTTGTATAGTAGGTTGGTGTAGGCTCCTGTATCCACCATACACCTTCTCAATATGTGGTTGTTGATGTCAAGATATAGGACCAGGGGGTCGCTGTGAGGGTATATCACCCGCCCTACATCTTGGGGGGTGATAGTTAGGGTTAGGCCCTTTGGGCTGCCTGTCCTCTCAGCGTAGCATATCTAGTTTCGCAGTTCACGGATTTGTCTTTTCTGGCCTCTCTTACTCATCTGGCCTTCCGCGTCTCCGGACAACACGTGAATTATTAGGCGATTTTGTACTGCACCTTCAGGCTTATCCGCCCGCTCTTTCTGGCTCTTATTCCTCGCCGCGTAGGCGCTCAACCAACCATTCCTGATGAACTTCTCGTTCTCGTCCTTCAGGTGGCAACATTCCTCAGTGGTATGCCCGGCGCAATCGTGAAATGTGCAAAACTCCTTAGGATCACCTCTTGGACTGCGCGGCTTACTTGGGCGGTTCCACTTTGCCGTTTCTTTTTCCAACTCAAAAATTTCTGCTCTTGACCTGTTGAGGGCTGTGTAGCTATCAAACCTGGGCTGATAAGCTGTACGCTCCTTCCTCGAGGTATCCCCTTCCGCAGCTCTTTATTTGTTTGCCTCGCCTCTGTGGCCTGGAAGGCCCTGTGGGGGTGTCCGGCAGGCTATGGAACTCCTCCTGCAGTATGAAGCCTTCGGCAATTTTACGAGCATTGGCCAGAGTTTCTGGTAGGGCTCTGATCATTTGATTTTTCATCTCCCCTGGGAGCAACGAGTTGGTCAGTGCGTATGCTGCAGTTGGGTCGTCGATTTCTTTGACCTGCTGGAAAGACAGGTCAAACCTCTTTAAATACTCCCTGACAGTTTCACCTTTCTTCTGTCTCAGGGTCATCAGGTCGAATCGGGTTAGCCCGCGCCTTTTGTTCCCTGCTTATTGGTCCAGGAAGGCTTCAACCAACTCTATAAAATAGCTGATCGAACCCTGCGGCAGGTCCCTAAGCCATCCTTGTGCTAGTCCTACGAGGGTGGTGGGGAAAACCTTGCACCAAAGTACATCATCGACATCGTACATCCCCATATGGATCTCGTAAGCTGCCAGATGGTCCTCCGGGTCGGTGGTTCTGTCAAACTTGAGAGATGGCATTTTAATTTTAGGGATGGGGTATCCCTGCACCTCAGGGTGAAGCAGAGTCTTTGTGGGCCTGCTCGTTATTTTCGACCTGCTCCAAGCGGATTGGTAACCGTAGTCATCCCTCTTGCCAGGGGTCGGTTTTCCAATGCTGGGGGACCGGTACCGGAGTGCCTGTCTACTCATGGCTTCATCTTCTTTTGAAGGTGAGTGATGCCTGGGTCGTTTTTTCTGGGGACGCTCCAAATTATCGCCCTGACGGTGTTTTGACTCCAGTGGTTGTCCATGGTTAAGTCTTGATTGCAGGCTCTGGGACAGCCCTGCAGCTTGATGTGAGTCGGCCGGTGTTAGCCTGGAGAAGACATCTCCCTGCTTCTCCCCCAAGTGTTTCGACGCCGGCTCCCTGTGCCTCATCCGATCCTGGAGATCCTGAGATAAGCCCCTTTTCTCCATGGCTGAGGTTTTATTCAGTGGTATGTATGGAAAAGGCTTGCTGGTGAGCAGGCTGCTTCTGATTTCTGGTGAGGCGCTTCTGGGCTTTTACATACCCCTGAGATGTTTTCCTTGCCTTCCTATGAACATTCTTGGCGGCGGTTCGCTTCGTGCCCCCAGCTCCTTCCACTCCTTCAAAGTGAAGCTGCCTGGGGGTCGTTGCAATCCTGCCGACCAGGTCCTCCGGAGTGAACTCCTGGTTGAGCAAGGCCGAGAAGAAGGCAGCGTCTGTGCAACCTGGGCAAGGGTGAGGTTCAAGCTAGGTCTCTGATGACCAACCTGCACAGCTGCAACCGTATTTTCTCCATTGGGTGCTCCTTAAAGGCTTGCCCGCCCTACCCCTGGGATTGTAGCAACGGGTGTCGTCCCAGGTGGAGGCATGCCATACATGGGGATCACCGGTGGTACCGTCGGACCCGCCCCAGAACTAGCTTCAACAATCTCAGGCATATTGATTGTTTGTGGTTGATTTTTGTGGGTAACTCGTGAGCACAACCGAATTCTTCCCCACAGACGGCGCCAAATTGTTTCGGTCACGGAAACAATGGACCCGACTTCGGACTCGGATCCTCAGAATATGGTGTTGCTTTTATGATGATCGTTTGACTTTCCTCGATCTCTCCTTCTTCCCACTCCGGTGATCGGACCTTCCCGGCGGAGGTGGCCTGCTCCCTGCACAGAGAACGCACAGGGCCCCGGAGGTGTCCGGGGAACCCTTCCGATGCATAAGTCAGTCCGTGAAATGCCTTGATGGACTTAATTCCTGAGGAACTAGGTGGCGGTTTTTAGAGTGAGAATCTAGAGAGAGAAAATCCAACCCTTTTTATGTGGGAAATGGCAAAGTATTTATACCTTTCCCTAAGAGAGGGAGAAGGGAGAGAAAAAGAGGAGGAATAAGTGGACAGGAGGGTGACTCGTGGGCTCACCTTGTCCACTCATTCTCCTTTTACCTTAGGCTTGGACAGAGGGGCACTGACTTTCCTCCCTGACTCTGGCAGGGGCGGGCATGCCCTGGGGACCAGTAGGCAGGGGGTTCAGTTGGCTTGGCCAGCTTGTGGCACTGCCTTGGTGGGCAGGGAAGGACCCTGCCTGGAGCTCGCAGCAGCGGAGGTCGCCTTTTAGAGGCTTCTCAGTAAGTTCCTAGTTTTGATGGCCTGCCAGACAGGTCTCTCTTTGCCTTCGGGTCGGGCTTCCATGGGGCCCGGATGACGGGCGACCCGCGGCAGGCTTTCGACCCCCATCATATATATATATATATTCATATATATGGGTTTGAATGGTTAAGCACTTACACCCATCGTCACTGAGACAAGGAAGAGAGCAAGAACAATGAGGAACAAAGATGTGAGGTGAGCCAATATGTTGACCTCTCAGTAAATTCAAGGTGCTCCCTTTGAACTCTCTTTAATTTCACAATCCAAGAATCACGGATTGATGTCCTAAAAGGGAAGGTCAACATCACATCCGTTGCTATGACCACCACAAAATCAAATTCTTTGTTTCAACCAAAAACACACACATATAATCATATCTCTGTTGCTTTGAACTTAAAAGTCTCTTAGATATACTAACCACAGTTCCACATTGCTTTGAATCTGTATAGAAAAGTAGTAGGTGGCTGAAGATTACCCAAGTATAGCTAGCTAGTAGCTAGTACTCTTCAACACGTGATGAACTTCACCATAAAATCTTAGTAAAACCAGTTTAGTTTACTCATTTCGTGAAAATTAAGCTAATCAACAAATTACATATCCAAAGTCAGTAATCAGTGCACAACCAAACAATAAAACTAAAAATAAGCTTACGCCAGCACATAGAAATGGGAGAAGGCCATTTAGGGAGAGAAGAGAAATCGATACCTATCCATCGCACTACGACTTTCAACCTGATGAGTACGGAGATTAGATGAAATCATACAATCACGCTTACAAAAATACTCGACTTCTACTACAAAAGGATCAAGAAATAAAGGCTGAGACTCACAAGTAAAAAGCCAGTGGAGATCGTCACGAGACACTTTATACATCGAATACCACTCTCCAACCACACAATTCTTCAACCTGCATACCTTAAACACATAATGTTTTTCCTTAAACACTTGATAAATACATTGATTTCCTATGACATCAAATTAAAATAATGAATATTCACAAACATAAATTAACTAAAATTAAACTATTCAAGTGACGGATAATACATGCTGTGTAGAGGATAGAATATGGACAGGAAGAAGAAACAGAGGAGTTCTTATTGCTGCATTTCTATGGAAATATGTATAGAATTCAACAAGTACACCGTTGACAAGATCCAACTCAATTATATTCAAGAAACTGATATTTTCAGCATTTAGGGGAGAAAAATTTAACACAAATACCTCTACGACATCATGACTGGTGTTTTTTTGTCAAACTTGTGTCTCAATATCAGCATTAAATCATACAATTAATCTCAAATAATCGAGTAATAGCGTTTGACGTATGAAAGGCCAACATAAATGAGTGATAACAGTGAGTCGAAGTTGAAAATCATCAAAATTTGAACAGAAAAACTCCAATAATCGATGCAATTGAACTATTAGGGTTTAGAAGTGGAGAAAAAAATGAAAATTAAACAATGAGAAATGTAAAATTTTTGTATGCTGGATTCACTCATAACATTGGCGAACAAGAAGAAATTGAAAATGGAGGATGGTGGTCATGCTATGGTTTCTGGGGAAGTTCGATTAGAAATCACCATTACAGGCTCGTTGTCGAAATCGCCATTTTTGCTTGAGAGATAAGAGCGTTAAACATTGTACCGATGGGATGAAGAGGATAGGCAAAAGTTTCTAGGGTTTAGGGTTGGATTAGGCGGAGCCGCGAAGTGGGTTCGCCTAATCCAACCCTAAACCGTTTTCCGTCCCGTCTTATGCAGTACCCTACTCTTAAGGTTCAGTTCCCCATCTTTGAATCACATCCACGACAAGGTTCACCAATACCCTATTAGGGTTCATTTTCTTGCAGGATTAGTGACCTTGAATAAGTAAAAGGGTTTTGGGTTGGATTAGGCGGTGCCGCGAAGCGGGTACGCCTAATCAAATTCTAAACCCTTTTCCGTCCCGTCTTATGCAGTACCCTACTCTTAAGGTTCAGTTTCCCATCTTTGAATCACATCCACGACAGGGTTCACCAATACCCTCTTAGGAAGATGAAGTTGAAGGTGAGTTTATTAGGGTTTGATTACGAGGGAAACAAAATTCTCCTCGGCAGTATAGCTAGGCGCGATTTTATTTAATCAAAATAATAAAATGTACACGGACTTCCCATACTTACCCGGCCCATAATGAATTTGGGCTAAGAATATGTTTGACACTTATGAAAGTGTCGAGCCTAAAACGTCAAGAATGCAAGGGATTAGTTGTAGTTATTTAAAATAACAGCTGTACATAAATTTTCATTTTCAGATCTCTGTTTGCCATTTTTAGAAGATGTATTTGGGAAACTATTTTCTTTCAGTTGGATGTATCACTTAGGTTATGGTTTAATTTCTCAAATTGAGTATATGTTTTATTTATAGCAAAACAGAGACCCGGAATTCAATTCAGTTTACCACCTACACACATTTTGCAAAAATTATCTGAATTTAAATTCATGATTCCCAATGAAAAAATTCAGACAACACCACCCATTGTTGACCCTTCAATGTGACTATTAACGCAGTGTTCAATCTGTAAGTGTTAGTGAATCAAGACAAATAAAGTAATCTTTACCAATTACATTGATACATCAGCAATCACACATTTTCAATTTCGCATTTACCAATAAATTTGTAGCTATACTGTGTTTAGGTCAATATGTAAAGTACATATATAAATACCATACGTACAAAATCATTCAAGGACATCTTACAGTGGTTGAATCATATTTTCTGCTGAATAACGTTAATAATTCTTGATGTTCATATTTGTGCTACTTAATGTATATATATGTATATATCACCTATACATAATCAATCTAACGACATCATTATAGATATATAATTCCATATTAGATGTACATATCTCATCTAGTTATATATTAGAGTGGACATTTTACTATTGTCAAATCATAAGTTATATACACTATATTCTTGATTATGTATATCATATTTTTACTTAAAAACACAAAAGTGAAGTATATAGGTCGCTACGTAATATACATATTTAAATAACAACTGTACATAATTTTTCATTTTCAGATCTCCTTTTGACATTTTTAAAGGTTGTATTTGGGAAACTATTTTCTTTCTGTTGGATGTATCACTTAAATTATAGTTTAATTTCTCAAATTGCGTATATGTTTTATTTATAGCGAAATATAGACCCGGTATTCAATTCAGTTTACCACCTACACACATTTTGCAAAAATTATCTGAATTTAAATTCATGATTCCCAATAAAAAAATTCAGACAACACCACCCATTGTTGACCCTTCAATGTGACTATTAATACATCGTTCAATCTGTATCTGTAAGTGAATCAAAATAAATAAAGTAACCTTTACCAATTACATTGATACATGAGCAATCACACATTTTTAATTTTGCATTTACAAATAAATTTGTAGCTATACTATGTTTAAGTCAATATGTAAAGTACATAAATAAATACCATATGTACATAATAATTCAAGGACATCTTACTGTGGTTGAATCATATTTTCTGGTGAATTACGTTAATAATTCTTTATGTACATTTTTTTGTACCACTTAATGTGTATATATATAGAGTAAGGCTCTTATGAGGCCTTTACTCTATATGAGTCCCTAAGTCCTCATCTCATCCATTGGATGAGATGAGGATGGATGGACAAGATGCTTCCAATTATTTGCATTAAAAAAATGAAAAAAAAAAATTTACCTTCCTAAAATAGCTCCCATGATTTTAGGAAACAATAACCCCATGATCACGTTCATTCATCATTCAGTCATTCACGTTGCAAAATTCATCAAAACGTAAAAAAAACTTCCATCATTACGTTCCATCATTCATTCAATCAAATCTGAGTTCAAAATCCTGTTACTATGGATTCAATGAGTGCGACATCATCATCAACTGTTGAAAAGCAATTGATCGAGTATAACAATGGTGAGTTTTGATATTTCTTTCACGTTTTGCTTCAATTTTAATTCAACGATCGACTAACAAAAATTAAAATTCTTTCACGTTGCTTTGGCTTCTTTTTTTACGTCAATTTTCATGTTGATATTGTTTTCATTGTCATTTCATTCATCATAGATTCATATTGATGGTTAATTGATATTTCACGTCGATTTGGCTTCCCTTTTTACGTCAATTTTCATGTTGATATTGTTTTCATTGTCATCTCATTCATCATAGATTCATATTGATGGTTAATTGATAATGATTTCAGAGTTTTATGTTTGTTATTTGGGTTTTCAATGAGGTCTACTGATAATATTGTTTTGTTTTCTATGAATGCAGTCACGACGTTGAAGTAACATACGATCTACATTACAGTAACACTCCATTGCAATTACAAAAACACACTGAACGTTACAAAATAGTTTTTGATGATGATGTTAGAGTAACGTACTTTACCAGTTAGAGTAACACAATGTAAGAGTTGAAGTAACGCATTGGCTGCATGGGCGTAACACATATGTATTAACGTTACAGTAATACTTAATTGCAATTACAGTAACACACTGAACGTTGAGAAACAGTTTTTGATGATGATGTTAGAGTAACGTACTTTACCAGTTAGAGTAACACAACGTAAGAGTTGAAGTAACACATTGGCTTCATGGGAGTAACATTGAGGAAGTGGATGACGACGACGAAGATCAGGAGACAGAGGAGGACGCTGAGGAAGATGAGGAGGAGGAATATGTGTTTAGAGAATACTTGTGTTTTTGGTCAAGATAAAAATATTTTTCTTTTTTTTGTTTACAAGAATAACTGATTTTGTACACATTTTTTTACAAGTAGCGCCGTTCTACGTAGCAATTAACTCTATATTTTATTTAATACATGTGCATTTGGTCAGAGTAACATCTCAGTTCTATTGGAGTAACACCTTTCGTCAGTTAGAGTAACAGACATAATGCATTAAAGTATTTGAGGACAGCAGCGTTGTTTAAACAAACGATTACCAAAGTAACTGAGGATAACTTGGATTGGAACCATTCATTACCAAATTAACGATTGTCGTTCTTTAAAGAACGATATATAATGTGTAAGAGTAATTGATCATAATAGCATTGTTTAGCCATGAGACAAAGAATAACACCATTAATAACTTAGAGTAACATCATTTATTCATTAAAGTAACACTTAGAATACGTAAATGTAACACGCTGATTATGAGACCACATATGTATTTAGGGTAAACTTGATAAAACGTGATCAAGTGAGTTAGGTGGTTGGAGATAATTAAGGGAGGAGAGAAGATTTAATTATATTTTTTCCAAAATATGTTAGTTATTACCTTAATTATTAGACTCAATCACCACCATCCATCCCATCTAAATCAATGGTTCTAAATAGGACTTATGGACTCAAAAAAAAAGAACTCACTTGATCTTTACTCTCTCTCTCTCTAAATATATATATAGATGTAAATATCACCTGTACATAATCAATCTAAGGACATCATTATACATAATTCCATATTAGATGTACATATCTCATCTAGTTACATATTAGAGTTGAAATTTTACTAGTGTCAAATCATAAGTTATATACACTATATTCTTAATTATGTATGTCATATTTTTTACTTTAAAATCATAAGAGTACAGTATATAGGTCACTACGTAATGTACATATTTAAATAACAACTGTATATAAACATCCGAGAATATCATTGTACATTTTTCTATATTAGTTGTACGTAACCCATCTAAAGTACTACTCCGTAAATCTTAATATTTTGAATAATTACCTAATATACAAATTTAATAAATTTGTAGTTATACTGCATTTAGGTCAATAGGTAAAGTACGGATATAAATAACATATGTACATAATCATTCATGGACTTGTTACAGTGGCTGAATCATATTTTTTGGCTGAATTACGTTAATAATTCTTGATGTACATATTTGTACTACTTAATGTATATATGTAAATATCACCTGTACATAATCAATCTAAGGACATCATTATACATAATTTCATATTACATGTACATATCACATCTAGTTACATATTAGAGTGGACATTTTACTAGTGTCAAGTCATAAGTTATATACACTATATTCCTAATTATGTATATCATATTTTTACTTAAAAAATACAAAAGTAAAGTATATAGGTACCTACGTAATGTACATATTTAAATAACAGATGTACATAATTTTTCATTTCAGATCTCTGTTTGTCATTTTTAGAGGATGTATTTGCAAAACTATTTTCTTTGTGTTGGATGTACCACTTAGGTTATGGTCTAATTTCTCAAATTGCGTATATGTTTTATTTAGAGCAAAAAATAGACCTGGAATTCAATTCAGTTGTCAATTCAGTTTACCACCTACACACATTTTGCAAAAGTTATATGAATTTAAATTCATGATTTCCAATGAAAAAATCCAGACAACACCACCCATTGTTGACCCTTCAATATGACTATTAATGCAGTGTTCAATCTGTATCTGTCAGTGAATCAAGAAAAATAAAGTTACCTTTACCAATTACATTGATACATCAGCAATAACACATTTTCAATTTCGCATTTACCAATAAATTCGTAGCTATATTCTGTATAGGTCAATATGTAAAGTACAAAAATAAATATCATATGTACTTAATAATTAAAGGACATCTTACAGTGGTTGAGTCATATTTTTTACTGAATTACGTTAATAATTCTTGATGTACATAATTGTACTACTTAATGTATAAATGTGAATATCACCTTTACATAATCAATCTAAGGACATCATTATAAATCATTTCATATTAGATGTACATATCTCATCTAGTTACATATTAGAGTAGACATTTTACTAGTGTCAAATCATAAGTTATATACACCATATTCTTAATTATGTATATCATATTTTTTCTTAAAACACACAAAATTAAAGTATATATGTTACTACGCAATGCACATTTTTAAATAACAGATGTACAAAATTTTTCATTTTCAGATCTTTGTATGCCATTTTTAGAGGATGTATTTGCGAAAGTATTTTCTTTCTGTTGGATGTATCACTTAGGTTATGGTTTAATTTCTTAAATTGCGTATATGTTTTATTTAGAGAAAAATATAGACCTGAAATTCAATTCAGTTGTCAATTCAGTTTACCACCTGCACACATTTTGTAAAAGTTATCTAAAATTAAATTCATGAATCCCAATGAAAAAATTCAGACAACACCACCCATTGTTGACCCTTCAATGTGACTATTAATGCAGTGTTCAATCTGTATCTGTTAGTGAATCAAGATAAATAAAGTAACCTTACCAATTACATTGATACATGAGCAATCACGCATTTTCAATTTCGCATTTACCAATAAATTTGTAGATATACTGTGTTTAAGTAAATGTCTAAAGTAAATATATAAATACCATATGTACATAATCATTCAAGGACATCCAACAGTGGTTGAATCATATTTCCTGCTGAATTACGCTAATAATTCTTGATGTACATATGTGTAGTACTGAATGTATATATGTAAATATCAGCTGTACATAATCAATCTAAAGACACCATTATACATAATTCCATATTAGATGTACATATCTCATCTAGTTACATATTATAGTGGATATATACTATATATTCCTAATTTTAGTGTCAAATCATAAGTTATATACACAATATATTCCAAATTATGTATATCATATTTTTACATTGAAATCATAAAAATACATTATATAGGTCACTACGTAATGTATATATTTAAATAACAGTTGTACATAATAATCCGAGGACATCATTGTACATATTTCGATATTAGTTGTACATAACCCATCTAAAGTACTACTCCGTAAATCTTATGATTTTGAATAAATACCTAATATACAAATTTAATAAATTTGTAGCTATACTATGTATAGGTTAATATGTAAATTACATATATAAATACCATATGTAATGTACATAATAATTCAAGGACATCTTACAGTAATTGAATCATATTTCCTGCTAAATTACGTTAATAATTCTTGATGTACATATTTGTACTACTTAATGTATATATATGTAAATATCATCTGTACATAATCAATCTAAGGACATCATTATACATAAGTCCATATTAGATGTACATATCTCATCTAGTTAGGTATTAGAGTGGCCATTTTACTAGTGTCAAGTCATAAGTTATATACACTATATTCTTAATTATGTATATCATATTTTTACTTAAAAAGGACAAAAGTAAAGTATATAGGTCGCTACGTACTGTTGTAGACACCCGCATTTTGCCTGCTAGTGTCTATACCAGTTTCCGACAAATTATCTGATGATGATCGAACGTAAACGTACTTTAATGCGCTCGAATATGGGCTCGAAATCGATAGTATCTGGCATGGGCTTTTAGCGAAGTACATATCTCACACAACTAACCTCAAATTCAGGACCAGTGTGTCATTTCTAATAAAACAAGACTAACTTCAGCCAAAACCGTCACCAGAAATAAAACCGTTTTTTAGCGACCAAGTCGAAACCCGGTCAAAGTCAAATACCGAAACGAAACTAGCCATGCATGTGTCTAATACAAAGTCAAATCAGAGAAGTCAAAGCAAATTAATAAAAGCAAATGAAATCCCAACTTACCATAACAAATCCGGTCCTTTCACACTCGGTTTGACCCACTCGATCGAGTGGCTTAGGCCTATTCGATCGAGTATGCTTGCGAACCGGTCAGACCGGCTCCGAACAGGGCACTCGATCGAGTGCACTTACACCACTCGATCGAGTGACCCTAAACCGGGGCATTTTCTATATATATTCCCCCATACTCATTCATTTACCATCTTCCAATCACCCATCACATTTTACACAACTTTTGCAACCCTTAGCATTTTCACGATAACAACATAATACAACATAGCACCACACACACACACACCCTCGAGATCAAAACTCGTCAAAAACCTCTAGAATATAAGCCACATCCCGAGAGCAAAACTCGTCAAATCCTTTCCCCAATCATACACACCATAACTTGCCTACATATCTCGACGCTCTCGTGCCTTTGCCGCTACTAGACGAGCCCGTGTTCCGAGACTAAAGCATGTAGGTTAAGGGTGTAAGTTCAAATCCCGACATTCCTTCTTCTCCCTTCTATTTCTCTTTTTTTGTATATTTTATTTAAATTAATTATACTAACACAAACATTATAATTTCGTTACTAACATTTTATATTTTTGCATTCTAACATTTTATTTATGTACTCTAACAACTAACATTTTAATTTTTGTTCATTTACATTCCGTTATAACATTAATATCGCATATTATTATCTAGTATTAAAACGATTTCGGGTCGAACATGACTAATTTTGAATTCCATCTAAAGTCTATTTAATCTATTTACAAGTTGTATTGGAGGTGGGGCCCTTCGAGGTGCGTCGCCCTAAACACTTAAGGGCGTATTAGATCGCGGTGATTCGTTATTAGATATGTCTGACACCATTTCTTTTCAAAACTTTATTCTAAAGGATCTATTGACAAATCGGATTAGAACGAAATCCGTTGACACCAATTTAATTCTCACACGATCCGAAAGGATTGATTACGACATTATGACGCAGAGGGTATCGATATTTGTTCTAGTTCAATCAAACTCGATTTTGCAAAATACGCTCTAAATACTAGATGTCGGTTCTATAACCGAATGTCGAGTATAGTGAGCCCTCCGAGAGTTAAACTAATATAAATCGAACAATATTTATATTTAGTATAATTACATCTCGACTCAAAACATAAAATTGCAAAATGGGTCATTCTAACAAAATGAGTCATTTCTCATACAGAGGGCAATCGATCGAGTGCCTAAGACCACTCGATCGAGTGACCCCCTCAAAAAGAGGCAGGGGGACCTCACGAAGGGCACTCGATCGAGTCCGTCTCATGACTCGATTGAGTGGCCTCCATAATACTTCGACGTGAGCCTCTTAAATAATATGAGCCTCATCAAATTCTTTTTATGACTTTTAGTCGTCACGTGGCAAGTCAATCACGTGCTTACTCTTTCAAAATCATTCATCACATCATTATTCTAATCATCTAACCTACCGTTACTAATTCGATTATTCTAATTTTGCTCGGAGTATTGTAATTCTGAGTTGTATTTCTGCCCGTGTAATTTGTATTTATTTACGACCTTTCTATTTTGATGTTTACATTTATCGCACTTAAATGAACATCACATGCTAAATAACTTTGACGTGAATCAAGATGCATAATGACGTAGCAACCCATTCAATATTTATTCATCGTAAAATGTTGTTTGCATAACATTTCGCCGAATTAGTAGCGCGCGTATTCAAAAACCGATCAATATCTTAGTAGAGGCCGCTATGTGCGGGCGGGGTTGGGTGTCCTTTGTGGGCTTCCCAGCTCATACTCTCACCCCTTACTCAGAACCTCAGTTTCTGGATGCCCGAAACCGTTGGCGCACGAGAGTCGTTCGATATATGATACCCGAAAACTCGGCATCGGTATCGTAATGCAAAGGAACGAATCCCACAAGCTCTAGTACTAAAGTGGGCCGTACTTTGTGCATGGTCCACCGAAATATAGAGTGGGTTCGAATGGGCCCGAACTCCTAATTCGATTTAAATTTCAACCCGAGAACCATCTCACATGGGAAACATTTCGCCGCTCAAACCCGCGCGTGGCCGCGTCGGAGTGGACCTATGTCATGTCCACAATTTGGCGACTCCGCTGGGGAAGACTGATGTACAACATGTCATCGGGATCCTCAGGGTGAGACTCGAGGAGCAATCGTTCGGTTAGTACAATACACGCGTTACTTTTACGGTTCATGCATAACCCTATTATTACCCGGGCCGATACTGGCGACCGACGTCCGACTATACCGTGATGTATTCCAAATTGGATATGTCGAGGTGTTCATGGATAATTTGTATGGGTTTCGCGGCATGTCCTTGTCCAAGTTGGTAATGGAGTCCGTCCCAATTATCGAAAAGGCCATGTGCACTGGTATAGACCCTATTTCGACCGACCGAAACTTAGTGCAAAGCATACATGGTGTCATTATAATGCTTATGTAACTATGTGCTACTTGGTTTCCGTGTTGACTTTTCTAAAAAAATCGTCATTTAATAAAATGCGTCTTTCTAAAATATCCAATTTTCAAAAACTCGGAATGCTGCCGAAATTTAGACTTAAGATTTGACTCAAAACAAGCCTATTTTCTAGGTTGCATGCTGTCAATTTCAATATTCAAATTTTCGATCCCCTTTTGATTTTTGAATTTCCAAATTCCATTTCAATTTTCAAATCTTCGATATTCCATTTCGATTTGGCATGCTGCCAATTTACAAAGGCAGGACCGTCATCTTAATTTTCAAAATTCAATCCTTTTCCAAAAAATCCTTCCTTATTATTGGACCTACCGTAATCCGTGTGTCGGATCTTTTCATAATTTATCGAAGGTCTATAGTGTCGAAACTCCGTCAATCCTATATCACGGGTTTCTTCCCCATCCTAGTCCGCCTTTTTATAAAGGCACAACCAACCAACACGACTCTTACACTCGTAAATGGAAGGTTCGTCTAAACATTCGAGTCCTAACTAGAAAGCCCCAAGCGGGTTTTCTCTCTGACAGGACGGTCCCCACGACCTTTTCTAAGGGAATCTCGAACGTCTTTCAATCCGTTAGTCGAGTCATTCAAATTCAAGAACTCTTTAACTTAAGGGTCTACCCTAATCCCATGGTCATCTTTTTTTAACTCAAGTCAAGGGTCTCTAGCGTCGAAGCTCTGCCGATCTCACGTCGCAAGTTTCTTCCCTTACCCCATCTGCGTTTCCTCCAGGCCGAGTCAACCTTTTACAAGGCATAGCCCTATAACAAAAGGTTCGTGATTCGTATGTCTAAGGGTCACTCGTTCGACACTCGGGTCTTAACAAAACCTTCGATCCCACTCAGAGGCTACCCTTTAGCAGAGGGATCAATCACGGTTGCTCTAAGGGTCATGTCTTACACGTGGTGTCTCACGTGTCTCACTTTTGAGTCATTCAGATGCCACACCATCTGAGTCCTATTAGAGTCTTTAGTCTCACTTTGGGGTCGTCCTCCACCCGAGCATTCAACCACGGTCACCTTAAGGGGTACCTTATGTTCATCATACACCAGTGTTCTTATGATGCTTTTCTTCGAGTCGTACATATGCTACGAACACTCGAGACTCATAAAGGTTTAGGTCACCATGGTTGGTCCGAGCATGCGACGCGGTCAAACACAGTCGCCCCATTTTCGAACTCACCCTCGTGCAGCTTGAGTCTCATCATCGAGTCCAAGCCAGGTTCGTTACCTTGTCTAGGTCAACGATTGAATATCCTGGTCCAAGAGTCTTTGTCGTCCCGTCAACCCGGGCCGTGTCTAGTTTGACTCCCTCTCTTGCATTTGCGTAAAGGTCGAGTTTAGGCGAGTCGTGGCACCTGTCGTTCTCTCCAAATCAAGGACCTTACCAAAAAAGAATATATACCAACTAAGCATCCGAAAGTCCGGATTTGATTAGAGTCTAAGCCTGAGTCCAAGTCTAGGATATTCTACTTCCTCATCCTTAAGTCGGAGTCATAGTCATTTGCATTCTGTCCTCTTTTCAAAATCCAACAAAATCAGTTTTCAATATTCATTCCCTACTATATTCTTTCCTTATGTGTTTCCGAGAACATGATGAACACCATCATACTCTGTGAGCACATGCACGTGACTATTATAGGCACATCTATAATGACTGCAGGAAACCGAGACCCGTGTTTTTCTTCACCTGTTCCATGTCTGGTATAGAAAGCCACATAAATAGCCCTAGTAAAAGCGTTATCGATTCCTATGATAAATCTTGGTAGTCTCCTAGTTTGGGTTCAAGACGGAAGGCAAGCCCATTTCCCACAATAAACACGCTTTCAATAAGACTGACCAATCCCTACCTTAGGCGTTTGTCTGACCAGAAGAAAAAAGAAGCATCGTGACTCTATAGACTTGATGCCAAAAATACCCAACTTGGGACGATGTTTCCACCAAGTTTGCTCGGAATTATGATGACAATACCGAGATCCAAACCACCATGTTTACTGTAGAGTACTCCACCGCAAGTTGCACTTACACGAACACCAACTATTCTTAGAACATACAAAGGCTTAGCTCCAAAAGTCTAATCTAACTGATAGGCTCAACCTCAGATCCACCCAAAAATGAACGCCACAGATCCGGGAATACCCGTACTTATTGCAAACAACATGGGGGTATAGCCATAAAAACAAAGAAAAAAATTGGACAAAAAAATCAAAAGTCCAAGGAAAAAGCAAAAGGCCAAAATAAAAAGAGTTGGCCATGATAAAAAAGAACTCTTCGACCAGAGACGGTCAATCCCATGACCGAGGTTAAATGGTCAACACAAATGAAGATCCCACGGCCGGGGCTAAGAGGTCAACCAAAAAAAACAATAATCCCATGACTAGGGCGAAGAGGTCAACCAAAAAAATTCGAAAACCCATGACCACAGTTAACGGTTAACTCAAGTAAAAGTCCCTTGATCGGGGTACGGTCAATTAAAAAATTATCAATACCCATACCATCAAATAGGGGAGAAACAATCAGGCTAACCCCCTTTTCTACCCCCTTTTCTATCACATTGCAATACCTTACCCTCGAAGCCTTAGCTCTACAAAATCGAGATCCAGATTTCGAATCATCAAAGCCACTTACGCCCTGGCCCCACATTTTCAAAAACATCCAAACCAGTTACCCGCCCCAAACACGGGAACTTAACTTGCGGTCGGCATAGAACATGCCCAAATAGTTCACACCACCTCTGGGGGTTACCCCGGAGAACGCTCACAGTCACAGGATCAACAGCCTAACTGTTCAAGCCCTTTGATCAAGACATCATCGAGAATGCAACTAGCCTACACCGTCAATACAGGCTAGTTACACACAAAGCCCTAATAAACTAGGTACCATATTATATCTTTCAATCTACTGAACTACGGTTTGGTTTGATTTCACTACACGTGATCAATACGTAGGCATCCCTTCAACAAGGGCACAACCACCCACATTGACATAAATTCAAAAAGCACCATAATTCCTGTCACGACACTGTCATGTTCTCAACAGTTCGCTTTGTCGTCCTGAAGGCTTCTCGGCAGAAGCTCTCCATCCTCTCACAAAATCCAAAAAACTCTCCAAAATCTAGCCACCTTTCTATAGTGTGTCCTAGTACTCGGCTTAGTTGAAGAAAAGAATTTGTCAAGGACTCGAAGCGACACCCACTTTGGGAATGTACCCCAAAATCAAAAAAATCAAAACAAAACTAGACTATAGCATTTCTACTTCTAAGTCCTGTCATGCAAAAAACAGTCTCATTACAGACTACGACAATCCCCTTAAAACGTATCTTTCCCATTTCGATGTTCGACCGTGTTGCCACTCGCCTAAGCTACGGAATAACGCAACTTAAGAGTCTTATCATCTTAGGTGGCCCACCCCCCTATTGAGTCACGGTCCAACCCCTCGAGAGTCTAAGTTGTGTCTGTCAACTCATCCTGTCGCGTCCAGAGTCGAGTCTGTCGGTATGTCTCTCACTGCAAATTCCTACTTTGAAATTTGCAAAACGTAGCCATTTGAGAAAATTCTTTTCGACAAGGTCAAATTTCGGTCTATTTAAACGGCAAATTTCTTTTCTAACCCTTTAATTTTGAAAACCTATCTCCTAGCACGTGAGTTGCTGTCAGGACTTCGATTTCAAAACTAAGCAAAATTCATTTTCCCCAGCGCAAGCCAGTCTATAGATGCTAACTGCATTTCTTATGTGTTGTCCTGCTATCTGCTATATCTGTTATTTCTGCCTATGTATCTAACATTTCAGGTACCAACTTGTGCTTCCCAACGGAACGTCAAAGACTGTGTTTCTCTTGGAGTATTACATCCAAGATGGGATGTATCTGAAACAAGTACACCCAGGGCTTCAGAAGCATGTCCCCGCGCAGCTCCGAGATGGGATTTGTCTGAAGACAAGTACACCCAGGGCTTTAGACGCAAGTCCCCGCGCAGCTCCTTTACTCCCCAGCGGAAACCCGAGGCGGTGTTTCTCCTGGAATATTACATCCAAGATGGGATGTGTCTGCATGTAGGTACACCCAGGGCTTCTGAAGCAAGTTCCAGCGCAGTTCCAAGATGGGATGTATTCGCATACAGGTACACCGAGGGCTTCAGAAGCAAGTCCCCGCACTGCTCCAAGATGGGATGTCTCTGCATACAGGTACACCCAGGGCTTCAGAAGCAAGTCCCCGCGCAGATCTAAGATGGGATGTGTCTGCATACAGGTACACCCAGGACTTCAAAAGCAAGTCCCCACGGAGCTATCCCAAATAACAGAACTCAAGTATGATTTCTATCTTATGGCTGGCGAGCCCTTCACGCGAGTAAAATGGACTATAAACGACCCGACCGGAAGGATGCTAGATCGTAATCCTCGATTGGCCTGGTAGCTACTCTGACTTTCGCCTTGTCCAAGCCTCAGTTAGAGTGGGGGCTCTATAGTCACCCGCATTTTGCCTGCTAGTGTCTATAGCAGTTTCCGACAAAACACCCGATGATGATCGGACCTAAATGTGCTTTAATGCGCTCGAATATGGGCTAGAAATCGATAGTATCTGGCATGGGCTTTTAGCGGAGTGCAAATCTCACAAACCAACCTCAAATTCAGGCCCAGTGGGTCGTTTCCAATTAAATAAGATTAATTTGAGCCAAAACCGTCACCGGAAATAAAAACATCTTTTAGCGACCGAGTCAAAACCCTGTCAAAGTCGAATTCCGAGACGAAAACAGCCATGCATGAGTCTAAATACAAAGTCAAATCAGCCAAGTCAAAGCAAATCAAATTACTACTTACCATAATAAATCCGGTCCTTCAACACCCGGTTTGACTCACTCGATCGAGTGGCTTAGGCCAACTCGATCGAGTATGCCTGCGAACCAGTCAGACCGGCTCTGAACCGGGCACTCGATCGAGTGACCCTAAACCGGGGCATTTTCTATATATACTCCCCCATACTCATTCATTTACCATCTTCCAATCACCCATCACATTTTATTGCAACCCTTAGCATTTTCACCATAACAACATAATACAACATATCACCACACACACACCCTCGAGATCAAAACTCATCAAAGACCTATAGCATATAAGCCACATTCCGAGAGAAAAAACTTGTCAAATCCTTTCCCCAATCATACACACCATAACATGCCTACATATCTCGACGCTCCTGCGCCTTTGCTGCTACTAGACGAGCTCGTGTTACGATACTAAAGCATGTAGGTTGAGGGTGTAAGTTCAAATCTCGACATTTCTTCTCCCCCCTTCTATTTCTCATTTTTTTTGTAAATATATTATTTATATTAATTATACTAACACTAACATTTTAATTTTGTTACTAACATTTTATATTTTTGCATTTTAACATTTTATTTATGTACACTAACAACTAACATTTTAATTTTTGTTCATTTACATTCCGTTATAACATTAATATCACATATTATTATCTAGTATTAAAACGATTTCGGGTCGAACATGACTAATTTTGAATTCCGTCTGAAGTCTATTTAATCCCTTTAGAAGTCGTATTGGAGGTGGCGCCCTTCAAGGCGCGCCGCCCTAAACATTTAAGGGCGTAATAGATCGCAGTGATTCGTTATTAGATATGTCTGACACCATTTCTTTTCAAAATTTGTAGCTATACTATTTGTATAGGTCAATATGTAAAGTACCTATATAAATACCATATGTAATGTGCATAATCATTCAGGGACATCTTACAGTGGTTGAATCATATTTTCTACTGAATAATTACGTTAATAATTCTTGATTTACTTATTTGTACTACTTAATGTATATCTTTAAATATCACCTGTACATAATCAATCTAAGGACATCATTAAACATAACTCCATATTAGATGTACATATCTAATCTAGTTACATATTAGAGTGAATATTTAACTAGTGTCAAATCATAAGTTATATACACTATATTCTTAATTATGTATATCATGTTTTTACTTAAAAATCATAAAAGTATAATGTATAGGTCACTACGTAATGTACATATTTAAATAACAGTTGTACATAATAATCCGAGGATATCATTGTACATATTTCTATATTAGTTGTACATAACCCATCTAAAGTACTACTCCGTAAATAGGTATACGTAATCTATATATGTAAATATCACCTATACATAATCCATCTAAAGACATCATTCTTGACGCGTGGACATTTTAATAGTGTCAAATCATAAGTTAAATGTGCAAATAGTCATTAATTTAAAAAAAAAAAGGTATAGGTGGGGAAGGTATAACTGGGGTAGGTATAAGCTGGGGCAGGTAAAGTAATGTGTCTTCACGAATAAAAAACAAAGTATCCTAACGAATAGGCAATTAATACGGACTCGAAATTTATTTAAGTAACTATTACCTTATATTCAAAGTCAGTATATGTATAGCTTTACTGTATATACGTCAATATGTAAAATACATATATAAATACGAGATGTACATAATCATTCAATAACACCTAATCCAACTCTAAACACTTTTCCGTCCCGTCTTATGCAGTACCCCATCTTTGAACCATGTCCACGACAAGGTTCACTTATACCCTCCTACGGTTCAATTACTTGTGGGATTAGTGACCTTGAATAAGGAAAAAAGGTTTAGGGTTGGATTAGGTGCAACCGCAAAGCGGGAACGCCTAATCCAACCCTAAAGCCTTTTCCGTCCCGTCTTATGCAGTACCCCATCTTTGAACCATGTCCACGACAGGGTTCACTTATACCCTCCTAGGGTTCAGTTACTTGTGGGATTAGTGAACTTGAATAAGGAAAAGGTTTAAGTGTTGGATTAGGCGAAACCGCGAAGCGGAAACGCCTAATCCAACCATAAACCTCTTTTCGTCCCATCTTATGTAGTACCCCATCTTTGAACTATGTCCAGGACAAGGTTCACTTATACCCTCCTAGGGTTCAGTTACTTGTGGGATTAGTGACCTTGAATAAGGAAAAGGGTTTAGGGTTGAATTAGGCGGTACCGCGAAGCGGGGAAGCATAATCCAATCTTAAACCCTTTTCCAACTACAAAAACGAAGACAAAATCAAGTAAATAGGAAAACAAAGTCTAAACTAGCACCGTCCCCGGCAACAGTGCCAAATTGATGGGAGGAATTTGCTGTGGATCCCTACCAACAAATAATAACCAAATAATCCTAACTGGGTAGAAAGGGTAAGTCGGGTCGAGTCCACGGGGACGGTAAAGAGGGTTTGGACCAAGTTCCACCTAAAGACTTGACTAGGTCTCGCGGTTAAGCTAAACTAGAACGATAAGAAGGGAATAAACTATGACTAAGCTAGGGGTAACAACTAAGGCTAAACGAATCTATCGAACTAAAGAAATCAAACAAGGAAAGAGTTGGGTTAGGTCGGGTTCATAAGTGTAGTAGGATGGTTGGGTATTCGAGGGTGTAGGTTTCACCTAGTCACTAAGGTCGGTCCCCGCTCTCGCGTCAAAGCCAATGTCCGCACTCTCGTGTCTAAGACAAAACCCGAATACTCATGCAAGATATTACCCAATACACAAGGATTCAACCACAAATCAATCACCCAATGAGAAGAATAAAACAAGCAAGAGGAGCATTTGCAACTACTACTCTAACAAGCATTTCATCAAACACATGGGGTGCTCAACATATGACTAGTGACAAAGATTCAACCTTTACCCACAATCAACCCTAATCACCCATAATCAACACATAATCCCCCTACTAACCCCACAAAAAGGTCTACTCACACATGTTCAAACTAATACTAACAATAATAAGAGGAAACAACACAAATACCCAAGCATTCATAATGAAACTAACAAGAACAAGAACAATAAGAAAAGATTGAAACTTGAAAGATTAAACAAAGATTAAGAGAAAAGAGATTATACCAACTACAAAGTGGATGAAAAGAAGAGAACTTGCACTAATGAGAGAAACCCAAAACATTCTCCCAAGGTTGTCAATCTTGGATGAATCTTGAAGAATTCCTCTAATACAAGGATTAAACTATAATTAACGATAAACTAAAGACTAATATACACTAATCTAAGCTAATCTAGTCGAAAGTAGTCTAGGGTTTAGTGGGTAATCCAGAACATCAACTAAGATTACAAGAGGGGGGGTATATATTTAGGGTTACAATGAATAAGGAGAAGAAACGAAGTGAACACGGGCTGCAGCTGCCTCATCCCGGCCAAGAAGGAGGGCGTCTCGGCCGAGATGAGATGGTCCCGACCGAGACGAGGTTGGTCTCGGCCGAGACGGCCCAAAACAGGGGCTGCTGTCTTGGTGCACTTCTTCCCGACCGAGAAGGCACTTGTTCTCGGTCGGGAAGGCTCTTGTAGGCCCCCAATATGATCTCTAAGGTCCCTCCTTGCTTCTCATGAGTTTCTCATCGATCCTTGGGGCTCGGGATCGGGTCTAAAAGTCTCGGGAATGGGTCCCAAGGTCTCGGGATCGTTCCTTCTCTTCGTTGGCTCCAAAAGTGTAGGAAACGAGTCGGAATCGTTCCAATTCTCCATGAATGGTCTTGGGAACCTAAAACGAACTAGAAGAAGCATAAGTAGCTCAGAAACTGCTCCAAAGAGCGATTTCACAAGACAAAACGGGACTAAGCACAACAAAATAGGCACTACAAACTTCACATATCAGAAGTCCGTCCTGATTTGCGAGAAAGCCGTCGTTGTTGGTATAGACCCTTCTTCGACCGACCGAGACTTAGTTTAAGAACATACATGGTGTCGATATATTGCTTCCATGACTACATGCTACTTGATTTACATGTCATCTTTTTCAAAAACTGTTATTTCAAAAAACTTGCATCTTTTCAAAATTATCCATTTTTCAAAACCCGGAAAGCTACCGAATTTAGGATTTATGATTTTACTCAAAATAGCCTATTTTTAGCCGGTATGCTACCCGAAATTTTTGAACCTTCAAAAAGTTGTGGCCCAATAACATTTTTTTTATTTTCAAAAAAAATTTGGGCCATCCATCCGATTTTCTAGGATCTTTCTAAAAAACAAACTCCCTTTTAAAAACTTTCCTCTTCTTAGGACTTCACGTATTTAGTAGTGTCGGGTCTTGTCATAAGTTGTCAAAGTCTTTAGCATCGAAACTCCGCCTATGCTATATCACGGGTTTCCTCCCCATCCTAGTCCGCCTTATTTTCCAAGGCACGACCCACCTGCGTAGGACATACTCCTACAAAGGAAGGCCCGTTTACACACTCGAGTCGAAAAGTCTGGGAAATATCTAACGTGGACCTTCCTACGAACAGGATTCGGTCCACCCGCCGAATCCTAAGGGAGGCCGACCTTTCACGAGTCACCCGTCTAGGTGTCCTTTCCAAGTCATTCCCTTTTCAGGCTTTTCCTCACTCGGGGGCTACCCTTAAGTAGAGGGATCAATCACGGTTGCTCTAAGGGTCATGTCTTACACGTGTTGTCTCACGTATCCCACTTTCGAGTCACTTAGATGTCACACCGTCTGAGTCCTATCTGAGTCACTTAGTCTCACACCATCACAGTCGCTCCGAGAATCATAACCTACACATTTGTCTTAGGAGAGTCTAACCCGAGTCAAACCAAGTTGTCTTTCCTCCCGCGCTATTTCTTATGCCTTGGTGTATTTGGGTTCCGAAGCAACTTTACTGATTACGCAGTATTCTTACAGACAAGCCACCGGTAACCAGACGCCAACACAAGATGCAAGAAACTTTGGACTATTTGACAGCCTCACTAGCTAAGATTGAGACCCAATTGACAGCCATCAAGTCCGACCAAATAGCTATCGCTACCCGTTTAGGCGCCTTGGAAAAAGGGACCCTTGTTGGTGGGGTTGAGACTACTGGGCCCCTAGCTGAACTGGTCAGCGCGGTCCGTAAGCTGGAGGAACAGGTCCACTTATCAATGAACAACACTATCCACACGGAAAATGCCCGAGAATGTACAACCATTATTAGGGAGAAACTACCAAAGGATCTCAACTTAGAAGGGTTACCCATATTCGAAGGGACAGAGGATCCATTATTACACCTTCGAGCTTTCAAACAATTCATGGCAGTCAAGGAGGTCAAAGCCGACAAGTTCATCAATTTGTTCGGCGCATCCCTCGGGAAATATCCAAAATCCTGGTTCTATAGGCTTAATGCAAAAAGATTCCCAACTTGGGAAGATGTGGCTACCGAGTTCGCTAAAAACTATTCTGATAATACTGAACTTCAGACTACCATGCGGACCCTAGAAGTCATGGCTCAGGAGCCCAAAGAAGGCTTCACCAAATACCTCCAACGCTGGAGGGCCGAAAGCGTGAAGCTGGTGGAGAAGCCCAATGAAAAAACATTATTGGAGGCCTTTGTCAAGAACCTCCTCCCTTCCTACCGGGTCCATCTCCGGTATGCTATCATAACCAACTTCGCCACTATAACTGAAATGGGCACTACGGTTGAAGATGATCTTCGACATAATGAAGATCTGGGTGAAACTTCTACCCAAGGCTATACTGGACATCCACTTGAGTCCTTAGAAGCCGAAGACTACTGACAACCTTTTCCAAGAGTCTAGATTTGGTTTAAGTCCGAGTCCGAGTCTAGAATGTTCTATTTCTTTCAATTTAAAAGTCAATATCAGAGTCATTTGTATTCTGTCCTCTTTTCAAAAAATTCAATAAAATCAGCTTTCAATATTCTATCTCCGCTATATGCTTTCCCTATGTGTTTACGAGAACATGATGAACAACATCATTCACTGTGAGCACATGCACTTGACTATTATAGGCACATCAATAATAACTGCAGGGAACTGAGACCCGTGTTTTCCTTTACCTGTTCCATGTCTGACATGTAGCAAGCCACATAACTACCCTTAGCAAGAGCGGTATCGAATCCTTTGACAAATCTAGGTAGTCTCCTAGTTTGGGTTTAAGATGGGAGGCAAGCGCATTTCCCACAATAAACACCCCTCCAATAAGACTAACCGATCCCTACCTTAGGTGTTAGTCTGACCAACAAAAAAAGGAAAAAAAAAAGCTGGACAAAAAAAAAGCAAAAGTCCAGGAAAAAACAAAAGGCCAAAATAAAAGAGTTGACCATCACCAAAAGAACTCTCAACATCCCATGACCAGGGCTAAGAGGTCAATCAATCAAAAAAAATTCAAATACCCATGACCGTGGTCAACGGTCAACCCGAGTGAAAGTCCTTTAACCGGGGTACGGTCAATTCAAAATTATTCCATCGAAAAAGGGGAAAAACAATCAAGTTGGTCAAACACCACATCTAGCCTTCCCACATTACAACCCTCAAGATCTTCTCGAGACCTAGGCTAGAGACAGCCCAGAATTTTGAGGATTTAAGCTCCATAGGATACACCCTAACCATTAGAGCCAGACATGGAAACCAGATCCCGCATTATCAAACCTGCCCAATCGAAGTCCGAGTCATTTTTACTCGACTTCCCCATTTCCTACCACAGTACAATACCTTACCCTCGAAGCCTTAGCTCCACAAAATCGAGATCCAGATGTCAAATCATCAAAGCCACTTATGACCTAGCACCACATTTCCAAAAATATCCAAACCAGTTACCAACCCCGAACACGGGAACTCAACCTGCGGTCGGCATAGAACATGCCCAAATAGTTCACATCACCTTTGGGGGCTACCCTGGAGAACGCTCACGGTCACAGGATCAACATGACCACAGTCAACACAAATGAAGATCCCATGGCCGGGGCTAAGAGGTCAACCAAAAAAAACAATAATCCCATGACTAGGGCGAAGAGGTCAACCAAAAAAATTTGAAAACCCATGACCACAGTTAACGGTCAACTCAAGTAAAAGTCCCTTGATCGGGGTACGGTCAATTTAAAAATTATCAATACCCATACCATCAAATAGGGGAGAAACAATCAGGCTAACCCCCTTTTCTACCCCCTTTTCTATCACATTGCAATACCTTACCCTCGAAGCCTTAGCTCTACAAAATCGAGATCCAGATTTCGAATCATCAAAGCCACTTACTCCCTGGCCCCACATTTTCAAAAACATCCAAACCAGTTACCTGCCCCAAACACGGGAACTTAACTTGCGGTCGGCATAGAACATGCCCAAATAGTTCACACCACCTCTGGGGGTTACCCCGGAGAACGCTCACAGTCACAGGATCAACAGCCTAACTGTTCAAGCCCATTGATCAAGACATCATCGAGAATGCAACTAGCCTACACCGTCAATACAGGCTAGTTACACACAAAGCCCTAATAAACTAGGTACCATATTATATCTTTCAATCTACTGAACTACGGTTTGGTTTGGTTTGATCAATACGTAGGCATCCCTTCACAACACGTGTATCTAGTTACTTAAATAAATTTCGAATATGGGATACGATGAGCACTCAAAAATAGAATCGAGTATAAATCCCATAATATTTGTACCCGATTCAACGCAATCAACGATTTACCAAAATCCGAATCGAGCACAAATTGGATAATATTTGTGTCCAATTCGGCAAACTCATCGAATTATCAAAAACAAAAAGCAATTTCGAAGCTAATACCAAATTGCGAGCGAACCGTAGTTCGTACAGGGGGCACTCGACCGAGTGCCTGACCCACTCGGTCGAGTGGCACCCCAAAAAACGAGACACAAGGTTCTGACGACCTCCACTCGGTCGAGTCTCGCAACGACTCGGTCGAGTGGCGACGAACTCGGTCGAGTTGGTCAATAACTCGATCGAGTAGGGTCCCGAAAATGAGACAGAACACTTTTCAGAGGTCCACTCGGTCGAGTCCCTCAATGACTCGGTCGGGTGGCCCTTCTATCGCGTCAAACCGTGAGTTCTACAAGGTCATTCGAGTCTCGTTGATGTTTTTATCGTGACTTAAGTCAATACGTGCCTAATCTATCACGTGAAGTGTCATTCTTTCAAACCATGCATCCTCATATTTACATCATTCCGTATTTATGCAAATCGTTAATATCGTTATACCGTTACTAACCGTTTGTTCTTCTGTCAATTTAATTTTTGTTTATTTTATTGTACTAAAATGAACCCGCATGCTAAAATATAACTTTGACGTTAAGATTTTAGTTGCATTAAATCGACGTAGAAACCCTTTCAATATCTCACATGCTTAGGGAAAACAATTTTTGCATAACAATTTCCCGTTTAACTAACACGCATATTCAAAAATCATTCGATATCTTAGTAGAGGTCGCTAATGTGCGGGCGGGGTTGGGTGTCCTTTGTGGGCTTGCCAGCACGTACCCTCACCTCTTACTCAGAACCTCGGTTTCCGGATGCCCGAAGCCGTTGGCGCACGAGAGTCATTCAATACACGATAACCGGTAGTGACGGTATCAGTATCGCAATGCAAAGGGACGAGCCCAATAAACTCTGACATCGGAAATGGGCCGTATTTTTTATACGGTCCACTACGACATAGAGTGGGTTCGAATGGGCCCGAACTCCCACAAAGTTCGGTGGCGACTCCACTTCGATTTAAATTTCAATTCGATCCATTCTCATATGAAGATTCATTCGCTTCACCAAACCCGCGCGTGGCCGCGTCGGGGTGGACCTATGTCATGTCCACAATTTGGCGACTCCGCTGGAGATTAACTGATGCGTGACTTACCATCGGCAGCCTCAGGGTGAGACTCGAATAGAAATCGTTTGACTAGTACAATACGCGTTTTAGATTTACGGTTCACGCATAACCCCATATTTTCCCGGGCCGGTACTCGCGACCGACGTCCCACTATACCGTTGATGTACTCCAATATGGATATGTCAAAAGGTGCCCATAGTCGATTCGAGTGGGTTTCGCGGCATGTTCTAAGCTCAACTCGACTTAGAAAGTCCGTCCCGATCAACGTCTGGACTATGTACACTGGTATAGACCCTACTCAGACCGACCGAGACTTAGTGTAAAGCATACATGGCGTCTTTATAATGCTTGCCTGACTACATGCTACTTGGTTTCCTTGTCGTTTTAAAAAACCGTCAACTTTTCAAAAAATACATCTTTTTCAAGATATTCAATTTCAAAACCCGGGACACATACCGAATTTAGGACTTATGATTTTACTCAAAATAGCCTATTTCTAGCCGATATGCTGCCCATTTCAAAACTCGAAAACATTTTTGAACTTTCAAAACTTGTGGCCCGATGCACTTTCCGATTTTCTCGAAAAATCGGGCCCTACCCCGAGTTCTCTCGGACTTTCCAAAAACAATCCATTTTCAAAACCTCCCTCTTCTTAGGACTTCCCGTAGTAAGCAGTGTCGGGTCATGTCATAAGTCGTTGAGGTCTTTAGCGTCGAAACTCCGTCGATCCTACATCACGGGTTTCTTACCCATTCCGGTCTGCCTTATTAGACTAAGGCAAGGCCCACCGACGTAGGACATACTCCTACAAAGGAGGGCCCGTCTACACAATCGAGTCCAAAGTCTGGGGATGTCTCACGTGAACCTTCCTTCGAACAGGACTCGGCCCACCCGCCGATTCCTAAGGAAGGCCCACTTTTCACAAGTCACCCGTCTAGGTGTCTTTTTTCCGAGTCATTTCCCTTTTCAGTCTTGTTCGGGATGTACTTTATATTCTGGGATTCGGGCTAGTTTCTAATTACGCGGTGTTCTTACAAACAGGTCACCCGAAACCAGATATCAACGCAAGATGGACGCATCGAAGGATGCCCTAGCCAAGATCGAAGCCCAAGTGACTGCCATCCAGACTGACCAGGCAGCCTTGGCCACCCGTGTGAGTGCCGTAGAGAAAGGGACTCCTTCTACTTGATCTGAGCCCACTGGGCCCATAGCTGAGCTAATTAGCGTTGTTCCCATGCTTGAGGAACAAGTCCACTTGTCAACAAACAACTCGATCCACACTAAAATTGCTCGTTCCTATTCACCTTTGAATGACGAGCTACCCGTTAACCTCAACCTTACGGGAATTCCAATGTTTGAGGGTCCCGAAAACCCGGTCCACCACATCCGGGCTTTCAAAGATTTCATGGCGGTAAAAGGGGTGAAGTCCACCATATTTACACACTTATTCCCTTCCTCCCTTGAGAAGCACTCCAAGGCCTGGTACTACAGGCTCGATTCCAAGAAATACAAAACTTGGGATGATGTGGCAACCGAATTTGCTCAGAATTTCCCTGATAATACCGAGATCCAAACTACAATGCGTACTCTGGAAGTGATCGCCCAGGAGCCCAAAGAAGGGTTCACCAAATATGTACAAAGATGGCGGGCCGAGAGTGTGAAGTTGGTCGATAAGCCCAGCGAGAAGGTGCTAGTGGAGGCGTTTGTCAAGAACCTCCTCCCTTCCTACCGGGTCCACCTCCGGTATGCTGTTATCCCTAATTTTTCTACCCTAACTGAAATGGGTACAAGGATCGAGGACGACTTAAGGTTAGAGAGCCTGACTAAGGCCTCTACCAAGGGCTATCAAGGGGCAAGCTCATCCACGAGCAAGCCCACACCTGCAGCTGTAACTCGCAGCATCTTTGATGAGGTAAATCTGCTTGACACCTCATCCAAAAAGAATACACCAAATCGGGTATTCACAGATATAGGGACTACCCATACTTATGCCTTACAAAGGCTATCTTCAAAGGGCCTGGTCCAACCGATAGGCTCAACTCCTGAAGTTCCAGTAGAGAAGAGGCCCAAAAGTTATAACGCCCAAGCCTACTGCCAGTATCATCGAGGTAACGGACATGATACTAAAAAATGCTGGAGACTGAAGCATCTGATCCAGGACCTGATCGAGAGCGGGAAGATCCCGTTGCCCGGAGATAAGCCGAGCAACAAAGAAAACCCGTTCAGTGCCCATGCAATATTCACCGGTGAGGTAATCGACTGTTCACACCTTATCTCCCCTCATGTCCCACAAATCAATGGGATATGGTTCGATGACGAGGATGATGTTTACCTAGCCAAAGGGGAAGCTGTCCCCATCACCCTTGAAGAGGTCCGAAAGGCTAAGTCCAAAGCCTTAGCCAACAACCACCTCGCCGCAGCTGGAGGTTCTATTCCTATATCCGTCACTGAACCTGCCAGGACGGAACCTACCCTTGAAGAACCAAGCAACGACACCGCCTTGGTCCAGCAGTTGAAGAGGGTTCGAGCCGACTTGACCGTATGGCAACTTCTGGTTAGCTCACAGGCTCATCGGGAAGCACTGGCTAAGGCTCTCGATGAAATTAAGGTCGACTCACGGGTTACCCCCACTGAAATGGTAGCCACTATTATCCCTTATCTCAAAGGCAAGTCCAAGAATGAAGGCCCGCTCATAACCTTCTCTGAGTCCGACCTACCACCATTTGGGCCCAATCATAATCTGGCCCTGTACATCACGGTCATCTGCCAAGGTAAATACCTCCCGATGACGCTTATCGACGACGGATCTGCCGTAAATGTCCTTCCCCTAAGGACCGCAAAAGCCCTCGGCATCACGGATGCTGACTACCTCCTGACGGCACAAACTATCAAGGCTTTCGATGGAAGCCCAAAGCCAGTTGTCGGGGCCGTTAAACTGAAAATCATAACGGGCCCAATCGAAAAAGAGTTAGAGTTTCAGGTGATTGATGTCACCTCATCCTTTAACTTACAACTGGGAAGGCTTTGGATCCATGCAGTCAAGGCCGTATCCTCTACCCTCCATCGGAAAGTCAAGATGCCACTTCAAGATGATGTCATCACACTAGAGGCTACTCCTATTACCGTGGCAAGCTGCAATGCTACGGGCTGGGCCGAACCACGAGGATTTGATTTCGTGGGCAAGATTGAAGAAGAATATCTCTTCAGGCCCTACTTAACCACTAGCATCGACATGATGCTACAAAATTTGGGCTACTTACCGGGGGCTACATCAAGGCCATATCTTCTAGCTGGGAAGATTATCGAGGTCCTAAATGATGGTCAGTCACAGTTCGGATTGGGGTATGGAATCACCCCTGGAAACATGGTCTTGGCCGGTATTCACAAAGCCACCAACATCCTCAACGGGACTTACATAGGCCCTTATAGCCCAAAGTTAACTGACTACTTCGTCACTCCAGTTTTCGGAGCTATTCAAGTGGGCCTACACCAACCCACCATCACATATCCTGAGACCAAAACGGCTCGGGAGTGCAATTTCATCCCCGATGATATATTCACCCTTGTTCAAGCTGAGTCCAAGAAAGGGGGAAACAACTCCGAGCTCGTGGTGGGGCTCCTATTTGGAGAAGACAAGGCCGTCCCAGCTCCAAAAGATGACTTGGTCGATCTGATCCTCCGCAGCGATCGGTTTGACCCAACCAAGCTAATCACCGAAGTCGGTGCAGACACCGGGAAAAGGGCCTGGAGGAAAACCATCAAGTGGACCGACAGCCAAAGACGAATCTACAAGCTGACCATCGGCGAGGGAGACATGCCGGATACCGAGTCTGAGTCAGAGTCAGAGTCGGAGTCTGAGTCCGAGTCTAGAGGGTCTGGTGCTAGAGTCGAGTCTGTAACCCCTTTTACCTTAGCCACTTTCACTGAGGTCTCGAGGCCTGTCCCAAGACCTCTCCCTATCCCGCCACTGACCAACGAGAAGATGGCCGCTCTATTCGAGCTTTTCTCAAAATTTACCATTAATAATAATAACGAAAACCGTTCTGCTTACGACTTGTCTTATTTCCAAAACTTTCTCAATTTCAAAGATTTTATATGCAATGACATTGAGAAACCCGACAAACAGGTACCTTTACCTCCGCATCTAATCGAGCAGCTCGAAAAAAGGGAGTCCCGGGATCCGGTAATTGAAGAAACCAAGTCTATCAACGTGGGAACCACTCTAGAGCCCCAGATGCTTAAGTTGGGCCTATCCTTAGATCCAGAGGAAAGAAAACAATTCACAGACCTCCTCCAGAAATTCAAGGACGTCTTCGCATGGTCCCACAAGGATATGCCGGGAATAGACCGGGAAATAGCTGAACATCGAATACCCATCAAAGATGGGTGCAAACCGGTAAAGCAGAAACTCAGAAGAATGAGGCCGGAATGGTCCCTCAAAGTCAAACAAGAAGTCGAAAAGCAATTCAAAGCGGGCTTTATACAAGTGTCTGAATATCCAGGCTGGGTTGCAAACATCGTGCCGGTACCCAAGAAGGACGGCAAGGTGCGGGTATGTGTGGATTTCCGGGACCTTAACAAGGCCAGCCCAAAAGACGATTTTCCGTTACCACACATCGACATACTAGTGGATAACACGGCCTATCATGCCCTTCTGTCATTCATAGAAGGGTATGCCGGATACAATCAAATCAAAATGGCAGAGGAGGATATGAGTAAGACCACCTTCATTAGACCTTGGGGTACTTACTGTTACACCGTTATGCCATTTGGGCTCATCAATGCCGGGGCCACCTATCAACGAACCGCCACCACCCTATTACATGACATGATGCATAAGGAAGTGGAGGTTTATGTGGACGACATGATCGTCAAGTCCAAAGATCGAAGCGGGCACATCACGGCCCTAAGAAAGTTATTTACCAGGCTGCGAAAATACAATATGAGACTGAACCCTCAAAAATGCAGTTTCAGGGTAACATTGGGCAAATTACTGGGCCATATCGTTAGCCAACGCGGCATCGAGGTCGACCCAGCTAAAATCAAAGCCATTACCGAGATGCAGCCACCCAAAACCGAAAAAGAAATAAGGGGGTTTCTCGGGAAAGTCCAATACATTAGCCGGTTTATTTCAAAACTAACCATGGTATGCGAGCCCATTTTCAAGAAACTGAAGATCGGAGAACGGGTACTATGGGACGACAAATGTCAAACGGCTTTCGATAAGATCAAGGAGATCCTGTCTGCACCGCCGGTATTAATGCCACCTCAACCCGGTTTGCCTTTTTCGTTATACTTGACAACGACCGAGACAACCATGGGGGCTATGCTGGCCCAGACAGTCGATTCAGAAGAGCGGGATATTTACTACATCAGTAAAAAGTTCCTAGAATACGAGTGCAAGTATACAATGCTCGAGAAAACGTGCCTAGCCTTGGTTTGGGCCACTAAAAAGCTCCGACATTACATGCTCAGTCACGAGGTACATGTACTATCCAAAATGGATCCTATCAAGTACTTATTCAAGAAGCCCATCCTTAACGGCCGAATGTCCAGATGGACTTTAATGCTAGCTGAGTTCGACCTCAGATTTGTGCCATTAAAAGCCATCAAAGGCCGGGTAGTAGCAGAATTCCTTGCTAATAGCCCGATATCCGAAGAAGGCCACATCGATACTTGGGCCTTTTCTGATGAAGACATATTCCATACCGGTACCGAAACATGGGATTTGTATTTCGATGGGGCATCCAACTTTCGAGGATTCGTGGTCGGGATTCTTTTAATCTCACCACGAGGGGAGCACACCCCGTGGTCGGGAATCTTTGATATGACCAATAACGCAGCCGAAAACGAAGCATGCATTCACGGGTTGCAGGCCGCCGCTGACTTAGGGGTAACAAACCTCCGGGTCCACGGTGACTGATCACTGGTCATCAATCAAGCACTCCAAAAATGGAAAACTTGGAACGCCAATCTCGTGGCTTACCAAGCACGAGTAAGGGTTCTAGAGAAACAATTCCAGAAGGTAGAGTATATCTACCTACCCCGAGAGGAGAATCAATTTGCTGGCTCACTTTCCAAATTAGCGGCCCTGCTAGATATCCCGGAGCACCTAACCAGCATGCCAATCTGCGTCGAAAGGCGGTCCGAGCCGGCGTATGTACACGCCATCCAGGACATCGAGCTAACCGACCCGGAACCTTGATATCAGTCAGTCTTAACCTACTTGGCAACGAGAGAGTATCCCCCGGGAACTGAAACCGGGCCAAGAAAGCCCTACGAAGGTTGGCAACCCAATTTGTTCGCACGGACGACGGGCAATTATACCAAAAGACGGCACAAGGGGCTCTTCTCTTGTGTATCGACAAAACAAAGGCAGAAAAGGTTATGGCCGAAGTACACGACGGCGAAAACGGCCCGCATATGAACGCCCATATGCTAGCCCAAAAAATCATGAGGCTCGGGGATTATTGGAATACCATGGAAACAGACTGCCAATTATACGTCAAACACTGCCATAATTGTCAGATGTTTTTCTAATGTACAACATATGCCATCTTCCCTATTATATACTATGACATCACCATGACCATTTTTGACATGGGGTATTGATATAATTTGAAAGGTGCACCCTTCCGGGACGGGAGGTCATTGCTTCATTTTGGTGGCCATCGTCAACTTCACCAAATGGGTCGAAGCCGAGTCATACCGTGTCTTGAACGCCAAGCACGTGGCCAAGTTCATTCAGAATAAGATCATATGCCGATACGGGATCCCACATGAGTTCATCAGTGATCACGGGACCCACTTGCAGGCTGAAACCGCTGCGTTGCGAGCAAAATACAAAATTCAAAAGCATACATCTTCTCCCTACCGTCCCTAAACAAATGGAGCGGTGGAAGCAGCTAATAAAACAATTGTCACCATACTTAAAAAGATGGCTGAGAATTACCAGGATTGGCCCGACAAAATACCTTTTGCTCTCTGGGGGTACCGAACTTCAATTCGCACCGCAACCGGAGCAACCCCGTATTACTTGACATACAAAATGGAAGCGTTTCAACCGGTCGAGCTAAAAGTACCGTCCCTAAGGATTTTACTGGAGAGCCAAGTGCCGGAAGCAGATTGGGTACAAGCCCGATACGATTCACTAGTCCTTTTAGACGAACGGCGATCCCGGGCCCTCAACAATATCCAAGTATATCAAAAGAGGATCCAACGGGCTTTCAATAAGAGAGTTAGGCCCAGAAATATCAAAGAAGGGGATCTGGTCCTAAAATCGGTTTGTGCCTTACTACCGGTTGACCCAAGAGGAAAATTCAAACCCAATTCGGCTGGGCCATACTTAGTCAAGAAGGTCCTATCAGGAGGAGCGGTGATCCTGACAGACTTGGACGGGAACGAGTTCGTCAACCCAACCAACTTGGACCAGCTGAAGCGCTACTACCCATAAACCCCATCTCAATGTCATTTGCAAAAATTTATAAAAAATTGTCTTTTTATAAATTTCCAAAAATTATAGACAAGTCAATAAGTTAGAATTAATTATTCTACTGTCGCACATCTCGAACTCATAGTCTTGATGTATTTCAAAAATTGCAAAAATCAAATCAGTTTTGAACTACGTTTGGTTTGATTCCGCTAATTGTGGATACGTAGGCAGCCCCTCAAAAGGGTACAACCACTGCAATAAACGAAAAGATGGGAACGGTATTCATTAATACGTCTTTATTAAAAACCGACAAACTCGGGAATTACAAAAAAAAAAAAGGCCAAAAAAATCACACCAAAAATTAGTAATAATATCTAAATAATAAAACAAAGGAGGCTAATATCCCGGCACCTTGCCCTTTCCTTTGTCCTTTGGGTCGCGTGGAGCCCGGGGTCGACGGGGCGGGGGCGAGCGTTCCCGAATCATAAGAGGAACCTCTTTAGCTCGAACCCGTTTCTTTGACAACGGGTCTTCTGCCACAGTCTTTGGCCCAAGTCGAGCCCGTACGTGCTCGAGTAGCCTATCCCGTGGGCCAAGTCGGTCCTGCTCGGCTAGTTTTGGGACCAGTCTCCTCTCCAAGTCAGTCTGGGGGCTCACTTTTCCCCAAGCACCCTTAGCACTAGACCCTCCAGCTTGAGTCTTGGTCTTCTTCTTTTGGCCTGACATTAATCGGACCATAGTAGCCGGGGTGTCTCCTTCGTCGAAGAAGCCCCTATTGTCTTTAGATTGCTCCCTTCACAGCAGGTCAAAAGCCTCATCAACCTTCAGAGCAGCTCGGGCTTTGGCATCACCCGCTTTATTCCACTTTACATATGAATCTGAAACCCAAGTCGAGTGGCGAGATTTGGAAATAGGCCAAGTATGCCGGGTGTACTATCTTTGCATCCAGTTATCGCACATTACATCGGTCAGTTGGGTAGGGTCACTCACAATTCCTTCAACTTCTGGGATTCGCTGGGTCCATCCATACTGCCTTAGTATGCGATCCGGGTAAATATGAACTGTCTGCCTAAAAGATAGGATTACCTGAGAGCGGGCTCTGTCCCTCGGGTCCAAGCCAGTCCAAAGATAGATGGTCCACCACGGCACTACCCATCGAATTAACGGGCCACTGTGAAAAGACAACACCTCGTCCCAATACTTCTGGGTTATCTGACGAGAAAAGTCGATGGCCCGCCTCCTCATCATCACCTGTTTATGACGGTAGTTGCTCGCATCAAGAGGAGGATCTATCACTGATAACCTCTCATATAGCCAAATCTGAAAAAGGAAACAAAACATGAGTTCTCGAGGTGAAATAGGCGTCCGCCTAAGGGCACTCGGTCGAGTGCGTAGGACACTCGATCGAGTGGTACCCCTGAACACGAACATGGGATTTTTACGAGGGCACTCGATCGAGTGCCAGGGTGACTCGATCGAGTGCCCACTGAAGCAGAGAAATCGCGAAAAAAAATCAAAAAAATCGAGAAATTGGAAAAAATAAAAATGCAAAGTAACATACTTGCAGTAGACGGGTACTTCCGGTGAGACGAGCCGATGAATCCCTCTTGCGATTATCTAGACCTTGGATAATTTCACCCGTGATCAGCCAAGCCGGGCTGTACTCCATCTCCATCAAATCAACCACGGTTAAGAGAGGTGCGTTACCCATACAAGACAATAAATCCATGTGACCCTCAAAGACATAAAGATGGAGCATGCAGAAAGAAAAAGCCCTACGGCTGTGAGCCGGTCTAACCCGGACATCGAGAGGATTCATAAATTTCTCAGCCAAGTCGATCAGAGAAATATTATCACCCTCCATCATACGGGATACCTCGTTGTGAGAAAGCCCTAAAAATTCTCGAAGCTTCCTCCTCGGGTCATAAACTGAGTAGGGTATGGCAGGTCGGAGTATCGGATTCCACCCTCCCAATGCAGCAATCTCCTCGGGTAAAGGGCAAACTTCTCCTCGAGGAAAGGCAAAGACATGGTATATGTTATTCCAGTAAGACAAGCACGCGTCTAGAAAATAGCGATCATCCTGCATCTGACGAAACAGGTACATCTGGGTAATACCCGTCTGGTTGAGAGCCACCCTATCAGCATCCCTAAAGCGTCGGGACCATTCCTGCAACATCACAGTCAATCTGTCGATTCCCATGGCTATTTTCTTGAAAGGAGCAAGGAGACTTTCTTTTAAGGAAGGAGGAATTGTGGATGAATTTGTGAGGAAAAATTAATGCATAGAAGGGGTATTTATAGCATTAAAGTACAACCCTCTTTCCATATCTTCCCTACACCAATAGTTTTCTAATCATAAACGGAATCAAGCCACAAGCCTAGTCTCGATACTAGCACGGAAATAATCATCCCGAACTTTCCTAATTTTCTTTAAGAGTAAAAAAATTCAAAAAATCCAAATTTCAAACATTTCAAAATTTTCAAAAAAATTCAAAAAATCATTTTCCCCCAGCGCGAGTCATTTTACTACCTACTAGTTGCATGCAAGTTTTACGTGACTTATACAGGTACGACTCAAGCAGGGGCAGGCAACCCACTATATCTCCCCAGCGGAAAGCCCAAGGCGGCATTTTAGCACGAGATGGGCCTACATATAGGCACACCCAGGACATATGCGACAAGTCTGATTCCCGACGGAGTTATCATCATCAGCTCAGGTATGATTTCTATCTTATGGCTGGCGGGTCCTTCACGCAAGTCTAATGGACTATAAACGACCCGAACGGAAGTCTACCAGGTCTCAATTGACTTGGTAGCTACTCTGACTTTCGCCTTGTCCAAGCCTCAGTCCGAGTGGGGGCTCTGTAGACACCCGCATTTTGACTGCCAGGTATCTATGGTAGTTCCCAAAAAACACCCGATGATGATCGGACGCTAACGTGTTTCTACGCGCTCGGATATGGGCTCAAATCCATTAGTTGTTGGCTTAAGAACTTATGGAGTACAAATCTCACAAAACTAACCTCAAATCCAGGCCCAGCGGACCGTTCCGAGTCAAACAAAACTAATTTGGGTCAAAACCGACACCGGAAATGAAACCGACTTTTTAATGATTGGGTCAACCCCGGTCAAGGTCGTTTCCGAAACACATACAAAACAACCATTCAAGTATCATAAAACCCAACCCAAATACAAAAACACATCAAACATCCAAAGCGCCGCGGTCCAAAAGTTGACCCGCGCAACCCAGCTGGGCCACTCGATCGAGTGCTCAGTTCACTCGATCGAATGGGCCCTTAGTCAAGCCCGACTGCTGGCTCAACGGGCCACTCGACCGAGTCCAGGGGCTACTCGGTCGAGTAACCCTAGCCGGGGGTCCATAGCATGTCTATATAAACACCCTATGCACAATCCTTCAAACATCTTTTTTTTTACGACTTTTGAAACCCTAAAAACCCTAATCTACACACATTTCAACAATTTTGCAAACCCTAAACCTAGCTTTAGGAATCAAAACCCTAACCACCACAACTTAGCCTACATAATCGATACTCCCGTGCTAGCCGCAATAACGAGTCCATACCGAGAACAAGAACATGTAGGTTGAGGCTGCAAAATCCCATATTTTCTCTCTTCTCCTCCTTTCTCCCGTCATTTATCGATATAAGGGTCGTTTTCTTACTTTTATCGCATCATAATATCGTTAATATCGCTAGTACTAAAAGACATTAAAATACTCGTAGATTTGTGTCGAGTGCGAAGGATGTCAGGATAAGGAAACCCGAATATACAAGTGTACTGCACACAGCGTTGCCGGTCGCTTATCCTGACACCCTAGCACTTGATTATTGAAACGAGTCAACTTAAACAATATTTTCTCGTTTTCGTTCGCTTTCATCATCATCAATCGCATACTTCATCAATTTTCTATAAGATATTTTCAAAACGAGTATTTTATTTAATAAGGGTCGAAACCCGTTGATGTGGATCCGACATCAAGCAATTCGCAAGAATTAATTGTGATGTCAGGATGCGGAGGGAATCAAGTCTTTCAATTCTAGCATAGCGTCAAACTCTTAGATTCGATGCTAATTTCATAATTAGACGTCGAATCTAACGATCTAGTCACATAAATTAATTAACGCGATTTCTATTGATGCTAAAATAATTGTCATACAATTCGCTAGAATTCTGACATTATTAAACGCGGAGGAAATCCACTCATATCGCGATAGTTAGTTTAAGACGACTTAAAGCAATTTTCTTTTATTTTTACTCTAGTATTCCATATCGATTCAATAATAGAATATGGGATACGACGAGCACTCAAAGTTAGAATCGAGTATAAATCCCATAATATTTATACCATATTCAACGCAATCAACGATTTACCAAAATCCGAATCGAGCACAAATTGTATAATATTTTTGTCCGATTCGGCAAACTCATCGAATTATCAAAAATCAAAAGCAATTTCGAAGCTAATACCAAATTGCGAGCGAACCATAGTTCGTATAGAGGGGCACTCGACCGAGTGCCTGACCCATTCGGTCGAGTGGCACCCCAAAAAACGAGACAGAAGGTTCTGACGACCTCCACTCGGTCGAGTCTCGCAACGACTCGGTCGAGTGGCGACGTACTCGGTCGAGTTGGTCAATAACTCGATCGAGGAAGGTCCCGAAAACGAGACAGAACACTTTTCAGAGGTCCGCTCGGTCGAGTCCCTCAATGACTCGGTCGAGTGGCCCTTCTATCGCGTCAAACCGTGAGTTCTACCATGTCATTTGAGTCTTGTTGATGTTTTTTTCGTGACTTAAGTCAATACGTGCCTAATCTATCACGTGAAGTGTCATTCTTTCAAACCATGCATCCTCATATTTACATCATTCCGTATTTATGCAAACCGTTAATATCGTTATACCGTTACTAACCGTTTGTTCTTCTGTCAATTTAATTTTTGTTTATTTTATTGTACTAAAATGAACCCGCATGCTAAAATATAACTTTGACGTTAAGATTTTAGTTGCATTAAATCTATGTAGAAACCCTTTCAATATCTCACATGCTTAGGGAAAACAATGTTTGCATAACATTTTCCCGTTTAACTAACACGCGTATTCAAAAATCATTCGATATCTTAGTAGAGGCCGCTAATGTGCGGGCGGGGTTGGGTGTCCTTTGTGGGCTTCCCAACACGTACCCTCACCCCTTACTCAGAACATCGGTTTCCGGATGCCCGAAACCGTTGGCGCACGAGAGTCATTCAATACACGATAACCGGTAGTGACGGTATCGGTATCGCAATGCAAAGGGACGAGCCCAATAAACTCTGACATCGGAAATGGGTCGTATTTTGTATACGGCCCACTACGACATAGAGTGGGTTCGAACGGGCCCGAACTCCCTCAAAGTTCGGTGGCGACTCCACTTCGATTTAAATTTCAATTCGATCCATTCTCATATGGAGATTCATTCGCCTCCTCAAACCCGCGCGTGGCCGCGTCGGGGTGGACCTATGTCATGTCCACAATATTGCGTCGGCTAATCCAACGCAGTACGCGTCTTCCTGTTGACTGGTCGCGTAAGCTAACGCATTGACTCGACAACATTGCGAGGGATTAGCCGACGCAACCCCTTCCAATTGGGTCGACTTTGCGTCGGCTAATCCCACGCAACCCTTTCACATAGTGGTGCTAACCCAAAATTATTGGCACCTGTTTCATGGAGGCGGATAGCGTCGGTTACTCCGACGCAAGTTAATAGCGTCGAATTAACCGACGCAATGCGACATAATTAACGTACTTGCGTCTGATTTATAATCCGACGCAATACATCCACTGCAGTTTCACCTGTTTATAGTAGTGTGAGAAACTCGATCTCAAACCTCTTGTCATTTTGCAGGTTTGTTCCTTTTTCCACAACCTTCTCCTAGAATGCTCTCACTACTTCTAAGAGTTCATCAACCTTCTCTTCCTTGTTCTCAACCACAGTCACACAATCAAAAATTTCAGACCATAATTCTGCAACCTTTGTTTTTATTCCATCAGATAACCCACAATCAGAAAGACGTGTGCCATTTGCATCAAATATTTCCCTGGATGTTGCAAATTTGTTCCAACGAGGAAGTACATATGAATTAGGTATCCTCTTGACACCTCTTTCTCTCAAGACCCAAAGAGCATGACGACACAACAATACACGCCGATGGAACATCTTACAGGCACAAACAATTTTCTCTTCTGCAGGTGTATAGTCAACTACATATATCCTGTTTCTGAAGTTGTCTTGTATAGAGATATGTTCAACACCATCCTACTTTACAATTTCATCAACACCACAATTGTACATGGATGCCTTTAACTCTTCCTGCAACTCATAGAAGTCAGTTCGTATGTGTGGACATGACATTGGTCCACCCCGACGCGGACACGCGTGGGTTTGGGGAGGCGAATGAATCTCCATATGAGATAGGTCAAATTGAAATTTAAATCGACGTGGAGTCGCCACCGAACTTTGTGGGAGTTCTGGCCCGTTCGAACCCACTCTATATCTTAGTGGACCATGCACAAAGTATGGCCCATTCGGATGTCAGAGTTTATTGGGTTCGTCCCTTAGCATTTGATACCGATACCGACATTATCGGGCACCGTGCATTGAATGACTCTCATGTGCCAATGGATTCGGATGTCCGGAAACCATGGTTCTGAGTAAAGGGTGAGGGAATGTGTTGGGAAGTTCACAAAGAACACCCAACCCCGCCAGCACATTAGCGGCCTCTACTAAGATATCGTTTGATTTTGAAATACGCGCGTTAGTAATACGATGAATGATATGCAAACATTGTTTTGCCTAAACATGCGAGAATTTGAATGGGTTGCTAAGTCGATTTAATGCATCTAAATTTAACGTCAAAGTTGTATTTAGCATGCGAGGTTCGTTTTAGTATAATAAAACAAACAATAAAATAAATCGCTGAAAACATGAACAAACAAGCTAGTAACGGTTTGTAAATTGAATAATCGACATGTATATAATGCAATGCATGGTTTTGAAAGGATTTGACACGGGATTGACTTGACACTTGTTGACCGAAGTCATAAAAATATTTGATCGGGACTCGAAAGATGTTGAAAGACTCACGGTTTTGATGAAACAGGAGCCACTCGATCGAGTCACTGTGGTACTCGACCGAGTGGTCTCGAAAAAAAGTATTATGCCCGATTTTTTGGGGTGCCACTCAATCGAGTGCCACCTGTACGGACTGATGTCCGGTTTATTTTTGCTCTCGAAATTGTTTTTTAGAAAATCGATAATTTCGTTAAGTCGCGTAAAAAATATGATACGATTTATACTCGACTTAAATTTTTGATACTCGTTATATTCGATATTCGATTATGGAATCGATATCAAATATTCGGAGTGATTTTCAGAAAAGATGTTTTGTAAATCGTTTTGAAAATCGAACTAAACAATATGAACTCTCTCCGCGTCGAAATTGTCATATTTTGTTTATGTGACGATTTTCTTAGCATCAACGAGATAAATTTAGTTCTTTTAGATACGATATTCGACTATAGAGTCGGTATCATATTTTAAGAACGTTTGTTTTGTATATATAAATAAAATAGATTGTAGTGATAATATCAGTATTAGAAAAGAAGAAAAAAACGTGATGATGACCCGTATGAAGACGGACGAACGACGACACAAAGAAAAACGAGAGGAAGAGAGAGAGAAAGGAGAAGACGGGATTTGATTTTACACCCTCAACCTACAGGCTTTGTACTCTCGGGACGGGGCTCGTCTAGCTGTGGCTTAGGCACGGGAGCGTCGAGATGATATAGGAAGAGTTATGGTGGTTTATAATTGGGAAGGGATTTGACGAGTTTTGCTCTCGGGTCTATGACGAGTTTTGATCTCGGGTTTGCTACGCTATTTCTTGAGGAAAATCGGAACGGTATTTGTCTATAGTTTGCCTAAAATTGCCTAGAATTTCGGGCTGTGAATTGATGTTGTGAATTGTCGGGAATAGTGTGTTGTTGGATGTAGAAGATGTGTGTAAGGGGGTGTATTTATAGGAGAGGGTATCCGGCTTTGACTAGGAAAGGAACCCGGTCAGGATAGGAAAGAAACACTCACTTTGGATAGGAAAAGGTTGCTTGGAGGGGAAGAAACACTAGTTGGGGTAAAGTAGGATTCCGGTTTTTGGATGGAAAAAGGAATCCGGTTTTGGATAGAAAAAGCTTGCTTAATTCTTTTTCATTGCTGATTTTTTGAAGTATTTGACTCCAAACCAAATTGTCGATGCTTGCGCGGCTGATTTCTATGCCTCGGAAATGCCTTTGACCGGGGTTTGACCCGGTCGCTAAAAGACGGTTTTGCCCTTGGTGTCGGTTTTGACCCAAATTAGTCATATTTGATTGGAAATGACCCACTGGGCCTGAATTTGAGGTTAGTTTTGTGAGATTTGTACTCCGTAAAAAGCCCAAGCCAAATGCTAATGATTTTGAGCCCATATTCGAGTATGTCAAAGCACGTTTGCGTCCGATCATCATCGGGTGTTTTTTGGAAACTACTATAGCCACCTAGCGGCCAAATGTGGGTGTCTACAGAACCCCCACTCTGACTGAGGCTTGGACAAGGTGAAAGTCAGAGTAGCTACCAGGTCAATCGAGGACTAAGACCTGGTAGACTTCCGATCGGGTCGTTTATAGTCCATTAGACTTGCGTGAAAAGGGCCCGCCAGCCATAAGATAGAAATCATACCTGAGTTCTGTTTTCGGGAGTAGCTCCGTGGGACATGTTTTTGAAGCCCTAGGTGTATCTATATGTGGATACATCCCATCTTGAAGCTGCGCGGGAGCTTGACTAAGAAGCCCTGGGTGTGTCTGTTCGCAGACACATCCCGATCCGAAATTACGCTGGAGCCTGCCTAAGAAACCCTGGGTGTGTCCGTTCGCAGACACATCCCGATCCGAAATTACGCTGGAGCCTGCCTAAGAAGCCCTGGGTGTGTCCGTTCCCAGACACATCCCGATGCGAAATTACGCTGGAGCCTGCCTAAGAGGCCCTGGGTGTGTCCGTTTGCAGTCACATCCCATCTCAGAACTATGCGGGAGCTTGCCTAAAAAGCCCTGGGTGTGTCCATTTGCAGACACATCCCCACTCAGAATTATGCGGGAAATCGGACTTGTTGTATAAGTCCTGGGTGCGCCTATATATTTGGCCCATCCCGTGCTATTTAGGGAAAATGCCGCCTTGGGCTTTCCGCTGAGGAGATATATGAGTTGCGCAGGCGCTGGGGAATAAAAACTTGATCTTTCGTTGGGAAGCCACGCTGGTACCTGAAATGTTAGATATGTAGACAGAAATAGCAAATATAGCAGATAGGAAGATAACATACACGAAATGCAATTAGCATCTATAGACTGACTTGCGCTGGGGAAAATGATTTTTGCTTAATTTTGAAATCGAAATCCTGAGAGCAACTCACGTGCTAGGAGATAGGTTTACAAAATTAAAAGGGGTAGAAGAGAAATTGGAAGTTTAAATAGACTGAAATTTGACCTTGTCAAAAAGGGTTTTCTCAAATGGCTAAGTTTAGCAAAATTTTAAAATGAGAATTTGAAAAGACACATACCGACATACTCGACTCTGAACGTGACAGAATGAGTTGACAGACACGACTTGGACTCTCGAGGGGTTGGACCGTGACTCGGTAGGGGGTGGGCCACCTAAGATGACAAAACTCTTAAGTTGCGTTATTCCGTAGCCTAAGCGAGTGACAACACGGTCGAACATCGAAATGGGAAGGATGCGTTGCAGGGGAATTGCAGTAGTCTATAATGAGACTGTTGTAGTCTAGTGCTCTTCTGGATTTTTTATTTTAGGGTACATTCTCAAAGTCGGTATTGCTTCGAGTTCTGTTAGATTCCCATCTTCGACTGAGCCGAGTATTAGGACACGCTATAGAAAGGAGGCTGAATTTCTTTTGAATTTATCTGAATTTTGTGAGTAGATGGAGAACTTCTGCCTAAGAGAAGCCCCCAGGATGACAAAGCGAACTGTTTGAGAACATGACAGTGTCGTGATCGGAATAATGGTGCTTTTTGAATGTGTGTCAATGTGGGTGGTTGTGCCTCTGTTGAAAGGCTGCCTACGTATTCACGTGTAGTGAAATCAAAACAAGCCGTAGTTCAGTGATTGAAAGATATATTATGGTGCCTAGTTTAATAGGGCTTTTTGTGTAACTAGCCACATTGACGGTGTAGGCTAGGTGCATTCCCAATGATGTCTTGATCAAAGGGTTAGAATGGTTAGGATGTTGATCCTGTGACTGTAAGCGTTCTCGGGGGTAGCCCCCAGAGGTGGTGTGAACTATTTGGGCATGCTCTATGCCGACCGCAGGTTGAGTTCCCGTGTTTGGGGTTGGTGACTGGTTTTGATGTTTTTTTTTTGGTGAAATGTGAGGATTTTATTCAACCAAAATTGACTTTACAAGGAATATGTACAGTAAAAAATTTATCAGGACAAGACAAAATAAGCTATCACAGCTCAAACGTTATATCCTATCCAATGGAGAGAAAGAATATCTTCATTTCCGAGAGCGTCCTTTGGATTAAGCTTTATCCGTATCCGTACACTAGTAGTAGCACGAGTCGCTATTTTTTCCAGGCGGAGGATCACACCATCGTAGAGAGGTGAATTGCGTTGGATCCAAATCAAATAGTAACAAGCTTCCAAGAGAGCAGACCGTAATCTGCCAAGAACATACCCGGTTCCAGCAACAAAAACCTGCTGCGGATTCAGGCGAGACACAGCAACAGCGTTTATAACGCGTCTGCTGTAGCAACAGTCGAAGAACAGGTGCAGCTCCGTTTCAGGTTGTAGTTGACAAAGACAGCATAGATCATTCTCAGTATACCCGTAGCTCTGCAGTTTGGTTTTTGTGTTTAACCCTTCATTCAAGATAATCCAAGATATGATGGAATGTTTAGGGACATTTCACTTATTCCAGACAAAATCAACCCAAGTCGGTGAAGGTGCAGGGGGTTGTAACCAAAGATAGCCATCCTTGATAGAATACGTCTTAGTAGGATTGTTCCAGGCTCCATTATTGTATCCATCCTTGAGTTTCTCTTTAACTCAACAGATAGCCTTCCAAGTCCAAGGAGAATCATTCGGAGGCAAGTACTCCTGCCAAGCTTGTGTATTCAAATAGATTGAACTAACCCATTTAATCCATAAGCTATTCCGCTTAGTGTAAATCCAGTTAACTAACTTCCCAATAGCAGCGACGTTTTTGGAAATGTGGTGCTAAGTCGTAAGTGGCTTTGATGTTTTCGAAATCTGGAGCTCGATTTTGTGGAGCTAAGGCTTCGAGGGTAAGGTATTGCAATGTGGTAGGAAAGGGGGAAGTCGAGTAAAAAAGACTCGGACTTTGATCGGGGTAGGTTTGATAATGCGGTATCTGATTTCCATGTCTGGCCCCAATGGTTAGGGTGTATCCTATGGAGCTTGGATCCTCAAAATTCCGGGCTGTCTCTTAGCCTGGGTCTCGAGAATGTCTTGAGGATTGCATTGTGGGAAGGCTAGATGTGGTGTTAGCTGACCAACTTGATTATCTCTCCTATTGGATGGTATGGATATTGATAATTTTTGAATTGACCGTACCCCGGTCAAAGGGGCTTTCACTTGAGTTGACCGATAACCATGGTCATGGGTATTTGATATTTTTTTTTTGGTTAGTTGACCTCTTAGCCCCGGTCATGGGTGCCTTATTTATGACGGCGTGCTTTTTTATTTCGCCCTTTTGCTTTTTCTTGGACTTTTGCTTTTTTTGACCAGTTTTCTCCTCTTTTTTTCTGTTGGTCAAACTAACACCTAAGGTAGGGATTGGTCAGCCTTATTGGAGGGGTATTTATTGTGGGAAAAGGGCTTGCCTCCCGTCTTGAACCCAAACTAGGAGACTACCTAGATTTGTCATAGAATTCGATACCACTCCTGCTAAGGGTAGTTTTGTGGCTTTTCTATACCAGACATGGAATAGGTAAAGGAAAACACAGGTCTCTATTTCCTGCAGTCATTATAGATGTGCCTATAATAGTCACGTGCATGTGCTCACAATGTATGATGATGTTCATCATGTCCTCGAAAACACATAAGGAAAGTATATATGAGAAATAGAAAAGCTGATTTTATTGCATTTTGAAAAGAGGACAGAATACAATTGACTCTGACTCTGATTTGGAAATGAGGATGTAGGGTATCCTAGACTCGAACTAAGAGTTAGACTCGAATCAAATCCGGACTTTCGGATGCTCGGTTGGTTGTTTTTTTAGTAAGGTCCTTGATTGGAGAGAACAACAGGTACCACGACTCGCCTAAACTCGGCTTTGCGCAAATGTGAGAGAGGGAGTCAAACTTGACACGGCCCAGGGTGACGGGATGACAAAGACTCTTGGATCGGGATACCCGAACTTTGACCTAGACAAAGTGACGACCGCGAATTACACTCGAGCTGCAGAAGGGTGAGTCCAAAAATGGGGCGACCGTCTTTGACCGCGTCGCGTGCTCAGATCACCAGTGGTGACATACCCCTAGGTGACTCGAATATTCGTAGGATAGGTACGTCTCAAAAAAGGCATCGTAGGGTACTCTCTAGGGTAACCGTGGTTGACTGTTCGGGTGGAGGACAGCCCCCGAGTGAGACTAAAGACTCTGATAGGACTCAGATGGGGTGACATCTAAGTGACTCGAAAGTGGGGTACGTAAGACAACACGTGTAAGACATGACCCTTAGAGCAACCGTGATTGATCGCCCTGCTGAAGGGTAGCCCCCGAGTGAGAAAAAGCCTGAAAAGGAAATGACTCGGAAAGGACACCTAGACGGGTGACTCGTGAACGGTGGGCCTCCCTTAGGATTCGGCTATGTGGGCCGAATCTTGTTCGAAGTAAGGTCCGTGTGAGACATTCATCAGACTTTAGACTCGAGTGTGTAAACGGGCCTTCCTTTGTAGGAGCATGTCCTACGTAGGTGGGCCATGCCTTAGTCACGACGCTAAACCCGTGATGTAAGATCGCCGGAGTTTCGACGCTAAAGACCTTCGACGACTTACGACACGACCCGACACTGCTAAATACGGGAGGTGCTAAGAAGAGGAAAGTTTTGAAAAGGAAGTTAGAATTCCGAGAAAACCGGTGGATGGCCCGATTTTTCGAAAATCAGAAAAGTGCAATCGGGCCGCAATTTTGAAGGTTTGAAATATTTTTGAATTTTAAAATGGGCAGCATACCGGCTAGAAATAGACTATTTTGAGTAAAATCGTAAGTCCTAAATTCGGTATGCTTCCCGGGTTTTGAAATTGGATATTTTTAATTTTGAAAAATTGAATATCGAAAAAAAGAATTTCCGACAATTTGAAAATTGAAAATGAGATCCCGAAGATTTGAAAATCGAAACCGGCATCTCAAAGATTTGAAAATTGAAAATGGCATCTCGAAGATTTGAAAATCGCGAATGGCATCACGTGGATTTGAAAATCGAAATTGAATTTTGAAAATTCGAAAATCGAATGGTGGATAGGAAATTCAAATTTTGAAATGGATAGCATGCCGGCTAGAAAATAGGCTTGTTTTGAGTCAAATCTTAAGTCTAATTTTCGGCAGCTTTCCGAGTATTTGAAAATTGGATATTTTTTGAAAAGATGCATTTTTGGACTGACGGTTTTTGAAAATCACACGGAAACCAAGCAACAAGTAGTCAGGCAAGCATTATAACGACACCATGTATGCTTTACACTAAGTCTCGGTAGGTCTAAATTGGGTCTATACTAGTGTACATGGCCTTTCCGAGAATTGGGACGGACTTCCTAAGTCGAATTGAGCTTAGAACATGTCGCGAAACCCATACGAATTAGCCATGGACACCTTTGACATATCCATGTTGGAGTACATCAACAGTATAGTGGGACGTCGGTCACCAGTACCGGCCCGGGAAAAGATGGGGTTATGCATGAACCGTAAAACTAAAACGCGTATTATACTAGTCAAACGATTTCTATTCGAGTCTCACCCTGAGGATGCCGATGGTAAGTCAAGCATCAGCCAATTCCTCAGCGGAGTCGCCAAATTGTGGACATGACATAGGTCCACCCCGACGCGGCCACATGCGGGTCGAATTGAAATTTAAATCGAAGTGGAGTCGCCACCGAACTTTGTGGGAGTTCGGGCCCGTTCGAACCCACTCTATATCTTAGTGGGCCATGCACAAAGTATGGCCCATTTGGATGTCAGAGTTTATTGGGTTCGTGCCTTAGCATTTGATACTGATAACGACATTATCGGACACCGTGCATTGAATGACTCTCGTGTGCCAATGGTAAGCTGGTATCCATGACTCATGGATCTGAAATATCTGTTGAAGCCACTCGTGATCCTCAAGATTGTACTTAGTGATAATATCCGGCCACATCTGTTCGAAATGAGTTGGGTTTATATCCTCACCCGAAACAACAACATTCAGGTCCTTATGAAAATCTGTTTCATTGCATATCATAAAACCCACTTTATCTATTACTTTTTGCATGATGTGTCATATGCACAATTTGTGAAATGTGTGGCTTCCAAAAACCTCCTCTACTCCAGCTTTGATTCCCAAATTCTGATCAATGATAATGAATGAAGGAAAACTACCTCCCATTGCCTTTACAAAGTTTTTAAACAGCCAACCAAAGTTGTTACCTGCATCATGCATTGAGAAGTCAGTATAATAAAATTCCTTATGTGCAACACGTATTATCTTCAAAACACAAATAATGACAAAGATAAAAATAAGAAAAGCTTTTACCACTCTCTCTCCCAACAAGGCCAACAGCAAATGTGACACATTTCTTGTGATGATCTGATGGTAGGATTTGTTGTGAGTCCCGCCGTCAATATAAAACCGACTATTCCTAGTGGGTAGCTAGGGCAAGTAGGGTCGAATCCACGGGGACGGTAAAGAGGGTTTGGACTAAGTTCCACCTAAAGACTTGACTAGGTCTCGACTAACTAGGCTAAACTAGAGTGATAGGAAGAGGAGAAGGCTAAGACTACGACTAAGGTGACGGAGAAAAGAAATAAGGAAACGGGCTAGGATTAGGTCGGGATCAAAGGGGTGATGGAATGGTCAAGGAGGAGTAAAGGTGAAGGGGGTAGTCGGGTTATCTAGGTGTAGTCCGGGCTCTCGCTACGTAGACCGACCTAGAGGTTCCTCCTAAAACCCATCTTGGCGACACACATGACAAACGGGGCTACTAGCGTGCTATCGTGGCCTAGGTCGCATCCGGGCTCTCGCTACGTAGACCGACCTAGGGGTCATCCTCACCGGGCTCTCACTACGTAGTGAGGGAACCAAACCCACAAACAAACCGTCACCCACAAGAGAAAAGGCAAGAAAGACAAGCATATGCATCTACATGCCATTCAAGCATTTCAACAAACATGTAACATGCATCAAACCAAGAGGAAACCCAAAACTTCCACCAACATCTCCCACAAACCCTTAATCACCCATTAAACACCCTAATCACCCTACTAACCCTAGAAAGAGTATTACTCAACCATAACTATGCTAAAACTAACAAGAACAAGAGGAATCAACACAAACAATAAAACATGCATATGTGAAACTAACAAGGATGATGAACAAAACAATAAACAAGAACTAAAGATTGAAACTTGATGAATAAACAAGATTAAGATAAGGTAAAAGAAGATTATACCTACTAACAAGATGAATGGAAGAAGGAAAAACTTGCATAAAAGAGAAAACCCAAATACATCACCCAAGGTTGTCAATCTTGGTTGGATTCTTCAAGAATTCCCTTAATACAAGAGCTAAACTAAGATTAAGGACTAATTACCGAGTAATCTACACTAATCTATGCTAAACTATGCTAAAGTAGTCTAGGGTTTATGGGTAATGAAGAACATAAGCTAAGATTACAAGAGGAAGGGTATATATAGGGTTACAATGAGTAGGGAGATGAAACAAGTGACGCGGGTCTGTATCAGACCCTTCCCGGTCGGGAAGGATTTCGGTCGGGAAGGACCCCTTCCCGGTCGGGAAGGCCCCCTTCTCGGTCGGGAAGGCCCCCTTCTCGGTCGGGAAGGCCTCAAAACAGAATTATCTTCAATTGTGCACTCCTTCCCGATCGGGAAGGCATCATCCCGCCCGGGAAGGACCTTGTAGGCCTCCATTATGATCTTTTTGGTCCCTCCTTGGTTCTCATGGGTTTCTCATCGATTCTCGGGTCTCGGCATCGGGTCTCGGAGGCTCGGGATCGGGTCCCAAGGTCTCGGGGTCGAATCCAAGGCGTCGAGTGATCGTTCCTTCGCTTCGTTGGCTCCGAAAAGTGTATGTATTGAGTCGGAATCGCTCCAACTATTCACGAATGGTCTCGGGAACCTGAAACGAGCTAGAGGAAGCATAAGTAGCCCATAAACCGCTCCCAAGGAGCGATTCCACAAGGAAATGGGACCAAAATACAGTAAAATAGGCACTACAAACTACACTTATCAACTCCCCCACACTTAACCCTTATTCGCCCTCGAGTAAGCACAAACTAACTACTAAACTAGCCAAGTGGGTATTAGCGCACCCTACGCCCTTTCAACTCACGCGAGAGCACCTAGAGGATAAGTGCTCTCCGCAAGGCAAGTGAGGTCTTGTGACAAAACCGTGGATGCAACCGGACACAAAAACACATAAACAAACAAACATACAAACAAACAAACAAATGGTTGCACCCAAAAGAAAAGAAATACCGCTTTCCTCAAACAAGCGGTGAAAGGAGCACCGGTTTAGAACTCAAGGCAAGTGACAACGTTCCCGAGCTAGCAATACAAACCAAAATGGACCAAACCCTAATAGTATGACGACAAAGCAACAAAAACGTTGGTAACTTACCTAGGTTCCTCCTAACCTTCTAAGAACGTACTACGGGACGATCGGAGGGATGGAAAAAGGATGAACCACGGTGTTAGTCGACACTGTAGGTAAGTGAGACCCCGCCCCTTTAGCAATGAGCCAAGAGGGTCGTCCCATGTCCGAAACCGCCTAACTAGTCCAAGTAAAAAGGTGGAAATAATTGAAAAGTGAGGGAAGACCGACCTTTGCCGCTATCATCCTTCCTAGGGACTCGGTTCTTTGGTAGGCTCTTCACGGCAAAAGTCGGAAAAAGGCTTATTTTTGTGGGGTTAGGATCTTTTTGTGAGACGATTTTCTTTTGGCATTTTCTCTTTTCTTTTGCATTCTTGCTTTGTATGTTGCCATGCCATTTCTTTTTCTTCTTTTCTATTTTCTTTTTGGCTATTTGTGCCTTTTCTTTTTCTTCAATCTTTCTTTCTTTCATTTTCTTTCATTTTCTTTTCTTTGCCCTTTTGGCTTGATTTGAATGATAGGCATTTCTTTTTGCAACAAGAAAGATGATTTCAACAATTTGCAACTTTATTTGGTGGATATGTGTAGGAGGTAGGGAAATGGGAGAGTAGGGGGCGCGCTTTCCCTCTTCAAACCCACAAAAAAAGGGGGGGAACTTGGACTAATCAAACAATCCCGAACACGGTTACCTAAGGGACGGGACTCGGCAACCAAGGCCTTTTCACACCGTGGGTGGTCATAATGGTCAAAAGTGCAAATCCCGTAGTAAATCCTTAGTAAGCTAGGTGGACTCAAGGTAAAGGACCAACGAAATCATTGATTTAGGGTCATTCTACTAGACTAAAGTCAAAGACTCGATTTATACTACTAGAAAGGGAAAGTAAACACTTGCACACTAGCCTCTAAACCGGGTTTTCGAAAACCTTTTTACACACAAGACACAACTACACACACAACACAAAGACATGACGAAAATGAAAGAAAAAGAGACAAAAGATAACAAAACAAAACAAGGAGAAACAAACACATAAACGAAACAAACACCACCCCGAACATCCAAACAAGCGTCCAAATCAACCGCAAACTTTACAAAGCTCCACCAGAACACACCACATCAAAAACCTTCTCCAAACTTCACAAGAAATAAAGAGGGAAAAGGGATAGAAGATGTTACCGGATGTCTTGAAAGCTTTCCAAAACTAACGGTGATTAAGCAACCTATAAGGAAAAGAGAGGCAAAACACACACAACAAAACAAATATACGACACAACGACGCAAAAGTAAAACACACAAAAGGAAAAATCTTTTTGATTTTTATGAAATTTTTTCAAATTTTTAGGATTTTTAAAGATTTTTCGGAAAAAACTACGAAAATAAAACTAACTACGATAGAATATCGCTCCCCACACTTAAACCGAGCAATGTCCGCATGCTCGATCGTAGTGTGCGGAGAGACAAAAGGAAAGAAATGAAACTACGAAAATAAAGCTAAAAATCAAAAACGAAGATGAAGAAAAGGGTAGAATGTGTCCGGCCGGGGTGTAGTCAAGTCGCCATGGGCCGAGACAAGAAAAGATATGGATGGGGGAAGAAATAAAAAGAAATAAATAAAAGAAAATGGGAGGGGAGGACTAGGTGTTATCAAGTCACCTAACCCGGATTCCGCCCAAATCCGACTAAATCCTAAAAAAGGGTGAAAACCTTGTAAAATTTGGATTTTTCGATTGACTCTCGACGTAGTCACGTCATCGAGAGTCGGGAGCAACCATACTAAGGCCTCGAAGGCCACCAAGACACCATGACTCAAGGGGAAGGGGGCAAACAAGAGAAAACAAGCAATAATAGACTGAAAAGAAAGGATAGTTGCCGTACCCATCGGTTAGCAACTCACTCGCTTCATCGTCTCAATGGTCAATATAAGAACTTTACTTGTCGTCATCATTGTCATCCCGCTTCCAACTTGAAAGTATCGCATGGTTGAGGTAGTAATGGTGTGAGGGGGTGAGATTTGATGTGGGGCTCGGTGTAAAGTGAAGAGGAAATGAAGTGATGGCATGTAAATAAAGCGTAAGGGTCGTATGATATGAACAAGGAGAAGAAGGGAGGTTGGGAGGGGGTGTACAATGGTTGGGTGGACTCAAATGACAAAGAAGAGGCACAAGGGGGAGTAGGGGGCCATCCCGGTCGGGATAGGTGGTCCCGGTCGGGATGACATACCCGTCCCGGTCGGGAAGCTCCCGTCCCGATCGGGATGGCACTCCAGTAAACCCAAAATATGGTACCCTCATCCCGATCGGGATGGATCCTTCCCGGTCGGGATGCTTCACCCTTCCCGGTTGGGATGACTTCTTCCCGGTTGGGACGCTCTCTTCGTGGCTTCCAAAACCCCAAAAGCTGTTCAAAGCTTCAAAAACCCGTTCCCTTGCTCACAATCCATGCTCTATCGATAACCATTCCTCTCTAGGAGTCATCTTCACTTCACCTATCACAATAAACTCAAATACAAAATCAAATTCTCTCCCTCACAACGCTCATCAACAATCCAAATAACAAGAATAACGCAAAACAAAGAGTCATAGGAACAAAATCACAATAAACATAATCACAAACACAAAGCTAAAGAGAAGAGAGGTAGGGGAATGTACAACATGACGGTTCTTAAGGAACTTCGTCAAACCGAGGATGGTGGACTCTCATTCTTCAACCATAGCCCTCAAGGGCATGGAGGAGCAAGTCGAACGCACAACCGACATCATAGAGACGGCCCAAAGAGTGCTCGAGCCTAGCAATCCTCCACGGCCTCCAAGGTGGAGGCAAGAAGTAGAAATCCAACGACCCAACGTCATCTTGCATGTTGTCTCCGGGGTCTATCCATCCTACAAGCCTTACCGATCTCTTCCTCCCTAAGCATCGTCTCCTAGCACAACCAAAGCTCAAAATTCTAGCACAAGTGTCGAAAGGGAGCTTAACCCTCCTCTTATCATCAAGCAAACCCAAGTCATCAACAAGTTCCGGCCCATTATCTTCCAATCCTAAAACATCGCTTCCCCACATCATCAATAAGAAGAGATTTGAAACTCAAGCAAGCGGTTTCAACCCCCTCTAAACCAAGATCCAAATTACATACAAGGGGTTCACAATGCTTCATTGGATTGTCACATATGGGCGACTTGATTTCTTCATTCATGTCCCATGACTTCACAACACTAATCACCTCACTCAACTCATCCCAAAGTTTAACATCCTCCACAATAGTCTCGCAAGAAGCGGCATGAAGCTCAAGAAGAGGGCAAGGGGGATTAAAGGTTCAACAAGTATAGACGGGGTAGACTCTTGACTCTCCTCTATTATAACGGTGTTTTCATCAATGGAACTCTTCAAATTCCCACTATCCTCACCCAATTCTTTACCAAAAACTTCTCCATCAAGGATTATCTCTTCTTTCGCCTCTTCAAGGGAAATTTCGCTACCAAAAGGACCATCATCGGCGGCTTCGTGATTAGGTTGCTCCCTTTGCTCAAGTGAGCACCCTTCATCGAGTTGCGATGTTCGGGATAAAAGCATTACGGTTGATAAGGCTAAAGTCGTATCACCTATATCAAAATAAACCTAACTAACAACTAACAAATAGCTAGCAGCAAGTAAGGGTCGAACAACAGAGAGATGGATGAATATTGCAAATTATCTATAATTGATTCTAAACTATTTAAATTCCGATTTGTTTGGATTTGTTTTCTAAACTATTGCAGTGATGTAAATAAAGGGTTCTAACAATATTAAAAGAGATCTAGGGCTTTCCGGTTTACTATGCAATTAAATTGGGTAAAGTTAATTAATTATTTAATCAATCAATCAAAGTTATTTAGGGCAAAGACACGGCCTCTCGGATCTTATGTCAACCTTAGGATAGATTCTGACGGGCTCTTGCAACTTACCAGATTATCCTACCCACTTACTTGTAAGTCTACCCTTACCAGGCTTTCGATCTTAGGTTCGGGTTCCTAAACATTCAACTAGTTCAACGTCTCAAACTAATCAAACGATAATACAAAACAAGTAGTAAGGCAATAACATATGAATGATTAATCAAATAAGTAATTAAACTAACATCCCTAATTTAATTAACATAGATCCCCTTCAACCCTAGAAGAATAAATTAGCTACTCATGGTAATGGATGAAACGACAAAATAATTGAGCATAATTGAGAATAATATGTAAATAAGAGAAGAGGAAAAAAATACCGATTATGAATAACTGAAAGATTGAGTAATAATAAAAAGCTAAAAAGTACCGCTACAAGCTTGCAGAATTCCGATGCTAATAATAAAACTAAAACTAGAGTTTTCGAATGAATAAAAGTTGTCCTTAAACCTAGCCCTTAAACGGGTATTTATACTTATTACAACCAATTTAATTAGGAAATAGAATATAGTCTAAAATAATCCCGTAGGATTCTAATTAGGACGAAATAAAAATTCTTCGAAAATTAGGAAAGCCCAGCTAACGCATCGTGAACCGCTCGGTTCAAAAACAAACCGAGCGGTACAAAATCAAACCGACCGATTTGAAATCAAACCGCTCGGTACAAAATCAAACCGAACGGTTCACGATCAAACCGCTCGGTACGAGATCAAACCGACCGGTTCGGCATCATACCGACCGGTTCGGCCTTCGTGGTCCGCCTTTATGCCCTTTTCTTCTTGTTTTCTTCCTTTGTAGCTCTTAACTTCGTCTTTTGCTATGTTTCCTGTCAAAACATAAACCATATACCCGGCATAACAAACTACGGATAAAAGTCTACTAAAGTATTCTTAAGGCATGTGAAATCGGTAAAAACGGAGGATAAAGCGAGAATAAATATACACATGAACTGCGTTCATCAAAATCCCCCAAACCGAACCTTTGCTTGTCCCCAACATAAAATGGCTCAGAGCAAATTTTGTCAACATGCACCATCTCAAATCTAAAACCCTCGCAAGCAAATGACACCAAAGCTAAAGAAACAAATTCTAAAGCAAAGATGAAGAGTATAAGAATTCCAAAACCAATCCCCAATTAATATTCAAATGCCAAACTTTCAATTTTGCATAACCATCTATGTCAAGATTTCTCGCAGTTTACACTCAGCACTCAAATAAGGGCAATATTGTGAGTTTATGTAAAATCGGAAAGACAAAACACTCATCTAACTGCGACTTATAAGAACATGCATGCAATCTAACATGATATTAATCTCTACCAACCGTACATATACATTCAATCGGACCAAAACACACGCCGAGGACTTACATATGGATAAAGTGAGGCTAATTGGGTAAGAAGGGGCAAAAATGATTTGGAGATGTGGAGGTAAAAGCCAAGCTAGTCCAACCGTAACCAAACTAAACTCATTCCATTCTCAACCAACTTCAATCAAAGGAATTACAAATAGTACCAAGCACCTTATTTTCAGCCGTTTCATTACCGATTCCGTACCAATAACTACGAAAATATAGAAATCTATTTTCTCATAGCAAAAACACATTCATTTTCTTGTTTCACTCTTTTTTCTTTCAACTATCTCCTTTCTTTTCAAGTACCTCCTTTCTTTTTTTCTTTTCTTTTTTTTTTCTTCAATTCATCATCTTTTTTTTTTCTTCAATCAACAAGACATAGTACCAAATTTCACCCGAAAAAAACAATTTCGTCTAATTAACCAAACTAGCTTGACTGGGGTAGGCAAATATGGCATGTAGTTAATAAACGGGTCAAAACAGGTCAAATTATGGCTATGTGAAGTTTATGGGAATAAGATAAAAGAAAGGGGATTTGCCTCTTATACATGTGTCATAATCACAAACCGAATGCATACAGGTATTTAAGAGATGAATGTCATGCTTATGCAATTTGATGTTACATGTCTCATAAGGAGTACTACTCTCAACCTATAAGAAACTGATCATGGATGTCATCAGTTTAAGGCTCTAAGTCTCACAATATAAGTAGCTTACTTGGCAACAGGTCAATTTACTGATTCGGCATTCAAAACATAATTAGCGACAAGATCAAAGAAATCTCAAACTCAAATAACGGGAAATAAGTGTCAATCACAAGAAAGAGCAAAGAACTAGGGAAAAGCATGCGACAAACGCAATGTCATCATCGCCGACACGACTCTATACTAAAACACAAAAAAATCGAAAAAATATAAATAAAAAACATTTTTTTTTTTTTTTTTTTAAGAATAAAATAAACACACAAAACATCTAAAACATCCCCCAAACCAAATCACACAATGTCCTCATTGTGAACCAATAAAAATTAGGACAAAAAGTATAATAAAGAATGGAGAGGGACAAAAAGAGTAAGAGAAGGTACCGACAAAATATGTACAGCGGATACGTCCCCCAAACCAGCAACTAACCGGGACTAAGAATCAGACCCATACCCATCAATGTCATAATCATCTTCCGGACTAGACACAAGGTCCACGAATTCTCGCCCACCATGCCGGGTTTCATCAGCAAAAGTATTACCTCCATGTAAGGACGCATCATGGCAGGAATATACATCGTCGTGCCCATAGTAGCTGACACCGAGATCATAGTCATACTGTACCCCGAAGTTGGACTGACCAAGAGGAGGTGGACCGGTAGGTCCTCGAAACGAACCGTCAGGACCGAACCAGGAGGGTAAATGATCAGTCGGCTGTAGCTGACCCTGCTGCTGTAGCTATCGGAGATGAGGATAACAGGCTCGCTGTTGGTCGACATACATCGACCTCATCAAATGGAGCATCTCCGTATAACCCGGCGGAGGCGGATAGAAAGTACCTGTGGGTGGGACAAATGGCCTCTGAAAGGGCGGAGAAGGAGGCTGTGGACGAGGTGTCTGAAACTGAGGAGCCTGACGAGAACCTGAACCTTCACCTTGCTCAAAAGTAGTGGACCTCTGTTACCCTGTGGAGCAGCACTGGGGGTAACGGTAAGTAAGTAACTAGGTGTGGCAGGCGGTGGAATATCGTGATCGACTGGTGGGTTCTGCCATAGCTCTGGTAGGGAAGGATCAGGAAGAAGGCGAGATTGACCCGGAGCAAAGTGCCACAAATATTTATTATCAGCATTTACGGAAAACCAACCTGCAGGGAAATCACTAGCTGTATACACAGTTTCCATAGAAATAGGCACCCGGTTATTCTCATCAAAAGTTCCTTGTAATAGAGTCCGAGCAAGCTGAGTCACCAATCCCCCACCAGTAATTGATTTTAATCGTCCCACTTTAGTAACAATTAAACCAAAATGTTTCATGATAAGAGAAGAAATATCTAAATAAAATAAAGGTTGGGATTGGACATTAAGAGCCATCCCTATCAATTCAATCTCAGTTTTGGTCACAGCTCCATGTTCATGACGACCAAAAATTGACCCAGAAACAAATCTTTGCAAAATCCTAATTATAGGATGCTGAATAGCCTGACAGGGGACACGCTTAAATCTAGCAGGTAAAGTTTGACCCGTAATAGAATACCAAAGCTGCTGATGGCTAAAACAATCAGGGGCACTCAAAATATTACCAGGATCCAAGCCAAAAGTATCCCTAAACAGTCTAAGGGGGATGGTATGAGTCTGATTCATCATCCTAAATGTCATCGTAGCAGTAGATTCATTGTACTGAAAACTGCTAAAGAATTCTAGGGTTAAGTCTTTGTAAGTGGGTAAATTCATACTAAATAGACCACCCATACCAGCACTATCAAAAAACTGTTCCATCGACTCATTGATTCCACAACGACGTAATAAAACATGACTAAAAAAACGGGTAGGGGTTACCGGTTTGGAAGCCATGATCAGGAAAAGTTCGCGCTGTCTTTCGGACTCGAAAGTAACTTGTTCATACCCAGCTACTGGTGGGAATTCTGGTGGTGATGATGGTGCTTCCGATGATTCCGTTGCATGTGATGATTCTGGTGGAGAATCTGACCTACGTGCGACGTTCCTTCTTTTCCTTCCGAAAACCATTGTTGAAGATGAAGAGGAGTGATGGTATGGGTGAAGGGAAGGTGGAGAGGAGATCTAATATGGTGGAGGAGTTTTTATGGGGATTTTTTTGGTAGAGAGGGGTGGGAAGGGTTTAGTGAGAGAGAGTGAAATGAGGGAATGGGGGATGGGTGAAGGGATAGAGGTGTATAAGTAATTTCGGAAAAGAGTCCCGCCGTGCGAACCGATCGGTTCAAAATCGAACCGCTCGGTTTGATTGCGTACCGACCGGTTCGTTATTGTACCGCCCGGTTCATCTTCGTACCGCTCGGTTTGATTCTGTACCGAGCGGTTCATCTTCGTACCGCTCGGTTTGATTCTGTACCGAGCGGTTCATCTGCCGTACCTGCTTTATCTTTTTGCAACGAATGTCAGTACCCTCCCTTACTTTCACTCAAAAAATAAAAAATAAAAAATAAAAATAAAAATAAAAATAAAAATAAAATAAAATAAAAATAAAACACACGACATAAAAGAAAAATTACAGAAGTTATACACACGGGTTGCCACCCGAGAAGCGCTGGTTTTTACGGTCCCGCTCGACCGAAATTACCTCAAGAGGAAGGGGTTTGTAGGTAAATCACGTCGATATTACCTACAACTGCATCTTCATGATATAACTTTAATCGGTGTCCATTAGCCATAAAGACTTCTCCCGAGTCATTCTGCACTTTGATTGCTCCAGATTTTCTGACATCGGTAACGGTGTAGGGACCGGACCATCTAGATCTCAACTTACCCGGGAATATGCGAAGCCGAGAATTGTATAGTAAAACTTTGTCACCCTCCTTGAATTGCTTCGGGACAATACGCTTATCATGCCACTTCTTCGTGCGCTCCTTATAGACTCGGGAACTTTCATAAGCACTTAGACGGAATTCGTCCAATTCATTCAGTTGGAGCAATCGCTTCTCCCTACTCAGAGTCGGGTCAAAATTAAGCTCTTTTATTGCCCAAAAAGCTTTGTATTCTAACTCGACGGGAAGATGACATGCCTTACCATAGACTAATCGATAGGGAGATGTACCGATGGGTGTCTTATATGCGGTGCGATAGGCCCATAATGCATCGTCTAGTTTGGTACTCCAGTCCTTTCTTGATCTAGAAACCACCTTTTCGAGAATTGATTTAATTTCTCGATTAGATACTTCCACTTGCCCGCTTGTTTGAGGATGATAAGCCAAACCGGTACGTTGCATAACACCGTATTTGCGTAGCAAAGTGTCTAATCTCTTCTCGTGGAAGTGTGAACCTCCATCACAAATAATAGCTCGAGGAACCCCGAACCTAGGGAAAATTATTTTCTTGAAGAGATTTATAACTACCTTAGCATCGTTTGTAGGACATGCTATCGCCTCGACCCATTTGGATACATAATCCACTGCAACGAGAATATACCGGTTGCCAAATGAAGAAGGAAACGGACCTTGATAATCGATTCCCCATACGTCGAAAACCTCGACCTCTAATATACCGGTTTGTGGCATCTCATGTCGTCTAGAAATATTTCCGGATCGTTGGCACGCATCACAAGTAAGGACAAATTTTTGTGCATCTTTGAATAAAGTCGGCCAATAAAATCCGGATTGTAATACCTTAGCAACGGTGCGAGACGGACCATGATGACCACCATAAGGAGAAGAATGACATCCTTCCAAGACACCTCTTACTTCCCAATCGGGTACGCACTTCCGAAAAATTCCGTCTGCGCATTCTCGAAATAGGTAAGGATCATCCCAATAATACCTCCTCACATCGGATAAGAATTTCTTCTTCTGTTGATAAGTACAATTAGGAGGGAAATAACCACCAACCAAAAAGTTAGCATAGTCCGCATACCATGGCTCGTTGGTAGTTAGCTCGGCAAGGGTGATCGCAAGTAAGGAATCGTCGGGAAAGGAATCATCAATTAATCCGTCTTCATCGAATCTAAGCCGTGATAGATGATCAGCTACAACATTCTCGGCTCCCTTCTTATCCCGAATCTCTAGATCAAATTCTTGGAGTAGTAGGATCCAACGAATTAATCTGGGCTTTGCTTCCTTCTTTGCCAAGAGGTATTTTAGCGCGGCATGATCTGTATAAACAATCACCTTAGAACCTATGAGATAAGTTCGAAATTTATCGAGGGCATATATGATGGCTAACAACTCCTTTTCCGTCGTCGCATAATTAACCTGAGCTTCATCTAAAGTCTTACTAGCGTAGTAAATAGCATGTAAAACTTTATCTTTTCTCTGACCCAAAACTGCTCCTACGGCATAGTCGCTTGCATCACACATAATCTCAAAAGGTAGATTCCAATCTGGCGATCGAATAATGGGTGCTGAGATTAATGCCTCCTTAATCCTGTCAAAAGATTCACGACAAGCATCAGTAAAGCAAAAAGGAGCATCTTTAAGAAGGAGTTGGGTAAGTGGTTTAGCAATTTTTGAGAAGTCCTTGATAAAGAGGCGATAAAACCCTGCATGACCAAGGAAACTCCTAACCCCCTTAACATTAGTAGGACGAGGCAATTGCTCTATCACTTGAATTTTAGCCCGGTCTACTTGAATGCCTTTATCAGAAATTAAGTGACCAAGCACCACTCCCTCGTTGACCATAAAGTGACATTTTTCCCAATTAAGTACCAAGTCAACTTCCTCACAGCGACCTAAAACTTTAGACAGATTCAGCAAACAAGAGTCAAAGTCAGAACCATACACACTAAAATCATCCATAAATACTTCCATAATTGATTCAATGTAATTAGAAAAGATACTAATCATGCATCTCTGAAAAGTGGCTGGGGCGTTACATAATCCAAAAGGCATCCTACGATAAGCGAAGGTACCATAAGGACAAGTAAAGGTGGTCTTTTCTTGGTCCTCGGGGTGAATGGGAATTTGAAAAAAACCGGAGTAACCATCTAGATAACAGAAATACTTATGATGAGCTAATCTTTCTAACATTTGATCAATGAATGGAAGTGGGTAATGGTCTTTCTTAGTGGCGACATTCAATTTCCTATAATCAATGCACATGCGCCATCCTGTAACAATTCGAGTAGGAATTAATTCATTCCTATCGTTTTTTATTACCGTGGTGCCTCCTTTCTTAGGCACCACCTGAACCGGACTGACCCATTTAGAATCAGATATAGCATATATAATACCGGCATCTAGGAGTTTCATAACTTCAGTTTTAACAACTTTCTGCATATTCGGGTTCAGTCGACGCTGACCCTGGATAGACGGTCTATGACCGTCTTCAAGATGAATGCGATGCATGCAAAAGTCGGGAGAAATACCTTTTAAGTCACTTAAACTATACCCTAATGCTTTCTTATGTTTCCTCAATACAGTTAATAAATCAGTCAACTGAGATTCAGTTAAAGAATTACTTACTATAACCGGGTTTAGTTCACCCTCATCGAGAAAAGCGTACCTGAGATTCGTGGGTAACGGTTTAAGTTCAGGTTTTTGTACCTCGACCGAACAAGAATAAGGCAAATCAGAGTTGACGGTCTCGGCCATCTCAGCTTCCTTCAGATCTCCTGCATATAGAAGTGCCTCTATCTCGTCTACCTCAGCTTTCCAAATTCCTCCATCACCTGTATAACTCGATTCACACATTAGTAACTCCAAGGGATCCTTTGTCAAGGATCCGAGTAAAGTGGACTCAATAATGTCATCGACTGAATCAAAGGTGTCTAGACAATAGCATGACTCATCAGTTATAGGGGCTTTTAAAGTTTTATTTAGGTTAAATGTGACTTTATCTTCCCCGACCTAAAGTGTCGAACTACCGTTTTTGACATCAATAATTGCGCCCGCAATGTGAAGGAATGGACGACCTAGAATAATGGGGATGTGTGTATCCTCGGCGATATCTAAGACAACAAAGTCGACAGGAAAAAAGAATTTCCCTACCTTGACTGGAACGTCTTCTAAGACACCTAAAGGTCTCCGGACCGATCGATCGGTCATTTGCAGTGTAATACTGGTACACTTCAATCCCCCCATGTCTAGCTTCTCACAGATAGAATAGGGCATGACACTAACACTAGCCCCAAGATCACATAGTGCATTATCGACAATATGGGTACCTATAGTGCATGGGATAGAGAAACTACCAGGATCCTTAAGTTTCGGAGGTGATTTATTTTGAAGGAGTGCACTGCACTCCCCCGTGAAAGCTATCGTCTCAACCTCATTAAAGGAACGTTTCCTAGAAAGTATGTCTTTCATAAATTTAGCATATGCAGGTACTTGGGTAATTAGTTCAGTAAATGGAACGGTTACCTGGAGATTCTTCACAACGTCCATAAATTTACTAAATTGGCCATCGATCTTGCTATTGCGTTGACGACTTGGGAATGGGAGCTTCACTTGCTGGGCTAGAGTAGAAGAAGGCAGCTCCGATGGACGAACCGATCTGTTTGATTTCGAACCGGTCGGTTCGTCTTTGTCCCGCTCGGTATGATCTTGAACCGATCGGTTCGTTTCTGTACCGGTCGGTTCGTTTTTGTCCCGACCGGTATGTTTTTCGGCCTCTGCTTCCTTTTCAACTTCATCTCTTGTTTCCTTTACAACCTCGTCTTCTGGTTCCGGCATCTTTGGACCATCGTAAACTGTTCCACTCCTTAAAGTAATAGCGTTGATATGTTCATTCCCATGTGGTTGATTACTTTGAGGAGGATTTCCCTGAGGCGGCAAGGTTCCTGGCTGACGTGCAGCTTGAGAATTAGCTAACTGAGTAACTTGTTTCTCGAGCATCTTATGACTTGTCTGAAATTGAGTCATCATATTCATCATCATGTTTCTCAGTTCCGCTATTTCAACGGAGTGTTGGTGAGCATGAGCCTCAAATGGAGGAAGTGGTGGAAACTGCTGTTGATTATTCTGAATTATGTTCTGTCCTTGAGGTCTTGGATTTGATTGATTTCCTTGCATTCGACCGTGAGGAGGCACATATGGTGGATTGCGAGGTGGAGGTGTTGTAGGATTCAACACATTCTGACTTGCATAAGATAATAGAGCACGGTTATAGCCAGGTTGATTCATATAAGGCAAGTTTTGATTCCGTTGGAATGATTGATAAGCATTAACTTGTTCCTGTGTTCCCATGCATTCATGAGCATGATGTCCTGACACTCCACAATCTTCACAAACTATTTCCTGGGTCATAGCATGTACTCGATTCATTCCTTTATCTGAGTTAGATGCTTCATAGGAATCAAACCGCTTAGTCAAAACAGCTAATTGATTAGCGATTGCAGAGTCAGAATCGTTACCATTACCTCGGGTATTACCGCGTGGATTACCCCATCGTGCATGGTGAGATGCCATATCCTCAATAGTCTGCCATGCCTTATCATCATCTACATTAGACTGGAATCTCCCGTTGCAGGCTGAATCAAGAGTATTACGACAATCGTCGTATAGACCGTTATAGAACTGATTGCAAAGGAACCATTCTTTGAATCCATGATGAGGGCATTCTTTGACTATCTTCTTGAATCTCTCCCATGCCTCATGAATATTCTCATGAGGTGTTTGACGAAAATTAGTGATCTGACTTCGTAGAATATTCGTCTTCTGAGGGGGATAATAATGTTTGTAGAAAGCCAATGCAAGAGAATTCCAATCGTTGATTCCAGCTGAGACCTTGTCGAGATCGGTGATCCATTCTCTGGCTGCATCACGTAGAGAAAACATAAAAAGCATCTCCATGACTTGCTCCTGAGTAACTCCTGCAGGAAGGGGAATAGTGGAGCAATAGTCAGTAAAAATTCTCATATGTTTAGCGGGATCTTCCTTAGCATCGCCTCCAAATTGGTTCTTCTCGACCAAGGTAATGAACGCGGGGCGGATCTCAAAGACGCCATTAGTGGCAGTTGGACGGTTGACCAACTTAGGAAGAGCAGTCTGTTCCGGTTCGGAGTGGCTAGCAAGTTTAGGCATCTTGACTAGCGAGGGTGGTAATAGAAGGAGAGGTGAAGAGGGATCGGGAGCGGGAGTGTCCTCTTCAAAGGACTGATATTCCGCGATAAACTCCTGGTGTAGATCTTCCAAAACTGAAAGATCTGTGGTTTCCGCGATTTCCTTAAAGAAATTTCGTGGCTTACGAAGAGTCTTCTCTGGTTCAGGATCAAACGGGTATAATTCTGAACGGGAGCACCTGGGCATAAGCAAGAAACTACAATAAAGAAGTGAGAAACCGTCTCAAGGAATTTGCGAATTCCCTGAGACGAAGAAAAAATAATCTAGAATCTAAAACAAATAAAAAGCAATAAAACAAAACCGTCTCCCCGGCAACGGCGCCAAAATTGATAAGGCTAAAGTCGTATCACCTATATCAAAATAAACCTAACTAACAACTAACAAATAGCTAGCAGCAAGTAAGGGTCGAACCACAGAGAGATGGATGAATATTGCAAATTATCTATAATTGATTCTAAACTATTTAAATTCCGATTTGTTTGGATTTGTTTTCTAAACTATTGCAGTGATGTAAATAAAGGGTTCTAACAATATTAAAAGAGATCTAGGGCTTTCCGGTTCACTATGCAATTAAATTGGGTAAAGTTAATTAATTATTTAATCAATCAATCAAAGTTATTTAGGGCAAAGACACGGCCTCTCGGATCTTATGTCAACCTTAGGATAGATTCTGACGGGCTCTCGCAACTTACCAGATTATCCTACCCACTTACTTGTAAGTCTACCCTTACCAGGCTTTCGATCTTAGGTTCGGGTTCCTAAACATTCAACTAGTTCAACGTCTCAAACTAATCAAACGATAATACAAAACAAGTAGTAAGGCAATAACATATGAACGATTAATCAAATAAGTAATTAAACTAACATCCCTAATTTAATTAACATAGATCCCCTTCAACCCTAGAAGAATAAATTAGCTACTCATGGTAATGGATGAAACGACAAAATAATTGAGCATAATTGAGAATAATATGTAAATTAGAGAAGAGGAAAAAAAATACCGATTATGAAGAACTGAAAGATTGAGTAATAATAAAAAGCTAAAAAGTACCGCTACAAGCTTGCAGAATTCCGATGCTAATAATAAAACTAAAACTAGAGTTTTCGAATGAATAAAAGTTGTCCTTAAACCTAGCCCTTAAACGGGTATTTATACTTATTACAACCAATTTAATTAGGAAATAAAATATAGTCTAAAATAATCCCGTAGGATTCTAATTAGGACGAAATAAAAATTCTTCGGAAATTAGGAAAGACCAGCTAACGCATCGTGAACCGCTCGGTTCAAAAACAAACCGAGCGGTACAAAATCAAACCGACCGGTTTGAAATCAAACCGCTCGGTACAAAATCAAACCGAACGGTTCACGATCAAACCGCTCGTTACGAGATCAAACCGACCGGTTCGACATCATACCGACCGGTTCGGCCTTCGTTGTCCGCCTTTATGCCCTTTTCTTCTTGTTTTCTTCCTTTGTAGCTCTTAACTTCGCCTTTTGCTATGTTTCCTGTCAAAACATAAACCATATACCCGGCATAACAAACTACGGATAAAAGTCTACTAAAGTATTCTTAAGGCATGTGAAATCGGTAAAAACGGAGGATAAAGCGAGAATAAATATGCACATGAACTGCGTTCATCAACGGTTTTCACCGATAACGCATTTAATCGAGCATCCATCGCCTCGGCTTCCCTTTGATATTGGGCCAAGAATTCTTGCATTTGAATGGCCATTTCTTGTTGGCTCCTTTGAAATTGGAGAAATGATTGATATAACTCCAAGTTGGGCGTTCGGTGGTCATTGGGGTTTTGGAGTGCTACTTGGTAGTGAGGTTGAGGTGATTGGTGATATGGTGGGTTTTGGGGAAATTGGCTTCCATATCCTTAAAGCTCATACCCACGGGTTTCTTGATTACCAAATGAAGCTTGGTGGTAGTTCGGAGACATCATGGCATAGTCTCGATACATGGAGGAAGAGGAGTAGCTTGTTGCGGCTTCTATGGGTGGGGAGTTTAGATCGAACCTCATGCTATACTCGAAAATCATGGCTCGTACCAGGTCGAGGACCTCTCAATCCAGCAATCGTCCGTTAAAGCGGTTCTAAGTCGTAAGAAGAAGATGGTCACCACCTCTAGGCACAAACTGTAGACTAAGAGTAAACGTGAGAAGTCTAGTGCTTTTTGGGCACTAGACAAGAAAGAAATAAACTTCACACACACAAGAAGCAAAAAAAAACAAAAAGAAAAAAGAAAACACAAAAACAAAAGACAAAGTCAAGTAAATAGGAAAACAAAGTCTAAACTAGCACCGTCCCCGGCAACGGCGCCAAAATTGATGATAGGATTTGTCGTGAGTCCCGCCGTCAATATAAAACCGACTATTCCTAGTGGGTAGCTAGGGCAAGTAAGGTCGAATCCACGGGGACCGTAAAGAGGGTCTGGACTAAGTTCCACCTAAAGACTTGACTAGGTCTCGACTAACTAGGCTAAACTAGAGTGATAGGAAGGGGAGAAGGGTAAGACTACGACTAAGGTGACGAAGAACAGAAATAAGGAAACGGGCTAGGATTAGGTCGGGATCAAAGGGGTGATGGAATGGTCAAGGAGGAGTAAAGGTGAAGGGGGTAGTCGGGTTATCTAGGTGTAGTCCGGGCTCTCGCTACGTAGACCGACCTAGAGGTTCCTCCTAAAACCCATCTTGGCGACACACATGACAAACGGGGCTACTAGCGTGCTATCGTGGCCTAGGTCGCATCCGGGATCTCGCTACGTAGACCGACCTAGGGGTCATCCTCACCGGGCTCTCACTACGTAGTGAGGGAACCAAACCCACAAACAAACCGTCACCCACAAGAGAAAAGGCAAGAAAGACAAGCATATGCATCTACATGCCATTCAAGCATTTCAACAAACATGTAACATGCATCAAACCAAGAGGAAACCCAAAACTTCCACCAACATCTCCAACAAACCCTTAATCACCCATTAAACACCCTAATCACCCTACTAACCCTAGCAAGAGTACTACTCAACCATAACTATGCTAAAACTAACAAGAACAAGAGGAATCAACACAAACAATAAAACATGCATATGTGAAACTAACAAGGATGATGAACAAAACAATAAACAAGAACTAAAGATTGAAACTTGATGAATAAACAAGATTAAGAGAAGGGAAAAAAAGATTATACCTACTAACAAGATGAATGGAAGAAGGAAAAACTTGCATAAAAGAGAAAACTCAAATACATCACCCAAGGTTGTCAATCTTGGTTGGATTCTTCAAGAATTCCCTTAATACAAGAGCTAAACTAAGATTAAGGACTAATTACCGAGTAATCTACACTAATCTATGCTAAACTATGCTAAAGTAGTCTAGGGTTTATGGGTAATGAAGAACATAAGCTAAGATTACAAGAGGAAGGGTATATATATAGGGTTACAATGAGTAGGGAGATGAAACAAGTGACGCGGGTCTGTATCTGACCCTACCCGGTCGGGAAGGCCCCCTTCTCGGTCGGGAAGCCCTCAAAACAGAACCATTTTCAATTGTGCACTCCTTCCCGATCGGGAAGGCATCATCCCGCCCGGGAAGGACCTTGTAGGCCTCCATTATGATCTTTTTGGTCCCTCCTTGGTTCTCATGGGTTTCTCATCGATTCTCGGGTCTCGAGATTGGGTCTCGGAGGCTCGGGATCGGGTCCCAAGGTCTCGGGGTCGAATCCAAGGCATCGAGTGATCGTTCCTTCGCTTCGTTGACTCCGAAAGTGTATGTATTGAGTCGGAATCGCTCCAACTCTTCACGAATGGTCTCGGGAACCTGAAACGAGCTAGAGGAAGCATAAGTAGCCCATAAACCGCTCCCAAGGAGCGATTCCACAAGGAAATGGGACCAAAATACAGTAAATTAGGCACTACAAACTACACTTATCATGATCTATACCCGTGAAAGGAGAAAAGATCATCTTGTACATATTCTTGTTAAATGTAGTGTCAAAAGACACCATATCACCAAATAACATGTAGTTCTTTATCATTATAGGATCAACCCAAAACAAGCAGTGATCCTTTGCTTATCATCGACATCAAAGTCAAAATAAAAAAAATCACAAATGGATTTCTTTTTCATAAGGATCTCAATGAACATCTATCCATCAGAGTCTTTGATAAACTTCTTTATGTCTCTACTAAAATTTTTAAAATCAACCTTTGATGCACCTACATATTTATAAGCCTTTACTAACTGCTTGAACATCCTGAAAGTTTTCACACCACCTTGGTTCACCATGGAGTTGTCAATGATCATCTTTTTGTGCAAAATGCTGAGTTTCCTTGACTTTTTAAGGTGCATCATTGTGGAAGGTGTATTCAAAAAATGGTTATGTCCTTCATCAAATTCTTTGATTTCATATCACTCGTCAGATTTCCTTTCTAAGATAATTTTAGCCATACAGCAAATCCTTGTTATCGCTCTTCTTTGCTGTTGTCCCTTATGTTCATATGTACCTTCCTTATTGCACACAATGTACTTTTTTATAATGATAACACGTCCACTAATGCGACTAGTGCTCTTCCTACCAATATAGCCACCAGCAGTTGCATACTTGGCATAAAAATCAAATGCTTGTTGCAGTCGAACTTCTTCCAAACCCGGAAAAATTTGACCCACATAAGGTTTCAATTCTTTAGAACAACTTGGGATCTTCAAATTACTGTCAAAATTAGCTTCGGGAGTACCTATGTACATTTAACACATAATAATAAATTCATGTGCAACACATAGTAACTTATCTACATCAAAACAGACACTGCTTTAACTATGTAAAATTTTTCAATATGTACCACAAATATTAACTTATCTACATCAAAACAGAAACTGCTTTAACTCTGTAAAAATTTCAACATGTACAACTGATATTAACTTATCTACGTCAAAACTGCTTTAACTATGTAAAAATTTCAACATATACAACATATATTAACTTATCTACATCAAAAACAGAAACTGTTTTAACTATGTAAAAAATTCAGCATCTACAACAAATACTAACTTATCTACATCAAAACAGACACTGCTTTAACTATGTAAAAATTTCAACATGTACAACGGATATTAACTTATCTACATCACTTATCTACATCAAAACTTCTTTAACTATGTAAAAGTTTCAACATGTACAACAGATATTAATTTATCTACATCAAAACAGACACTACTTTAACTATGAACAATTTTGAACATCCTACACATATTAACTTATCTACATCAAAATAGACACTACTTTAACTACGTAAAAATTTCAACATGTACAACAGATATTAAATTATCTACATCAAAACAGACACTACTTTAATTATGAACAATTTTCAACATGTCCAACACATAATAACTTATCTACATCAAAACAGACGGTGTTTTACATATGTATATCTGTTATATGAGTTATATACAATAAGTTTTAGATGAATCAGTCGCCATTGAAGGTGCAGAATTACTCGCCATTGCAGTCTCAGATGAATTTCAGAGGTTTTCAGACTATAGAGAGAAAGTAGTAATGTTCAAATGACAGAGTTTTAGAAGTTGGAGAGGAGTAGCGCGTGTTTTAGAAGGTGGAGAGTCTTTCAATCTGGACCGTTTGATTAGATTAGATCCTAATCTAATGGTCTAGATTGTGTCATAACGGATGTAAGAGAGTTACACTGTCTCACCGAAAGTAAGTTCACCATATGTAAGTAAGTCTATATTAAAGTTACAGATGACATACGATAAAATTACATCAAAACAGACGGTGCTTTCCATATCTATATTTTTTAAATGAGTTATATACAATAAGTTTCAGATGAATCAGTCGCCATTGAAGGTGCAAAATTACTCGCACTGTAGTTTCAGATGAATTTCATAGGTTTTCAGACTAGAGAGATAAAGTAGTAACATTCGAATGACAGGGTTTTAGAAGGTGAAGAGGAGTAGCGCGTGTTGTAGAAGGTGGAAAGTCTTTCAATCTGAACCGTTTAATTAGATCCTAATCTGATGGTCTAGATTGTGTCATAACGGGTGTAAGGAGTTACCCTGTCTCATCGAAAGCAAGTTCACCAAACGTAAGTAAGTCTATATTAAAGTTACATATGACATACGATAAAGTTACATTAGTTCAAAATTTATATGTAACTATAACATTCAGCACTACTTCAAGTGATAAAGTGCAACTTTAGACCCATCCCGTGTAACTTTAAGCACTTTTTGTGTAACTTTAACAGTGGAACTTATGAACTTATAAGAGTTCTTGACTTTACGAGAACCTACCTCTGTATATATAACTTAGTAATTTTGGTAATAAAACAAGCCTAAATATTAAACTAAGCATATTACTATATTAGTAACATAAATATACTTATGTATAAAAAGAATGTTAGAAAAAAAACATGGTTACCTTAATAGCTTATTATATACTTACTAGGGTTTGCTTGGAATGGGGGTAATACATTAAGGCGTAATGGAGGTTAAGATATGAAAAAAAAAATGGAGGTAGATGATGGATAGTGCACTACAAGAGTTAAAGTCATTGGCGACTGATGTTAGCTACTGACATCTGTCGCAAAAAACAGACGTGCGACCGCCAGCAGTCGCTAAGCGACAGTGGCTACAGTTAGTCGCTTCTAGCAACTGATTTCAGTCGCTAAAAAAGCGCGCGACTGAAATCAGTCGCTAAATTTAGCGACTGAAATCAGTCGCTAGATGCTCATTTTAGCGACTGATTTCAGTCGCTAATGGCGCGATGTGGCATCATTTAGCGACTGATATCAGTCGCTAAATATAAAACTTAGCTACTGATATCAGTCGCTACCGTGCCAGAAATAGACCGGTTCAATTTATTATTTTTCTAGCCAAAATCTGCACAATAAAACAAAGCAACAACCACAATACATCCCAAACATCATTCCAAACGTTATTCCAAACGTTATGCAAGCTTCGTACTCCAAAATTGTCAACCAAGTACGCAAACGTCGTGAATACATACACTAAATTAAGAGTGTTGTTACAAACAGTTTTTTCAACAAGCATTTCTCCCACTACAAATTGTTTTCAATAAATCAACTCAGCCAACAGGAAAACTGGCGGACGCACCACTACCACCGCCACCGAAGGGGTCTCTAGGATCCGGGAATCGGGGAGTGGGGCCGGAGTTGCAGTTATATTGCTGCGTGTTCCTAAGACGCCGTATCTCTTCCAGAATTTGCAGGTTAATGGACTCCTGCGTCTTCAACCTCTCATTCTGCTCCTTCATCTGCTCGGCCATAGCTGCCCGTTGCGCCCTCTCCTCTTGAATTTCCGCCCTCATCTCAGCCATCTCGGATGGTACACACTCGGTCGTCGTAGAATGGGCCCCCCGAACATTGGGTGGTGTCCAGTACAGGGAATGAGCGTTCCCCGTACCGTACACCGCTCCCTTGCGGTATCCCTCCGCGACTCTAAACCAAATTGTGCTCGGGTCCACACCTTCATTTTCGGGCACTCTAGTGGCCGCCAAATACGATCTCTGAAAGAAATAGAAGTCATGATTAGGTTGATTGTTTGAAGGAAAAAAGTAACGAAGTATTGTGTTTGAAACTTACCCAAGTGTCCAAATCCTTCTTCGTGGCGAATGATCGACCGGTGTCATCGTCCCCCTTACTCTTCTCTTCGAGAAATAGCTGCACAGGAGGAGGGAATTCTCCGGTTTTCTTCTTCGCCTGTTGACAGTACATGTAGATTATTCATTTATTTTTATAATGAAAACATTAAATAAGAATCCAATATAAAAATCAAAGGAACGAAAATACTAACGTTCATGGCCCGCTGGTGCATCGACTGCGACCCACCGTAGTGGGTGCACTCCGCCTCTGCCTCGGGGTCCCCTCCCCGCCTCTTGTTCTTCTGAGCCTGGACGGATCTCTTCAGGAACTTCGGGTCGGCTCGCGCTGTTTGAAACTGTTGGATGGCATCACCTACAATTTATACACTTTGAGATAAATAAATGTTTTGAATATATATACAACTTTCTGTTCAGGTACTAACACCAATTTAGTAATCGAACCTCTAAGTTGTTTCTGTAACTTTCCATCGCTTGCCATCTTATACATCATGTCTTTGTATCTTTCCTTTGCGACATCCATGTATCTGTCTCGAACAGCCACCTCGAGACCATCGTTGTAGAAGTGTTTCAACTGCAAGATAGTTTGTTGTCGTTGTATTAGTAATCTGTAAACAGTAACAGATAATTAATAAAAATCAGAAATTGGTGTACCTTGAAGTTGGCAAACCACTTCTCCCGTTGCCACAGAGGCAACTTAGTCCAGCTCGTGCAGTAAGTAGTCAAATCATTCATGAAACTGTCCTTGACACCAGTCACCGTCGCACGAGTACGAAACCTACACCAAAGAGTGAAATAAGATGATGTCTCACAAAAAAAAAAGAAATACAATGTCACACCATGTGGACTCGGGGCCAATGATTAGGCGCCCGTCGTCTGTGTATTGAAGCCCTTCATCCTGGCGTGGTTGCGGTTGTTCTTGTTCCTCATTGCCCTGCACCTCCTCCTCGTCCTCCACTTCCTCTCGCCTGTTTTCTTCTTGGCCTTGCTGCTGTACCCTGTCCCTGCTCCTGCTGCTGCCGCTGCTCGAACTACCAAACCTCAGCCTGCTGCCCAACGTCATATCTGCAGACATGTAATAGTTGAAAGTTAGAAACTGACATCATAATATTGAAATAATCTCGAAAAAAAATATGTAATGCAGATTACTATTTACAAATAATATAACTTACTAAAACTATACCCTACTAAAAATCATCGTCACTGTCGTTGTCATCTTCCACTTGCCTACTCGAACCAACGACGTCCTCTTCCTCGACGTCATCTTCGTCATCCTCGTCATTGACCTCTAAATCATTGGTGTCATCCTCCTCCTCCACCATATCACTAGAAGCACCTTCCTCCTCCTCACTGCCTTCATCGTCTTCAAAATCTTCCCCCACATCCACCTCATTATTGTCATCATCATCATTTGCAAAAAGATTCTCATCAAATGGAGACAATGTTGTACCACTAGAAATGACGTCCTCTTGGAAGAGGTCAGAGTCATAGTGCCCCCGTGGCTTAGTTTTGAACACCGCCCACCACTGGTTTACAGTTATGTCGTTCTTTGTGGTTGGGTAAGGCGCAAAGTACACTTGGTGTGCTTGATGTGCAAGTATAAACGGATCGTACTTGGAGTATTTTTTGGTATGATTAACTTCAACTAGTTTGTACCTTTCATGTACTCTAGTACCTTGCACAGAGTTGTCCTTCCATTCGCATTTAAATACCACAGCTCTATACCCACGATCGTTACCAACATAACACAACTCGAAGATGTCCTCCAATAGACCGTAGTAATCTTCACCCTCAAGTGACGATACACTCACACCGAAATTACATCTACTCCTACTGCTACCATGGGCAAATGTATGGAAATTGTAACCATTAACCGAATACCGGTTCCAAGTTCTAACATTCCATAAAGGACCTAATGCTAGACTCCTAACCAAATCATCCTGAATATTCTCAGAAATTACATGCTCCTTAAGCCATTTAGGAAACTGTTCCTCATGCTTATTCCAAATGTCATCAGCATTTAAATGTGGATTAGCAGCTACAAATTCAGTTACAAATTTTTTCTCGTACGACTCCAAAACTTCACAATTTGATAGCAAGTACAGGTGAGCACGATTGTACTCCTTCTCATCTAATGTCCTCCACCCGCCAGCTGATGACGATCCCTCACCTTCCTTACTTTGAAAAAAGTCTGGTATGTTGGGGTCAATCGTCGTCTCGGGTGTTTCTGGGTTTAGATTCTTGGTTTTGGTGTTCACTTCTTTCTCGAAATACAGAGAACAGAAGTTGGCTATCTCCTCTGTTAAGTAAGCATTACATATGGAGCCCTCAACCCTCGCCTTGTTACCAATTTTTTTCTTCAAATGGTTGAGAAATCTATGACAATCATCAAGCAATTATGTTATTATCAAATTACAGTGTCTAACGTTAGTTAGTGGGTAAAATAAGTAAGTAGTTTAAAGTTCTCACCTCTCAAACGGGTACATCCATCTAAACTGTACCGGTCCTCCAACTTTAGCTTCGTAGGGCAAGTGGACCGGTAGATGCTCCATTGAGTTAAAGGAGGGTGGGAAGATCATCTCAAGTTTGCATAGTATCTGAGGAATTTGATCCTCCAAACGAGTCATGTCGTCATTTGTAACTGTCGACGAACACAAATCTCGAAAAAACTGAGATATCTCAGTGATAGGATTCCAAACACTTTCCGGCAGCATGTGCTTCAACGCCACAGGTAGTAATCGCTCCATGAACACGTGGCAGTCGTGACTCTTCAAGCCTTGGAGCTTCAGGTTCTTAATGTCCACACACCGACTAAAATCGGATGCATACCCATCAGGGAACTTCAGTTTCCCTACCCACTCTAACACGGCCTTTCTCTGAGCCTTATCAAGACTAAACAAGGCCCTAGGCTTGGACTCATCCCGCTTGATATGTAGTTTCGGACGGTCACAAATTTTTTTCAAATCTTTTCGGGATCCTACGGTGTCACATGTCTTACCCTCTACATCCATGACGGTGTGAATCAGTTGCTCAAAGAAATTCTTCTCAATATGCATCACGTCCAGATTATGTCGGAGTAATAAAGTACTCCAATATGGAAGGTCGAAGAAGATGCTTCTTTTAAACCAACCATTTTTCAATTTCTTAAGATCTTTGAACTCTTGATCAGTCCCGTCAACAGTAGATGGGAACTCTGAAATCACCTCCCAAATCTCATCACCTTGGAGACGAATCGGTGCCTCATCTAGCACCACCTCACCCTTCTTGAAAGCTCTCCTATTCTTCCTGTACATGTGACCCTCGGGTAGAAACTGTCTATGACAGTCAAACCAACTAATTTTGCTTGAATTACGTAGGTAGAATGCTTTACTTTCACTCATGCAACAAGGACACGCTTTTTGGCCCGCCGTAGACCAACCGCTCAACATACCATACGCAGGAAAATCGTTTATAGTCCACAAAAGCGATGCTCTAAGCTGAAAATTTTGTTTCAACGACACATCATATGTCTCCACCCCTACTTCCCACAAGTGTTTCAATTCCTCTATCACTGGTTGTAAGTAAACATCCAAGTGGTTTTTGGGATTTTTTGGGCCGGGAACAATGAGAGAAAGGAAGATGAACGGTGGTTTCAGACAAAGCCATGGGGGTAAGTTGTACGGTGTGACCATGACAGGCCAGCATGAGTATGACTTACCGAACTGACCGAAAGGGGCGAAACCATCGGTACACAGCCCAAGTCTGACATTACGGGGTTCCTCAGCAAATTCAGGGTAAATCCTATCAAACCGTTTCCACTCCTCCCCGTCACTAGGATGACACATCTTCCCCTCTACACGAGTTTCTTCTTGATGCCACCTCATTTGTTCGGCAATGGTTTTGGTTGCGTATAATTTTTGAAGTCTAGGGGCGATGGGAAAGTAGGTAAGTCGACTAAGTGATATAGGTTTTTTATGCCTCGCAACACTCTTTCCCTTCTTACCCCTCAAAACAATATTTCCATCTACAGTTTTGTATCTACCCTTCCCACATATCTTATATTCCTCAAGCATGGCATCGTCCTTCCAAAAAAGCATACATCCATCGGGACAAGCATCGATCTTTTGATGCGGAAGTTCAAGACCTTTAACTATTTTTTTGGTGTTGTAGAATGTTTTGGTCATAATGTTGTCTTTTGGGATGAGTTTCTCAATCAACGCAGCGATCCCGTCTACGCACCCAAAAGGTAGGTTATACTCACATTTAAGGGTCACTACCATAGACGCGACTTCTAACAATGTCACATCACACCCTTCATATAATGGCTTCTCCGCAGCCTCTAACATATCAAAAAAAGCTTTCGCTCGTGGGTTTGGCTCTTGTGGGGTTGGTTGGTCATCGTCGTTAGTGTACATGCTCTCATCATTAAACAAATTGCACTCAACCACATCAACAATCATTCCTCTCACCCCGCCCTCATTCTGATCCACCTTAGATTCCTCAAAAGCAGACTTCTCACCATGACAAATCCAATAATAATAATTTGGGCTAAACCCATCTGAGATAATATGTTCTTTAATCAAAATACTATCCAAGAATTTGATGTTCTTACATTTCACACAAGGACACCTAAATCTACCATCTGACGCGTATTCAGGATGAGTCTTAGCGAACTCAAGAAAGCGATTAACACCCTCTAAAAATTCCTTTGTGGGACGTCGTTTCTTATCGAATCTTTCCCCATACATCCATTTTCGTTCCTGTCTCTTCATTTTTTTATCTAAAAAATTTAAGACAATAACCACATACAAATTATTTTCTCTAAAGTAATTTACTAATATATATACACTAGTCAAATATTACGTAAAATTCTCAATTCACCTAAACATAGTACTATTTCCACCCAATTCGTCCATAATTACATCACCAAATTGGCATAATTGTCTTTTACTTCCAAATTCCTAACACATCAAAACACCCCAATTCAATCAACTACTTAACTGCAAACCCTAATTTTATACTAACAATCTACCTAATTCAAATTGGGGAACCTATTGGGCGATTAAAATCCTAACTACACTAAATATTCCAACAACTAAGAAACTATCCAACCCAATAACTAATTTATTTAAATCGATAAAAACAGAAATTAACAAATAATTGAAACTAAATAAAGATAGATAAACATACCTTAAGGAAAATGAGAGAATTGAATAAAGAATGAAGAGGAAAGGAGGAGGGACGAGTTTAGAGAGAGGGGGGAGGGGATTTTAGAGAGATAAAGCGAAATGAGAGAATGAATCGGGGGAGGGGGGGTGTTCGTTAATTTAAAAAAAATTACGACCTTTAGCGACCGAAATCGGTCGCGCGCCACTCTCATTAGCGACCGATTTCAGTCGCTAATTCTGTCGCCATTTCACTAATTTAGCGACTGAAATCGGTCGCGCGCCGATTATTTTAGCGACCGATTTCGGTCGCTAAATTTAATTAATATTTTAAATTTCCGTCTCCTCGTCCAGCTACTAATATCGGTCGCGCGCTGAACTTTCAGTCGCTAAATTAGCCACTGAATTTATCAGTCGCGCGTGATTAGTAGCTACATGAAGTATTTCTTGTAGTGGTGGTGGTGTTTTATAGTGTACAGGGAAGGTGAGAGAGTAATAATTACGTCCATATGGGGGTAATGCATTACTTAAGGGGAGAAGGGAGTAATGTATTACCTCCATATGGGGGTAACTATTCCTTCCTTACCTCCTCTTTTGATACGAAAATAATGAGTATCTAATTAATTATTTAGGAAATCATTAGTACGAATTTTCGATATTTAGTATTTTTCCATATTTAGGAATATATTTGGAATGAGTATTTAATTAGTTTATTTTCTAGTGATATTTAGGAATTATATTATGCTAAAATATTATTTCCATAATTAAGATTAGTTTATTCTAGTAGTATAAATATGAGTCTTTGTATTCGTTATAAAGAATGAAGTTTATGAAAAAGAATTTTGAACCTTTGCGTTGCAATTGTGTTTACCGGTTCGACGAGTTTCGATCCAAACTTTGTTATTGTTTGACGCGTATCAAACATTGACTCGGGTAACAATTAATAGGTCTTAATTGTTCTCACCATTATTCGTCCTATAGGTCTAGGTCGAGTAAATATCTCTTCTTTCACAAAACAAAAACCTCAAAAAAAATCTTCCGCTACGTTACACATACGAAAGCCGTAATTTTCGTACCATAAGTGGTATTAGAGCGTAATTTTCGTATCATATGGTATCAGAGCTTCGGATCTTGATTTTTCTTAAAATCGAGACGCTACTAAGGCGTGTCAAGACCAAGTTATAAGTTGAATCTCCGATTGCGATTGGAATTCAAAGGTTAAATTCGGGCGAGGTAGTTCGAAGGTTAATCGGTTTTGATTGTCTAGTGGTTCTTTGTTGAAACTCCGATTTTTTATTTTTATTTTCAAAAAAAATTATTGTTACTGTTCACGTGTACTGTTCACAGAGCGAGAAAAGAAGAAAAAAAATGTTGAGAATATTTTCGTTGGAAAATACAGACGAGGAAAGTGTGGTTTTTGATCCGACATTGCCACCTATTTTTGATGATTATGGAGATGAGGAAGTCGTTGTTACCTATGTCAAGGAGCCGTGTTATCAACTTGATTATGGTTTTGGCTTCAATCTAGCTTCTAAGACAAATAAACACACTTTTGATCCTATTGAGTTTATTCAGGGTCAAATTTGTTATTTGTTTAACAACGCGGCTCATGAAAAATTATTGTTTACACTTGTGCACGGAGGGTGGTGGGGTGGATGGCACAAGAGACTTCTAAAATTGAAAGGAAAGACTGAGAGTTTGAGTTTATTGCTGGTGATTATTTTCGTTTTCGATCCCGGCGGATTAAAGTTCCAAGAATTGAGGACAATTCTCTTCAAAGGAGGAGGGGATGATACGAAAATAATGAGTATCTAATTAATTATTTAGGAAATCATTAGTACGAATTTTCGATATTTAGTATTTTTCCATATTTACGAATATATTTGGAATAAGTATTTAATTAGTTTATTTTCTAGTGATATTTAGGAATTATATTATGCTAAAATATTATTTCCATAATTAAGATTAGTTTATTCTAGTAGTATAAATATGAGTCTTTGTATTCGTTATAAAGAATGAAGTTTATGAAAAAGAATTTTGAACCTTTGCGTTGCAATTGTGTTTATCGGTTCGACGAGTTTCGATCCAAACTTTGTTATTGTTTGACGCGTATCAAACATTGACTCGGGTAACAATTAATAGGTCTTAATTGTTCTCACCATTATTCGTCCTATAGGTCTAGGTCGAGTAAATATCTCTTCTTTCACAAAACAAAAACCTCAAAAAAAAAATCTTCCGCTACGTTACACATACGAAAGCCGTAATTTTCGTACCATAAGTGGTATTAGAGCGTAATTTTCGTATCATCTTTACACCATAAATTACCACCACTAACCACCCCTCACCCCCATTTTCTTCTCATTTTAAGCTCCATTACCTCTTAATGTATTAACCTCATCCCAAGCAAGCCCTTGAAGTTATTAGAGAATTAGATCAGAGGTTGCTAGATTTTTTATACATTTTGTAGTCTCGAAAATTTTTCACCTCCTTCTTCTAATCAAACACGGCCTCACAAGAGATAATAAGGAGCAGAAATGGTTTTTGATTACCTAAAATTCATACGTAAATTAAGAGGAAACATAAGTGTTTAGGATAATAAAAAACAGGATAGTGTTACTAAATTAACAAAAAATAAGAACTTGATGAATAAATGAAGAACATAAAGGGAACTTAGTATTTAATTTTATTTTGTTAAAGATGTAGTAACTTTTAAAATGATTTGTGAGTTTACTAACTTTGTAAAATGAAGTCTTTGTATATATATACATCTGTGTTTATATATAAATATATATAGTGAAAATCTTAAGAGTCCCTCATAAGAATTGAGTCTCTAAGTCCTCATCCCATCCATTGATTGAGAGATTGATGAACGGACGAGATCCATCACTATATTAAAAAAAAAGAAAAAAAAAGATACTGCTTCCATCAAAATAGGAAGGAATATATTAGAGTAATGTATCATTCATACTGCCATTCATTCATAACAAAAATCACATTCATCATTCTCTCATTGAACCATTGAAATTCTTCTTCGCGCCGCTGCCATTTACTTCCAATCAACACAATCAAGAACACATTCAATCATTAATCGTCTTCTTCGTGCTGCTATAACTTACGTTCGATCAATCCGGCTTAAAATATTCATTCGATGGTGCATGCATATGTAAATCGTAGAACACACAAACGGTGAGTATATGCTTTTTAATTTATACTGAAACGCCATGGAAGTCATTAAGATGCTACTCAATTATTAGTTTTTACAATATGGGAAACTGCATACTATTAGATGTCTGATTCATCATATGAAATTTGCGCACGCACAATATATTGAGTTATTGTAGTTCGCATACTGCGTTACTTTAGTGTAGAGCATATGTTATTTGAATGCCTACCATCTGTTACTTTATATGTCTTGTTACTTTAATACACTCCTGTTGTTACTTTAGTGCTTTTCATATGTTATTGTAGTGCATTGGAGTGTCGTAAGAATTTAGGAAACTGCCATATTTAAAAAAAAAAAAAAAAGAGATACCGTTTCCTATAATAATGGGACGTGATTGCCACCAAAATAGGAAACAATATCAAAGAGTAACGCCTCTCATTCAAACAAATATACTACTTTATACTATCATCCACCATGTTCAACCAAAATAACCTTAATACTGGAAACGCCATGGAAGTCATTAAGATGCTCCATATTATTAGATTTTACGTTTATAGTATGAAAACTGCATATTAAAGGTCTGATCATTATATGAATTCTTTGCACTAACATATAGTCTGTGTTTGTTTAAGGCACATCATATGTTACTTTAATACACACCATATGTTACTTTAATGCCTAACCTCTGTGTATAAGCATCTTCTGTTAATTGAATCCTGTGTTAGTTTAATGTCCTTCATCTGTTACTTTAGTTCTTGTCATATGTTACTTTAATGCATTGGAATAACAAAAAAGGATTTTGAATACAGCCATATTTCAAGTTCTGATTGTTTGTTTGTCGCCACATTTATTGGCGCTGTTCTTATTTTTGTAGTGGACGCAAAGTCTTGTGGATTCAATGTGAGGAGGTACACATTAGAGAATGATGAATGTGATTTTTGTTTGTTTGTGAACCTTTTGTTATAGGGCTATGCCTTGTAAAAGGTTGACTCGGAAAAGACCTCTGGACGGGTGACTTGTGAAAGGTGGGCCTTCCTTAGGATTCGGCTATGTGGGCCGAGTCTTGTTCGAAAGAAGGTCCATGTGAGATATTTCTCAGACTTTGGACTTGAATGTGTAGATGGGCCTTTCTTGGTAGGAGTATGTCCTACGTAGGTGGGCCGTGCCTTTGTCAAATAAGGCGGACTAGGATAGGGAAGAAACTTGTGATGTAAAATCGAAAGAGTTTCGACGCTAAAGACTTTCGACGACTTATGACACGACCCGACACTGCTAAATACGGGAAGTCCCAAGAAGAGGAAAGTTTTGAAAATGGATTATTTTTGAAAACCCGAGAGAACTCGGAAGAGGGGCCCGATTTTTCGAAGAAAAAAAACGGAAAGAGGCATTGGGCCTCGGTTTTGAAAGTTCAAAAGTATTTTCGAGTTTTGAAATGGGCAGCATACCGGCTAAAAATAGGCCATTTTGAGTAAAATCATAAGTCCTAAATTCGGTATACGACCCGGGTTTTGAAAATTGAATATCTTGAAAAAGATGTATTTTTTGAAAAGTTGACGGTTTTTGAAAACGACACGGAAACCAAGTAGCATGTAGTCAGGCAAGCATTATAACGACGCCATGTATGCTTAATACTAAGTCTCGGTCAGTCTAGAAAGGGTCTATACCAGTGCACATAGTCTAGACGTTGATCGACATGGACTTTCTAAGTCGAGTTGAGCTTAGAACATGCCGCGAAACCCACTCGAATCGACTATGGACACCTTTGACATATCAATATTGGAATACATCACGATATAGTGGGACGTCGGTCGCGAGTATCGGCCCGGGAAAATATGGGGTTATGCATGAACCGTAAAACTAAAACGCGTATTGTACTAGTCAAACGATTTCTATTCGAGTCTCACCCTGAGGATGCCGATGGTAAGTTACGCATCAGTTAATTCCCAACGGAGTCGCCAAATTGTGGACATGACATAGGTCCACCCCGACGCGGCCACGCGCGGGTTTGGGGAGGCGAATGAATCTCAATATGAGAATGGATCGAATGGAAATTTAAATCGAAGTGGAGTCGCCACCGAACTTTGTGGGAGTTCGGGCCCATTCACACGCACTCTATGTTGTAGTGGGCCGTGTACAAAATACGGCCCATTTCCGATGTCAGAGTTTATTGGGTTCGTCCCTTAGCATTTGATACCGATACCGTCACTACCGGTTATCGTGTATTGAATGACTCTCGTGCGCCAATGGTTTCGGACATCCGGAAACCGAGGTTGGTAAACCAATATCAATTAATTGAAAATTTACATCATTAAAATTTTCTTATCTTGATTCCGTAAGGAAATAAAAGTAATACGAATTTTTGTACTTATTTGATGGTAATGCTTTAGTGCTTTACCATTGGGAGTGGCGGGTTTAAGAGTAATACGAATAAATTTTTTATTTTTTTCCCGAATTTCACATACCCGCCATTTGCTAAGTCATGTTTATTTCGTACACCGATCCTCAATCCGAACCTCTCAGAGCCCCATTTTGATAATTAGTTTTCATCCTAGAGCCCCGTTTTTTATTTACTCAAGAAGTCAAGATAAGAAAATTTTAATGATTTGAAATTTCAAGTAATTGTTATTGGTTTAGTGGTAAAATCTTTGTCTATTGCATTAGCGGTCGTAGGGTCGAATCCCTTCGTCAACAAATTGATTATTTTGTAACTCACAATTTAAAAAATAACCAGTGAGTTGGTTTGAACCCATAACCTCTAGATAACAATTAAAGCCTTGTACCACTAGACTACACTTGATAATATATCACATTTATATTATCTTATCATTGTTTGTTAAAAAAAAAATTAACCCTAGACCCGCCATTGGGTCTAGGGTTAATTTTATTTTTTTTTCGGGAATTTATTATTTCAAAAACCCGCCATTTCTAATGGCGGGTTCGCTCCGCCTAAACACGAGCCTCACTCGGAACCTCCTAGAGCCCCATTTTGTTAATTAGTTTTCAATCCGACCCGAAACGATAATAAGTTTATTTAAGAGCATTATTTTGAAAAAAATTTCACTTTATACTTCATTTTTGTTCTTGGTTGATACCTACAATTTGTTCTGTATCAAACTGTCTTAATAATATATTTTAAAGTATTTCGAAATTGTTTCAAATTTTGTTTTTGATTTTCAAGCGATCGAAATTTTATGAAAACTTTCATAATTGCAAATATTTTGATTTCCTTGAGAGTATGTACAACGATTTAACATTTGAAAAATAATTTCGTATGTTCAAGTTTTCGTTTTGTTGTCGGTGGACTTTGAATTTGTTATTAAACACGTCTAGCGACTGGTTCAATTTTTTTGTTTTTTTTACTAGCTACAAAACTTGATTTCTCAAGACAATTTTTTTTAATCTTAAAATGAAACATTGTCGAATTTCCTAATCAAAATGTATTACCGTTGTTTCGAAAATGTTATCAGTACTCTCTTTCCCTCAAGTTTGTTTACAAACAATTTTTTTATCATCATTATTTTATAAATAACTTTAACTTGCGATTTTAGTAATTTAAAAGATTTTAAACCTTTGGGTAGTTAAACCCCGTCAATCTTGAGATAAGAATTTCTATAAAGTTTTCTCTTTAAACCAAAATTTTGGTGTGAGTGAAAATCCTCACTTTGTTCAAAATAGGTAACATCGTTTTCTATTATATTTTTGAGTTCCTGCAAGTTTTGGAGACGAAACTTTTTTTTAGTAGGGAAGGTTGTAACACCCCTGATTTTTATATATTAAATTTTATTAATATTTTATTTTGTTTACGATTTAACTCGTATTTCTTAAATAATTATAAAAAATATTCATTTTTTTAAAATCGTTTGAACTCGTAAAATCCTATTACCTCGAAAAGTCAGTTTTATGCTTAAAATGTATCTTACTTTCGTTTCATTCGATTTACTCATTTTATTTCTATTCGAGTTTCCGTTTCGACAGTTTATATTCCCGAGTTTATGTTTATATAACTTGAATTCTTATTTTAAACTCGAAACCCATTTTAATTACCTTATTCGCAAGAATTTTTATTAATATCGAGAAATTGCTATTTAATCTTTTTCTACGCGATTTCGTACATAAGTATTTTTGAAGCGTGATTTTAATACTACTTTCTCGTAAACACGTTCTTATACAAGTTCCGTCTACTTATCATTATTATTATTATTATTTTATTTTTAAAGTGATCCATTTACGATTTTTAGCGCGAATCGGGCTCAGATTGTAGCAGACCCGACCGTTTCCTTCATCAGACTGAGATATTTTCGTAGTTCGGTTGAGAAAGTCAAAACCGACTCCTCTTTTCTCTCCTAATCCTATGCACGTTCTCCTTGCTCTCCTAAACTTGTTTTAACCCCCAACACTGTATTCCCACTTCTCCTCTTCTCTACAAAAAAATTGAACGTACAACATCATTAGTAAACTGTTCTTCAACTTTCTCAATTCCGATCCTTCTCTATATTCAGTGTTCATCTTAATTCGAAGCGTAATCATCGAAACCTATATTCCTTTTTCCTTCTTCTCGATTTTTATGCTAATAAGGTCTTGTACCTTGTTTATATTTTTTTATAGGCTTTCGAGAGCAACCCCGAGGAGGAAGAGTTTATTATTAACTCGGATCTCGCTTAAGTTAACACATGATGGCATGACTCGGTATTGCATGATATTTATGTTGTAGATGTTTGTAGTATCATTTTAAAATAATGATGGCATGACTCGGTAGTTTTTATTATTTTTAACATAATTACTGCATGTTTCAGAATCGATTAGTGTTTTTCAACGATTTAATAATCCTGTTTAAGGACTTTATTTTCGAAAAGTTTGAAAATAGACTACTATTTATTTTAAGTCTATTATATGTCTGTAAAATTTCGTAAATTAATTCCAAGTATGTTTGTCACAATAAATGTTTATGAACAGATGTCGAAATAGTCCACGAATCCGTTAGCTGTTGTAAAACTAATTTAAAACCTTTGATACACTTTGAATTTAATTTAGGTAATTTACCTACATAAACTTTGAAGAGTTTGGTTAATGTTTCGAATTGGTTTTGCTTTAAAATAAATTATTAAACGTATTTTATTAATGAGATACTTTCGGGTGTCGAATTCTGTCAGTTTGTGAAAATACAAAAAAAAAACCATGTTTTATCTGGAATTTGGATTTTCTCAATTTATCCGAAGATTCTTCTCTGGTTCAAGACCTTAGTAGTCTAGGATCATTGATTCTTTTCTCCAGCCTCAGCTTCTTCCGATCCTCTTCTCTTGTAAATTTTCATCTCCATTCTTGTAGTAAATCTTTGTTCTATTATTCTCCTACTTTACCATCTTTCCTCTTGAGATTCTTTGGTTAGACCGGATTCTATCTCACTGAATCCCGTGAAATATTAATGGATGTTTGAGGTTTACTAATTTCTTGGTTACCTACGGTTAAAGAATTGTGAGTTGTGCTCTATTTTCTAATATACTAAGAGCTTTTGAGGATTGAAGTGAGTGGAAACTAGTTGATTAATGGAATTAGGATTGTACTTTAATGGTTGAGCTTGGGTTATAAATTACTGGATCATATAGAGGACTTAGAGTTGAATACATTTTTTTTTGGGACAGTAAGAGCATATCGTATTTTGATAGATACCTTATACCTAACCTAGAAGCAAGCCGAGTGTAATTGATAATATTACTTTGGGGTTCTTACCTAGAGCTTACTTAATGGATGCACCGTGAATGTTTAAGATCATAGATCATTGTATAAAGAGTTAGCCTGAGTGTTGTGGTACCATTACATGCTTTCATTAATGTCTTTAGTAATTCTGGTTGACATAGATTGCCTATGTTTCTTGAGGATTAGTTAGATCGTTGATCGTTGATGTAAGGTTGTATCCTAGGAACTTTGAAGTTGAGTGTCCTAAGCTTGGATAGATCACTCTTAACCTTGAGGAAGAGAAATATCTTGTAGAATCACAGCTGGTTTTACTTTGTGGTTTTGAGAAATATTTTAGTGCCAATCATCCTAATGGAATTTTCGATACCTGTGCACCAATGAGATTGTGGCATCGTTGGGTGATTAAACATATTGTGGTTGCACCGTTGCGATTAGAAATTTGATGACCTTTTAAGAAACCTTAGCCGGATTACGTGGTGATAAGGCTAAAGTCGTATCACCTATATCAAAATAAACCTAACTAACAACTAACAAATAGCTAGCAGCAAGTAAGGGTCGAACCACAGAGAGATGGATGAATATTGCAGATTATCTATAATTGATTCTAAACTATTTAAATTCCGATTTGTTAGGATTTGTTTTCTAAACTATTGCAGTAATGTAAATAAAGGGTTCTAACAATATTAAAAGAGATCTAGGGTCTTACGGTTCACTATGCAATTAAATTGGGTAAAGTTAATTAATTATTCAATCAATCAATCAAAGTTATTTAGGGCAAAGACACGGCCTCTCGGATCTTATGTCAACCTTAGGATAGATTCTGACGGGCTCTCGCAACTTACCAGATTATCCTACCCACTTACTTGTAAGTCTACCCTTACCAGGCTTTCGATCTTAGGTTCGGGTTCCTAAACATTCAACTAGTTCAACGTCTCAAACTAATCAAACGATAATACAAAACAAGTAGTAAGGCAATAACATATGAACGATCAATCAAACAAATAATTAACCTAACATCCCCAATTCAATTAACATAGATCCCCTTCAACCCTAGATAAATAAATTAGCTACTCATAATAAACGATAAAGCAATAAAAGAATTAAGCATATTAAAGAACAATATGAAAATAAGAGAATAAGAAAAAATACCAATTACGTAGAACTGAAAGATTAACGATCTAAAAGTATGGCTACAAACTTGAAGAATTCTAATGCTAATAAAAAAGTCCAAACTAAGCTAATGAATATGAAAGTGTCTTATTAAATCCAAACTAATGAATATGAAAGTGTGAACTAAAACTATTGAATGAGAAAGTGTCCATAAATCTAACCCTAAGGAGGGTATATATACTAATAATGATAAGGACTGTCATTCCTCATACTTTCCTAAAACTAATTAGGAAAGAAATCCCGTAAAATAGGAGTTATGGTAAGTGAAGGAGTCCAAGAATAGAAATCCCGAGAAACAGCCTCAAACCGATCGGTTTGGGCCTGAACCGACCGGTTCAAGGTCGTCCCGACCGGTTTGGGTTCGTCCCGACCGGTTTGGATTTCTCTGCACTGCGCGACGAATTTGAAATGCTTGCTGTTTCTTCGTTACTTGTCGGATTTGGGCGTGTAATATACCGTTGGAAAGCTAAGAGAAAGATCTTTCCAACGCCATAAAAACAGCTCAATCGAAGTTGTAGAACGCAAGTTATTCACGTTTGAAGTTGACTCTTGTTTTCGCGATCGTTCTTTCTTCTCGATTTGCATTTGTTTGAGCCTCCCAACTTATTACTTTGTCGTTTCTTATTATTTCTTCACTTCACCTAACTTTTATTACTTCTTCCTTGTTGATTTCACGGCTCGACTCTCGTCATTGCCCAAATATAGCTCAATCGCCTTCATTTGTCTTGTTTCCTACAAAACGTAAACAAAATACCCGGCATAATAAAGAAGAATAAAAAGCTAGAAAAACGACTCCTAGGACACATAAAACGAACCAAAATAAAGAAAAAGTTGGGGTTAAATATATATACAAAATGAGTTCATCAAATCCCCCCAAACCAAACCTTTGCTTGTCCCTAAGCAAAACAATCATCAAAGAGTATGGACAAGACTTAAAACATTGGCTTAGAGCTAACTTCATCAACATGCAGCATCCCAAATCTAATACTCTAACAAGCGAATGACACCAAGGCTAAAGAAACAAATTCTAAAGCATAAGATGAAGGGTAAAAGAATTTCAAAAATCAAGTTCCAATCAATATTCAAATGCCAAACTTTTAATCTTGCATAACCTTCTATGTCGAGATTCCTCACGGTTTACACTCAGCACTCAAAAAGGGCAATATTGTGAGTTTATGTAAAATTGGAAAGACAAAACACTCACCTAACTGCGACTTATAAGAACATGCATGCAATCTAATATGATATCAATCTCTACCAATCGTACATATACATTCAATCGGACCAAGACACATGTTGAGGACTTACATATGGATAAAGTGAGGGTAATCGGGTAAGAAGGGGCAACACCATTTGGATATGTGGAGGTAAAAGTCAAGCTAGTAAAACCGTAACCAAACTAAACTCATTCCATTCTTAACCAACTTCAATCAAAGGAATTACAAATAGTACCAAGCACCTTATTTTCAGTCATTTCATTACCGACTTCGTACCAATAACTACAAAAATATAGAAATCTATTTTCTCATAGCAAAAACACATTCCTTTTCTTGTTTCACTCTTTTTTTTTTCTTCTTTTCAAGTACCTCCTTTCTTTTTCTTTTCTTTTATCTTTCTTCAATTCATCATCTTTTTTTTTTCTTCTCCAATCAACAAGACATAGTACCAAATTTCACCCGAAAAAAAAAACAATTTCGTCTAATTAACCAAACTAGCTTGACTAGGGTAGGCAAATATGGCATGTAGTTAATAAACGGGTCAAAAAAGGTCAAATTATGGCTATGTGAAGTTCATAGGAATTAGATAAAAGGAAGGGGATTGCCTCTTTTACATATGTCTCAATCATAAACCGAATGCATACAGGTATTTAAGAGACGAATGTCATGCTTATGCAATTTGATGTTACATGTCTCATAAGGAGTACTACTCTCGACCTATAAGAAACTGATCATGGATGTCATCAGTTTAAGGCTCTAAGTCTCACAATATAAGTAGCTTACTTGACAACAGGTCAATTTACTCATTCGGCATTCAAAACATAATTAGCGACAAGATCAAAGAAATCCCAAACTCAAATAACGGGAAATAAGTGTCATTCACAAGAAAGAGCAAAGAACTAGGGAAAAGCATGCGACAAACGCAATGTCATCATCGCCGACACGACTCTATACTAAAATACACAAAAAATCGAAAAAATATAAATAAATAAAAAACGTTTATTTTTTATTTTTAAATTAAAACACACCCAAAAGAAAAATACACAAAACACAAAATATCCCCCCAAACCAAATTACACAATGTCCTCATTGTGAACCAAGAGAAATAAAATAGGACAAAAATATAACGGTAAAGGAAGACACAAAAAAAACGAAAATAAAAAATAAAATAAGCGAGAAAGGGGAAAGGTACCGACAATATATTTATGCTGCAAATAATTTCCCCCAAACCAGCAACAAACATGGGGTGAATTAGACTCATAACCATCAGTATCAAAATCATAGCAGGTCAAGGCTCGTAGGAGTAGATCAAATGTCTGCGCATGCGCTAAACAGAAGCATAAGTAGCACCAAAATACAAATAAGACATCATATAAAATCAATGTTAGGGATCGTCTTAGTTTATCAAACGAGCTGGGCCAATCCTGAACAAGGTGGTCATAGTATATAAGAAGATTAAGACTGCTAATAGGCGGCTCGTAAGGCAAGACGAGATACACACCAAATTTCTCAAATTTCCTCCAAGGCTTATCATCTAGTATAAATTGTACAAGAGAATAGTTAGAACTCTCAAAATCAGTCAAAACATCAATCTTACTTGCCTCGCTTTCTTTAGGAAGGTGGTCTAAATCTGACAAGTCCAAACTCAAACAAATTTGCTTCAAAGAATTATCACAATCCTCCTCATAAATCATAAGCTCAAACAAAGGGTCAAGAGATATCTGATCAAGACAATTAATGGGTGAAAGGGATTCGTCCTCAACATAAGAGAAAAACTCAAATTTCTCTAAAATGGGTTTCTCAAATAAATCATCCTCGATATCCCATCTATCCATATTTTTCCCACTTAAGGAATCATCAAAAAGTGTATTCTCCTTTTCCCTTCGATTTTTCCTCTCTAGCTTAAGATCTTCTCTTTTATTCAATTTCTTCTCCAAAGTGTCATAATTGAAATCAAATGACACTCCCTCAAAATCACACAAATCAAAATCCTTAATGTTGTTCTCAATTAAAAGAGCAATATTTAGAACATCCAAACACACATTATCCTCAAAAAACACACATTCCAACTCAATGGCATTAACATTCACAAAGTCGAGGGAAGGTTGAATTAAAGTGTTTGGTAGTTGGTTTAAAGAAGGATGAGATGGTTCACAAGGATTAAATTCATGAAAATCGACATAATGCATCATATTATCTTTCGTGGGGGATTGGGGAACTTGGATAGATTGAACATTATACACACCATCATCATCATCTTCATCATCAATTATGTTCACAGGAGATGGAGCACTTACCTGAAGGTTATTTGCTACTTCCATAGGCGAACCCGATTGACTTTGTTGCTTTTCGTCGGCTAATTGGGTAAGAGCTAGCAACTGACCTTTTAGAGTCTCTTGATTTTGTAGGAGTTGCGTGAATTGTAGCATCAAAGCCTTGATTTCCGCCATTTCATTATTCCGCCTCATCTCTGACTCAGAACTGTTTCGGGCTAAATATTTAAGGAGTTCCCATCGCTCCTCATAAGGCATATAATTAAACATCCCATCGCAGTTTGCCTCAATATTAGCCCGTCTCTCATCATCCACACCATCATAAATCATATGACACATCTCCCAAATATCAACATGATAGCCACTTTGATAAATAAAATACTCGAGTCTTTCCCAATAAATATGCAGTGACTCATGATTAAATTGAGGAAAGTAGAAGATAGTCATAATGGTTAGACAAATAATAAAAAATATATATATATATATACGAAATAAAATAAATATATATATACACAAAATAATCTAGAACCCAAAACAAATAATAAGCAATAATACAAAACCGTCTCCCCGGCAACGGCGCCAAAATTGATAAGGCTAAAGTCGTATCACCTATATCAAAATAAACCTAACTAACAACTAACAAATAGCTAGCAGCAAGTAAGGGTCGAACCACGGAGAGATGGATGAATATTGCAGATTATCTATAATTGATTCTAAACTATTTAAATTCCGATTTGTTAGGATTTGTTTTCTAAACTATTGCAGTAATGTAAATAAAGGGTTCTAACAATATTAAAAGAGATCTAGGGTCTTACAGTTCACTATGCAATTAAATTGGGTAAAGTTAATTAATTATTCAATCAATCAATCAAAGTTATTTAGGGCAAAGACACGGCCTCTCGGATCTTATGTCAACCTTAGGATAGATTCTGACGGGCTCTCGCAACTTACCAGATTATCCTACCCACTTACTTGTAAGTCTACCCTTACCAGGCTTTCGATCTTAGGTTCGGGTTCCTAAACATTCAACTAGTTCAACGTCTCAAACTAATCAAACGATAATACAAAACAAGTAGTAAGGCAATAACATATGAACGATCAATCAAACAAATAATTAACCTAACATCCCCAATTCAATTAACATAGATCCCCTTCAACCCTAGATAAATAAATTAGCTACTCATAATAAACGATAAAGCAATAAAAGAATTAAGCATATTAAAGAACAATATGAAAATAAGAGAATAAGAAAAAATACCAATTACGTAGAACAGAAAGATTAACGATCTAAAAGTATGGCTACAAACTTGAAGAATTCTAATGCTAATAAAAAAGTCCAAACTAAGCTAATGAATATGAAAGTGTCTTATTAAATCCAAACTAATGAATATGAAAGTGTGAACTAAAACTATTGAATGAGAAAGTGTCCATAAATCTAACCCTAAGGAGGGTATATATACTAATAATGATAAGGACTGTCATTCCTCATACTTTCCTAAAACTAATTAGGAAAGAAATCCCGTAAAATAGGAGTTATGGTAAGTGAAGGAGTCCAAGAATAGAAATCCCGAGAAACAGCCTCAAACCGATCGGTTTGGGCCTGAACCGACCGGTTCAAGGTCGTCCCGACCGGTTTGGGTTCGTCCCGACCGGTTTGGATTTCTCTGCACTGCGCGACGAATTTGAAATGCTTGCTGTTTCTTCGTTACTTGTCGGATTTGGACGTGTAATATACCGTTGGAAAGCTAAGAGAAAGATCTTTCCAACGCCATAAAAACAGCTCAATCGAAGTTGTAGAACGCAAGTTATTCACGTTTGAAGTTGACCCTTGTTTTCGCGATCGTTCTTTCTTCTCGATTTGCATTTGTTTGAGCCTCCCAACTTATTACTTTGTCGTTTCTTATTGTTTCTTCACTTCACCTAACTTTTATTACTTCTTCCTTGTTGATTTCACGGCTCGACTCTCGTCATTGCCCAAATATAGCTCAATCGCCTTCATTTGTCTTGTTTCCTACAAAACGTAAACAAAATACCCGGCATAATAAAGAAGAATAAAAAGCTAGAAAAACGACTCCTAGGACACATAAAACGAACCAAAATAAAGAAAAAGTTGGGGTTAAATATATATACAAAATGAGTTCATCACGTGGTTGAAAATGTGTGTGCCACCTAGGGATTTGAGTGTGCTTAAAGTGTATTTTACCTTCCTAACCCCGATCTACTGGTTATATTAAGAGTATGTTGGTAATCATTTTTGAGGATTTCTTGTCCAAGCATTGTTAATTGGTGGATTTTGTTTAGTGCTCCTTACTCGAGTAACATGGAATATACTTTGAGTTCGAAACTAGTGAAATTTGAATTTTGAGCCTTATCGATTGCGGGTTTAGGTACCTTGTTAACCTTTGGGGATCTTTAATTAGTGAATTTTGGTTCTAAATCATTATGGATTCTCACCGTGTTGATGGAGTAAGTAGGCAAGATTTTGTTTTGGGGTTTGTAGCAGTTGGTGATCTTGGAGGTTGTAGATGGATAAAACAACCTAGTTGTCTGGTATTAATAGACTCGGTGTTTGTTTTGATGGATTTAGGAGTGTGGACATGACGTAGGTCGACCCCGACGCGGCCACGCGCGGGTTTGGGTAGGCGAATGAATCTCGTGCTGAGATTGTTCTCGTGTTCGAAATTTAAGTCAAAATGGAGTCACCACCGAATTTTGTGGTTATTCGGAACCATACGAGCCCACTCTATGTCGTCATGGGCTGTACACAAAGTACGGCCCACTTCGATTTTAGAGTTTATGGGGCTTTTCCCTTTGCATTGCAATATCGATACAGTTTAAACCGGCTTTCGTATATATAGAATGACTCTCGTACGCCAATGGTTTCGGGCATCTGGAAACCAAGGTTCTGAGTAAGGGGTGAGGATACGTGTTAGGAAGCCCACTAAGGACACCCAACCCCGCCCGCACATGGCGGTCTCTATTAAGACATCGTTCGTGTTCGTGTGCGCGCGCTAGTAAAATGATTAAATGATATGCTAACAGCGTTTTCGGGCTAAGCATGTGAATTGTATGTGAACTACGTCATTTAATGCATCTTGAATATGGTCGGAGTAATTTTGCATGCGAGCTTCATTTATAAAGCGATAAGCAAATAAATAAATAAACTCCAAAGTAAACAACGTACAAGTTACGCGGGCGGAAATATAACCCGGCCAATACAAAAATCACGAATAATATACAAACGGAATAGCAAATAATAAAAAAGATAGGAACGGACCCGTATGTAAACTAGACCGTGGACTATGTAGATGGACGAACCCCGATTAAATACACATTGCGTTGTGTATTAAACGAAGGACGGAGACATAGGACCTAAGCGTGATGCTAGCCCGATCCCATGTCTCGATGCCTTGTCCCAACTTATCACGTCGAAAAATCGATCAAAGTTGTTATAGTGTCGCGATATGTATGGGTTTTGAAAAATGGGTTCACGTGATTGACTTTACACGTGTCGACTAAAAGTCGTAAAAAAGACGAGGCTTAAATGTTGCATTTAAGCTCTCGGTTTTCTGGGCTACAGGACCCACTCGGTCGAGTCATGGTCTGACTCGGTCGAGTGTGTCCTCGAAAAGGCTTCTGCCCAGATTTATGGGTGCTACTCGATCGAGTAGCCTACATACTCGGTCGAGTAGCCCCTGTACAAGTGCCAACTCATTTTGTTTCTTTGTTCAAAATCGATGGTTGGCCAAATCAAATACAAATATCGCACGATTTGTATTTAACTTGGCTTCCGGTGCTATAATCGCGTATGCATGCGATTATAATACCGTTATCGGAGTTTTATGAAAATGCCTTTGCTAGATTAGAAATTTTGTATTAGTGACGAAATTGCACCCCTCTACGTCACGACATCGAAACTAATCCTTTCGGATTATGTGATGTCGATTTTCGTGTCAATGGGCTCCGCACGCGATCACGTCACACCCTTGAGTTCATTGGGGCGGGGCTCCTCGAAAGGGCTCCACCTCCATCGTTGCTCGTAAAGGGATTAGACGGACTTTAGGCGATAATTATAGTCAAACGTATTTAAAACCGAATTTTAATACTAGTATATATATACACGGTATGATAATGTGTTAGTGACGAAAAGGTAAAAGTTAGTATACGAGAAATAAATGTTAGAGTTATGTTAAAGTTAGTGTTAGGATACTAGTATAGTTATTATATAGATAATACAAAAACGTAAATGAAAATGAAGTAATAAGGATCGAAATGTGGTTTAGGACACCCTCAACATACATGCTTAGTAGGGACCTCGGAAATGGACTCGTAAATAGCGACGGGATGCCGGAGTATCGAGGATGTACGCGAGTTATGGTGTGTGTATGTGTATGATTCGTCGGTTTTCGAGGGACGAGGGACTCGGTTTTTGTGTGTATTTGCTTAGGGTTGTAGTGTGTAGAGCATGGGAGGGTTAAGGTGAAAATGTAGGGTAATTATGCATTAGGTAAAACTAAAAATGCAAAGGGTTTGAGGGGGTATTTATAGATTTTACCCCACGACCTAGGGTCACTCGATCGAGTGGCCCTGGTGCACTCGATCGAGTGCCCTAGAAAATGGGCCTGATCCGGAAAATGACGCTCCACTCGACCGAGTGGGTCAATCCACTCGATCGATTGGATCAAGAGGATCGAGCTAAAATAGGAAGGAGTTGACTTTGTTTGATTTGATTGCTTTATTTGAATTTTGATTTGGGCGCCAGCTTCTAGAAGTTGAATTTGGCTGATTTGTGTGACGGGTTCGTCCTTGACCGGGTTTTGACCCGGTCGCTAAAAGACGGGTTTGATTTTTGGTGTCGGTTTTGGCCCAAATTAGTCTCATTTTGCTCGGAACGACCCACTGGGCCTGAATTTGAGGTTGGTTTTGAGATATCAGATTTGCACTCCGCCAAATGTCCATGTCGGATATTATTGATTCCGAGCCCATATCCGAGTATACTAAGTCACGTTTGCGTCCGATCATCATCGGGTATTTTGTCGGGAACTGCTATAAACACTAGCTGGTAAAATGCGGGTGTCTACAGAGCCCCCACTCTGACTGAGGCTTGGACAAGGCGAAAGTCAGAGTAGCTACCAGGCCAATCGCAGATTACGACCTGGCAGCCTTCCGGTCGGGTCGTTTATACTCCAGTAGACTAGCGTGAAGGGCTCGCCAGCCATAGGCAGAGGGTCATACCTGTCCTGCTGATGATAGCTCCGTGGGGAGTGAAACTTGCCTCTGGAGGTGTAGGAGTACCCGTATGCTGATACATCATAGCTCTGATTGTAGCATTCTGGGATAAATATTGACTCACGTTGGGGAGTGAAGTAGTTGCGCGGAGACTTGCTTCTGAAGTCTGGGGTGTACCTGTATGCTGACACATAACAATTGCATGTAACACATAGACAAAACACCGACTCGTGCTGGGGAAGATGCTGGATTTTGAAAAGCCGAAAAAAAAATTTTGAAAGAGATTTTTTTTATCGCGAAATTTTTATATCACAAAATTTGTCACAGAATTTTCAGAAATTATCAGGAAAGCTCGGGACAACTTGATTCCTGTTCTGGGTTCTTGTCTGAAATCAGGCTTGCGCATGCTGGGGCCCAGGTTTGCTGAGGAGGCAAGGTGGTTAGGGTTACAGTTAGGGTTTCCTATTATAAATATAGGTTTCCCTGCTTCTGTTTACTGTATCTCGAATCAAAAAACTCCTACTTCTCCTCAAAATCCTTTAGACTTTCAAGAAGATTCAAACCCCTGCCATGGGTATCGATCATCTTACTTCGATGCTTTTTGCCTGGTCCCAATATTTTCGGGACGAGGACAAAGTTCAACTGACCCAAATGGGGATTGTTAGTCTGTTTTCTCTTCGACGTCTGATAATTGATTCACACTTTTTTGGACGCCTGTCTGTCGTTTTGGGATACTACCCATCACGTCTTCGCGTTCCCGCGGGGAGAAATATGCCCTCTTCCCGAGGAGATCGCAGCTATTGGGGGTTGGAGCCTTGTCGCTCGTCCTGTCATCCCTCCGTTCTACCCGGAACCGAGGAGAAGGTTGAGGGATTTCCTGGGTCTGTCTCATGCTGAGACAGATCGAATGGTGCGGGGAAATACTGTTTCCCTCTTTGACTTGGCTAACAAGTTTATGAACAGTCAAGATTTAAGGGCTACCCCTTCTCATAGGCGTAGGGCTTTCGCCTTTTGCATCCTGCACCGCTACGTTTTCGAGGGGATGATGGATGTTGACTCATGCCTAGGTCAAATCAGGCTGATCGGAGTGGTTGACCAGATGGAGACTGATCATAGTCCTGCTTGGCTAGCCACTGGAGAAATCATCATGGGTCTTGATGCTAGGCTACTTGACTCGACCCGACAACTGACGGGGAGCACTCTTATTCTGCAAGTATTCATTTTGCAATTTTTTGTTTCGCGCGATTTCTTGAGGTTCGTAAGTCACTTGATCGAGTGGACCTGTCACTCGATCGAGTGACATCTTCAAAATGCTTCTGCCCATCTGTGGAGGGCTTACTCGATCGAGTCAGATGTTTTACTCGATCGAGTGGCACTCCTGACGAGATTCTGCTTGCCTTTAGAGGGCCTTACTCGATCGAGTCAGACGGTGTACTCGATCGAGTAGGCTGTAGCGGACCACTCCGTTGCTCATGGATTTTGTATATACTTTTTGCAGGTTTGGTTGTCGGAACGTCTGTCGATCATAGAGCACCCTCCGAGCATTCCCAACTACCGCAGCAGCCAATTTAGTTCGAGAGGGCGCCGGATACGCTCAAGTCACCATATAAATCGAGCTTACTGGGATGAGGAGTTGGTGTTCCATGGTGGCCCATTATCAGGTGGACTGTCGCTTGGTGGTTCCTTTCTAAACTGACGGGGCTGGCCAAGAAGGACCAAGCCCGTTACTTGGTGATCTTGTCCCTTGACTGGACAGTTCATATTTACCCGGACCGCATCATGAGGCAGTTCGGTTCGTCTCAGCGCATTCCTGAGACTGAAGCCATTATCAGCGTCTCGCTCCAACTGACAGACGCTATGTGCGACACTTGGTTGCAGAGATGGTTTACTCGTCCTACATGGACTATTCCCAACCCTTGCCAATCCGCTTGGGTTTCTCAGGCTTACGAGAAATGGACTTCCGAGGAATCTAAGGAAGCTCGTAAAGCTCTGAAGGTCGATGAGGCCTTCGAACTGGTCCGTCGGGAAACGGCGAAGGATAATAGGGGATTCTTCGATGAGGGAGAGACCCCTGTTACCTTAGTCCGATTAGAATCGGGTCTTAAGTCACATACTAAATAAGACTCGAGCTAAAGATGCCGGTGCTAGCGGCACGCGGGGGCGGCTAAGCCCCCATACCGATTTGGAACGACGACTTGGGCCAAGGCTGGCGGCCCAGGACCGACTAGGTCCGCGTGACCGGCTTCCTGAGCCTGTGAGAGTCCGACTTAGGCCTACCGAGGTGGATGAGGACTCGAGTTCCAATAAGCGAGTCCGGGCTAAAGAGGTCCCTGTGGTGATTCGGGAACGCTCTCCTCCACGACGTCGTCAGTGGACGGCCAAGGACAAGGGGAAGGGCAAGATGCCCTAAATACTGAGTCCTTAATTTTTATTATTTAAATATTATTATTATTTCTTTTGGAGTGTCGTGTGTTTTTTGTTTTTTTTTTTGGAATTTTGGAATTCCTGCATTTTGTAAGTTCCCCGAGTTTATCGGGGCTTCTTTTTTTTGTGATAATTAATAAAAGAAGTTTATTATTAAACCGTTCTTGTCTTTTCCTGATTGCACTGGTTGCGCCCTTTTGAGGGGCTGCCTACGTATCTGCAATTAGCAGAATCAAACCAAACGTAGTTCAAGCTCAGTAAATTTGCAATCTCGAATTACACCAAGACTATTGGTTCAAGATGTTTTGTGACAGTAGAATAAGTAATTCTAGCTCATTGACTTGCTTTTTTTTTTGTAAAATAAATGATTTTGATAAAATTTGCTAATGACATTGAGAAATGGCTAAGGGTAGTAACGCTTCAGCTGGTCCAGGTTGGTTGGGTTGACGAACTCATTCCCGTCCAGGTCCGTCAGCATTACTGCTCCCCCTGATAGGATCTTCTTTACCAGATATGGCACAGCCCAGTTGGGTTTGAACTTTCCCCTTGGGTCAACTGGTAGTAAAGCTCGAACAGACTTAAGGACTAGATCCCCTTCTTTAATGTTTCTGGGCCTTACCCTTTTGTTGAAGGCCCGCTGGATCCGTTTCTGGTAGATTTGGATGTTGTTGAGGGCGCGGGACCGTCGTTCGTCTAGTAGAACCAACGAATCGTACCGTGCTCGAACCCAGTCAGCTTCGGGTACTTGACTTTCTAACAGAATTCTGAGGGACGGTACCTCTAATTCAACTGGTTGGACTGCCTCCATCCCATAAGTTAGGTAATACGGTGTCGCCCTGGTTGCGGTGCGAATCGACGTCCGGTATCCCCATAGGGCAAAGGTATTTTGTCGGGCCAATCCCGGTAATTATCAGCCATCTTTTTGAATATGGTGACAATTGTTTTATTAGCCGCCTCTACTGCTCCATTCGTTTGGGGACGGCAGGGCGAGGACGTGTGCCTTTGAATTTTGTATTTAGTCAGCAGGGCTACGGTCTCAGCTTGGAAATGAGTCCCGTGATCGCTGATGAATTCATGTGGGATTTCATACCGACATATTATTTTGTTCTGGATAAACTTGGCGACATGTTTAGCGTTGAGAATGCGATACGATTCAGCTTCGACCCATTTGGTGAAGTAGTCGATAGCTACTAAAATGAAACAGTGTCCGCCAGTACCGGAGGGATTTATCTTCCTGAGTATGTCGATACCCCATGTCGAGAACGACCAGGGTGACGTCATGGTATAAAGCAGAGATGACGGCATATGTTGCACATTGCCGAAGATTTGACAGTTGTAACATCGTTTGACATATAACTGGCAGTCAGCTTCCATGGTGTTCCAGTAATACCCGAGCCTCATGATTTTTCGGACTAACATGTGAGCATTCATATGTGGGCCGTTTTCACCATCATGTAGTTCGGCCATTACTTTCTCGGCCTTATATTTATCAACACAAAGGAGAAGAGCCCCCTGCGCCGTCTTTTTGTACAATTGTCCATCATCAATACGGATGAACTGGATGGCTAGCCTCCGTAAGGCTTTCTTGGCTCGACCTTCAGTCCTGGGAGGATACTCTCCGTTTGTCAGGTATTTTAATACAGCCTGGTACCAAGGTTCGGGATCAGTTATCTCGATGTCTTCAATGTCATGAATGTATGCCGGCTCGGACCGTCTTTCGACGCAAATTGGCATACTGGTCATGTGGTCGGAAATATTCAGTAAAGATGCCAATTTTGAGAGTGCATCTGCAAACTGATTTTCTTCCCGGGGCAGGTATATGTACTCCACCTTTTGGAATTGTTTCTCGAGATCCCTTACTCGTGCCTGGTAGGCCACGAGATTAGCATTCCGAGTCTTCCATTTTTGGAGTGCTTGGTTAATGACCAAGGATGAGTCACCATGTACCCGGAGATTTGTGATCCCCAGGTTGGTGGCGGCTTGTAGCCCGTAAATGCATGCTTCGTACTATGCCGCATTATTCGTAACATCAAAGTCCAGTTTGATGGAGACGGGAGTATGCTCCCCTCTTGGTGAGATTAGGAGGATCCCGACTCCGAACCCTCGAAAATTAGATGCTCCATCGAAGTACAAATCCCATATTTCAGCATCGGTATGGAAAATATCTTCGTCTGGGAAGGACCAGGTGTCGGTGTGTCCTTCCTCGGATACCGGACTATCGGCGAGGAATTCAGCTACTATTCGTCCTTTAATAGCCTTTAGTGGTACAAATTCTAGGTCGAACTCGGCCAACATTAGAGTCCATCTGGAAATTCGGCCATTGAGAGTGGGCTTTTCGAAGAGGTATTTGATCGGGTCCATCTTGGATAGAACATGGACCTCATAGCTGAGCATATAGTGTCGAAGCTTCTTGGTGGCGCAGACTAGAGCCAAACACGTCTTTTCGAGCATGGTATATTTGCACTCATACTCTAAAAACTTTTTGCTGATATAATAGATGACTCGTTCTTCGGAGTCAACCGTCTGAGCCAGCATAGCCCCCATGGCTGTCTTGGTCGTTGTTAGGTATAACGACAAAGGCAAACCGGGTTGAGGCGGCATTAAGACTGGCGGAGCAGACAGAATTTCCTTGATCTTGTCGAAAGCATCTTGGCACTTGACATCCCATAGTATCCGTTCCCCTATTTTCAGTTTCTTGAAAATTGGTTCACATACCATGGTTAGTTTGGAAATGAATCGACTAATATACTGGACTTTTCCGAGAAATCCCCTTATTTCTTTTTCGGTTTTAGGAGCTTGCATCTCGGTAATGTCTTTGATTTTAGCTGGGTCGACCTCGATGCCTCGTTGGCTAACGATATGACCCAGTAATTTGCCTGATGTTACCCCGAAACTACCCTTTTGAGGGTTTAGCCTCATGTTGTACTTGCGCAATCGGGTGAAGAACTTCCTTAGGGCGGTGATGTGACCGTCCCGTTCTTTGGACTTGATGATCATGTCGTCTACATAAACCTCTACCTCCTTATGCATCATGTCGTGTAGTAAGGTGGTAGCGGTCCTTTGGTATGTGGCCCCGACATTAAGGAGACCGAACGGCATGACGGTGTAGCAGTAAGTCCTCCAAGGTGTAGTGAAGGTAGTCTTACTCATGTCTTCTTCCGCCATCTTGATCTGATTATACCCGGCATACCCGTCCATGAATGATAGAAGGGCATGATCGGCCGTGTTATCCACCAGTATGTCGATGTGTGGTAATGGAAAATCATCCTTCGGTCTTGCTTTGTTAAGATCCCGAAAATCTACGCATACCCGCACCTTACCGTCCTTTTTAGGAACCGGCACGATGTTTGCAACCCAGTCCGGATACTCGGACACTTGTATGAAGCCGACTTTGAACTGTTTATCGACTTCTTCTTTTACTTTGAGAGACCACTCGGGCCTCATTCGGCGGAGCTTCTGTTTAACCGGTTTACACCCGTCCTTGATTGGTATGCGATGCTCGGCTATTTCCCGGTCTATCCCCGGCATGTCCTTGTAGGACCATGCGAAGACATCTTTGAATTCTCGGAGGAGGCTTATGAATTGTTGTTTCTCCCCGGGATCCAAGAATAACCCTATCTTAAGTATCTGAGGCTCTAAGGTTGTTCCCACGTTTATGGACTCGGTCTCTTCAATTACCGGATTCCGGGATTCCCTTTGCTCTAGTTGCTCGATCAGATGTGGAGGAAGGGGCACCTGTTCGTCGGATTTCTCAATGTCATAGCATAAAACATTTTTGAAAGCAGAATTTAAAAGAGACAAGTCGTAAGCAGAACGGTTGTTATTATTGATTGAAAATTTGGAAAATAGCTCAAAGAGAGTAGCCATCTGATCATTGGTCAATGGCGGAATTGGTAAGGCACTCGGGACAGACCCCGAAGTGCCAGCAGCAGGAATGATAGAAGGGAGAGGGGTTAGAGGAATGACTCTAGCACCGACTTCCCTAGACTCGACCTCAGACTCAGACTCCGACTCAGACTCGGACTCAGACTCAGGCATGTGTCCCTCTCCGGTGATCAGCTTCTAGATCCTCCCTTGACTGTCAGTCCACTTGACAGTCTTCCTCCAGGCCCTGTTTCCCGTCTCGGAACCAACATCCGAGATCAGCTTGGTCGGGTCAAACCTGTTGCTGCGGAGAATCAGGTTGACCAGGTCCTCCTTTGGGGTTGGGACTATGGTGTCTTCTCCGAAGAGCAGCCCCAGCGCGGGCTCAGCATCATCAGCTTCATCAGACTGGATGAGGGCGAACACATCATCCGGGATGTAGTTGCAGTCCCGGGCCGATTGGGTCCCGAGGTGCGCAGCATTGGGTTGGTACAGACCAACCTGGATGGCCCCGAATACCGGTGTGACAAAGTAGTCAAACAACCGTGGGCTGTAAGGGCTCAAGTGGATACCCTTCATGATGTTGCAAGCCTTTTTTATTCCTGCTCGGACAACGTTGCCCGGAGTGGCGGCATAGCCAAGGCCGAAGTGAGAGTCTTCGTCCTTAAGGACCTCGATGATCTTCCTAGCTGGAAGATCGGGTCGAGAGGTAGCCCCCGGAAGATACCCTAGGTTTTGGAGCATTGTGTCAATGCTCGTGGTGAAGTAAGGCCTAAAAAGGTACTCTTCCTCGATCATCCCCACAAAGTCGAACCCCCCAGAGGTCCGCGCGGCCCGTGGCGTTACAGCTAGCCACGGTCATTGGGGTTGCCTCCAAAGTAATAACATTGTCGAGCAAAGGCATCTTGATCTTACGGTGGAGGGTGGAGGACACGGCCTTGACCGCGTGAATCCATGGCCTCCCTAGGAGCAAGTTGAATGATGAGGTGACATCACTCACCTGAAATTCGAGCTCCTTTTCTATCGGGCCTGTTATGATGGTTAGCTTTACGGCCCCAGATACTGTCTTCGGGCTCCCATCAAAGGCTTGGATGGTTTGAGCCGTCGGGACATAATCGGCCTCGGTAATGCCGAGGGCTTTGGCGGTCCTTAAGGGAAGGACATTTACAGCGGACCCTTCGTCGACTAGGGTCATCGGGAGGTATTTCCCTCGGCAGATTACCGTAATGTAGAGGGCGAGATTATGAGAGGCCCCGAACGGTGGCAAGTCGGCTTCAGAGAAAGTGATCATTGGGCCTCCTTCCTTGCTTTTGTCCTTCAAGTGGGGTAGGAGTGTGGCTACCATTTCAGCAGGGGTAGCCAAGGAGTCGATCTTAACTTGACCGAGAGCCTTAGTGAGTGCTTCTCGATGTTCTTGTGAGCTAACCAAGAGTTGCCATATAGTGAGGTCAACTCGGGTCTTCTTTAGTTGCTTCACAATAGCCGTTTCAGCAGTCGGCTCCTCAGGGGAGACTTCCATCCCGAGTGGATCGGTGATGGTGGTCGGGATGGGGATGTCCCTGAAGCTTGTGGCTTGGTAGGGACGACCCAGGTCATTACTGGCCAGGACTCGGGATTTGGCTTCGCAAATCTGCTCAGGGGTAATGGGGACAGTTTCCCCTTTAGTGAGGTAGACATCATCCTCGTCGTCAAACCAGATCCCGTTCACTTGCGGGATAAATGGAGAGATAAGGTGAGAGCAATCAATCACCTCCCCGACAAAGATGGCATGGGAGCTGAAAGGGTTCTCTTTGTTCCTTGGTTTATCTCCGGGTAGCGGGATTTTACCGCTTTCGATCAAGTCCTGGATCAGGTGCTTAAGCTTCAAACACTTTTCGGTATCATGCCCATTGTCCCGGTGGTATTGGCAATAGGCCTGAGCATTGTAGTTCTTGGAGCGTCGCTCGACCGGAACTTCAGGAGTTGGGCCTATCGGTTGGATTAGGCCTTTGGAGGACAGCCTTTGTAAGGCATAGGTATAGGTGGTACCTATATCAGTGAAAACCCGAGGTGGGGTGTTTTTCTTGGACGGGGCATCTAGTAGATTAACCGCGTAAAAAATGCTGCGAGTTGCAGCTTGGGGCTTAGTGGTGGAGGAAGAAGCCCCTTGGTAGCCTTTGCTAGGGGCCTTAGTGAGGCCTTCCAGCCTCAGATCGTCTTCGATCCTCATACCCATTTCAGTAAGGGTGGTGAAATTTGGTATGACGGCGTACCGGAGGTGAACCCGGTAGGAGGGGAGGAGGTTCTTGACAAAAGCCTCCACCAAAGTCTTCTCATTGGGTTTATCGACCAGTTTCACGCTCTCGGCCCTCCAGCGTTGAAGGTATTTAGTAAAACCTTCCTTCGGCTCTTGGGCCATAACCTCCAGAGATCGCATTGTGGTTTGGATCTCGGTGTTGTCAGCAAAGTTCCGAGCACACTTGGTAGCCACATCATCCCATGTAGGGTATTTTTTCGAGTCTAGCCTATAGTACCAGGCCCGTGGGTGTTTCTCAAGAGATGCAGCAAAGAGGTTTTTGAACATGGACGAATCCACTCCCTTGATGGCCATGAATTCCTTGAAGGCCCGTACATGTAGTAACGGGTCTTCAGTTCCCTCAAACATGGGCAAGCCCGTAAGGTTTAGGTTTGCGGGCAGTTTGTCGCTCAACGGGTTGTACTCTCGGCTATTCTCCCGATGAATGTTGTTACTCCCAGCCAAATGGACTTGTTCTTCTAGTCGGCGTACTGCGCTGACTAGTTCAGCTATAGGCCCAGTAGTTTCGGCATTGGGAGTCCTTTGCTCCACTATAGCTAGGCGAGCAACGATGGCCACTTGACCAGCCCTCATTTCGGTCAGTTGGGCTTCGATGTCGGTTTGCTTCTCGATCATGGCGTCCAGAGAGGTTTGCAGACTGTTCAAAGTAGCCATCCTGCGGGCGTGTCTGGTCGGTGGCCTGTCAGTAAGAACACCGCGTAATCAGAAACCGAACCCAGATCTTGGAAAAAAGAAGGAAAAGTACATCCCCAGCGACACTAAGAAGGAAGACTAAAGACTCGAGAAAGACATCTAGACGAATGACTCAATGGGTGGTATAACTTCCTTAGGACTTTGGCTTTGTGGGCCTAATCCTGTTCGAAGGAAGGTCCACGTGAGACTTTTCCCCAGACTTTTGACGCAAGTGTATGGACGAACTTTCCTTTGTAGGGGTATGCCCTACGCGGGTTGGTCGTGCCTTGACAGATAAGGCGGACTCGGGAAAGGGGGAAACTCGTGATATAAGATCAACGGAGCTTCGACTCTATAAACCTTCGATATACTATGCAAAGACCCGACACACGGCTAGACGGTAGGTCCTATAATAAGGAAGGTTCACTAGGAAAGTTGGATGCTTGAAATTTGAATATAAAATGGGTGAATTTCCGAGAGTTCGAAAATTGAAAACGGAATTTCAAAAACCAAGATTTGAATTTTGAAAATTCAGAAAATCGGAATGGTGTCGGAAATTCAAGAATTAAAACGGGCAGCATGCCGACTAGAGAAAAAGGGATATTTTGAGTCAAATCGTTGATCCTAAGTTTCGGCGGCATTCCGAGTTTTTGAAAGTTGGATATTTTTGCAAAGACGGGTCCCGAAACGGACAATATTTCGGGTTTTTCAAATTTGGTATTTTTGGAAAGATGCATTTTTTTTGAAATGACGGTTTTTTGAAAAAAATGACACGGAAACCAAGTAGCACGTAGTCAATCAAGCATTATAACGACGCTTATGTATGCTTTACACTAAGTCTCGGTCGGTCAAAATAGGGTCTACACCAACAACGATAGAATTCTCGTGAATCGGGACGGACTCCCTAAGCCGAGTTGGTCTTAGGACATGCCGCAAAACCCAGACGAGTTCCGCCATCGAAGTCTTTAGCGCACCCACGTAGGAATGCACCGTGGTATAGTGGGACGTCGGTCACAAGTAACCGGCCCGGGCAAAATTTGGGTTATGCATGAATCATTAAACTAATGCGCGCACACTAATATACGAACGATTTCTCTTCGAGTCTCACCCTAGGAACCCCGATGACATGTGGTACATCAGGTATCCCCAGCGGAGTCGCCAAATTGTGGACATGACGTAGGTCCACCCCGACGCGGCCACGCGCGGGTTTGGGTAGGCGAATGAATCTCGTGGTGAGATTGTTCTCGGGTTCGAAATTTAAATCAAAATGGAGTCACCACCGAATTTTGTGGTTATTCGGAACCATACGAGCCCACTCTATGTCGTCATGGGCTGTACACAAAGTACGGCCCACTTCAATTTCAGAGTTTATGGGGCTCGTCCCTTTGCATTGCAATATCGATACCGTTTAAACCGGCTTTCGTATATAGAATGACTCTCGTATGCCAATGGTATTGGGCATCCGGAAACCAAGGTTCTGAGTAAGGGGTAAGGGTACGTGTTGGGAAGCCCACTAAGGACACCCAACCCCGCCCGCACATGGCGGCCTCTACTAAGACATCGTTCGTGTTCGTGTGCGCGCGCTAGTAAAACGATTAAATGATATGCAAACTGCGTTTTCGGGCTAAGCATGTGAATTGTATGTGAACTACGTCATTTAATGCATCTTGAATATGGTCGGAGTAATTTAGCATGCGAGGTTCATTTATAAAGCGATAAGAAAATAAATAAATAAACTCGAAAGTAAACAACGTACAAGTTACGCGGGCGGAAATAGAACCCGGCCAATACAAAAATCACGAATAATATACGGAATAGCAAATAATAAAAAAGATAGGAACAGACCCGTATGTAAACTAGACCGTGGACTATGTAGATGGACGAACCCCGATTAAATACACATGGCGTTGTGTATTAAACGAAGGACGGAGACATAGGACCTAAGCGTGATGCTAGCCCGATCCCATGTCTCGATGCCTTGTCCCAACTTATCACGTCGAAAAATCGATCAAAGTTGTTATAGTGTCATGATATGTATGGGTTTTGAAAAATGGGTTCACGTGATTGACTTTACACTTGTCGACTAAAAGTCGTAAAAAAGACGAGGCCTAAATGTTGCATTTAAGCTCTCGGTTTTCTGAGCTACAGGACCCACTCGGTCGAGTCATGGTCTGACTCGGTCGAGTGTGTCCTCGAAAAGGCTTCTTCCTAGATTTATGGGTGCTACTCGATCGAGTGGCCTACGTACTCGGTCGAGTAGCCCCTGTACGAGTGCCAACTCGTTTTGTTTCTTTGTTCAAAATCGATGGTTGGCCAAATCAAATACAAATATCGCACGATTTGTATTTAACTTGGCTTCCGGTGCTATAATCGCGTATGCATGCGATTATAATACCGTTATCGGAGTTTTATGAAAATGCCTTTGCTAGATTAGAAATTTTGTATTAGTGACGAAATTGCACCCCTCTACGTCACGACATCGAAACTAATCCTTTCGGATTATGTGATGTCGATTTTCGTGTCAATGGGCTCCGCACTAATAAAAATGGGATCAAATGCGTTCAACTATTATTAATCGCGATCACGTCACGCCCTTGAGTACATTGGGGCGGGGCTCCTCGAAAGGGCTCCACCTCTGTCGTTGCTCGTAAAGGGATTAGACGGACTTTTGGCGATAATTATAGTCAAACGTATTTAAAACCGAATTTTAATACTAGTATATATATATACACGGTATGATAATGTGTTAGTGACGAAAAGGTAAAAGTTAGTATAAGAGAAATAAATGTTAGAGTTATGTTAAAGTTAGTGTTAGGATACTAGTATAGTTATTATATAGATAATACAAAAACGTAAATGAAAATGAAGTAATAAGGATCGAAAAGGGGTTTAGGACACCCTCAACATACATGCTTAGTAGGGACCTCGGAAATGAACTCGTAAATAGCGACGGGATGCCGGAGTATCGAGGATGTACGCGAGTTATGGTGTGTGTGTGTGTGTGTGTGTGTATGATTCGTCGGTTTTCGAGGGACGAGGGACTCGGTTTTTGTGTGTATTTGCTTAGAGTTGTAGTGTGTAGAGCATGGGAGGGCTAAGGTGAAAATGTAGGGTAATTATGCATTAGGTAAAACTGAAAATGCAAAGGGTTTGAGGGAGTATTTATAGATTTTACCCCACGACCTAGGGTCACTCGATCGAGTGGCCCTAGTGCACTCGATCGAGTGCCCTAGAAAATGGGCCTGATCCGGAAAATGACGCTCCACTCGACCGAGTGGGTCAATCCACTCGATCGAGTGGATCAAGAGGATCGAGCTAAAATAGGAAGGAGTTGACCTTGTTTGATTTGATTGCTTTATTTGAATTTTGATTTGGGCGCCAGCTTCTAGAAGTTGAATTTGGCTGATTTGTGTGACGGGTTCGTCCTTGACCGGGTTTTGACCCGGTTGCTAAAAGATGGGTTTGATTTTTGGTGTCGGTTTTGGCCCAAATTAGTCTCATTTTGCTCGGAATGACCCACTAGGCCTGAATTTGAGGTTGGTTTTGAGAGATTTGCACTCCGCTAAATGTCCATGTCGGATATTATTGATTCCGAGCCAATATCCGAGCATACTAAGTCACGTTTACGTCCGATCATCATCGGGTGTTTTGTCGGGAACTGCTATAGATACTAGCAGGCAAAATGCGGGTGTATACAAGGAGCCTGAGTCTCGTAGGAGTCGTACTAGGAATCTCGAGATGGTTAATTGCTTCTATAATCCTTGAGAACTCTGTTTGAATCTCAGTTCTTTCTTTCCCTCTACTTCTCTTAAAGTTCTGCTTTCTCGTCTGCTGCCAACCCCTTCAACCCTTATCGAGTTTAAAAACTTTTGTTTTGAATTGTCATTGACCTTGTCTCCATTTATTCGTTAACCTTTTTCATTTGGGTTAAAAGGTTTGACTAATTTGAACATTTGGGTTATCGTGAAATTTATCATTTTTTTTGTAAAAATTTTAGAACTTTATACTTCATTTTTGTTCTTGGTTGATACCTACAATTGGTTCTGTTTCAAAATGTCTTAATAATATATTTTAAAGTATTTCGAAATTGTTTCAAATTTTGTTTTTGATTTTCAAGCGATTGAAATTTTATGAAAACTTTCATAATTGCAAATATTTTGATTTCCTTGAGAGTATGTACAACGATTTAACATTTTTAAAATAATTTCGTATGTTCAAGTTTTCGTTTTGTTGTCGGTGGACTTTGAATTTGTTATTAAACACGTCTAGCGACTGGTTCAATTTTTTTTTTACTAGCCACAAAACTTGATTTCTCAAGACAATTTTTTTTAATCTTAAAATGAAACATTGTCGAATTTCCTAATCAAAATGTATTACCGTTGTTTCGAAAATGTTATCAGTACTCTCTTTCCATCAAGTTTGTTTACAAACATTTTTTTTATCATCGTTATTTTATAAATAACTTTAACTTGCGATTTTAGTAATTTAAAAGATTTTAAACCTTTCGGTAGTTAAACCCCGTCAATCTTGAGATAAGAATTTCTATAAAGTTTTCTCTTTAAACCAAAATTTTGGTGTGAGTGAAAATCCTCACTTCGTTCAAAATAGGTAACATCGTTTTCTATTATATTTTTGAGTTTCTGCAAGTTTCAGAGACGAAACTTTTTTTTAGTGGGGAAGGTTGTAACACCCCTGATTTTTATATATTAAATTTTATTAATATTTTATTTTGTTTACAATTTAACTCGTATTTCTTAAATAATTATAAAACATATTCATTTTTTTTAAATCGTTTGAACTCGTAAAATCCTATTTACCTCGAAAAGTCATTTTTATGCTTAAAATGTATCTTACTTTCGTTTCATTCGATTTACTCATTTTATTTCTATTCGAGTTTCCGTTTCGATGGTTTATATTCCCGAGTTTATGTTTATATAACTTGAATTCTTATTTTAAACTCGAAACCCATTTTAATTACCTCATTCGCAAGAATTTTTATTAATATCGAGAAATTGCTATTTAATCTTTTTCTACGCGATTTCGTACATAAGTATTTTTGAAGCGTGATTTTAATACTACTTTCTCGTAAACACGTTCTTATACGAGTTCCGTCTACTTATCATTATTATTATCATTATTTTATTTTTAAAGTGATCCATTTACGATTTTTAGCGCGAATCGGGCTCAGATTGTAGCAGACCCGACCGTTTCCTTCATCAGACTGAGATATTTTCGTAGTTCGGTTGAGAAAGTCAAAACCGACTCCTCTTTTCTCTCCTAATCCTATGCACGTTAAATATTAAATATTTATGTCTCGAGGCCTAATATTATATATTTTATATAACTCAAATGTTGAACGATTTCTAATTATAATAATACCTATTTTGGAAAGTTAATATTTGAAGAAAGTTTCCCAAATTAGAAAGTTTTCTTTTTAGAACGTTTTGATAATCCTATCGAATTACGACAACGACTTTGTTTTGGAGTTATGGAATAAGGACAAGTGTACCGGTAGAGTAATACAGTCTAGGATATACGTTTTGCCATCAACTATAAAGCTGGTGTGTCTATGCTGAGACACATTGGTCGTTGAACTGAGCATGGTTTGTGTTCAGGAGTGTGTATATTTTGACCTTAAAGTTAGATATCGCATCGTGTAAGTCGCCGTCGGGTTGAACTGGATTACGGTTGGTGTCCAGGAGGGGTGTACATTACTTAAGTCAGGACCTCGCTGCACGCAGTCCTGTTATAGTTGAGTTGCCTAGTTAGAGACTGAAGTCTAATTTGTTTTGACTGAATTCTCGAACCTAGTTTAGTATGATCCTAGTGAAAGTCTATTCCGTTACACTGATTGATTTCCATAACGCCGTTATTATTATTGATTGACATTGATTTGCATGTTGGCAATAATTTTGAAGTTTTTTACCGTATCATTTTAAATGTTTTCCATTTTCAACTATTTTGATATAATAGTAGTTATGCTTTAATATTATGTAATATGGCTGGGAGAACTGCCTGAGTTGCTCCCCACTGAATTGTGGCTGTTATGTTTATAACATGGCAGGTATTATTTTGTTCCGGGGTTTGGTGTGAGCTAGCGAGTGGCGTGGATCCTACCCGCCTGATTTATGTTTACTGAAGGATTGTATGAACCCTTCTAAGAAATTTTCTTTTAGTCCTTTTGTAAAAAGTGACCTTTGTATTGACCGATCGTTCTTTTTGTAAAGTATAGAACATCAGTGTGTTTTAATCCCAAATCTACAGTGTTTCCGCCACTGTATTGCATTAGAATTTATAGGGGATTACAGTTGGTATCAGAGCATCGTTGCTCCCGACGCTTACACCTAATTCTAGGAAAAACACTAGTAAATGATTTGAACATTAAAAAAATATTACTGAGAGATGGGTAGAAACAAAGTAAAGACTTAATTGTTAGGCTTACATGTTTCTGTAACTCAATGATTAGCATTGAATGTTTGTTTTATCTGTCCAAGAAAAAGATGAGTTGACAAGATAATTGACGTGATGCTGCTCCAATTGGGACAAACCTACTTAGCAGTCTCAACATCCGTTGACTCGAGTAGACGACTTGGTGCTACAAAGAAGATACAAGGGTGACTTTCAGCCCAGCTTTAGTTTGCTCTACCTACAGGCTAGATGACCAAGAGTAGAATTTGGTTCCATAATGGTGCAGCAGACTCAGATGTGATTTCACTTTGGATCCAGATGGTGTGACCCAAAGCCAGTGTGCTCGTTTCTCTACTAGAAGATGAAGAAACCTGACGAGATTCCCTCGTGAACTCTGGAGGCCCGAAGATTCTTCTCTGGTTCAAGACCTTAGTAGTCTAGGATCATTGATTCTTTTCTCCAGCCTCACCTTCTTCCGATCCTCTTCTCTTGTAAATTTTCATCTCCATTCTTGTAGTAAATCTTTGTTCTATTATTCTCCTACTTTACCATCTTTCCTCTTGAGATTCTTTGGTTAGACCGGATTCTATCTCACTGAATCCCGTGAAATATTAATGGATGTTTGAGGTTTACTAATTTCTTGGTTACCTACGGTTTAAGAATTGTGAGTTGTGCTCTATTTTCTAATATACTAAGAGCTTTTGAGGATTGAAGTAAGTGGAAACTAGTTGATTAATGGAATTAGGATTGTACTTTAATGGTTGAGCTTGGGTTATAAATTACTGGATCATATAGAGGACTTAGAGTTGAATACAATTTTTTTTTGGACAGTAAGAGCAGATCGTATTATGATAGATACCTTATACCTAACCTAGAAGCAAGCCGAGTGTAATTGATAATATTACTTTGGGGTTCTTACCTAGAGCTTACTTAATGGATGCACCGTGAATGTTTAGGATCATAGATCATTGTATAAAGAGTTAGCTTGAGTGTTGTGGTACCATTACATGCTTTCATTAATGTCTTTAGTAATTCTGGTTGACATAGATTGCCTTTGTTTCTTGAGGATTAGTTAGATCGTTGATCGTTGATGTAAGGTTGTATCGTAGGAACTTTGCAGTTGAGTGTCCTAAGCTTGGATAGATCACTCTTAACCTTGAGGAAGAGAAATATCTTGTAGAATCACAGCTGGTTTTACTTTGTGGTTTTGAGAAATATTTTAGTGCCAATCATCCTAATGGAATTTTCGATACCTGTGCACCAACGAGATTGTGGCTTCGTTGGGTGATTAAACATATTGTGGTTGCACCGTTGCGATTAGAAATTTGATGAACTTTTAAGAAACCTTAGCCGGATTACGTGGTTGAAAATGTGTGTGCCACCTAGGGATTTGAGTGTGCTTAAAGTGTATTTTACCTTCCTAACCCCGATCTACTGGTTATATTAAGAGTATTTTGGTAATCATTTTTGAGGATTTCTTGTCCAAGCATTGTTAATTGGTGGATTTTGTTTAGTGCTCCTTACTCGAGTAACATGGAATATACTTTGAGTTTGAAACTAGTGAAATTTGAATTTTGAGCCTTATCGATTGCGGGTTTAGGTACCTTGTTAACCTTTGGGGATCTTTAATTAGTGAATTTTGGTTCTAAATCATTATGGATTCTCACCGTGTTGATGGAGTAAGTACGCAAGATTTTGTTTTGGGGTTTGTAGCAGTTGGTGATCTTGGAGGTTGTAGATGGATAAAACAACCTAGTTGTCTGGTATTAATAGACTCGGTGTTTGTTTTGATGGATTTAGGAGCCTGAGTCTCGTAGGAGTCGTATTGGGAATCTCGAGATGGTTAATTGCTTCTATAATCCTTGAGAACTCTGTTTGAATCTCAGTTCTTTCTTTCCCTCTACTTCTCTTAAAGTTCTGCTTTCTCGTCTGCTGCCAACCCCTTCAACCCTTATCGAGTTTAAAAACTTTTGTTTTGAATTGTCATTGACCTTGTCTCCATTTATTTGTTAACCTTTTTCATTTGGGTTAAAAGGTTTGACTAATTTGAACATTTGGGTTATCGTGAAATTTATCATTTTTTTTGTAAAAATTTTAGAACTTTATACTTCATTTTTGTTCTTGGTTGATACCTACAATTGGTTCTGGTTCAAAATGTCTTAATAATATATTTTAAAGTATTTCGAAATTGTTTCAAATTTTGTTTTTGATTTTCAAGCGATCGAAATTTTATGAAAACTTTCATAATTGCAAATATTTTGATTTCCTTGACAGTATGTACAACGATTTAACATTTTTAAAATAATTTCGTATGTTCAAGTTTTCGTTTTGTTGTCAGTGGACTTTGAATTTGTAATTAAACACGTCTAGCGACTGGTTCAATTTTTTTTTACTAGATACAAAACTTGATTTCTCAAGACAATTTTTTTTAATCTTAAAATGAAACATTGTCGAATTTCCTAATCAAAATGTATACCGTTGTTTCGAAAATGTTATCAGTACTCTCTTTCCCTCAAGTTTGTTTACAAACATTTTTTTTATCATCGTTATTTTATAAATAACTTTTACTTGCGATTTTAGTAATTTAAAAGATTTTAAACCTTTGGGTAGTTCAACCCCGTCAATCTTGAGATAAGAATTTCTATAAAGTTTTCTCTTTATAAATTAAACCAAAATTTTGGTGTGAGTGAAAATCCTCACTTCATTCAAAATAGGTAACATCGTTTTCTATTATATTTTGAGTTCCTGCAAGTTTCGGAGACAAAACTTTTTTTTAGTGGGAAAGGTTGTAACACCCCTGATTTTTATATATTAAATTTTATTAATATTTTATTTTGTTTACTATTTAACTCGTATTTCTTAAATAATTATAAAACATATTCATTTTTTTTAAATCGTTTGAACTCGTAAAATACTATTACCTCGAAAAGTCATTTTTATGCTTAAAATGTATCTTACTTTCGTTTCATTCGATTTACTCATTTTATTTCTATTCGAGTTTCCGTTTCGGCGGTTTATATTCCCGAGTTTATGTTTATATAACTTGAATTCTTATTTTAAACTCGAAACCCATTTTAATTACCTCATTCGCAAGAATTTTTATTAATATCGAGAAATTGCTATTTAATCTTTTTCTACGCGATTTCGTACATAAGTATTTTTGAAGCGTGATTTTAATACTACTTTCTCGTAAACACGTTCTTATACGAGTTCCGTCTACTTATCATTATTATTATTATTATTATTTTATTTTTAAAGTGATCCATTTACGATTTTTAGCTCGAATCGGGCTCAGATTGTAGCAGACCAGACCGTTTCCTTCATCAGACTGAGATATTTTCGTAGTTCGGTTGAGAAAGTCAAAACCGACTCCTCTTTTCTCTCCTAATCCTATGCACGTTCTCCTTGCTCTCCTAAACTTCTTTTAACCCCCAACACTGTATTCCCACTTCTCCTCTTCTCTACAAAAAAATTGAACGTACAACATCATTAGTAAACTGTTCTTCAACTTTCTCAATTCCGATCCTTCTCTATATTCCGTGTTCATCTTAATTCGAAGAGTAATCATCGAAACCTATATTCCTTCTTCCTTCTTCTCGATTTTTATGCTAATAAGGTCTTGTACCTTGTTTATATTTTTTTATAGGCTTTCGAGAGCAACCCCGAGGAGGAAGAGTTTATTATTAACTCGGATCTCGCTTAAGTTAACACATGATGGCATGACTCGGTATTGCATGATATATATGTTGTAGTTGTTTGTAGTATCGTTTTAAAATCGAATTTTTATACGAATAAGCATGTTTTAATTATATTGCGATAATATGCTTAAATCGATTTCGTGTTTCTATCGCTTTTAATCTTCTCAAATTATTTCACATCGGATCTTCTAAAAGTATTATAAGGCCGAGACTAAAACATATAAATACGACTTTTTTCTGAATTTTCGTGATTTTAATATAAAGTAGCAAAGTGAAAGTTTTTATTATTTTTAACATAATTACTGCATGTTTCAGAATCGATTAGTGTTTTTCAACGATTTATTAATCCTGTTTAAGGACTTTATTTTAGAAACTTTTGAAAATAGACTACTATTTGTTTTAAGTCTATTATATGTCTGTAAAATTTCGTAAATTAATTCCAAGTATGTTTGTCACAATAAAATGTTTACGAACAGATGTCGAAATAGTCCACGAATCCGTTAGCTGTTGTAAAACTAACTTAAAACCTTTGATACACTTTGAATTTAATTTAGGTAATTTACCTACATAAACGTTGAAGAGTTTGGTTAATGTTTCCAATTGGTTTTGCTTTAAAATAAATTATTAAACGTATTTTATTAATGAGATACCATCGGGTGTCGAATTCTGTCAGTTTGTGAAAATACAAAAAAAAACCATGTTTTATCTGGAATTTGGATTTTCTCCAGAAATAAATGTTGTAACTAAGTTTCTAAAGTTTTCAACCTCACTGGTCTTACATTGTTTTGATTTTTAATGATTTAATTACGAATTTTATAGTAAGACAGTGCTATTCCGGAAAAACTGTAAATGTGTAATTTAATACTTTTAATTACTTATATTTCAACCTTTTGAGAAATAATTATGATCTTGACTTTCGTTGACTTTTAATCGTTAAATATATATTTATAAAATAAGTATAATGTTTATGTCTCGAGGCCTAATATTAAATATTTTATATAACTCAAATGTTGAACGATTTCTAATTATAATAATACCTATTTTGGAAAGTTAAAATTTGAAGAAAGTTTCCCAAATTAGAAAGTTTTCTTTTAAGAACGTTTTGATAATCCTATCGAATTACGACAACGACTTTGTTTTGAAGTTATGGAATAAGGACAAGTGTACGGTTAGAGTAATACAGTCTAGGATATACGTTTTGCCATCAACTATAAAGCTGGTGTGTCTATGCTGAGACACATTGGTCGTTGAACTGAGCATGGTTTGTGTTCAGGAGTGTGTATATTTTGACCTTAAACTTAGATATCGCATCGTGTAAGTCGCCGTCGGGTTGAACTGGATTACGGTTGGTGTCCAGGAGGGGTGTACATTACTTAAGTCAGGACCTCGCTGCACGCAGTCCTGTTATAGTTGAGTTGCCTAGTTAGATACTGAAGTCTAATTTGTTTTGACTGAATTCTCGAACCTAGTTTAGTATGATCCTAGTGAAAGTCTATTTCGTTACACTGATTGATTTCCATAATGCCGTTATTATTATTGATTGACATTGATTTGCAGGTTGGCAATAATTTTGAAGTTTTTTACCGTATCATTTTAAATGTTTTCCATTTTCAACTATTTTGATATAATAGTAGTTATGCTTTAATATTATGTAATATGGCTGGGAGAACTGTCTGAGTTGCTCCCCACGGAATTGTGGCTGTTATGTTTATAACATGGCAGGTATTATTGTAACACCCCTGATTTTAATAAAATTAAATTAAAATTTTGTCAGTATTTTTATTTTCTTTTCGATTTAACTCGTAATTCTTAAAACTATTATAAAATGAATTTATCGTTTAATCATTTCAATCTCCTAAAATTCTATTTGTCTCGGAGACTCTTCTTATATCTAAAACATATTTTTATTTCTGTTTCGATTTATTTTAAACATTTAATTTAATTATTATCGAAAGTCTATTTCGGCGATTTAAATTCTAAATTATTTTATTTATTTATATTTAAGCTCGAATTTATATTTTCGGCTCGAGGTTCATCTATTTTAAATTTCGTCAAAACATTTATTTTCTTTCTTCGAAAAAAAATAAAAATAAAATCAATTTAATCACTTCGTCGAAAATTTATTATTTATCGGGAAACACTATTTCGTCGTCTAATCATTTATTTCTATAAATTTCATTTTCGTCTCGAATATAATTTATATCTCGAGAAACGTTATTTTTACTCATTTTAGTAGACGGCCCGATTATTTAGTAATTTTATTAACTCGATTTTAATTCGATTACTTGGGTCAGTCAACTTGTCGTTACGAGATTCGTCTCCTACCCGATTCAATTAATCAATCCGTTTTCTTATCGTAATTTGTTTTTAGTGGACCACTTCTTTTCCCACTAAATGATTTGCACCGTTTCATCATTCCTCTCCCTTTGGCTCCTCATCCACCGCTTCATTCATTTCTTATTGACTTGTACACCTCCCCTCACCTCTGGTTCATCCCCTTTTTCTTTTCTTATTTCCTCCGTATATCAGGCTGCAGAATCGTCATTTTTTTTACACTGCACACCCATCTTCATCTTCATCAATTCCTCTTCACGCCTTTCCTTTCCTTCTCTTCTGTTTTTTGCTGCTGCTGCTCTATTTCGCTGCTGCTGTACGTTGCTCTGCGGCTGCTGCTGGCCGTCGTCGTCGTCGTTTGTGTTGCTGCTGCTGCGTTTACTATTGTCGACTCGCTGCTGCTGCAATACGCTTCTATGGCTGTTGATGCTCTGTGTTGTTTTTCTCCTTTTTTTTTTGTCGTTGCTGCGGCTGTCTTGGTTGGTCCTTTGTCCTTCATCTTTTCTTATTTTGTTGTTTCGTTCTCTTTTTATTTCTCTTCCCGATTTCGACAGTTGTGTTGTTGCTGTTGCTGCCTTGTTGTTTTGATTCGTGCTGAGACTGCTGATGTTGTTTTGTGCAACTACTACTCGTTTTTGTTGTGCTTTTCGTGAAGGAGTTATGTCCACTGTCCTACGGATTTACCCGCTTAAGTCTATGTATCCGATATGCCTTGCTAGAGGTCGATGTCGGGTTGACATATAAATGAGTTATATGTCTGGTAGTCTTAAGTGGGCCCATTGGGTCACACACAATATGTACGGGATATTATTAATATATCGTTATATTAATATATCGGGTCAGTAGTAATACGACTCAGCTGTGCTGTCGGGTTATGGTAATTAGAGTTATAGTAATAATCTAGTTATGGTAACTAGAGTTATTGTGATAATCTAATTATACCAATTAGAGTTATGGAATAACTTCTAGGTTAAGTAGGTAACCTATCTCTTCTATATAAGGAGGTTCATATGATGAACCAAATCATGACAATTGTGAGTATTGATTCATATATTATTAGAGAGAGAATTTTGTGAAACCGTCTCACAAAACCCTTATACTAGCATATACGTCGCAGTTCTGTACCCGTGTGGATACCAAAGGAGGCATCACGTTTGGGGTGCATTATTCTGTCCGTGGGAATTGTTTATTTTGTCCGTGGAGATTATTTATTCCGTCCGTGGAGATTATATATATTTCTGGGTTTATTATACTTCTTATTAATACGCTGTTCCGCTGCAGATAAGGTATAATTGTTATCCCTCTACTTTTGTCTTTTCGGTTAATACTCGTAACAGGTCCTTGGGTTTAAGGGTTGTAACCCTACAGTGGTATCAGAGCCTCTGTTACGTAGTATTAATCTAATCGACGTGAATCTTTGTCTCATAATTGGTTATGAGGGATTCCACCGCGTATTAATTTGATTATCTCTTTCGTCGTACGAGAATTGTTCTCGCTTATTTCCGCGTCTGGACAGAGGAATGTATTAATTGTTATCTATGCCTCTTTTATTGCTACGTCACCTGTTTTTACATGGGAGTAAGCTATATGTCAATGATGATTGTGCAAGTTGATCCTTTGATATATTTCCATTGTATAAGAGTGAAGATTCATGTTTGTTATTTTGACATAGCCTTGTTCCACGTGTTGCTTTTCGTTTTCGATGACAGTCTCATGCGAGTTACGGTTAGTTTATTTTGTGTCAAGTTTTGTTTCACTTGTTTAGGGCTTATCTTTTAATAATTTAAATTGTTAAATTATGTAATTGGATCTTAAAATTAATTGAATATATAATATTGATTATGATTTAATTTATTTTACCCTAAATTGACCCACTATAATCTCTATAATTTCTTTGTTGACGATGAGACTAATAAGATTAGTCAAGACTCGATTGAAATTGAGAACATAAAATTATTAGAATTTATTGTTGACGATGAGTCCTAATAAGATTAGGACAAGACTTGTTTAATTATGGTGGAGACGGAACGAAACAAGGTCAACTCGGTTGGAACGGGTGTGACTCGGTTGGCACGAGTATGACTCGGTAAGTACGGGTGTGTCCCGGTCGGAACGGGATGACCCGGGTGCCAAAGGTTTGACAAAAACGACACAATATTTACTTGGACGACATGGTGTTGGGTCGAGCGACGCTATTAAGAAAAGTCGTTTTCTTGCGTTTGTGGGTTGATTATGAATCAAACATGGATTATACTTTTATTTTTCCGGATCAATGAAAAATTATTTTTCTAAATCGGCTAAATAATTTTATGCATTTAAATTATCATATTATCATAAATAGATCGGAAAAAGAGTTTCTCGAGCACTACTACAAATCCCTTTGAATCTCGACGCTTTTCTCTTTGATTTACGACGCTTTAAAGTGTCGAGATTTATATTCCTGACGCTTTACAAAAGCGTCGAATTTTGGGCCGTCAGGAATTTTTGTCGCTTAAAAGCGTCGATATTCTCGACACTTTTTTGTGTCAACAGTTTACGCGACACTTTATTGTGTCGAGATTTATGACGCTTTTATTTGTCAAAAATACTGAGGTCGACACTAATATGTGTAAAGAAAAAAAATTGGGGGTAACTAACATTGACGGAAAAAAGCGTCAAGATTTACATATTAAGAAAATATGAGTAGTTTATAATTTTTTTAGAGATATAAATCAATAATTAGTGACAAGAATAATATAGGACTATAAATTGCATTATGATATTAAATACATTTTCTAATCCTAGTTAGGAATTATCGACATTAATTAATCCAATCTTTAAAAACCGAAAATAAAAATCATTACAACTTTCTTCAAGCAAAATAAAAATTTTAAAAAAAGTGTACATATATATTAAATCCTAGCTAATTTGCTCCCAAAAGTATGCGGAAATTGCTCTTTTCATCTGGATGCACCGTCACGAGTTTTGAAAAATCTGATAGATAAAAGAAAACATATTACGGAAGAAAGGAAGTTCCTATAAACAAAAAGATTACCAAGTGATATAAAGAAGAAATTTAGCACTAGAGACAATTGATAATCGGATTAACATTAAAGAGAACCTTAAGTAGACATATACGAAGAATTAGAATATATGGAGGGTACTTTCTCTTCTATATATGTGCCTGCATAAACCTCAACGACTATTGCCGAGATAACAGCTTACCTTCCGACAAAGAGGAGTATTAAATACTAATACCAAAATAAGAAACATAAACTATTCAGCTCGAAAATATCAGAGCATGCTAGAATTTCAAATATTCCTACATCATGCTCAAATTAAAATTATATTTGCTGGTGAATTTAGGCTGCTCGAGTTTTCCAATAGCTATAGGATCTTTTATTGTTGATGTACAATAGTCACGTTTCACGAAATTTGAACAATTATTAGTCAATCTGCTAGCAAACCATATGACGTCCGCAGCTGATGTCAACATCAACACAGAAAAACATTTGAAAATTTGAAATAATTAAGCTTAAAGAGATTAGTTATATACCATAAAGAAAAAAAATGTGCCTCCATCATTATCCTATTTCTCCTTGTACGATCTCGCAACCTGAAGAGAAATAGAGAACCAGACGAACTTAGAAAGTGGGATGACCAACCGTTAAAAACTAGAACAAAAACATTACCTAATTAATTCAATGGCCTAAGACGATGAAAAAAAAGGGTAAATGAACACACACTCCAGTTTTTATGGCTTTCAAATGAGAATGGGTGAATCAAGTCTTACTACATAATACAAAATAGGTAAAAAAAATTGTCACTTAGAGGTACATATAATAAAATAGGTACGAATAATACATAAAGTGGTACTCACAAGTCGTCTCTCAATAACTTATAGAGAGACCGTCTCTCCCAAGAATTTGTGTTCTCATTTTCACAAAATCTTGGGAGAGACGATCTCTCAATAACTTATTGAGAGACAATTCTTCAGTACCACTCTAGGTTTCGTACATTTAAATGACAACTTTGTTTTGTATCTGTTTTTATAAGAAGTGTACCCTCTTTATATTTGTATAATCTTTTATGTGAAATCGTACCTACTTCTATTAGGTTTAGTACCACTGTTACTTCCATTTGTACTTAGTCTCTCAGTAAAGTTAATGAGAGACCGTCTTTCAGGAGACCTACTCTTTTATTTTACCCTTTCAAACTTCAAATCCAAATAAATTTTACAACTTCATACAATGAACCAAAAATATTTTCACCTCATATGCACAATTAAATACTCGCACAATAATAATATGTCCACATCAAACCTGTGTCGTACTGTAGAATCTGCAAGAAAATGATTTCACTAAGCGACTAAGCATAATTAATTCCTTAGAACTAACCCCCATAGAGTCTGCAGGAACTAAAACTACAGAAAGTAAAAATTTATAATCTGCATTAGCAGTCAAAACAACACCAATTCACAATCTCACCAAACATTTCATATAATATAAGTGTAGAATAGAGTTGGACACGTGAGAAGTGATCCATACTAGGCACCAACATAATCTTTAACTATTAGTACAAAGTATATGTTCTAAAGTAAAAAGAAATAGAAAGAGTTAACACTACAACAACTCAGCCATTGTGAACATTAGCATGAGCCTTCCTAGGTCAGCACCTTAGCCTACACAATATCAGATCATTGTTGTACATGTTAAATAAAGGAAACTAAACCATCGCAGTCAGTTATTGTGCACTAACTCCCATTAACAATATTAAACTTCACTAAAACAAGATGACTAATAACTTTAAATTTTTTTGGATATGATGCCTTGTTTTGGAATAGAAATGAACTCGGTTAGTGTATGCGTTTGGGACTTCTACAACAAAAGTCATTAAACAAACTAAAGATTAGGAATAAACATGAGCAGTTTAAAAAAGGATTTAAATTACTAAGAGGGTGCTGCACATGGCCATATTGATGAGTTTAGATATCAATAAACCCACAAATTGATGGATCAATTTGATGGGGGAGACATGACATCAAAATTAATTTACATGAGACATTTCATGAATCAACCTGAATAGTATATGATAGAAATATACAGAACATGAGAAAAACATTGCCCCGAGTAAAAGACCTTGGTGTTTAGATGTTTGCAATATATTTCATATCATGACATTGTTCTCACGACAGACTGCCTAACTGAAATCAAGCCATATCTATCACATTTTTTCTCAAATTATTAGAAACATCAATAACATGCCCAAAGATATCAAAATCAAGTAACTGAAACATGGGTGATTTCACAAAACTCTATCTAGGGCACCGGTATAATACAACCTCCGCTTATCTTTAATAGAATTCCTATTTTGATTTAAGATAGGAATTATTTTTCATGTTTAGGCAAAAAGTGAAAAATCCCCAATTCGATTTTTAGGGTTTCCTCAAATAAAACAAAATTAATGAGTAAATAGCAACGCACCTCGATTATCCATTGAAATGGAAATCACAATAAGACGGCCAGTAAAGAGGATGCAAAATTAGTGGGCAGCGCGAGTCGTAACACTAAGTGAATCACAACGCAAATATTAGTTATGAATCCTTGGCAATATGTTTGAATCGATTGTCTAAGAAACTGAGTAGTTACGCTTGAATACATCTTATATTCTTATAAAATGAACTGAACTGAGTAGTTATATAGAGTAGTTTTTATCGAGAGAATTAACGAAGATGAAGAGGGTTTCAGAGATGAGGTTACAGGTTGCTACTTGCTAGGGTTTATTTTTGAGAAACAAGAAAGAATCTCGCGTATGTGATAATAGGTTTAAACTTTTAAAATTTTCAAATACGCGCTTACCAAGGTAAATAAGTGGTTACTTGGAGATTACAGCTCGACGCTTCTAGAAGCGTCCATGATGAAGCGTGGTAATTAGAAGGGATTTGTAGTAGTGGAGTCCTATTTGATTTTGATGAATTGTTCATCTATATGACAATTATAAGTTGCAGATCGATTGTGAATCGAGTTTTGTATATCCGTTCAATTTTTCCGGGTGGGAAATTGTTCCTCGTAGTTGAAAAATGAAAGATATTGGTGAAATTGTTCAAACCAAATAGTAATTATGAACTGTAATATGATTATAAGTCAAAATATGGGATCCTTTAACTTGTTTTTTGCGCAAATCACTAATAACAATTAAATAATTATGTCATACGATGCATAAATTTTATTGTTTAGACTTGTGACTTGTGTGCTTAGAACTAATAGGTCGCCTTGTAAGTTGACCTAGCAGCATGTTTAGGACCCATATGCATTTAATCCCTCACACAAATATTAAGTATTGCCTTTCCAGAATTGACCACTACAACAATTTCATATCATTGGTTGAAGTGACTGCCTAAGCGGTGCTTTGACGATGTGTGTGGACTGAGTAGGTGGGTAACGGTTACCCACAGGTTCGGTCTGGTTTGCTTAACCATGTTATCAAGTCGGACTTGGGCTTTGAGGCAAATAGTTGGTGTCATATGATGACTAATTCCGACGAACCAAGAATTACATAGAGATGTAATTGACAAGTTTGTTGTCTACCTTTACTTTTGGAGCTTGAGCAGTGAGCCTAAGTTCACTTGAGCGACAAAAGGTTTAGGATCTTGGAATATTATGCGAACTTGAGGGTAGTTTTCATGATTTTATCTTAAAATTGTTTAAGATTATTAATATTAATTATCGTTTTACTTTGCATATACATATAGTTGTAATTTAGTCCCTTTATCACATTTATTAAAGATGAGTTTGAATTGTTCAACCTTGTCGATTGGTATCTTGAGAATTGTTTTCAAAATTAGAGATATGGATTTTGTCCTTGTGAAGGATAATTTCGACAAATTATAACCAGTGCTAATGTACAGTATGGACTGTTTAATTAGAATCATGGAGATGACTACTATAAGTACCAAAATCAATTGTTTCAATAAAGGGAACCGTTCCCATTGAGTGAGAAAATGGTAAAGATTATCCAATTAATCCATGTCATATGATGAATGATTATCTTGATAATCAGTAGAATTTTGGATGTTTCTTTCTAAAGAATTAGGAATTGAAATCGTTTCAATTAGTCCTAAGTTTAGGTCATTTTATTATGAAGAAAACAGGTGACTTAATAAAATTTCTCACCTTTTAGCATGAGATGTTAAAAGACGATTGAGCATTGTATCAAGAAGGCAAATAGTACTAATGTTCTATGAGTTCATTAAGAAAATTGCTTGAGATAATGATTAATGAATCTAAGATGTTGGTTAAAGTAAGGGAAGGATAATTGTTATCATATCCAAACTTGTTGCCAAATTTAGATTAGGTACGATTTTATTAGTCATTAATGTAATGACAAATATATGACATTGATAGATAGCTTTCTAGAAGTGTCTAGAAAATCTGCAAATCAATTATTGAAGTATGACTTTTGGTGTGTATGTTACTAAAGTAATTGTTACTTTCATTCTACTGTTTTGGTATAAGATACCAAATGCAACTATTACATTGTGGATGTGATGGCTCAAAGAGGGTAGAATAATGGTATATAAGTGAAGTGTTTTATGATGAAATGGGCAAACGTTGTTGTTTCATATATAAAAGGAAAATCACTTAATTTTACCATAAAGCTGAATACTGGAATTGAATAAATGTTATTCTTGTACTAGTCATAAGCAAGAACATTGATTCTGTTTCATGTATGGGCATGAAAAGTTTTAATAAATGTAGAACAATTGTTGCTCTATACCTTGCAAGAATATGAGGTACAATAATGCTAACATGTTTGTTGGGCTCTACATTCCTAGTAGTGAATGCTTTTAATTGTAACATAACAATCAAAAGGTTCCGTCCCTCGACACGAGTTTTACCTATTATGGCATTGTCCTTAATCCATGAGACAAGAGACATAAGAATAAGTTTCATAATGATGAAATTATAAACTTTATTGATAAGGATCAACTGAGGTAAATGGATCTTGTTTAGATGGATAAATGACATTACAAGTGACTCCTATTAATTGTAGTGGGAGGGTACTTAGACTTGTTAGACCACACACATACAGATATGTGTGAGTTTAACTAGTGATGTTGCAAAATGGGTAACACGTATGGTTTTGTTCGATATGATTGAAACAGGGAGGAATTGAACTAAAAGATTGTGATCATCTTAGAAGTAGTGAAAAATGTTTCAAACTACATCGAACCATATTTGATATGATTTGGTCTATGATGAGTTATGCAGATTTTATTGGCGCTTTAGAAGCTTATGCACTATAAAAGTCTTTGTGCAAATGTTGATAAGATTGTCCATGTAAGTCGAAGAATAGACACCATATGAGATATGGATTGAAAATGTTCTTAAAAGTCTTTTCTTAATTATCAAGTCAAGTTTAAAGAAAATTGTTTTCTAGAACTTAGACTCAATTATGGCATGTGTTTTATTAGGAGTATTATATTAATTCTACAAACCATCCAAAGAGCAAAACTGTTTTGTTGCATGGAGTGGTATGTTTCTTTTAAAAATATGTGATTTCTAATAGAAACAGTGGGAGTAGAATCGACCTTGAAATTGTTCAAGATTAACAGGATTTCTCTTCAACAGTTGTAGAGAATATTGATGCATCCATGAAAACTCATGATCATCTTACCTGCAAAATATTATCCTACATAGGTTTGACCTATGATGAAACAATAATGGGCAAAGACTCCAAAAGTCACATAAAATCTAATAGATTCTACATACCATAACTACCAAGTATAGACTATGGTTAAATGGGTCTTATAGTGAAGAATAGTCTTCAATATAAAGATGATGTAGATTGATATAAGAGTATCTATGAAACATAGTTGGTAGTTAAGGATTGATCTCATAGTAATGACTATGGGAAAACCTTCTTACAACATTATGCTTAAGTCTATTAAGATTGATTTAGCATTTTGAATGTCATCACTCATTATGATGAGTTTTAAACATATATATGTGAAATACATTTCTTGGAAGGGATGAAATATGATGTGTGTGCGACACATCGTATGAATTTCATATTATTAAAGTTGCTAGACAAATGTGAATGATCCAATTTGATTGGAGCAAGTATTATGGAGTAAGTATCTTCGTTCTCAATGTGGTAATTCAAATATGTTTGTTTTCCATTGAGATGAAGAGAGACAAAGTGTGTACAAGAGGCTAGTGGGAGTGCATTTATCGTTATGATTTGGTATATAAGTGACATACTTCTCTAACTAAACGACATTTGATTGCTTTCGTCTATGAGACTTTGCAAGAAATGTGTTTATTGTGTGCTCGTATGACAAGTAGATACTAATCTAGTGAGTGTCACTAAATTGCTATCTAAGAATTGTTCTTTTGCGCTTAAGAAGCAAGAGAGGAATTATTTAAGAGATGCGCATGATGTGATAAGCAAATTATTGTAAACAAGTTACAACGATTCATATTTCCAAATAGACAAAGATGACGTGAGATTGTAATCTCAATAAATTTTGTTTTGGATAAGAAGTTGTGTGTTGGAACGGTTCCAAAGGACAACTTTATGACTGATATTATAACTAAAGTTAGTGTTCTATTGCTTTTGAAGCAAATAGACGTTTGATTACGAATTAAGCACACACTCAACTACTTTAAAGTTTATGAAGCAATTGTTGCTTATGAAACTAACAGTTTGCCTTAATTGAGATAAGGTAGATTGGTCATATGCTTGTAAATAACTTATACAAATGTTGTATGTCCCGAAACCTTCTCTACATAAAGATCATATTGGTTATAATCGGTATAAGACGCATGGGCGAGTGGTCTTAGTACCTTTAGAGGTGTTTGGTTTAGTGGGAGTTATTTCGATAATTGATATATGTATGACATATTGTCATTTGGTTAATGTAACCGAGTTTTGTCCCTAAATAATTTATATTGATGAAATAGATCACTAAGTACGTGACTTAGTCTTGGAACTCTATTTGGATGATGTAATTATTTTGTCTCTAGTCAGGGTATTGTGTTGGGACATTTGAATATCCTTAAATGACTGGTGTGTGAGTTGGTTGATGACTAAGTTCTTTGAGTCATAGGTATTGAGATACTAAACCAGGCACACGGGTGTATGTTAAGAACATGCATTAGACAGACCCGCCAAAAAAGATTTTACTAAGATTTCGCTTAGTGTCAGTAAAGTTCTTTGCAAGTTATGAACTTGTACGGTGTTTAGACCTAAGTCTTTGACTATTCTGTACATGTGATGTGTATGCTTTAATACTATTCCTCGTCAGCTGTGAAAGGGGGCTATGGATGGTTATTGGGCGTGCATGGATCATGTGATAGGATGTGGTTAGACAAGAGGGGATTTGCTCTTCCTTTATTGAAAGGAATTTATTGTTTCTTGGCCACTCGAAGAGTGTGACTTGTGCAAATGCGTGGCCGCGCTCAGATAGGATGATTGTCATCTATCTGCTCTTTTAACAAGTCAACTCAAAGATTCGAGTAAAAGATTGAGATATGTGAGGATGACACTTCTTCTTACCTCATTCTCAATTGGAGACAATAGTAGCAAAGAGACTTAACGCCATTCTTGAGAGGACATGTACAAGTGGGAGACTGAAGGAGTTATGTCCACTGTCCTACGGATTTACCCGCTTAAGTCTATGTATCCGATATGCCTTGCTAGAGGTCGATGTCGGGTTGACATATAAATGAGTTATATGTCTGGTAGTCTTAAGTGGGCCCATTGGGTCACACACAATATGTACGGGATATTATTAATATATCGTTATATTAATATATCGGGTCAGTAGTAATACGACTCAGCTGTGCTGTCGGGTTATGGTAATTAGAGTTATAGTAATAATCTAGTTATGTTAACTAGAGTTATTGTGATAATCTAATTATACCAATTGGAGTTATGGAATAACTTCTAGGTTAAGTAGGTAACTTATCTCTCCTATATAAGGAGGTTCATATGATGAACCAAATCATGACAATTGTAAGTATTGATTCATATATTATTAGAGAGAGAATTTTGTGAGACCGTCTCACAAAACCCTTATACTAGCATATACGTCGCAGTTCTGTACCCGTGTGGATACCAAAGGAGGCATCACGTTTGGGGTGCTTTATTCTGTCCGTGGGAATTATTTATTCTGTCCGTGGAGATTATTTATTCCGTCCGTGGAGATTATATATATTTCTGGGTTTATTATACTTCTTATTAATACGCTGTTCCGCTGCAGATAAGGTATAATTGTTATCCCTCTACTTTTGTCTTTTTGGTTAATACTCGTAACAGGTCCTTGGGTTTAAGGGTTGTAACCCTACATTTCGTACTGTTGTAACCTGTCGCTGTAATGCTCGGTTTTGGTATCGATTGAGTCTTTGTTTCTCGTCCCTCTTTATTCTATGCTTTCGTCCTTCCTCGGTCTTCTGTCCTGTATTGTGTACCTGCTGTCGTTCCTTTTATTTTCTTCTCATTCCTTGCTGCGATTCATGCTGCTGTGGGCATCAACTTCTCGTTCCGATCTGTGCTACTTCCATTTTGGTCGTTTATGTTATCGCTTCTCTTGTTTCTACTGTTTCGTTTTGCTTTCGTGACTTCTCCTTCTTTTCTTTTTCATTCTGCTTAGTCTTTCGTCTGTTACTGAGTCGTTGTTACTGTTCTCGATACGTTGTCTTTGCTGCTACGTTTTTTTAGTTGTTGTGGATCGTGCCTGCTCGGTCGTGTTCTCGTGTTTTTGATGCTGCTGTTCGAATGCTACTGCTACTGATATTTTGATGATTCTTCTTCCTCTTCTTCTTCTTCTTCTTCTTCTGCTTCATCTTTCCCTCTTTTCTCATTACGTTGCCGCTTTTTGTTGGTTCCTTTGTTTTAGTCGTCTGAAGTTTCCGAGCCGTATTCTTCATGCCTCCAGTTTCGGGTTCCGTTGTCACTAATCCTTCAATCTTCCCCAATTTCTGGGATTTCGCGAGGCCCCTGACGAGGACGTGCTCGAGATCGATTTGTATCGCCTAAAGGTAACTTTAGGACGTTACTCGATTTTATATCGTATGTTTGAGTAGTAGTATGTAGTAAATACTTTAACTTCGATTTTCTAATTTTAGCTATTTATTATTGCTAATATTATTAATTTTTTTTAATCGTATGCTTTATAAATATTTTTACAACTTTCGATATCGTTTTATAAATCGTTAATAATTTAATTATTTACGATCGTTATAATATTTTGTTAGTTATCGTGACACATGTAACTAAATAATAACGATTTCATATCTTCTTCATATTTCGTTGATTTATAATTTCTAACTTAAAATCGTGTTTCAATACAATAATCGAGATTTGTATACTTGTTTAATAAATTAATTTTTGTTTTACGATTTATCCTAATAAATGAGAAGATAGTCGATTTTGTTTTAATTATATTTTTAGTCGAGACTATTTTCACTAATGATTTCTTATTTGTTAACAATTGACTATTTTTTGTAAAATCTGTATTATTTGTTAATAAGAGCTATTTGTTAAAAATAATTTGAAATCTTTGTAACTCTCATTTTATTTATAAAACTCATTGACTCAATTAATTTTGATATCGTTTTTCTTAAAATATCTCTTTTCTAAAATTTATAGTTTTAACTCGATTTCCTAATTATTTATAAAATACTATATATTGACTTATTATATTTTATTTATATTTTAGTAACGAATTTATAAATATATTAAAGTTACGATAACGACGATAATAATAAAATGTTAATTTTGTTTGAAATTCTATTTTTATACATTTCACTAATTTTAATAACTTGCGTATTTTCTATAGGACTTTCTATTTTAGTAAGTTTCTAAAATTAGTACGTTTCTATTTATAGAAAGTTTCCCTTTTAATAAAAAATATTCATTCATTTTATCCTCATATTATTTATATGATTATATCTTTTGAATATTGATAATGGCTGTTTTGGAGTTATGGAATAAGGACAAGTGTGAGGTTTAGAGTAATATATTCTGGGGTTTACGTTTTTGCCATCAACTATAAGGTTGTTGTGTCTTTATGGGGCACATTGGTTGTTGAACCGAGCATATATGGTGTTCGGGAGTGTGTGTACATTTTGACCTTAAACTCGTGCCTCGCAGTGTAAGACGCCGTCGGGTTGAACTGAGTATATATGGTGCTCGGGAGGGGTGTGCATATTATCTTAAACTAGGGCCACGCATTTATAAGTCGCCGTCCTATTATGGTTGAGTAGCCTAGTTAGAGACCGAAGTTTGATTTGTTTGAACTAAGTTCTCGAAGCTAGTTTTAGTATTCTCCTAGTGAAAGTCTGGCCGTCGACACTAATCCTATCCATAACGCCATTTTGAATATTTTTATTATTATCGATACATTTTGGATTGCAGGTTGGCAAATATTTGATGTTTTCTTCTGAAAACTGGTTCTGATCTTACTGTTCCAATATTTTAAGTTTTCTCCGAAAGCTTATTTTTATTATATTATTTAATGTTTTCCATTTTAATTATTTTGATATAATAATACTATTATTTTCCATATGATATAATATGGCTGGGAGAACGTCCGAGTTACTCCCCACTGACGTGGCTGTTATGTTTATAACATGACAGGTATTTGCTGCTGGGTTTTGGGTGTGAGCTAGCAAGTAGAGTGGATCCTTCTCTTTCTTCATTCATGTTTATTTATGGATTTGTATAACCCTGTTTGGAGAATTTCCTTTTAGCCCTTTTGTAAAAAGAGGCCTTTGTATTGACTTACTCTTTCTTTTAATAAGATATAGTTTGTCAGTGTGTTTTTAATCCCGACTCTACAGTGTTTCCGCTACTGTATCGCGTTAGATTTTCTAGGGGATTACAGTTGGTATCAGAGCATCACTGCTCCCAACGCTTACACCTGAAATTAGGGAAAATACTAGTAAATAATTAAACAATAAATAAAAATATTATTAGAAATGGGTAGAAACAAATAAGGACTTAACTGTTAGGATTATTTGTTCTTGTAACTCAATGACTAGCATTGAATATTTGTTTATTTTATCGAGAAGAAGATGAAAGAACAAGATGCTGATATGCTGCTCCAGATCGGGACAAGACTTGCTTAGCACTCTCAACGCCTGCTGACTCGAGTGGACAACTTTGTGCCCCAAGAAAGAAGTCGATGGTGACTTTTCAGCTCCGGTTAAGTTTGCTCAAGCTACAGGTTAGATGATCATGAGTAGATTCCTGTTCCATGATGTTGCAGTACGTGCTCGTTCCTCTAGAAAAAGATGAATTAATCATTTTGGTTCCCTCGTGAACCTTAGAGGTCCAAACTTTCCCTTCGCGTATCATCTAGAATCACTGATTCTTTCCTTCCTGCTTCTGCCTTTTCTAATTCTTCTCTTATTAATTCTTGTCTTCATTCTTGAGATAAATCTTCGATTAATTCTCTTACTTTACCATCTTTCCTCTTGAGATTCTTGGTTTCACCGAATTCCATCTCAGTGAACCCGGTGAAAAGTTATAAATGTTTGAGGTTTAGTTTACCCTGGTTACTTGGTTTGAGGATTGTGAGTCTACCCTATCTTTTAAGCAAGTAAGAAATTATTGAGGATTGATTTGAATGGCTGGTATTTTAGATGGCAAATTGTTGATTGATGAAATTAAGATGACACCATAGATACCGATTAGCCTTGGGTTATAGGTTACTTTGATTATTTTGGAGTACTTAGAGTTGAATATATTTTGGAGTAGTAAGAGTGTGTCATATTTGATGGATACCTAGTACCTAATCTAGAACCGAACTAAGTATAACCGATAATATTACTTTGGGATTTTTACCTGATACTTATTTGATGGATGTATCGCGATTATTTGGGATCATAGAGTTTTGTTTAAGGTGTTAGCCTGGGTGTTGGGTACCATTGAGGGTTTTCCATCAATATCGTTAGAAATTTTTGTTGACATAGACTACCCGTGTTTCTTAAGGATTATATCGTTGATCGTTGCTTAAGGTTGTAACCTATGAACTTTGGAGTTGAGTGGCCAAATTAGGATAAGTTGTTGACTTTGAAGAAGAGAACTATATTGCACAATTAGAGGTTGGATCTACCACGTTGTTTTGAGGAATACTTAATGCGAATCATCTTGATGGATTTATAATTCTGAACGCTTAGACCAACGAAATTATGGCTTCGTTGTGTAAATAAATATTTTGGTGGTTTCGATGATACAATATAAAATTTGGTGAAATTTTTAGAAACCTTAGCCCTATGACGTGTTTGAAGATGTGAGTATTCGCTATTACCTATAGATTTGAGCATGTTTGAGGATTTGTTATACGTTCCTAACTCCTGTACTTGTGGCATTATAAATATGTTAATGATCATTTTTGAGGATTTCGTACCCGAACATTATTAAATGGTGGATTTTGTTTAGTGTTCCTTACTCGAGGAATTTGGAGTATACCTCGAGTTCAGACCATATGAGCTTTGAATGTATGAGCCTTAACGGTTGCGAGTTTGGGTTTGGCTGATGACCGTTGAAATTTTAATTGATGAGATTAGATTGTAAACCAATTTGTGGATTAGTATCGTGTCGTTTGAACGGTTGGTTAATCACGTAAGACAATTTTTGGAGTTTGTGACTGAGTAGTGCCCCCTAGTCCCCTAGTGCCTAATGTTGGACTTAACGTTATTTGATGGAAATTAGGAACCAGTGGGAGTCATACCGGGAATCTCGAGATGGTTAATTTATTCCGTAATCCTTGAGAACTCTTTTTGACTCTCAATTTCGTCCTTCCCTTAGTTTTTCTTAAATTCTGCTACTTCTTCTTCGGCCAATCCCTTTGACTTCTTTATCGGTTTTGAAAACTTCTGTTTCGATTTGTCGTTGACTCTGACTCTATTTATCCGTTTATCATTTTCGCCAAACTTGAGTTATAAATTTCAAAACTTTGTATTTTGATTTTGTTTTATTAGTCCCATTTCAAAGGGTCTAAATAACTTATTTTAAAGTATTTCGAAATTGTTTAAGATTTTAATTTTGCCTTTTCAAGTGATCGAGATTTTATGAAAACTTTCTTAACTGCAAATATTTTGATTTCTATAAGATTATCATGTAGAACGATTTAACACTTTCGAAAAATTTCGCATGTCTGAATTTTTGTTTTATTTTCGTTAAACTTTAAATTTGTATTGGAAATATTTGACAACTAGTTCAATTTTCATTTACTAACTACAAAAATTTAATTTCTCAAATTTTTGTTTGGTCGTAATACAAAATATTGTCGAATTTCTTAAACGAAACGTTTTACTGTTGTTTTGAAAATATTTGGGTACTCTTCCCCCTCGAGTTCGTTTACAAATATTATTTATCGTTATTTTTATAAAATAATTTTAACTTGCGATTTTATGATTTTAAACTTTGGGAATTGAGCCCAACTTTTCTTGAAATAAATGTTTTCTTCGATTTCGATTTCATATCACGTCTGAAGTTGTAAAAATTTTTTTAAAAAAAAAAACCGAGTTTGTGATGTGAGTTAAGAATTCTCCTTTTGTTCAAATCATATAACCTTATTTTCCATTCTATTATCTTTTTATAAGTTTCGAGGACGAAACTTCTTTTTAGTGGGGGAGATTGTAACACCCCTGATTTTTATAAAATTAAATTAAAATTTTGTCCGTATTTTTATTTTCTTTTTCGATTTAACTCGTAATTCTTAAAACTATTATAAAATGAATTTATCGTTTAATCATTTCAATCTCCTAAAATTCTATTTGTCTCGGAGACTCTTCTTATATCTAAAACATATTTTTATTTCTGTTTCGATTTATTTTAAACATTTAATTTAATTATTATCGAAAGTCTATTTCGGCGATTTAAATTCTAAATTATTTTATTTATTTATATTTAAGCTCGAATTTATATTTTCGGCTCGAGGTTCATCTATTTTAAATTTCGTCAAAACATTTATTTTCTTTCTTCGAAAAAAATAAAAATAAAATCAATTTAATTCACTTCGTCGAAAATTTATTATTTATCGGGAAACACTATTTCGTCGTCTAATCATTTATTTCTATAAATTTCATTTTCGTCTCGAATATAATTTATATCTCGAGAAACGTTATTTTTACTCATTTTAGTAGACGGCCCGATTATTTAGTAATTTTATTAACTCGATTTTAATTCGATTACTTGGGTCAGTCAACTTGTCGTTACGAGATTCGTCTCCTACCCGATTCAATTAATCAATCCGTTTTCTTATCGTAATTTGTTTTTAGTGGACCACTTCTTTTCCCACTAAATGATTTGCACCGTTTCATCATTCCTCTCCCTTTGGCTCCTCATCCACCGCTTCATTCATTTCTTATTGACTTGTACACCTCCCCTCACCTCTGGTTCATCCCCTTTTTCTTTTCTTATTTCCTCCGTATATCAGGCTGCAGAATCGTCATTTTTTTTACACTGCACACCCATCTTCATCTTCATCAATTCCTCTTCACGCCTTTCCTTTCCTTCTCTTCTGTCTTTTGCTGCGGCTGCTCTATTTCGCTGCTGCTGTACGTTGCTCTGCGGCTGCTGCTGGCCGTCGTCGTCGTTTGTGTTGCTGCTGCTGCTGCGTTTACTATTGTCGACTCGCTGCTGCTGCAATACGCTTCTATGGCTGTTGATGCTCTGTGTTGTTTTTCTCCTTTTTTTTTGTCGTTGCTGCGGCTGTCCTGGTTGGTCCTTTGTCCTTCATCTTTTCTTATTTTGTTGTTTCGTTCTCTTTTTATTTCTCTTCCCGATTTCGACAGTTGTGTTGTTGCTGTTGCTGCCTTGTTGTTTTGATTCGTGCTGAGACTGCTGATGTCGTTTTGTGCAACTGCTACTCGTTTTTGTTGTGCTTTTCGTACTGCTGTAACCTGTCGCTGTTATGCTCGGTTTTGGTATCGATTGAGTCTTTGTTTCTCGTCCCTCTTTCTTCTATGCTTTCGTCCTTCCTCGGTCTTCTGCCCTGTATTGTGTACCTGCTGCCGTTCCTTTTATTTTCTTCTCATTCCTTGCTGCGATTCATGCTGCTGTGGGCATCAACTTCTCGTTCCGATCTGTGCTACTTCCGTTTTGGTCGTTTATGTTATCGCTTCTCTTGTTTCTACTGTTTCGTTTTGCTTTCGTAATCGCTGCCCACTTCTCCTTCTTTTCTTTTTCATTCTGCTTAGTCTTTCGTCTGTTACTGAGTCGTTGTTACTGTTCTCGATACGTTGTCTTTGCTGCTACGTTTTTTTAGTTGTTGTGGATCGTGCCTGCTCGGTCGTGTTCTCGTGTTTTTGATGCTGCTGTTCGAATGCTACTGCTACTGATATTTTGATGATTCTTGTTCCTCTTCTTCTTCTTCTTCTTCTTCTTCTGCTTCATCTTTCCCTCTTTTCTCATTACGTTGCCGCTTTTTGTTGGTTCCTTTGTTTTAGTCGTCTGAAGTTTCCAAGCCGTATTCTTCATGCCTCCAGTTTCGGGTTCCGTTGTCACTAATCCTTCAATCTTCCCCAATTTCTGGGATTTCGCGAGGCCCCTGACGAGGACGTGCTCGAGATCAATTTGTATCGCCTAAAGGTAACTTTAGGACGTTACCCGATTTTATATCGTATGTTTGAGTAGTAGTATGTAGTAAATACTTTAACTTCGATTTTCTAATTTTAGCTATTTATTATTGCTAATATTATTAATTTTTTTTTATCGTATGCTTTATAAATATTATTACAACTTTCGATATCGTTTTATAAATCGTTAATAATTTAATTATTTACGATCGTTATAATATTTTGTTAGTTATCGTGACACATGTAACTAAATAATAACGATTTCATATCTTCTTCATATTTCGTTGATTTATAATTTCTAACTTAAAATCGTGTTTCAATACAATAATCAAGATTTGTATACTTGTTTAATAAATTAATTTTTGTTTTACGATTTATCCTAATAAATGAGAAGATAGTCGATTTTGTTTTAATTATATTTTTAGTCGAGACTATTTTCACTAATGATTTCTTATTTGTTAACAATTGACTATTTTTTGTAAAATCTGTATTATTTGTTAATAAGAGCTATTTGTTAAAAATAATTTGAAATCTTTGTAACTCTCATTTTATTTATAAAACTCATTGACTCAATTAATTTTGATATCGTTTTTCTTAAAATATCTCTTTTCTAAAATTTATAGTTTTAACTCGATTTCCTAATTATTTATAAAATACTATATATTGACTTATTATATTTTATTTATATTTTAGTAACGAATTTATAAATATATTAAAGTTACGATAACGACGATAATAATAAAATGTTAATTTTGTTTGAAATTCTATTTTTATACATTTCACTAATTTTAATAACTTGCGTATTTTCTATAGGACTTTCTATTTTAGTAAGTTTCTAAAATTAGTACGTTTCTATTTATAGAAAGTTTCCCTTTTAATAAAAAATATTCATTCATTTTATCCTCATATTATTTATATGATTATATCTTTTGAATATTGATAATGGCTGTTTTGGAGTTATGGAATAAGGACAAGTGTGAGGTTTAGAGTAATATATTCTGGGGTTTACGTTTTTGCCATCAACTATAAGGTTGTTGTGTCTTTATGGGGCACATTGGTTGTTGAACCGAGCATATATGGTGTTCGGGAGTGTGTGTACATTTTGACCTTAAACTCGTGCCTCGCAGTGTAAGACGCCGTCGGGTTGAACTGAGTATATATGGTGCTCGGGAGGGGTGTGCATATTATCTTAAACTAGGGCCACGCATTTATAAGTCGCCGTCCTATTATGGTTGAGTAGCCTAGTTAGAGACCGAAGTTTGATTTGTTTGAACTAAGTTCTCGAAGCTAGTTTTAGTATTCTCCTAGTGAAAGTCTGGCCGTCGACACTAATCCTATCCATAACGCCATTTTGAATATTTTTATTATTATCGATACATTTTGGATTGCAGGTTGGCAAATATTTGATGTTTTCTTCTGAAAACTGGTTCTGATCTTACTGTTCCAATATTTTAAGTTTTCTCCGAAAGCTTATTTTTATTATATTATTTAATGTTTTCCATTTTAATTATTTTGATATAATAATACTATTATTTTCCATATGATATAATATGGCTGGGAGAACGTCCGAGTTACTCCCCACTGACGTGGCTGTTATGTTTATAACATGACAGGTATTTGCTGCTGGGTTTTGGGAGTGAGCTAGCGAGTAGAGTGGATCCTACTCTTTCTTCATTCATGTTTATTTATGGATTTGTATAACCCTGTTTGGAGAATTTTCTTTTAGCCCTTTTGTAAAAAGAGGCCTTTGTATTGACTTACTCTTTCTTTTAATAAGATATAGTTTGTCAGTGTGTTTTTAATCCAACTCTACAGTGTTTCCGCTACTGTATCGCGTTAGATTTTCTAGGGGATTACAATTATTTTGTTCTGGGGTTTGGTGTGAGCTAGCGAGTGGCGTGGATCCTACCCGCCTGATTTATGTTTACTGATGGATTGTATGAACCCTTTTAAGGAATTTTCTTTTAGTCCTTTTGTAAAAAGTGACCTTTGTATTGACTGATCGTTCTTTTTGTAAAGTATAGAACATCAGTGTGTTTTAATCCCAAATCTACAGTGTTTCCGCCACTGTATTGCATTAGAATTTATAGGGGATTACAAGTTTGACTAGAAATGAAATGAATAAATAGAATTAAATGAAAATAAAAATATATCTAAGCGTAAAAATGACTTTTCGAGACAAAAATAGAATTTTGAGACGATTGGAAAAATAAATTTGTTTTATAATAATTTTGAGAATTACGATTTAAATCGTAAACAAAATAAAAATACGAATATAACCTCAATTTAATTTAATTTAATTTATAAAATTAGGGGTGCTATAAGGATTTTCCAGAAGTTTAAATTTTTCCAGAACATCAAAATTCCAGATTTCATAAAATTCAATAAAACCATCTTTTAAAACCCGTTTTCGCAATTAACGATTCCATTAATTCATGAAAATCATGAAAATACAATTTTTTCAAGGAAATATAAGGAACATTTTTTTTTCTGATTTAAAACAGTAACCAAAAATCTGAAATCAAAATAGCAAACACGGTTGTAACGATAAATGATTATTTAAAACGATTAATTAATTCACCACTTAAATATTTCGAAAATTTATGAAAAAATTTAGTAAATTCTTTTTTATCAGAAAGGTCATCCACATCGAATTTCATATTGAAATAAAATGTTTACGTATAAGAAATAAAAATCGGGTTTTAATCATTATTATCCAAAATCGGTAAAATTCAATAAATGATACTTAAAATATCAGAAAAATTCAAAATTATAAAAAAATCATCCAAAATATTATTTTAAAGAGTATATGTGTATATTAAGTGTTTAGTTCAAATATACGAATAAAAACAACAATTTAATTGTTAATCTCAAAAAACGATAAAAATATCGAAAAATGTAAATTTTACGACTTTTAAAAAAGAAATCAGAATTCACAAGACATAATATATTGTCTAAACAAAATTCTAAACAAATTAAAATCATGTTATACCGAGTAACATCGACATTACCTTTACTCATCGAAGTTCGAATCAATGTGACTCGTCCGCTTCGGGGTCGTGTTGGAAGCCTACAATACAAATAATTCATGGTACAAAAAGGACCATACGATGGTCGAAAAAGAGACGAGGATAGATTGAAACATGCTCGATTAGTACCTTACGAAGGAGATGATTAAAGGATCGAAACAAGTGAAAAATGGGGGCGAGAATGAGGATGAAGAACACGTTTTTTTATATAGAAAATAGCTGTTGCTGCTTGTTTTCACGTGTTAATTAGAGAGAGAATGAGAGTGTTTTTGCTTGATTTCAAAAGTTTAATGAATTTAGAAGTGGAGTATGAATGATATGAGGTTGTATGGGGACTTAAATTGGTACAAAAGATGACAAATGAATGCTCACCAAATTCCGCTTGTCTCCTGGGACAAAATTACAAGATCTAAGAATGAGGGGGGCTTAATATTAGAAAACCCAAAATCCGAAATGTTGCAGCGGTGGGAAAGCTGGTCGACTGGATCTACAATAAGGAGGATAGATTATGGGTCCGATGGGTGCAGGTGAACTACATTCGAGGTCAAGATTGGCACTCCTATAAACCTCCTCAGGATTCCTCCTGGACTTTGGCGCACAATTTGCAAGGCAAAGGAAAGGCTCAAGGCGGGAATCCTACAGGATACTTGGCAGGCTGACCCACTAGGGTATACAATAAAGGGGGGTTACAGATGGTTGGTGGGAGAGGAAGCAGAAAAATCTTGGTATAAGATGGTCTGGAATGACCTTAATATGCCTAAACACGCCATGACCCTTTGGTTTTTAATGAATGATGGCCTGCGAACTCGTGATAAATTGCACAAGATTGGGGCCTGTATAGATGTAGAATGCTGCCTTTGTGGTCAGCAGAAAGAAGACGCGAAGCACATATTCATGGACTGCGAGTTCAGTATACAGATAAAAAGGGATATGGAGACATGGATGAAACAAAGCATGATTGATTACTGCTGCCATACGCAATTGTAGTATAGTGCCAAAACGAAGATAAATATTATGATGCAAGCGGTCTACTATCATTGGATTTGGAGAGCAAGGAACCAAGCATTGTTTGAGGGGTATGTCCGTCGACCAAAGAAGTTACTGAATGAAATAAAGGATGAGGTTGCGAGACATATACAGATGAAACTAAAGAGTAAAAAGATGGACAGTGCTATGAGATCTGAACTGAACAAACTGTAGTGGCACTTTTATTTTTTTGCTCGTTTTTGTGCTGTGTTGTTTCGTATTTTCCATTATGTACATGTTTGAAAATTGCTCCTCTTGAAGTAATACTATCCTCACATTTCATCAAAAAAAGAATGCTCACCAAACCGGTCAAAGATGAAGTGTGAAGGCACAAAAGTATTTAAGGCAAATTGAGTGATTGATGGAGAGTAAAATAGGCAATGTTTCAATGAGAAAATGGTGTCTACAAAACAGGCCAAAGGGGGTGCTAAGAGGAAGAGAATGATCTTGGTCCAAATGCATAAGATTCAAAATGAGTGAGTGTATCCTATGTTGAATGAGGACTAAAACAAGGTTCGAAGGATAAAAAGAAATAGTTATGGCAACAACTAGTGCGTCTCACGACACACATGACTCCAAGTGGGTCCAAAATAATTTTAGGTTGATAAAAATAAGGATCGTAAAATTATTAGAGTCATTTCAAAAAAATCTAGTAAATCTCGCGTTAGAAAATAATTATTTACGAAACTACGAAGTTAAATCTTTAAATAATTATCCTTCGTAATAAAAATATTTTTTGAGTTAGAAATGAAATATAAACGTGTTTGAACGTCTTTAGAAAAATTAAATAACTCAAGTTTTAGCTTGAAACAATTGTACGTTAGAAAAATGAAATTTTTCGAGAGTAAGTAAATAGTTTGTGACAAATTTTATTTAAATAGCTTCGTGATAGAAAAATAAATAATTAAACCTTTTTAACGAAAATCATACATATTTGGCTCGATAAAATAATAGGGACTCAAAAGTGGAGTGGAAAAGATGCTAAAATTAATAGAAGAATTATGACGGAGTCTAAAAAGATAGCTAGGAAATTCGCGGGTGTTACAGTAATCACCCCAAAATCCTCCAATGTCATGCCGACCTCCCCAAACGGCATGTGAAATGTCGAGGTCGTGTTGTGGACATGACATAGGTCCACCCCGACGCGGCGAAGCGCGGGTTTTGGGGAGGCGATAGAATTTCCATATGAGATGGATCGAATAGAATTTTAAATCGAAGTAGGAGTCGCCACCGAATTTTATGGTTATTCGGAACCATTCGAACCCACTCTATGTCGTAGTGGGTCATACTTAAAGCCTGGCCCATTTCCGATGTCAGAGTTTATTGGGTTCGTCCCTTAGCATATCGATACCGATGCCGACTGGGCGGTTAATCGTATATTGAATGACTCTCGTTGACAATGGATTCGGACATCCGGAAACCATGGTTCTGAGTAAGGGGTGAGGGTACGTGTTGGGAAGTTCAGCGAGAACACCCAACCCCGCCCGCACTTAGCGGCCTTTACTAAGATATCGTTCGATTTTGGTGTACACGCGTTAGTTCGACGATGAAATGATATGCAGAGATTATTTTCCTAAAACATGTGAGGAAAAATAAATAAATGGGTTGCTAAGTCGTTTAATGCATGTTAAACTACTAATGTCAAAGTTATTTAGCATGTGAGTTCGTTTTAGTCTAATAAAACGATAAAAAGAATATGAGAGAATAAATTGCTACAAACACGAGAAAACGGGTTAGTAACGATCGAAATAATAATATATGAAATAAATATATGAAATCGAGAAAATAAAAATTAATCGAAATCTGAAAAATATTGTTAAAACGCGGTTTTGTATAAAAAACGAAGTTCGAAAAAAAGAATAAAAAAACGTGTTTGGGCCGAGAGCCGCGCGACTCGCCCGAGCCTCATGCGGGTCGCGTGGCGACCTGATTTCGACGATGATTTTCAGGAAAATTTTGGTTAAATCGCGTACGAATATCGCATAATTCGTACTCGATTTAATATTCTCGATATTCGTTATATTCGATAGTTGATCATCAAATATTTAGAATAGTTTTTGGAAAAGATGTAAATTTAGAAATCGTCTCGTAAAATAAAAAATAAAACGATCGAAAAACTAAAAAAAAGATCTCGGTTACAGACTCGTGCGCGAGTCGCCTGGACCGGGCGCAACTCGCGTACGGGTCTGTCCAATTTTTTTTTTTTTTTTGTCGAAATTTGTTATAAATCGCGTACAAATATGGATTAATTTATACTCGGTTTATATTTTCGATATTCGTCGTATTCGATATTCGATTATGAAATCGATATCGAATATTCGGAACGACTTTAGAAAAGGTTTTGAAAAAGTTTGTTTTGAACGAAAAAAAAGAAAAAAAAAGAATTTTTGAACGAAAAGTTGTAAAAAGGATTTTGAACGAAGAAAAATAAAATGAAATCGTCGAAATCTTAATATAATTCCTTTCAATAAGATATTCGATTATATAAAATCGGTATCATATTTTAAGAATATTCGATATATGAAAATAGTTTTAATAATATCGATATTAGAAAAATATATGCGATGAACGACCCATATTAAAATATGAAACGACCGACGAAAATAATAAAAAAGGAAGAAAAAAAACGTGAGAAAGAGGGAGAAAGGAAGAAGAATCGGGTTTGATTTACACCCTCAACCTACATGCTTTGTTATCTTCGGATAAGGCTCGTCGGGAAGTGGCTTAGACTTGGGAGAGTCGAGATGATGAGGATGAGTTAAGGTGTATTGGTTTTTTGGAGGTTTGGGACGCCGGGTTTGGACGTGCGGTCAAGGCTCCGAGGTTTCGGGACAAGTGTCGGGATTTGCTAACTATCGGATTGGTGTATAAAGCTATTTTTTCGGTATGTTGGGTGTGTGGAAACCGTGTATGTTGGCTGAAAAAACGATGTAATTGATGTATTGTTGATGTTCATTGTGTTGGACGGGAGGTCCTATTTATAGGGAGTTTCCGACCTTTGTTTAGGAGAGTTTGAATATCGCCTAGGATAGGAAACGTAGGAGTTCGAGGGAAATAAGAATTCCTCTTTCTTGGCCAAGAAGAATGGGATTTCGGCTGTTTTGGAGGTGTATTGGCCGAGTGTTTTACACTCGGTCAAGTGTTCGAATCGGTTTTTGAATAGGATTCCTGTTCGATCTAGAATTACCGCTTGAGTAAGAAGCTGAGAAGAACGAGGATTCCGTTTTCTTGTGAGGGAAGAAAAGAGGAAAACCGGCTGGTTTGAGGATGTATTGGCCGGGTATTTGGTACTCGGTCAATGTCTGAATCGGTTTCCGGATAGAATTCCTACTTGAGATCGAACTCTACCTTAAACGGAATTGTTTATTATTTTGTATAGCTGATTTTTGTAGTATCCGAGTTCAATCCGGATTGGCGGGGGTGACACGGCAGATTTTATGCTTCGGAAAATATCTTTGACCGGGTTTTGACTCGGGCGCTAAAAGACGGTTTTACCCCTGGTGACGGTATCGACCCAAATTAGTGTTATTTGACTCGAAACGACCCACTGGGCCTGGATTTGAGGTTGGTTTTGTGAGATTTGTACTCCTTAAAATGTCTAAACCAAATGTCCATATTACAAGCCATATCTATCAAAGCACGTTTACGTCCTATCATCATCGGGTGTTTGGCGGGAACTACTATAGACACCTGGCGGTCAAAATGTGGGTGTCTACAGAGCCCCCACTCTGACTGAAGCTTGGACAAGGCAAAAGTCAGAGTAGCTACCAGGTCAATCAAGGATTAAAACCTGGCAGCCTTCCGATCGGGTCGTTTAGGGTCCATTAGACCTGCGTGAAGGGCTCGCCAGCCGCAGAATAGAAATCATACCTGGGTTGATGCTGATAATGTCGCGGGAGCTTGCCTAGGAAGCCATAGGTATACCTGTTTGCAGATATATCCTATCTTAGAATTGCGCAGGAGTTTTTCCACTAGGGAACTTAGAATTCTCGGGGAGTCTTGAGTGTACCTGTATGCTGACATAATTTGTATGTAACATTTAGGCGAAACACTGACTCATGCTGGGGAAAAAGATGATTTTTCGAAAAAATTTTGAAAGGGAGAATGCTGAAAATTTTTTGGAAGTTTGAAAATAAGAATGGCTGGGATGACTCTGATTCCTAATTGGACACGGATTCCTGAAATTTCCTGGTTATGCCTATATGCCTAGATGAAACAGGGGAAGTGGTAAAAACCCTATTCCTGTGATGACTAGGAAGAGGAATATTTTCCACTATAAATAGAGGGCTTTGGTTTATTATTTTCATATTCCCACCCAAATCTTTTCCTTCTATCTCAAAATCCCTTAGACTTTTTAGGATAAAATAAAAGAAACTATTCTTGCGATGGGTATTGACCATTTGACCACGATGCTTTATGCGTAGGCCCAGGATTTTCGAGATGAAGACAGAGTCCAGTTAACTCAAATGGGAATTGTGGCTTTATTCCCACTCCAGCGACTTAGGGTAGATTCGCACTTTCTTGATGCTTGCTTATCCTTTTGGGATACTACCTTTCATGTTTTTGCATTTTCTCGAGGAGAAATATGTCCTCTTCCTGAAGAGATAGCAGCTATTGGAGGGTGGTGCCCTAATGCTCGTCCTGCTATTCCCCCATTTTATCCCGACCCAAGGAGGAGGCTGAGGGATTTTCTAGGGTTGTCGCATGCTGAGACAGCCCGTATGGTGAAGGGAAATTCAGTTTCCCTATTTGACTTGGCTGATAAATTTATGAACCCGGTTGGTGAAAGAATTACTTCTACCCATAGACGTAGGGCCTTCTCCTTTTGTATGCTGCATAGATATGCCTTCGAAGGTCGAATGGATGCTGACTCATGCTTAGGTGAGATCAGGCTAATCAGCATAGTCGATCAAATGGAGACGGGTCATAGCCCAGCCTGGCTGATAACTGGGGAGATTATTATGGGTCTTGATGCTAGGAGGCTCGAACCAAATCAGCAATTGACGGGGGGCATTCGTCTTTTGCAGGTATTTAATCTTTTTCCTCGAATAATTGCCCGATTTTCCTGATTTTTACGGTAACCTTGAATTTTCCGGATTTTTCCGAAATCTTCAATTTTATGGGTTTTTCGAATTTTTTTGATTTTGCCGAAATTCTCGAATTTTTACGGAAATTTTCCGATTTTTTTTTTTGATTTTTTTTTTTTTTTTTTTGATCTTTCGAAAAATTTTTGACTCTTCGAAAATTTTGCAGACCTGGTTATTCGAGCGCCTATCGATCATGGAGCCCCCGGTGAATATACCCAAGTACCGCAACAATCAGATCGGTTCAAGATCTCGCCGAATAAAATCAAGTCATCCCATAACTCAAAAATATTGGGATGAAGAGCTAACATTCCATGGTGGGCCTTTGATTAGGTGGAACGTCATTTGGTGGTTCCTTTCGAGGTTGACAGGATTAGCTAGGAGAGACAAGGCCCGTTATCTGGTGATTTTGTCTTTGGACTGGACTGTTCATATCTATCCGGACCGTATCCTAAGGCAATTCGGTTCGTTTCAGGAAATCCCTGAGACTGAGGCAATTATTAGCGTTTCGATCCAATTGACGGACGCTATGTGCGACACGTGGCTACAGCGTTGGTTTACTCGTGTCATATGGACTATACCTCGCCCTTGTCAAACCACTTGGGTTTCTGAATCCTATCGAAAATGGACTTCTGAAGAATCCCAGGATGCCCGTAAAGCTTTGAAGATCGAAGAAGCTCTTGATTTGGCCCGTCGAGAATCGGCCAAAAATAATACGCGGTTCTTTGAAGAGATTCCAACTTCCTTTGCTGAGCCAGGGTCGGATTCTAAGTCAAAATCTAAGACTCAGACTAATGAGATTGGTGCTAGCGATTTGGAGAGAAGACTCGGACCGAGGCTGGCGGTCCGAGACAGGCTAGGCCCGCGTGACAAAGAGGTGACCGGGGGGTCGAATTTGAAGAAACGAGCCCGGGCTAAGGAGGTTCCCTTGGTGATTAGGGAGCGTTTACCTCCACCTCGACGCCGATGGACCGAGAAGGAGGCTAAGGGCAAAGGAAAGGGAAAAATGCCCTAGTTTTTACTATTTAAGTATTAATATGGTTTATTTTGTGATGATTTTTTTATTGATTTTTTTGTAATTTTATTATTATTATTTTTGAAATAAAGAAAGGTTTATTAAAGAACCGTTCCTGTTTTCCTTTTCTCGATTGCAGTGGTTGTGCCCTTTTTGAGGGGCTGCCTACGTATCCATAATAAATGGAATCAAACCAAACGTAGTTCAAACTGAATTGCAATTTCGACATACATCAAGACTATTGGTTCAAGATGTTTGAAACAGTAGAATGAATAATTCTAGCTTTTGACTTGTCTCTTTAAAAGTTTGAAGAAAATGTTTTTAATAAACTTTTGCAAATGACATTGAGAAAGGTGGGTTAAGGGTAGTAGCGCTTCAGCTGGTCCAGGTTAGTTGGGTTGACAAACTCGTTCCCGTCCAGATCCGTTAGCATTACCGCTCCACCTGATAGAATCTTCTTTACCAGATATGGCCCAGCCCAATTAGGTTTGAATTTTCCCCTTGGGTCCACTGGCAATAAAGCTCGAACCGATATGAGGACCAAATCTCCTTCTTTGATGTTTCTGGGCCTCACCCTTTTGTTGAAAGCCCGCTGGATTCTCTTCTGATATATTTGAATATTATTGAGGGCACGAGATCGTCGTTCATCTAAAAGGACTAGCGAGTCATATTGTGCTCTAACCCAATCAGCTTCAGGTACTTGACTTTCAAGTAGGATTCTGAGTGATGGTACTTCTAACTCAACAGGTTGGACTGCTTCCATGCCGTATGTAAGGTAATACGGTGTTGCCCCGGTCGCAGTACGAATCGAGGTTCGATATCCCCAAAGTGCAAATGGTATTTTGTCGGGCCAGTCCCGGTAATTATCAGCCATCTTTTTGAGTATGGTGACAATTGTTTTATTAGCCGCTTCTACCGCTCCATTGGTCTGGGGTCGGTAAGGTGAAGATGTATGCCTTTGAATTTTATATTTGGTCAACAAGGCTGCTGTTTCAGCTTGAAAATCGGTCCCGTGGTCACTAATGAACTCATGAGGGATCCCATACCGGCATATTATCTTATTTTGAATGAACTTGGCAACATGGCTAGCGTTGAGAATACGATAGGATTAAGCTTCGACTGATTTGGTGAAATAGTCGATTGCTACCAAAATGAAGCAGTGTCCTCCGGTTCCCGAGGGGTTTATCTTTCCAATTATGTCGATTCCCCATGTTGAAAATGGCCATGGTGATGTCATGGTGTATAGCAAGGATGGTGGCATATGTTGTACATTGGCAAAAATTTGACAATTATGGCAATGTCTAACATATTGTTGACAGTCGGTTTCCATGCTATTCCAGTAGTAACTGAGCCTCATGATCTTCCGGACCAGCATTTGGGCGTTCATGTGTGGACCGCATTCGCCATCATGTACCTCGGCCATAACTTTTTCGGTGTTGGTTTTATCAACACATCGAAGGAGAGCCAGTCAGTTGCCCATCGTCGGTGCGGATGAACTGGGTTGCCAGTCTTCGCAGGGCCTTTTTGGCTCGGTTGTCAGCTTCGGGTGGATATTCCCCAGTTGCTAGGTATGTCAGCACAGCTTGATACCATGGCACAGGATCAGGTATCTCGACTTCTTCGATGTCGTGGATATATGCTGGCTCAGATCGTCTTTCGACACAGATTGGCATACTGGTCATATGATCGGGAATATTTAGCAAAGATGCGAGTTTTGAGAGTGCATCCGCGAATTGATTCTCTTCCCTAGGTAGGTATATATATTCTACCTTGTGGAATTGTTTCTCGAGATCCCGTACTCGTGCCTGGTAGGCAACGAGATTAGCATTTCGAGTTTTCCATTTTTGAAGGGCTTGATTAATGACCAGGGATGAATCACCGTGTACTCGGAGGTTTGTGACCCCTAAGTCGGCAGCGGCTTGTAGTCCATGGATACATGCTTCATACTCAGCGGCATTGTTAGTGACGTCAAAGTCTAATTTGATCGATACGGGTGTATGTTCCCCTCTTGGTGAGATTAGAAGGATTCCAACCCCAAATCCTCGGAAGTTGGATGCTCCGTCAAAGTACAAGTCCCACGCTTCGGTGTCAGTGTGGAAAATGTCTTCGTCTGGGAAGGACCAAGTGTCGGTGTGTCCTTCTTCGGTCACGGGACTGTCAGCGAGAAATTTGGCTACTACTCGTCCTTTGATGGCTTTCAGTGGTACGAATTTTAGGTCGAATTCTGCCAACATCAGGGTCCATCTTGATATCCTGCCGTTGAGGATGGGCTTCTCGAAAAGGTATTTGATTGGATCCATTCTGGATAATACTTGTACCTCGTAACTGAGCATGTAATGACGGAGCTTTTTAGTGGCCCAGACCAAAGCTAAGCATGTCTTTTCGAGCATGGTGTACTTACACTCGTACTCTAAAAACTTCTTGCTGATGTAGTAAATGGCCCGTTCTTCGGAATTGACCGTTTGAGCTAGCATAGCCCCCATGGCTGTCTCTGTCGTGGTTAGGTATAGTGACAAAGGCAAACCGTGCTGAGGTGGCATTAGGACCGTGGTGAGGCCAAAATTTCCTTGATTTTATCAAAGGCTGCTTGACATTTATCATCCCATAGTAACCGTTCTCCTATTTTTAGCTTCTTGAAGATCGGTTCGCATACCATGGTTAGCTTCGAAATGAACCTGCTAATGTATTGGACTTTTCCGAGAAACCCTCTTATCTCTTTTTCGGTTTTAGGGGGCTGCATCTCGGTGATGGCCTTGATTTTGGCTGGGTCGACCTCTATACCTCGTTGGCTGACGATATGACCTAGTAATTTACCAGATGTTACCCCGAAACTGCATTTCTGAGGGTTTAGCCTCATGTTGTATTTGCGTAATCGGGTGAAGAACTTTCTCAGGGCGGTGATGTGACCGTCCCTGTCTTTGGATTTGACGATCATGTCGTCCACATAGACTTCCACTTCCTTATGCATCATGTCATGCAATAGAGTTGTGGCGGTTCGTTGGTAAGTAGCCCCGACATTGATGAGACCAAACGACATAACAGTATAGCAATAAGTACCCCAAGGTGTAATGAAGGTGGTCTTATCCATATCTTCTTCTGCCATTTTTATCTGATTGTACCCCGCATACCCATCCATAAATGATAGAAGGGCATGATCTGCTGTGTTGTCCACCAGTATATCGATGTGTGGCAACGGGAAATCGTCTTTCGGGCTCGCCTTGTTAAGATCCCGAAAGTCTACACAGACACGAACCTTACCATCCTTTTTAGGGACTGGTACTATGTTTGCAACCCAATCTGGATACTCGGAGACTCGTATGAACCCACCCTTGAATTGTTTATCGACTTCCTCCTTGACTTTGAGGGACCATTCGGGCCTCATGCGCCGAAGTTTTTATTTAACCGGCTTGAACCCTTCTTTGATCGGTATATGATGCTCGGCTATTTCGCGATCAATCCCCGACATGTCCTTGTAGGACCATGCGAAGACGTCTTTGAATTCTTGAAGGAGAACTATGAATTGTTGCTTCTCCTCGGGATCTAAGGATAATCCTATCTTAAGCATTTGAGGCTCTAAGGTTGTTCCCACGTTGATGGATTCAGTTTCTTCGATTACCGGATTGCGGGATTCCCATTGCTCTAGTTGCTCGATCAGATGTGGAGGCAAGGATACCTGTTCGTCGGGCTTCTCAATGTCATTGCACATAAAATTTTTGAAATTTTGAAAATGAGACAAGTCGTAAGCAGAACGGTTGTTATTATTGATCATGAACTGAGAAAAGAGCTCGAAAAGAGCTGCCATCTGATCACTAGTCAGCGGCGGGATAGGCAGGGTGCCCGGGACAGACCCCGAGGCACCAGGAGTGGCTAAAGGAAGAGGGGGAGTTACAGGATTGACCCTAGCACCAGACTCACTAGACTCAATCTTAGACTCTGACTCGGACTCTGACTCAGACTCAGACTCAGATTCTGGCATCTCTCCTTCTCCTGTGATAAGCTTGTAAGTTCTTCCTTGACTGTCAGTCCATTTGACGGTCTTCCTCCAAGCTCTGGTTCCGGACCCGACTTCTGAGATCAGCTTAGATGGGTCAAAGGTGCGGCTGCGGAGAATGAGGCTGACTAGCTCTTCCTTTGGTGTTGGAACCGCGAGTTCTTCCCCAAAAAGTAACCCTAGCGCGGGCTCGGTATTCTTAGCATCTTCGGATTGGATGAGAGCAAAGATGTCGTCTGGTATGTAGTTGCAGTCCTGGGCCAAGTGGGTCCCAGGGCGCGTGGTGGTAGGCCGATATAGGCCAGTTTGAATAGTCTCGAACACTGGAGTGACAAAGATAACCTTATTGGTTTTAGTTTGGCCCATGTTTTCTGGAGTTAGAGTGTAGCCCAAGCCTGTTTGGGTCCTCCCATTGTCCAGAACTTCGAGAATTTTTCCTGCCGGGAGATCGGGCCTAGATGTAACCCCAGGTAGAAAGCCTAGATTCTGCAACATCCGGTCTAGGTGGACCGTGAAATAAGGGCGGAAGAGATGATCTTCTTCGATGGCTCCTACGAAGTCGAACCCACAGAGATCGGTGCGGCCCGAAGTGTTACAGTTAGCCACAGTCATAGGTGTGGCTTCTAGAGTGATGACTGAGTCATGCAAAGGTAGCTTGATTTTTCGATGCAAAGTGGAGGATACAGCCCTGGTTGCATGGATCCAAGGTCTTCCTAGAAGAAGGTTGAAGGAAGAAGTCACGTCGATCACTTGAAATTCCAGCTCTTTCTCTATCGGGCCCGTTATGATAGTGAGTTTTGTGGCTCCGGCTACTGACTTTGGACTCCCGTCAAAAGCCTGAATGGTTTGAGCTGTTGGAATATAGTCGGCCTCGGTGATGCCGAGGGCTTGGGTGGTCCTTAAGGGAAGGACATTGACTGCTGACCCATCGTCAATTAGGGTCATGGGTAGGTACTTTCCACGGCAGATAACCGTGATGTAGAGGGCCATGTTGTGGGCCGGCCCGAATGGTGGTAGATCGGCATTGGAGAAGGTAATCAGCGGGCCTTCTTCTATGGATCTGCCTTTTAGGTGGGGTAGGACTGTGGCTACCATTTCAGCTGGAGTAGCCATGGAGTCGATTTTGACCTGATCGAGGGCCTTAGTGAGTGCCTCTCGATGTTCCTGAGAACTAACTAGGAGTTGCCATATAGAGAGGTCAACTCGAGTCTTGCTTAGCTGTTTTACAAGAGCCTTTTCAGCAGTCGGCTCTTCCGGGGCAGGCTCCACCTTAAGTGGTTCGGCAATGATAAGAGCTTGACTAGTGGCTAAGGCCTTGGACTTAACCTTCTGAATCTCCTCAGGCGTAATGGGGACGGCTTCCCCTTTGGTGAGGTAGACATCGTCTTCGTCATCGCACCAGATCCCGTTTATTTGTGGGATAAATGGGGAAATGAGGTGTGAGCAATCCACTACTTCCCCGGTGAAGATGGCGTGAGTGGCCAACGGGTTGTCCTTGTTGTTGGGCTTACCCCCGGGCAAAGGAATTTTCCCGCTTTCAATAAGATCTTGGATAAGGTGCTTTAGTTTCCAACACTTCTCGGTATCGTGCCCCTTACCACGATGATAGTGACAGTAGGCCTGGAGGTTGTAGGCCTTAGAGCGACGTTCGGCCGGGATATCGGGTGTTGGGCCTATCGGTGTGATCAGGCCTTTCGATGATAATCTCTGCATGGCGTTTTCATAGGTAGTGCCTATGTCGGTGAATACCCGGGGAGTGGTAGTTTTCTGGGATGATGTATCGAGTGCATTTACCTCGTCGAAAATGCTACGAGTGGCAGCAGTAGTAGTGGACTTGCTTGTTGATGAGCTAGCCCCTTGGTATCCCTTAGTGGAGGCCTTAGTGAGGCTTTCCTATCTTAGATCATCCTCGATTCTTGTTCCCATTTCAGTTAGGACCGCGAAGCTAGGTATGATGGCGTACCGGAGATGGACCCGGTAGGCTGGTAGTAGGTTCTTGACAAAGGCTTCAACCAACACCTTTTCACTAGGCTTATCGACCAGCTTGATGCTTTCAGCCCTCCAGCGTTGAAGGTATTTTGTGAATCCTTCCTTAGGTTCCTGGGCCATTACCTCCAGGGTGCGCATAGTGGTTTGGATTTCCGTATTGTCGGCGTAGTTTCGAGCGAATTCCGTTGCCACGTCATCCCAAGTTTTGTATTTCTTGGAATCGAGCCGGTAGTACCAGGCCCTCGGGTGCTTCTCGAGGGATGAAGCAAACAGGTGCTTGAACATGCTGGACTTAACCCCTTTAAGGGCCATAAATTCCTTGAAAGCCCGGATATGGTGGACCGGGTCTTCAGTACCCTCGAACATTGGCAGACCCGTCAGATTAAGATTGGTGGGTAGTTCATCGGTCAGTGGGGTGTAGGTCCTAGCATTCTCCGTATGGATGGAGCTTTGGGTTGTCAGATGGACCTGTTCTTGCAGTTTGAGGACTGCACTGGCCAGTGCGGCTAGAGGCCCGTCATCTTCGATCGAAGCATTGGGGGTTCCCTGTTCTACGGCACTAACCCGAGTAATGATGGCGATCTGGTCTTCTCGCATCTTCCTTAGTTGGTCTTGGATTTGAGCCAACGAGGTGGTCAATTCATCTATGGCCTTTTGCGTCATGGCTCGAGTGTGGGGTGACCTGTCTGTAAGGGCACCGCGTAATCAGTAACTGACCCAGATCTTAGAATCAGAAGTACATCCCGAGCAAGAAAAAGACTAGACTAGAAAAAAAGACCGGAGACTGACTTCTAAATGGATGACGCGTGGATGATGGGCCTTCCTTAGGATTCGGCATAGTGGGCCTAGTCCTGTTCGAAGGAAGGTCTACGTGAGAAATCCCCAGACTTTAGACTCGAGTGTGTAAATGGGCTTCCCTTTGTAGGAGTTAGTCCTACGAAGGTGGGCCGTGCCTCGACAAGTAAGGCGGATTGGGATGGGGTGGAAACCCGTGATATAAGATCGACGGAGTTTCGACGCTATGGACTCTAACTTATGACAAGACCCGACACTGCTAAATACGGGAAGTCCTAAGAAGAAGAGGATTTTGAAAAGAGAATTTGAATTTGAAAACCGAGCAAAGTCGGATTGGAAGACCCGATTTTTTTTGGAAACCGAAAAGGGGTTATCGGGCCGAGATTTCGGGTTTTTTTTTTTGAAAGGTTTGGACAGCATACCGGCTAAAAATAGGCTATTTTGAGTCAAAATCATAAGTCCTAAATTTGGCAGCTTTCCGGGTTTTTGAAAAAGAAATGGTTTGAAAAGATGCAAGTTTTTTTTTTGAAAATGACGGTTTTTGAAAAGACCGAAAAGGATCAAGTAGCATGTAGTCATAGAATCAGTATAACGACGCCATGTATGCTCTTAGTCTAAGTCTCGGTCGGTCTAATAGGGTCTATACCAACAACGATGGCTTTCTCGTACTGAGGACGGACTCCCTAAGCCGAGTTGGTCTTAGGACATGCCGCGAAACCTAAACGAGTTCCGCCATCGAAGTCTTTAGTGCACCCAAGTGGGAATGCACCGTGGTATAGTGGGACGTCGGTCACAAGTAACCGGCCCGGGATAGAACGGGGTTATGCATGAACCATTGAACTAAAACGTGTACATTACTAATCGAACGATTTCTTTTCGAGTCTCACCCTGAGGATGCCGATGGTAAGTGACACATCAGTTAATCCCCAGCGGAGTCGCCAAATTGTGGACATGACATAGGTCCACCCCGACGCGGCGAAGCGCGGGTTTTGGGGAGGCGATAGAATTTCCATATGAGATGGATCGAATAGAATTTTAAATCGAAGTAGGAGTCGCCACCGAATTTTATGGTTATTCGGAACCATTCGAACCCACTCTATGTCGTAGTGGGCCATACTTAAAGCCTGGCCCATTTCCGATGTCAGAGTTTATTGGGTTCGTCCCTTAGCATATCGATACCGATGCCGACTGGGCGGTTAATCGTATATTGAATGATTCTCGTTGCCAATGGATTCGGACATCCGGAAACCATGGTTCTGAGTAAGGGGTGAGGGTACGTGTTGGGAAGTTCAGCGAGAACACCCAACCCCGCCCGCACTTAGCGGCCTTTACTAAGATATCGTTCGATTTTGGTGTACACGCGTTAGTTCGACGATGAAATGATATGCAGAGATTATTTTCCTAAAACATGTGAGGAAAAATAAATAAATGGGTTGCTAAGTCGTTTAATGCATGTTAAACTACTAACGTCAAAGTTATTTAGCATGTGAGTTCGTTTTAGTCTAATAAAACAATAAAAAGAATATGAGAGATTAAATTGCTACAAACACGAGAAAACGGGTTAGTAACGATCGAAATAATAATATATGAAATAAATATATGAAATCGAGAAAATAAAAATTAATCGAAATCTGAAAAATATTGTTAAAACGCGGTTTTGTATAAAAAACGAAGTTCGAAAAAAAGAATAAAAAAACGTGTTTGGGCCGAGAGCCACGCGACTCGCCCGAGCCTCATGCGGGTCGCGTGGCGGCCTGATTTCGACGATGATTTTCAGGAAAATTTTGGTTAAATCGCGTACGAATATCGCATAATTCGTACTCGATTTAATATTCTCGATATTCGTTATATTCGATAGTTGATCATCAAATATTTAGAATAGTTTTGGAAAAGATGTAAATTTAGAAATCGTCTGGTAAAATAAAAAATAAAACGATCGAAAAACTAAAAAAAAGATCTCGGTTACAGACTCGTGCGCGAGTCGCCTGGACCGGGCGCGACTCGCGTACGGGTCTGTCCAATTTTATTTTTTTTTGTCGAAAATTGTTATAAATCGCGTACAAATATGGATTAATTTATACTCGGTTTATATTATCGATATTCGTCGTATTCGATATTCGATTATGAAATCGATATCGAATATTCGGAATGACTTTAGAAAAGGTTTTGAAAAAGTTTGTTTTGAACGAAAAATAAGAAAAAAAAAGAATTTTTGAACGAAAAGTTGTAAAAAGGATTTTGAACGAAGAAAAATAAAATGAAATCGTCGAAATCTTAATATAATTCCTTTCAATAAGATATTCGATTATATAAAATCGGTATCATATTTTAAGAATATTCGATATATGAAAATAGTTTTAATAATATCGATATTAGAAAAATATATGCGATGAACGACCCATATTAAAATATGAAACGACCGACGAAAATAATAAAAAAGGAAGAAAAAAAACGTGAGAAAGAGGGAGAAAGGAAGAAGAATCCGGTTTGTTTACACCCTCAACCTACATGCTTTGTTTTCTCGGGATAAGGCTCGTCGGGAAGTGGCTTAGACTTGGGAGAGTCGAGATGATGAGGATGAGTTAAGGTGTATCGGTTTTTTGGAGGTTTGGGACGCCGGGTTTGGACGTGCGGTCAAGGCTCCGAGGTTTCGGGACAAGTGTCGGGATTTTCTAACTATCGGATTGGTGTATAAAGCTATTTTTTCGGTATGTTGGGTGTGTGGAAACCGTGTATGTTGGCTGAAAAAGCGATGTAATTGATGTATTGTTGATGTTCATTGTGTTGGACGGGAGGTCCTATTTATAGGGAGTTTCCGACCTTGGTTTAGGAGAGTTTGAATATCGCCTACGATAGGAAACGTAGGAGTTCGAGGGAAATAAGAATTCCACTTTCTTGGCCAAGAAGAAAGGGATTTCGGCTGTTTTGGAGGTGTATTGGCCGAGTGTTTTACACTCGGTCAAGTGTTCGAATCGGTTTTTGAATAGGATTCCTGTTCGAGCTAGAATTACCGCTTGAGTAAGAAGCTGAGAAGAACGAGGATTCTATTTTCTTGTGAGGGAAGAAAAGAGGAAAACCGGCTGGTTTGAGGATGTATTGGCCGGGTATTTGGTACTCGGTCAATGTCTGAATCGGTTTCCGGATAGAATACCTACTTGAGATCGAACTCTACCTTAAACGGAATTGTTTATTATTTTGTATAGCTGAGTTTTGTAGTATCCGAGTTCAATCCGGATTGGCGGGGGTGACACGGCAGATTTTATGCTTCGGAAAATATCTTTGACCGGGTTTTGACTCGGTCGCTAAAAGACGGTTTTACCTCTGGTGACGGTTTCGACCCAAATTAGTGTTATTTGACTCGAAACGACCCACTGGGCCTGGATTTGAGGTTGGTTTTGTGAGATTTGTACTCCTTAAAATGTCTAAACCAAATGTCCATATTACAAGCCTATATCCGAGTCTATCAAAGCACGTTTACGTCCTATCATCATCGGGTGTTTGGCGGGAACTACTATAGACACCTGGCGGTCAAAATGTGGGTGTCTACACGTGTCATTAAAGCGATCTACCATCGTTCTAATTACCATTAGATTGCTCTAAGCTTGGAAACCTACCAGTCAAACCCAATGCCCGACTAGGGGATCCAAGGCCATCCCCATAATCATCTCCTTAGCCTCAGGGCAAATCTTCTTGAAGTATATATACAGGTACCTCGTAAAGCCCGAGAAGGCCCTCATCGTACCTGGGGGCTGTAAACCACGATGATACAAGTATAAACGAACCTTGCAAGTACAAATCAATATCAAATACAAATCAATAGAAAAATAATCAAAGGAATTAACCTTGCCGTTAATTATACGGCTAGACACATGCAAATTCTGACGGAGCAGCAGTTGCCGTCCATCCCAGCCCCTAGCCCAGACGAGATCTACGTAAACGGCCTCCTCGGCCTCGTCAGCAGGCCTAGGTACTTGCCTTCTCCTCTAGACCGTTACAGGCAAGGCACGCCTCTTTACTCGTTAAAAATCAGCTTCATTTACCGCCCCGATCTCCAGTTGAAGCGAACGGGCACTCCGACGGCTCTTGCGGGCCATCGGGGGAGTCAGGGAACTCGAACCAAAAGCTTCGCCGGTAGTAGCAACTACCGGGACCTCATTGGTACGTCCCGTGCCATTTCCAGCTGAAGAACAAAACAAAATAAACACCCCGGGTCAGGTGAAGATAGCCCAAACAGGCCAAAATAAGCTCAAATTTTTAAGCAAGATATCAAACTTCGAAAACGCCCACTAGCACCTATTTTCGGCCCTGGTCGCAATAAAAGTGGTTTCGAGAAGGTCCGACATCATTACGGTATCATTTGATCCTTCGTAAGCTTCAAAATCTCATACAAAGTTACTTAGGGTGCATTCCGGGTCACGAAAATTGACATACAAGCTACCCATAACGTCATAATAAAGAATCTACCAAGATTACAAGAGTCAAGTACGGGAACAATTAGGAAATCGGTCCCTAAAACCCTAATTTTTTAAATTTGGCTATGGGAAGCCATTAAAAGACCTTCAAGCTTTCATCTCAAGCAAATAACTACACTTACAAGCTCTATACTACCCGAATTCGAAAAGGGAACCAAGAACAAACATCAAAGCATAGCAAGAACAAGACACCCAAATCGATTTCTAGGGTTCAAGAAAATTCAATTCGAAATCACACCAACCAAGTTCAAATCGACAATAGTAGGGGTAAAAGACACTTACTAGGGGTCGATATCGTCGAGATTGAGTGAAAATCGAGCTTGAAGTCGATGATAATGGAGGGAAGACGGATGTGAGGCGCGAGAATGTAGGCGTCGGGTTTTTGCAAATAAAGGATCGTCGCCCCTCAAGTCGAGCTTTTATTTTGGGTCAGTAAAACAAAACTTCGACCGCCTCCTTGCTGGCGCCCCATTTCAGCAACGCTAGTACCCAGGCGCCTCAGTATTGGGTCGCCCGGGGACAAGTGCCTAACCTCTCAGCCCAAAACAAAGTCGGGTTAATCCAGACATATTTCCATGTGCCCAAAGGATGCGTGCACTCATTGATTAGCGAAGAAACAATAAGCAACCCATTCTGTAATACCCAGCAAAGTGACCTGAACTATACTACCTTCCCCAGCGGAGCACCTAGTAAGCCGGCACAGCCTGCTATGCAAAAGAATGAAAAATCCCCAGCGGTACCCATCGACTTAAACCACTCTCACGATACCAAGTTCAAATTGCAAACCCTTCAACAAAATTGCAAGTAAAAATCAATTAACTCAACAAATCCTCAATCCAAAGCAACCGACCTATATCCCTAGCGGAAAACCGCAAACCCCAGTCCAAATAGAAAAGAATAAGAAGCAATACAAAATACAGTTATGCACTCGCCAAGAGTTTATGAAACGATCTCAGGATAAGATCAAAATGCAGATGAAAATATAAAAGAAAACCTATATCCACTCAACAATATGCAAAGTTCAGGAATAGACAGGAATTTATTCCAAAGAATACAATATGCAAAGTCCAGGAATAGACAGGAATCTATTCCAAAGAGTACAATATGGAAAGTCCATAAACAGATAGGAATCTGTTCCAAAGAGTACAATATGCAAAGTCCAGGAATAGACGAGATCTATTCCAAAGAATAAGTCCAGGAACAGATAGGAATCTGTTCCAAAGAGTACAATATGCAAAGTCCAGGAATAGACGAGATCTATTCCAAATAATACAATATGCAAAGTCCAGGAATAGACGAGATCTATTCCAAAGAATACAATGTGCAAAGTCCAGGAATAGGTAGGGAATCTTTTACAAAGAATACAAATGCAAAGACCAGGGACAGACTCAAACACGGGGTCTATTCCAAAGATCAAAATACTAATCAATAACCCTTCAAGGTAAGCAAATCTGAATCAAAACTTCAACAAGCAACTGTAGGCAAGGAGGTCAGGTATGATTTCTAAACCTTGGCTAACGAGCCTTTTTATGTAGTCCAACGAACTTAAAACGACCCGAGCGGACAACCATCAGGTCGTAATCCTCGATTGACCTGGGCGGTTATAGTTTGACTTTCACTTTGTCCAAGCCCCAGTCAAAGTGGGGGCTTCTTAAGACACCCAGATTTGGACTTGGTAGCTACAGGAGTGCCCAACAAACACTCGATGATGATCATACTGCAACACGACGCGATTTTACAATGTTTTAGACAGTTTTTCTATGAAACAGATCAAACTAATAATTACTCGAAAAATTTAATTCAACATCAAGACGGTCTTAGTCGTGTCATTATGGTCACATCGACATTATATAGAGTCAATTCCGACTCCGGGGCTCCGAATCGGTCTTGAAACACGCAAAGTCTTACCCGAGTCATCTTGCCAGGCCGAGTCAAGCCTTTGAACGCGTGGTGAAGGCCCAACGGTGCACGCTCTAGGGCAAGAGGCGAATTATTAGCATCCAAGCAATTCAAAGATCACGTATAATCCCCGCTTTGAAAACTTTTCAAATCGGATCTTCAAAATCTCAACCTCCTCACTCCTGGTACTTGAGTTTTCCATCGCCTGCATCCAGGCGTCCCAATTCTGGGTCCCAACTCGAATTGAACTACAAGAAAAAACTAAAAATACCCTCTCCTTCTCTCATAATCGACACGCCGAAAATCATTTTCTCCTCTCTACGAGCTCCACAAAACTTGCAGCTCTTCTCTAGTGTCGCACTCCACAGCATTAGGCACGATCCACTTGATCATTATTTCCTCGATTCCTATTCCACGAACCAACACTACTCTTCATAGTTCCTCGTGTTTTCGACTCGACAAGAACGAAAAAGGCCTATGTGTTGGCTCGTCGACTTGCCTCACTGATGGTGGGATTTGTCGTGGGTCCCACCGCCAATTAAATAACCAACTAACACCTAACGGTAGTTAGGGTAAGTCGGGTCGTGTCCACGGAGACGGTATTGCAAGGTTTAGACTAAATCAGCCTAAAACTAGACTATGCTACCAAACAAACACAAAGAGTTACTACTAGATGAATTATGATGAGAGGAGAAGTAGGAAGTAGACTAACAATCAACTAGGCTAAACGAGGTTAAGCTAGAATAACTAAACACAAACCAACTAGCAAACTAAAGAGAAGTGCTAAACAATGCTAATAATCCAACTAACTAGCAACCTAAGGAAGTGATGATTAAACCTAACAAGATGAATCAAATATGGAAAAGAGGGAGTGGGTTAGGTCGGGTTCATAAGTGTAGTAGGGTGACTTGGGTAGTTAAGGGTGTAGGGGCCTCCTAATTGCTAGGTTCGGTTCGGGCAATCGCAACTTACACCGATGTCGATGACTATGCTCAACATATCCACACACAAAGCAAACAATGAGTAGAAGAAGACTAGCATGAGAAGCATGACCACTACAACCTATACAAGCATATCAACAAACACATGGTGTGCAAAATGTGTGACTAACAATAAAGAATCACCTTTACCCCCAATCAAACCCTAATCACCCATAATCTACCCTTAATCCCCCTACTAACCCACAAATAAACTACTCACTCATGGTCAAACTAACCACAACAATGAAAGGATAAAACAACTTCACAATCCAAACATTCATCATCAAGAACAATATAAACAATAACAATCAACACTAATCAAAGATTCAAACTTGAATTAATAACAAGGAATAAGAGTAAAGGAAGTTTATACCAACACTAGATGAAGAAAAGATGAAATTTTGCATGAAAGAGAAACCCAAATAATCCCAAGGTTGTCAATCTTGGAGAAGTCTTCAAGTATCTTCTTAATACAAGCACTAATTAACTAAGATTAACTAAGGATTAAAGAAAGATTTCAACTAATGTGAGGAACTAAATCTAGGGTTTATATCTTGTATAGAGGCTTAAGAGAGGCTAAACTAATGTAGGATCCATAAACAATACAAGAGGGAAGTATTTATAAGGTTACAAATGGAAGGGAGAAGAAAGAAAGAAATGCGGACTACAGCCATTTGGTCCCGACCGGGACGGATCATCCCGACCGGGACGGGTTGGTCCCGACTGGGACGGCCCCACCATCCCAACCGGGACGGGTTGGTCCTGACCGGGACGGCCTTGCAGTGGCACCCTCCAAAGTGCACTTCATCCCCGACGGGATGAGGTGCATACCCGTCGGGGATGAGTCTTGTAGGCCTCCAATATGATCTTTTTGGCTCCTCCTTGCTTCATATGAACTTCTCATCGATTCTCGGGACTCGGGATCGTGTCTCGGAGGCTCGGGATTGGGTCCCAAGGTCTCGGGGTTGATTCCAAAGCATCGAGTCATCGTTCCTTTATCTCGTTGGCTCCAAAATGTGTATGTATAGAATCGGAATCGCTCCAACTCTTCCAAATTGGTCTCGGGAACCTGAAACGAACTCAAGGAAGCATAAGAAGCCCCTAAATCGCTCCCAAGGAGCGATTCCACAAGGAAAATGGGACCAAAATACTACAAAATAGGCACTACAAACTACACTAATCAACTCCCCCACACTTAACCCTTACTCGCCCTCGAGTAAGCACATACTAACTACTATACTAGCCGAATGGGTATTAGCGCACCCTACGCCCTTTCAACTCACGCGAGTGCACTTAGAGGAAAAGTGCACTCCGCAAGGCAAGTCGGGTCTTGCGACAAAACTGTGGATGCAACCGGACACAAAACACATAAACAAGCAAACACACAAACAAACACACAAATGGTTGCACCCAAAAGAAAACAAATACCGCTTCCCTCAACCAAGCGGTGAAAGAAGCACCGGTTTAGGACTCAAGGCAAGTGACAACGTTCCCAAGCTAGCAATACAAACCAAGATGGACTAAAACCTAATAGTATGACGACAAAGCAATAAAAACGTTGGTAACTTACCTCGGTTCCTCCTAACCTTCTAAGAATATACTACAGGACGATCGGCGGAGTGGGAAGTGATGATCCACGGTGTTAGTCGACACTGTAGGCAAGTGAGACCCCGCCCCCTTTAGCAACGATCCAAGAGGGTCGTCCCATGTCCGAAACCGCCTAACTAGTCCAAGTAAAAAGTGGAAATAATTGCAAAAATGAGGGAAGACCGACTAATGCCGCTATCATCCTTCCTCTGGACTCGGTCCTTTGGTAGGCTCTTCACGGCAAAAGTCGGAAAAAGGCTTATTTTGAGAGGTAGGGGTTATTTTTGTGAATCGGGTTTTCTTTTGGCATTTTCTCTTTTCTTTTGCATTTTTGCCTTGTTTTGCCATGCCATTCTTTTTCTTCTTTTCTATTTTCTTTTTGGCTTTTTTGGCTTTTCTTTTTCTTCATTCTTTTCTTTCTTTCATTTTTCTTTCTTTTCCTTTCTTTGCCATTTTTTTTTTGCAAGATTTGGCTTTTTGGCATTTCTTAGTATGACAAGAAAAAGAGGAATCAACAAGTTGCAAGTTATTGTGTGGATATGTGTAGGAGGTAGGGTAATGGGAGAGTTGGGAGCGCGCTTTCCCTTCAAACCCACAAAAAGTGGAGAACTTGGACTAATCAAACAATTCCGAACACGGTCACCTAGGGGACGGGACTCGGTAACCAAGGCCTTTTCACACCGTGGGTGGTCATAATGGTCAAAAGTGCAAATCACGTAGTAAATCCCTAGTAAGCTAGGTGGACTCAAGGTAAAGGACCAACGAAATCATTGATTTAGGGTCATTCTACTAGATTAAAGTCCAAGACTCTATTTACACTACTAGGAAGGGAAAGTAAACACTCACACACTAGCCTCTAAACCGGGTTTTCGAAAACCATTTACACACAAGACACACAACAAAACACAAAACAAAGACTCAACGAAAACGAAAGGAAAAGAAACAGAAGCAACAAAACGAGAACAACACAAAACGAACACATACATAACACAAACACCACCCCTAGCTTCCAAACAAGCCATCAAATTGACCACAAGCATTACAAAGCTCCTCCCGAGCACACAACATCACAATCTCCTCCAAGCTCCACAAGAGATAAAGAAGAAAAAGGGATAAAGATGTTACCGGAAGTCTTGAAAGCTCTCCAAAGCTATTGGTGATTCAAGTAACCTATAAGGAAGAGGGAGGCAAAACACACAAAGAAACAAATATACGACACAAAAGAAAAACACACAAAAGAAAATCTTTTTGATTTTTATGAAAAATTTTCAAATTTTTAGGATTTTTAAAGATTTTTTTCCAAAAACTAAGAAAAGAAAGCTAACTACGCTAGAATATTGCTCCCCCACACTTAAGTTGAGCCATGTCCTCATGCTCGACCGCAGTGCATGGAGCACAAAAGAAAAAGAAAATAAACTACGAAAATAAAGCTAAAAAATCAAAAATAAGGGTGAAGAAAATGGTAGAAGGTGTCCGGCCGGGGTGTAGTCAAGTCACCATGGGCCAAGACGAGAAAAGATATGGATGGGGGAAGAAAAATAAAAAGAAGGATATAAAAGGAAATGGGAGGAGAGGACTAGGTGTAATCACGTCACCTAGCCCAGATTCCGCCTAAATCCGACTAAATCCAACAAAAAGGTGAAAATCTTGAAAAATTTGGATTTTGAAATGACTCTCGATGTAGTCACGTCATCGAGAATCGGGAGCAAGCACACCAAGGCCTCGAAGGCCACCATGACACAAAGGATAAGAGGGAAAGGGAATAAACAAAGAAGACAAGCTATAAAAACGGAAAAGAGAGGATAGTTGCCGTACCATACGGTTACCAACTCACTCGCTCCATCGTCTCATAAGTCAATATAGGCACTTAGCTTGTCTATGTCGTCGTTATTCCTCTCCAATTGCACTCCGGTTCCATGGTTGGGGCACAAATGCAAAGTGAGGCGGGTTTTGGATGCGAAAGTCGGTTTGAAGTGAATAGAAAGTGAGGTGAAGACATGTATGTGAGGTGTAAGGGTCATACAATGAGAGTAAGGACATGTAGGGAGGTTTGAAGGGGGTATAAAGTGGTTGGGTGGTCTCAAACAACGAAGAAAAGAGCCAACGGAGGACAGGGGGTCCATCCCGGTCGGGATGGGTGGTCCCGGTCGGGATGACCATCTCGTCCCGGTCGGGATGAGCTGCCAGTGAACCCAACTTTTGTGCACCTCATCCCGGACGGGATGGCATCCTTCCCGGTCGGTATGGGCCTTCCATCCCGGACGGGATGACCTCTTCTAGGTCGGGAAGAGTCCCCAAACCCTCTATAGCTCCCAAAAGCTCGTACCGAGCTTCAAAAACCGACTTCCCTTCACACAATCCAAGCTCCAACAATGACCTCTCTTCCCTAGGAATCACTTCCACTTCACACCTATCACAATAAACTCAAACAACACATCAAATTCCCTCCCTCACAACACTCATCAATCATCCAAATAATCAAGAATTTCACAAAAGCAAACAAACTATAAGGGAAAGATATATATACAAAGAGACGGTTCTTGTGGAACTCCGTCAAACAAAGGTGGTACTTTCTTCAATCTTTTTCAACAACCAAAACTAGTTCCATCTCCATCAAGGGCACGAAGAAACAAGTCGAAGGCCCTAGCAAAGTCTTCAATCAAGCTAGTAACATAAGCATCCACAAACCAAGGCTCTTCATGACCTTGTCTCGACGTTCCCGGGGTATCCCGATCTACTAAGTTCAATGGCTTGAACTTGTACTTTCGATCCTTCGGTATATACCCAAACGTCCATCTATCCTCATGTGGCCCCAAGGGAGGCTCATCTTCATCCTTTTTGCTCTTCAACTTATCATTAAACCCATGACATGGGCTCTCATCCTCCTCCAAATCGGAGTCATCATCCTCAAGTACATACGAGTACTTCTTCAAGCTTTGTCCCGGTTCTCCCCCTAGATCGATGTTTTCCTTGGCTTGGATCATATTGCATGACTCATCATTAGTAGGCGAAGTGTTACCTTGAAGGTCAAACACTAGCTTCTCCTCGCCTAACTCGAATGTGATCCTACCGTTCTTAACATCGATCATAGCACCGGCGGTATGCAAAAATGGGCGCCCAAGAATAATGGGAGTGATTTCATCTTCACGCATATCGAGCACGATGAAGTCAACCGGAATGAAGAACTTACCGATTCTCACTGGCATATCCTCTAGCATCCCCAATGGTCGGTTGAATGAACTATCGGCCATTTGGAGCGTGATAGAGGTACTTTTAAGCTCCTTCATCCCAAGTCGGCAACAAATGGAGTAGGGAATGATGCTTACACTCGCACCCAAATCACATAAAGCTCTTTCGATCTTGTAGTGCCCTATGGTGCGAGGGATCGAGAACCTACCCGGATCCTTCAACTTTGGAAGCGTAGAACCTTGAATGAGCTCGCTCACCACCCTTGTGAACGCGATGGTCTCTTCCTTGTCGATGGATCTCTTCCTAGCCAATATTTCTTTCATAAATTTTCCATATGCCGGGATTTGGGTAAGTAGGTCGGTAAAGGGGACACTCACATCCAACTTCTTCACGATACTAAGGAACTTGTCATATTGAGAGTCTACCTTGGTCTTCATTTGCCTTGTTGGGTAAGGCAACTTGACTTGGTATTTATTTTGCTCAATCGAGGTGGACTCTTCAAATGACACTTTCTTTTTACCCTTATCTTTAGCTTGAAGTGGGGGAAGCTTGTCTTGTTGAGGTTTCTCAACCTCCCATAAGACTTGCTCCTCCGTTGGATTATCAAAGCTTGAGCTCTCTTGAGTTGGAGGTGTCGTTTTCCTTGTCGGTTCTTGGATTGGCTCTTGCTCACTAGGAAATTGAGGGGATTCATAAGATGTACCTCTCTTTGTGGTGATGGCATTGACATGCTCAAATTTCGGTGTTTCGCCTTGAGAAGGTAGTTGTCCTTTTTGTCTTGAGGAGCTCCCCGAAGCAAGTTGAGATACTTGAGTTTCAAGCATCTTCATACGGGCATCTCTTGTCGCGTTTTCCCCTTGAATATAAGCAAAGAGCTCTTGATGGTTTCTTGTTATGTCCATTTGACTCTTTTGCATATCCATCATAGATTTTTGAATATCGAATCCCCGAGGTGGAGATGATGGATTATGCGGAGTATCGGTGAGGGCTAATGGAGTACCATAGTCATGAATAGGAGACCGGCTCCTAGGCTTGCTTTGTTGTTGATTGCTTTGAGTTGCTTGATGTTGACGGTTCCCTTGGAACCCATGAGAATTGCCTTGATTAAGGCCTTGATTGTTGCCATGGTTGTGGTTTTGATAGCCTTGGTTGAAGTTCCCTTGTTGGAACCCTTGATTGTTGTTGAATGAACCTTGGTTACTTTGCTTGAAGTTGTTGAAAGGCCTTGAGTTGCCTTGGTAACCTTGGTTGTTGTCCCTTAAGGGAGGTGGAACATAAGGACGATGTTGTTGATGGTGTTGAAAGGCTTGTTGTTGAGGGACTTGATTGGAAGCTTGGTATTGATTAGAATAGGAAGCACCTTGCTTGAATGCTTGAAAGGCATTCACTTGCTCAATACTCCCTCTACAATTCATAGGGTCATGACCAACGATTCCACAAGTGTCACACATGCCATAATAAGGCAAAGGAGGTGCAAATCCCAAAGCATTCACTTCATGAATTGAGGCTTGGTTGGAGGAACCGATGCTTTGGACTTGAGTGAGGTGACCTTGAAGCTTCTTGTCAATGGATTCCATGTGTGTCTTCAATTGAGCCCCAAGGTCAATGCTTAATTGGGTTATAGCATTAACCTCGTGCCTACCTCCTCGATTTGCCTTCCTAGGCCTTGAGTATTGCGAATTATGCACCGCCATCTCTTCGATTCTCGCCCATGTTTGGTCATCATCGACCTCGGTGAACCTACCATTAGGGCCCATGTTAAGTATAGTTCTTGAGTCCTCATAAAGACCATTCCAAAATTGTTGGACTAAGAACCATTGTGAAAGTCCATGATGGGGGCACGATCTAACCAAAGACTTGAACCGCTCCCAAGCTTCATATAAGCTCTCCTCATCCCGTTGTTGGAAACCGGTGATGGAGGCCCTAAGAAAATTAGTCTTCTCCGGAGGGTAGAAAGTTTGGTAGAATGCCAATGCAAGTTTCTTCCAAGTGTCGATGCCCATGGTTGCCCTATCGAGACCTTTAATCCATTGCTTCGCTTTTCCAATCAAAGAAAATGGAAATAAAACCCATCGGATTTGATCTTGTGTAACCCCGGGTTGAGAGATAGCGTCGCAATAATCGGAGAAAGTCTCCATGTGTTGGTGCGGGTCTTCGGTGGGCAAACCGCTAAATTGGTTCCTTTCCACAAGTTGGATGAAGTGGGTCTTGGCCGTAAAATTTCCGGCATAAGCGGCCGGTAGAGAATTGGGTCCCGGCAAGACGTCTTCCGTAAATGTAGAGTGGGAGGAAAATTTCGGCATTATTGGATGTAAGGGAGAAGATGGTGTAGACGGAGTTGATGTAGATGTAGAAGGGGAGCTAGGATTAGAATCTCCAAAGGGATTGGTGAAATTCCCTTCGGCTGTCTCTCGATATGCTTCCTCACTATCGCTTCCTTGAGCTTGCTCTTGATGGGTATTGCTTGCACTTGGTTGAGAGATCCTAACCCGGTTAATCGTTCGTTGGCGAAAAGCTCGAAAAAGCCTCTCCGGCTCTGGATTAAAGAGAAAGGATTCGCCTCCCCGCCTAGGCATACACTACACACTACAACAAACGTGAGAATTCCTAGTGCTTTATGGGCACTAGGTAACGACAATAAGCAAGCACAACTAAAGAAAAAGAGAAAAGAAAGCTAAGGAAGCAAGAAAACTAGAGAATATTCACAAGAGATGATAGAAGGGCACAAAGAAGAGTAACTAAGTCTAGAAATGAGCAAACAAAGTCTAAACAATGCACCGTCCCCGGCAACGGCGCCAAATTGATGGTGGGATTTGTCGTGGGTAAGTCGGGTCGTGTCCACGGAGACGGTATTGCAAGGTTTAGACTAAATCGGCCTAAAACTAGACTATGCTACCAAACAAACACAAAGAGTTACTACTAGATGAATTATGATGAGAGGAGAAGTAGGAAGTAGACTAACAATCAACTAGGCTAAACGAGGTTAAGCTAGAATAACTAAACACAAACCAACTAGCAAACTAAAGAGAAGTGCTAAACAATGCTAATAATCCAACTAACTAGCAACCTAAGGAAGTGATGATTAAACCTAACAAGATGAATCAAATATGGAAAAGAGGGAGTGGGTTAGGTCGGGTTCGTAAGTGTAGTAGGGTGACTTGGGTAGTTAAGGGTGTAGGTGCCTCCTAATTGCTAGGTTCGGTTCAGGCAATCGCAACTTAAACCGATGTCGATGACTATGCTCAACATATGCACACACAAAGCAAACAATGAGTAGAAGAAGACTAGCATGAGAAGCATGGCCACTACAACCCATACAAGCATATCAACAAACACATGGTGTGCCAAATGTGTGACTAACAATAAAGAATCACCTTTACCCCCAATCAAACCCTAATCACCCATAATCTACCCTTAATCCCCCTACTAACCCACAAATAAACTACTCACTCATGGTCAAACTAACCACAACAATGAAAGGATAAAACAACTTCACAATCCAAACATTCATCATCAAGAACAATATAAACAATAACAATCAACACTAATCAAAGATTCAAACTTGAATTAATAACAAGGAATAAGAGTAAAGGAAGTTTATACCAACACTAGATGAAGAAAAGATGAAATCTTGCATAAAAGAGAAACCCAAATAATCCCAAGATTGTCAATCTTGGAGAAGTCTTCAAGTATCTTCTTAATACAAGCAATAATTAACTAAGATTAACTAAGATTAACTAAGGATTAAAGAGAGATTTCAACTAATGTGAGGAACTAAATCTAGGATTTATATCTTGTAGAGAGGCTTAAGAGAGGCTAAACTAATGTAGGATCCATAAACAATACAAGAGGGAAGTATTTATAGGGTTACAAATGGAAGGGAGAAGAAAGAAAGAAATGCGGACTACAGCCATTTGGTCCCGACTGGGACGGATCATCCCGACCGGGACGGCCCTACCATCCCGACCGGGACGGGTTGGTCCCGACCGGGACGGCCCCACCATCCCGACCGGGACGGGTTGGTCCCGACCGGGACGGCCTTGCAGTGGCACCCTCCAAAGTGCACTTCATCCCCGACGGGATGAGGTGCATACCCGTCGGGGATGAGTCTTGTAGGCCTCCAATATGATCTTTTTGGCTCCTCCTTGCTTCATATGAACTTCTCATCGATTCTCGGGACTCGGGATCGTGTCTCGGAGGCTCGGGATTGGGTCTCAAGGTCTCGGGGTCGATTCCAAAGCATCGAGTCATCGTTCCTTTATCTCGTTGGCTCCAAAATGTGTATGTATAGAATCGGAATCGCTCCAACTCTTCCAAATTGGTCTCGGGAACCTGAAACGAACTCAAGGAAGCATAAGAAGCCCCTAAATCGCTCCCAAGGAGCGATTCCACAAGGAAAATGGGACCAAAATACTACAAAATAGGCACTACAAACTACACTAATCACTCACCATAGCGAAGCTCTGCCACAATCGCCGCAGGACGCTAGGAGGATCATCCCGTCGAACTTGATATCGTTACTAGGTTGTCAACTAAACCAATCTTTGCATATCACACTTTTAATTATGCATTTCGATAACATCGAGTTCGATCTATGTGGATACTAATTCCACGACGCGTCCATCACTTGCACTTACTCCAAGTGGTGTACCGGCCTTACTCTCGTTCGACAAGTCAAGACCAATCCGTTCAAAATATATAACGTCCACAACTTTAACCTCAAGTACTAAAACACCTAGATCGAATATGAGTAGTCGTTATAAGATCCATTCTTGATCGTCTACACATCGTACCTCGTTTTGTGTACATTCTGAGGTTGCAACTCCTCATACAATGTGATTTACTTACATTTCGTATTTTACCGCTTTCGTATGCTTACCGCTTTTATGACCATAATCTCATGCTAAATCACTTAACATGAAATTCAAAACATAAGCGAACTAATCTTAAACAGAACAATTAAAAATGTACCCTAAGGTGATTTGCGGCGTTCTCTAGGGCGATTTTCAGGGATGTTTTGCGGCGGCACTACGGCCAGAAATTCCGCCTCAAAAACGAACAAGAAGAAGAAGAAGACGCCAGGGGCTGATGATGGCTCCAAGGGGCGATCAAATGTTCACAAGGACAATGAGAAGCAAGGATCGAAGAATAACAAAGGACCTGATGTTGAGATTGTGACTCGTACTCGACCAATACATGAGATACAAGGAATTCCAGGGCTTGATTTTGGAGATGATGATACAAATGAGAACGGGAATGGTGCAACCAATGGTCTTTGGATTACCAAAAGAGGACATAAAAAATCTACTATTCTAGTTACAAAGGAACCTGAGATTACAAGCGAAACAGTTGACAAGCCCATGCTACAGATTTCTGAGGAGGTGACTAAGAAGGAGGAGACATATTGGGCAAATGCTGTCTACTGTTACATCCTTGGTGGTAATCCCCCTTGGGAGGTTGTAAAAGGATATGTCCAGCGTATATGGGGAAAACACGGAATAGATAAGATCTTTTTCCTCCCAAATGGGATATTCTTGGTGCGGTTCAAGCACGAAGAGAAAAAGAACTTAGTCTTACAGGTTGGGTATCATATGTTTGATAACAAACCGGTGATCGTTAAGGCTTGGAAACCTGATATCGAGTTGAGGAAGAAGGATATTAGGACCGTACCCACCTGGGTTAGATTGTACGATTTACCAATTAAATATTTGGGAAGTAGTCTACCTAAAATTGAAGGCCTAACAGGGAAATTTTTACAGTTGGACTCTGCGACAAGTGACAAAACTCGACTTCGCTTTGCTAGAATTCAAGTAGAGGTGTCAGTCCAGCAGAAATTCGAGGATTCTATTCAATTCTTAAGCCCCAAGGGAGATGTTGAAAATATTAAAACTGAGTATGAATGGAAGCCCATTCCATGTTCGCAATGTAAAAACATTGGACAAGATGCTGCCCACTGTCGGAAGATCAAACCAGGACCTGCTCCTGTGCAGAGGAAGGTGTGGCGACAGAAGACAGCAATTGAAGTATCTAAGGAGCAACAACAGGTACAGCTTCCTACGATTACTCTGAATCAGACGAGAGCGGAAGACAAGGGAGGTAAATCTTATGCTGAGGCTGTCGAAAATATACCTGAAACAGCTAATGATATAAGACAACCTGGAATGGTGAGCTCTGTAGAAGTAACTGGCTTGAATATAGGCACCCCAACTGTGAATTTATCCAATGAATGTCGGATTTTGGAATGTTAGGGGAATTAACAATGTAAATAAACAAAGAGAGGTGAAATGCTTCATTCATAATAATGGAGTGGGTCTCTTTGGCCTACTTGAGACAAAAATAAAGGCTGATAATAATAAAAAAGTGATGCTCAATATACTGGATGGTTGGTGTGCTGTCACAAACACACATACTCACTCGGAGGGTAGGGTGTGGTTGATTTGGCAACCGACTCTTTATGATGTCATGCCGCTGATCTACAATCCTCAATTCATCCATAGCAGGGTGAAACACATTCCCTCTGAGCATGTCTTTCACTTGACTATGGTCTATGCTTTTAATGAGGGTGATGAGAGGAGGGAGCTCTGGACTAATCTAGAATTTATAGCTTCAAATATGCAAGGGCCCTGGGCAGTAGAAGGTGACTTCAACACAGTTATCTCACCGGAAGAAAGAATGGGCGGTCAGACTAAACAAATAGATATGGATGAATTTGTGGAATGTCTTACACATTGCGGTCTATGTGACGTCAATGCTTCGGGTGCTTGGTTCACTTGGACCAATAAACAAGAGGTTGGTATGAGGAAGTATAGCCGTCTTGATAGATTTCTTATTAATGAGGAATGGGTAGATGCTTTTCCTGACACCCAAGCTCATTTCCACCCGGAAGGCTTGTTTGATCACACCCCGTGCACTGTTAGTAGGTGGGAAGGTGAGGAAAAACGAAAGAACAACTTTAAGTACTTCCATATGTGGAGCTTAGCAAATGGATTTGAAGATATTGTTCGAAATGGGTGGGAGATTCCAGTTCAGGGCACCCTTATGTACTGTCTTGTCCGTAAATTGAAGGGACTAAAAAAGGATTTGAGGGCACTCAACAAAGCTCGCTTTTCTGACATTGAAGCTAAGGTTTATGATATCTCAGCAAACCTGGCTGACATTCAGAAACAGATTGCAGCCACTTCCCCAACTGATGATTTAATTCGTGAAGAAAGGAGGATTGGTCTTCAATTACAGATCCTTACTAAGGCGAGGGACAGTTTCATATCTCAAAAGGCGAAAATTCAGTGGTACGAGGAAGGGGACGCCAACACAAAATTCTTTCACCATGCATGCCATAAAACAACAACTGATCCGGAACAAAGTTACGCAAGTCAAGAATGTGAGGGGAGAAATATGTAGCGAAGCGAGCAGCATCCAACAGGCCTTTCTTGAATACTATCAAGAATTGTTGGGAAAAAATAAAAATGTTCTTCCAGTACGAGATTCTATTATATCACAATGACCTATTTGTACTCAATCTCACAATATTTCCCTTCTTCCACCTGTAACCAAAGAGGAGATTAAGGCTGCTTTCTTATCTGTGCCAGATGATAAAGCTCCTGGACCAGACGGGTACTCAAGCTCTTTTTTCAAGGACACTTGGAAGATTATTGGGGACGATGTCACTGAGGCGATCACTGACTTTTTTGCGACGGGTAAACTATTGAAACAGATGAATGCTACCAACATCACACTTATTCCCAAATGTGATCGGCCTAACTCTGTCACTCAATTTCGTCCGATTGCCTGCTGCAACATGATTTATAAGGTGATCTCGAAACTACTTTGCAACAGACTATCTATTGTTCTACCTCAAATTGTTCAAGAGAACCAAGGAGCCTTTATTAAGGGGAGGTCGATTATTGAAAACGTGTTAATTTGTCAAGACCTTACTAGGATGTACTCTAGATGGAAGGCATCCCCTAGGTGTCTATTTAAACTGGACATTCAAAAAGCATATGACACGATAGAAAGGAGTTTCGTGGAGGATCTCCTGAATAAAATGGGCTTCCCGACCAGATTTGTGGGTTGGATCATGCAGTGCATTACGACCCCTACTTATTCTATTGTGCTAAATGGAGCGGCTTTTGGTTTCTTTAAAGGAAGGAGAGGTCTCCGTCAAGGAGATCCAATATCCCCCCTTCTTTTCACTCTTTGCATGGAATATCTCACGAGAACCATTAGCTATGCCACAACTAAATGGCCTTTCAAATATCACCCGCAATGCAAGGAGTTACGGTTAACTCATCTTGCATTTGCTAATGATCTTATTATTTTTTGCAAAGGAGAGGTGCCATCTATTATGCTACTTATGCGGGCTGTTTCTACATTCTCGCAAACCACAGGTCTTGACATAAATAAGGATAAGTCCGAAGTTTATTACTGTGGAGTTAAGGAGCAGAACAGGTCTGATATCTTCCAAGTTACGCGAATCAAAGAGGGTTCCCTCCTGTTTCGATATTTGGGGGTTCCGGTTCAGGCAGGAAAGCTCAGTAGACGTGATTGTGAAAGCCTAACAGAGAAAATTATCGCGCGTATCAGGAGCATTGGGGCTCGTAAATTGTCTTATGCTGGCCGTGTTACTCTGATCAATTCGGTACTCAATATTCTTTATAACTATTGGTCGAGTATATTCTTACTGCCCAAGTACATTATAAAAAGAATTGAAGCGATTTGTAGGAACTATTTATGGGATGGAAGTGCGGAATATAGAAGAACTCCGCTTGTAGCCTGGGATAAAATTACTTGGCCAAAATCTGCAGGGGGTTTAAGGATAAAAAAACCAGGTGACAGTAATATTGCACCAATCGGCAAGCTTGTTAAATGGATCTATGAGAAGCGGGACAGCCTTTGGATTAAATGGGTGACCACTGTCTATCTCAAATCGACTCAATGGCATGACTATATGCCTCCGAAAGACGCTCCTTAGGCGTGGAAATCGGTCTGCAAAGTGAAGGATAAACTAAAACAGGGATTCGTTGACGGCAAATGGATCCATGACTCTGAGGGATACTCCATCCATGGGGCGTATGAATGGTTGAATCCTCGTCCTAACCCTCATCCCTGGACTGCCATAGTTTGGAACTCGTGGAATGTTCAGAAACATAGTTTGATTTTGTGGCTGATACTTCAGAAAGGCATCAACACGAAGGCTAAACTCTTCGGATTGGGATGTATTGAAGATGACACCTGCTGCATTTGCCAGGCTGACATAGAAATTAATGCTCATTTGTTCTTCGATTGTCCGTATAGCAAGATAATTCTCGCTGCTGTTAACCAGATTACTGGTTACACCCCGTCTTTGACCATCCTCATTGTTAATGATGATGAGTCGATCAGGTGGAAGTTACAAACTACGATTTTAACGGCAACCTATTATCATATTTGGCATCAAAAAAATAGCGCGAGGATAGAGAATAGTCTCCTTCGTCCTGAGCTGGTTGCACAGTTGATTGCTACAGAAGTTAGGAGAAGAATTAAGGTAAAAGAGGCAGATGATATTGCAAATGAAGACATCCTACATCTCCGTAATATAGGCTATGATTGCTAATTGATTGTTTCTGATATCTCCTTTTGGTAATTTTGATGTACATAATATATGATTCCTTGTAAAATTTTTTGATGAATGGATCTACTTACATTTCACCAAAAAAAACAAAAAAAATCTTAAACAGAACAACCAATGGTCTCGTCCCGTATTAATCTCGATGCTCACACCTCTCATGTGGTTCTACGCATCATTATTAATACTGAACCGATGCACTTTAAGTAGAATACTTGGTAAGGTACACCACGAGAATGATTAGTATCTGTATTATCACGTTAAAACTGTAATACCCCGGCCTAAACTAGGACCGGAAATGTTAGTCGCAGTAGCTCACCAGGCTCTGTACTGTTCCCACATACCAACACGAGTCCTTTCCAACGCATTTTGTCCTCACTCATGCGCATCCTGGAAACCTTCTCAAGAGGTCACCCATCCTAAGACTACTCTCAGCCAAGCATGCTTAACTGCAGAGTTCTTATCATTGGCAAATCAGAAAAGAAAGTGCACTTTGTTGATATGAGTAGTAGTTTCAATCCCTTTAAGCACTAATCATTTAAGTTCGTAAATAGGATATCTTCAATCAATGTGGGGTATTTCAAAAACTGATTTGCTTTTACGAATACTATCTAGTATTCTCTACTTTCCTACGTGCAAGTTTTCATGGCCTGCTTGTCACGTGAAATCACATGCAAGGAATATAAAAGCACTTACTTTGACGACAAACTTTCTTGTCCTTAAACAACCGACGTAGCAAAGGCATAGGGTTAAAACAATGAATGTTATCGCATTTACGCCACAATCGGAACGAGGTTATCATCCCATCGACTGATTAGTAGAGGCCACTACGTGCGGGCGGGATTGGGTGTTGATGTCTATCAAACGTTGGCTTCCCAATACGTGCCCTCACCTCTTGTACAAAATCTACGGTTTCCGGATGTCCGAAACCATTGGCAATGAGAGTCATTCTAGACATGGAATGCTTAAGGGTACAAGTCTCTATCTTTAGGTCCTCATGTCACTCACCTTTGAGCCGGCTTAGGATTAAAATTGACATGAACGATTTTCGAGTATCCCAAAATTACTCGGTGGCGACTCCACTAATCGACAACGAATTCAATTCACTAAAAAGGTCGTCAGGCCAAACTAATTATCCTTTAAACATTTACAACCACATTTCGATCGATTCAACGGAAACATAGATGCCCTCCATACATATATCTAGTACAGTCTAAATCGTCAACCAAATCGAGGTCCGACACACCACACCGGCCCCGGGCATCGAGCGGGCCCCCCGATGGGGCCGTGTGGGTGGCTGCCGCGATGATCGGCGCGAGTGCGCGCGGTGAGTTGGTGGCAGCGTCCCCAAGACGATATGATCTTCAAATCCAAGAGCCGGGACGGGCATATCATCGCCCTAAGAAATTTCTTTACTCGGTTATGCAAGTACAACATGAGACTAAATCCCCAAAAATGCAGTTTCGGGGTAACATCAGGCAAATTACTGGGTCACATCGTTAGCCAACGTGGTATCGAAGTCGATCCAGCAAAAATCAAAGCCATCACCGAGATGAAACCTTCCATGACGGAGAAAAAAATAAGGGGATTGCTCGGGAAAGTTCAATACATCAGTCGGTTCATATCCAAGTTGACCATGGTATGTTAACCAATTTTCAAGAAGCTGAAAGTCGAGGAACAAAAACTGAGGGATGATTAGTGTCAAGCGGCTTTTTACAAAATCGAGGAAATACTATCCTCTCCGCCAGAATGCCACCTCGACCCGGTTCGCCCCTTTCATTACATCTAACAACTACCGAGATAGCCATGGAAGCTATGTTGGCACTACTACAAATCCCTCACTTTCTCGACGTTTTTATGACTGATTCTCGACGCAAAAAAGCATCCAAAATATTTTTCTATATGCTTTATCAAAGAGTCAGAATTTTTGGCGTCAGGAATTGTGGACGCTTTGATAAGTCGAATTTCTTGACGCTGGTAAGTGTCGACCTTCTCAACACTTTTAAGCGTAGACTTTTGTTTACGCTTCTTTGCGTCGAGAAGCTTCATATTTCTCGACGCTTTTTTCAATTCCCCTAGTATATTTTGAACTTAGCTTTCTTGATAATTAAATGCCATAAAGAACTAAATGAAATAAAATTAAACAATAATATTATAAAAGTGTAGGCTAAAATAATATATCAACGAAATAATAAAATATTATAATATATATTAAAAATAATATAGAATTTTTTTTAGTATAAATGAATACATTTTAAATTCCTAGATATAAGTCCTATAATCCAGACAAATCGAAAGAATACCATTACAATTGTTTTTCAATTCACGAAAAGGAGATAAAATATTAACTCCCAGAAGATGCAACTAATTAGCTCTCAAAAGTAGTAGGTGTAAAGAATTGCTCCTATCATTTAAGAATTGCTCCTTTCATTTAGATGCATCGCCATGATCGAGCATTTGATGAATCTGATTTCTACACATGGCAAAAAAAATTAAGGAAGAAAGGAAGTTGATAAACAACTATGAATTGGTTAGTAAACATACCATCATATGTAAAACTTGTAAACGGATAATTACAAAAAAATAAAATATGAGGAATTATTCTACCATTTCTTTGTTCACAATCGCTGCAAGCTAGTCAAAACAGCTAGTTGGATCTAAAGTATTACTCTTGTATTATCAAGTCATCAAGACCTCAGGATATCACATAGAAAGAAAGCTAATTAGAATAGTACAGTCAACAAAAAATCATCTTTTAAAAAAATTTGAGCACCACAAGATCAAGAAACAACAAGGATGCAAAACTAAAAGACGAAAATTAACTACTATTCCGTTTACTAATTGGTGGTTCCTAGGTAGGTATAGAAGTAGAAATAAAAGATAATCATCTTGCACGAAGAGATTGAAGTGTCTCGATAGTTTAACGATAACTAAACTCAAACTTTCAAAGATAATTGGGGATCACTCAAGCTTGAGATTAATATGACTGTATGTGTGCAATGACAGTCTTCAAGACATTGTCCAGCCAACCTGCATATAAGAGAGGCTATTTCAAACTATCAGGGTATACAGCGGAATAAAAATTAGTGCAAGGCGAACTATAACTAAAACTTGCACTATAACTAACTCCTCGTGAATCAGAGCTAAGATGATATGTAAATGAGAAATATTATTGAAAACAATCAAGGCGAACAAGAAAAAAAACATAGTGAAAGATAACGAACAGAAGAATTTTTTACGAAAGATTAGGAAATGTAAAGCTACGTAACAATAGAATGTCAAACCCATCATACCAGTTTGAGTAAGGTAACCTAAATTCAACTTGAATGAGCGAAAATCGGACTGAATATAGCGTGAAAGTTGAGAAGGTAGCTTGACTGAGCATCAGACTTCATTACATTCAAGTTGAATATAAGCATGCATGTGTTTAATTGCATTCTTGTGCATATACTTCACTCATGGCAGCCTGAATGAGCACCAGACTTCATTACATTCGAGTTGAATAGAAGCATGCATGTGTATATATGCATTGCTGTGCATATACTTCACTCATGGCAGCCTATATCGCATCCTAAAGAATCTGGCAGTTTGTGTTCACCAGACCTACAGCCTGCAGTCAATGAAATCTTATACTAACGTAGCCTGTAATACTATGCTCAAACTACTATTCACAACAAAGTCTATTATACGAACCTGGCAGTTTGGCAGTCAAAGTGCATGGTTGATCTGTTTGGTATATATAAACCTATCCAACTGATAAGATGATAGGGGGAATCAGTCAGGAAAAATTTGTGGACAGAGCCACAACAATATATCACTTAGCAGGCATAAAATATCACCAACTAGACACAAAAATTGGATAAACAATGATAAATGGGTAGTGTAGACACCCAGATTTGGACCTGGTGGCTGCAGGAGTGCCCAACAAACACCCGATGACGATCGGACTGCAACACGACGCAAGTTTGCGATGTTTTAGATAGTATTTCTGTAGAACGGATCAAATAATTACACGGAAAGATTAAATTAACATCAAGGTAGGCTTAGTCATGTCATTACGGTCGCGTCGACACTAGTTAGAGTCAATTCCGACACCGGGGCCCCGAATCGGTCCCAAAATATGCAAAGTCAAACCCGAGTCAACGCGTCGAACCAAGCGAACCTCGGGACGTGAACCCGAAGCCCACCCGGCGCTTGACACACTAGGGTTATGGGAAGCCTTAACCTCCAAGATAACCTAAGATGTGCATCTTCTCAGTTTTGGAAAGTTTTGATATCGGATCTTCAAAACTTCGACAGCCTCAGCTCCGGCGCCTGAAGACTGAACTGCCTCACACCAGGCGCCTGAAGACCGAGCCGCATCACTTCGGGCGTCCATATGGGTGACGAGGACCGAAAACACCTATAAATACCCCCTTCACCTCCATGCTTTGACACAATCACGAGTTCGTGCCTACTTCTACGCAACTCGTTCTTCCCTCTCTTTTCTCTCGCTAAGGGCTCGCACTTCGACACTCGAGGCAAACGATCCACTCGATCGTAGTTCCGATAAAGAGAAATCGACGCTACTCCACTCGATCCCGAGGTGCCTGTGATTGACTAGCTCGAGTCTAGTAAGGAAATTCTGCCGGATTAGCCGCAGAAATGGTCCACAGTAACGAAGCTCTGTCGGAGTAGCCGCGGGAAGAGTCAAAGGTAACGAAGTTCTGCCGGAATCACTGGTCAAGGTTGGTTTTGATGTGAAAGTCGGTGTAAAGTGAAGAGAAAATGAGGTGGATATGTGTATATGAAGTGTAGAGGTCATATGATAAGGCAAAGATAGGTAGGGAGGTTGGGAGGGGGTATAAAATGGTTGGGTGGGATCAAATGTCGAAGAAGAGGCAAAAAGGAGGAGTAGGGACCCATCCCGGTCGGGATGGATGATCCCGGTCGGGATGACATACCCGTCCCGGTCGGGAAGCTCCCTTCCCGGTCGGGATCACACTCCAGTAAACTCGATTTTTGGTACACTCATCCCGATCGGGATGGCTCCTTCCCGGTCGGGATGGTTCATCCTTCCCGGTCGGGATGCCTTCTTCTCCGTCGAGGAGAGTCCTCTAGCCCTTCATAATCTTGACAGCTTCACCCACAAGGCCACCAATACAAACCCGACTTCCTAGCTCAAAATCCATGCTCTATCAATAACCATTCCTTTCTAAGATTCATCTTCACTTTGCGACTAACAAATAAGCTCAAAACATTCATCAAAGTCCCTCCCTCTCATCGCTCATCAAAATACCAAACCACAAGAATCTCACAAAACAAATAGTCCTAGAAACAAAATCATAAATAACACAATTACAAACACAAAAACTAAAGAGAAGAGAGAAAGGGGAATGTACAACATGACGGTTCTTAAGGAACTCCGTCAAACCTAGGATGGTGGACTCTTCATTCCTAACTATGGCCTTCAAGGGCTCGAAGGAGCAAGTCAAACTCACGAGCCACATCATAATGAGGGCTCAAGCAAACAAGCCAAGCTATCCTCCATGGCCTCCAAGGTGGAGGCGAGATGTAGTAATCCCAAGACCCAACGTCATCACTCATGTTGTCTCCGGGGTCTATCCATCCTACGAGCTCTAACGACCTCTTCCTCCCTAAGCATCTTCTCCAATTAATAGCAAGCTTCAAGTCTTCATCATGAGGCACAAAAAACGGCTTCGGCCTCATTTCCTTGTTGCACACCCCCACACCTTCCTCAAGTTGTGGTTCCCCATCTTCAAATTCCGGAACAACACTTGTCCCCACATCATCCGGAGGAGAGAATTGAAACTATTACCGGTGGTTTCAATCTCTTTCAAACCATTGCTTCGCTTACTTGCGAGGGGCTCTTGATGTTCTTCCATATTATCGCACAAGGGCAACTTGAGGTCGTCCTTTTCACCCAAAAACTTCACAAATTCCACTAACTCATTCAACCCACTAACCTCCTCCAATTCTTCACCAACATTGCCTTCAACAAGGGTTATTTCCTCATTCGCCTCCTCTTGGGTGGACAATTGAGGTTCTTCAAAGCAAGTCTCGCTTCTCGAAGGGGATTCAATAGCGGTTTCGTCATTGGGTTGTTCCCCTTCCCCAAGTGAACATCCCTCATCAAGTTGTGAAGATCGAGTTAAAAACATGAGGGTTTGAGCCGTTAAAGCATTCAATCTAGCGTTACGTTCCTCACTTTCCCTTCGGAGTTCGGCCAAGATTTCATAGTCTTTTTGCACTTGTATGGCCATTTCTTGTTACATTTGAAGCATCGATTGATTTAACTCCAAGTTGGGCATTCGGTGGTCATTGGGGTTTTGGAGTGTTACTTGTGAACCTTGATGATGCCCAAGGGGTGGGGCATCATATGGTTGGTAGTGAGGTGAATATGATTGGTAGTATTGTGGGTTTTGCGGGTCGTACTGTAGTTGAGGTTAAGGGTAATGTGGTGGGTTTTGGGGAAATTGGCTTCCATATGGTGAATCTTGATGAAACATGGTGGGTTCACAATGATTGCTTGAGTAATAGCCACCATGATCGTATGATTGATAAGTGTTAACTTGTCGGTAGCCAATTCCATTTCCTTGAAATTCATACCCACGAGTGTCTTGATTATTCCAAGGAGCTTGATAGTGGTAGGGAGATGTCATGTCATACTCTTGATTCATAGAGGGAGAGGAGTAGCTCATGGTAGCTTCTAGGTGCGGGGAGTTTAGATCAAACCTCACGTTGTGCTCGAAAAGTAGCTTGTACCCGGTTGGAAACCTCTCAAACTAACAACCGTCCGTTTATGCGGCTCTGAGTCCTAAGGAAGAGGGTGGTCACCACCTCTAGGCAAAAACTGTAGACTAGGAGCAAACGTGAGAAGTCTAGTGCTTTTTGGGTACTAGACAAGAAAGAAATAAACTTCACACACACAAGAAGAAAAAGAAAACAAAAAACTACAAAAACGAAGACAAAATCAAGTAAATAAGAAAACAAAGTCTAGACTAGCACCGTCCCCGGCAACGACGCCAAATTGATGGGAGGGATTTGCCGTGGATCCCTACCAACAAATAATAACCAACTAATCCTAACACGTAGATAGGGCAAGTCGAGTCGAGTCCACGGGGATGGTAAAGAGGGTTTCGACTAAGTTTTACCTAAGAACTTGACTAGGTCTCGAGGCTAAGATGAACTAGAACGATAAAAAGGGAATGAACTATAACTATGACTAAGATAGGGGTAACAACTAAGGCTAAACGAATCTATCGAACTAAAGAAATCAAACAAGGAAAGAGTAGGGTTAGGTTGGGTTCATAAGTGTAGTAGGACGGTTGGGTAATCGAGGGTGTAGGTTTCACCTAGTCACTAAGGTCGGTCCGCGCTCTCGCGTCAAGGCCAATGTCCGCACTCTCGTGTCTTAGACAAAACCCGAATACTTATGCAAGATATTACCCAATACACAAGGATTCAACAACAAATCAATCACCCAATGAGAAGAATAAAACAAGCAAGAGGAACATTTGCAACTACTACTCTAACAAGCATTTCATCAAACACATCGTGTGCACAATATGTGACTAGTAACAAAGATTTGACCTTTACCCCCAATCAACCCTAATCACCCATAATCAACACATAATCCCCCTACTAACCCCACAAAAGTCTACTCACACATAGTAAAACTAATACTAACACTATCAAGAGGAAACAACACAAATAACAAAACATCCATTATGAAACTAGCAAGAACAAGAACAATAAGAAAAGATTGAAACTTGAAAGATTAAACAAGGATTAAGAGTAAAGAGAATAAGAAGATTATACCTACTAACAAGATGATGAAAAGATAAGAATTTGCATTAATGAGAAAAACCCAAAACAATCTCCCAAGGTTGTCAATCTTGGATGAATCAAGAAGAATTCCCTTAATACAAGACTAATTACTAAGATTAACGATAAACTAAAGACTAATCTACACTAATCTAAGCTAATCTAGTCTAAAGTAGTCTAGGGTTTAGTGGGTAATGAAGAACATATGCTAAGATTACAAGAGGGGGGGTATTTATAGGGTTACAAGAGTGAAGGAGAGGAAAGGAAAGTCACGCGGCTACAGCACCGCCCATCCCATCCGGGATGAAATGGTCCCGTCCGGGACTAAATGGACCCGTAGGGGACAAATTGATCCTGTCGGGGACGACCCCAAAACAGGCGCTGTTCAATTTGTGCACCCCTTCCCGGACGGGATGAGGTCCTTCCCGACGGGGACGGGTCTTGTAGGCCTCCAATATGATCTTTAAGGTCCCTCCTTGCTTTTCATGGGTTTCTTATCGATTCTCGGGGCTCGGGATTGGGTCCCAAGGTCTTGGGGTCGAATCCAAGGCATCGAGCGATCGTTCCTTGACTTTGTTGGCTCCAAAAGTGTATGAAACGAGTCGGAATCGTTCCAATTCTTCATGAATGGTCTCGGGAACCTGAAACGAACTAGAGGAAGCATAAGTAGCCCATAAAACGCTCCCAAGGAGCGATTCCACAAGGAAAATGGGACCAATACTCAACAAATTAGGCACTACAAACTACACTTATCAACTCCCCCACACTTAACCCTTACTCGTCCTCGAGTAAGCACAAACTAACTACTAAACTAGCCGAGCGGGTATTAGCGCACCCTACGCCCTTTCAACTCACGCGAGAACACCTAGAGGACAAGTGCTCTCCGCAAGGCAAGTGAGGTTTTGCGACAAAACCGTGGATGCAACCGGACACAAAAACACATAAACAAACAAACATACAAACAAACAAACAAAAGGTTGCACCCAAAAAAAAAACAAATACCGCTTCCCTCTAAAAAGCGGTGGAAGAAGCACCAGTTTAGGACTCAAGGCAAGTGACAACGTTCCCAAGCTAGCAATACAAACCAAAATGGACAAAACCCTAATAGTATGACGACAAAGCAACAAAAACGTTGGTAACTTACATAGGTTCCTCCTAACCTTCTAAGAAGGTACTACGGGACGATTGGCGGGATGGAAAATGGATGAACCACGGTGTTAGTCGACACTGTAGGTAAGTGAGACCCCGTCCCCTTTAGTGATGTGCCAAGAGGGTCGTCCCATGCCCAAACCCGCCCAACTAGTCCAAGTAAAAAGGTGGTTATGATTGCAAAATGAGGGAAGACCGATCATTACCGCTATCATCCTTCCTAGGGACTCGGTCCTTTGGTAGGCTCTTCACGGTAACGATCGGAAAAGGCTTATTTTGAGAGGGTGATAATATTTTTGTGAGACGGTTTTCTTTTGGCATTTTTCTTTCTTTTGCATTTTTGCTTTGTGTTGCTATGCCATTTCTTTTTCATCTTTTGTATTTTCTTTTTGGCTTTTTGTGCCTTTTCTTTTTCTTCAATCCTTTCTTTCTTTCATTTTCTTTCTTTTTTTCTTTTCTTTGCCCTTTTGGCTAGATTTGAGTTGAAGGCATTTCTTTTTGCAACTAAGAAAGAGATTTCAACAATTTGCAACTTTATTTAGTGGATATGTGTAGGAGGTAGGGGAATGGGAAAGTCGGGAGCGCGCTTTCCCTTCAAATCCACAAAAAGGGGAGAAACTTGGACTAATCAAACAATTCCGAACACGGTCACCTAGGGGACGGGACTCGGAAACCAAGGCCTTTTCACACAGTGGGTGGTCATAATGGTCAAAATGCAAATCCCGTAGTAAATCCCTAGTAAGCTAGGTGGACTCAAGGTAAGAAACGAACGAAATCATTGATTTAGGGTCATTCTACTAGACTAAAGTCCAAGACTCGATTTATACTACTAGAGAGGGAAAGTAAACACTTGAACACTAGCCTCTAAACCGGGTTTTCGAAAACCTTTTTACACACTAGACACAACTACACATCACAAAACAAAGACGACAAAAACGGAAGAAAAGGAGACAAAAGCCAACAAAACAAAACAAATCAAAACAAACACACAAAGAGAACAAACACCACCCCGAATTTCTAAATAAGCAACCAATCAACCACAAATCTTTACAAGGCTCCACCCGAGCACACATCATCACAAATATCCTCCACACTCCACAAGAGAAAAGAGGAAAAGGGATGAAAGATGTTACCGGATGTCTTGGAAGCTCTCCAAAGCTATCGGTGATTAAGCAACCTATAAGGAAAAAGGGAGGCAAAACACGCACAACACAACAAATATACGACATAACGACACAAAAGGAAAACACACAAAAGAAAATCTTTTTGATTTTTGTGAAAAAATTTCAAATTTTTAGGGTTTTTAAAGATTTTTTTGGAAAAACTACGAAAACAAAACTAACTATGATAGAATATCGCTCCCCCGCACTTAAGCCGAGCAATGTCCTCATGCTCGACCGTAGTGTATGGAGACGAAAAAAGAAAAGAAATTACGAAAATAAAGCTAAAAATCAAAAAGAAAAGTGGAGAAAAAGGTAGAATGTGTCCGGCCGGGGTGTAGTCAAGTCACCATGGGCCGAGACAAGAAAAGATATGGTAAGGGGAAGAAATAAAAAGAAGGAAATAAAAGGAAATGGGAGGGGAGGACTAGGTGTAATCAAGTCACCTAGCCCTGATTCCGCCCAAATCCGATTAAGTCCTACAAAATGGGTGAAAATCTTGTAAATTTGGATTTTGAAATGACTCTCGATGTAGTCACGTCATCGAGAGTCGGGAGCAACAATTACCAAGGCCCCGAGGGCCACCATGACACAAATGATAAGGGGAAGGGGAACAAACAAGAGAAGACAAGCAACAAAAGACGGAAAAGAAAGGATAGTTGCTGTACCTTGAGGGTAGCAACTCACTCGCTCCATCGTCTCATAGGTCGAAATCGGCACGTAGCTAGTCGTCGTCATTGCTATTCCCCTCCAATCACGATATGGTTCCATGGTTGGAGCACAAAGGTATAAGGAGGTTGGTTTTGAAGTGAAAGTCGGTGTGAAGTGAAGAGAAAATGAGGTGGATATGTGTATATGAAGTGTAGAGGTCATATGATAAGGGCAAGGATAGGTAGGGAGGTTGGGAGGGGGTATAAAATGGTTGGGTGGGATCAAATGTCGAAGAAGAGGCAAAAAGGAGGAGCAGGGACCCATCCCGGTCGGGATGGATGATCCCGGTCGGGATGACATACCCGTCCCGGTCGGGAAGCTCCCTTCCCGGTCGGGATCACACTCCAGTAAACTCGATTTTTGGTACACTCATCCCGATCGGGATGGCTTCTTCCCGGTCGGGATGGTTCATCCTTCCCGGTCGGGATGCCTTCTTCTCGGTCGGGAAGAGTCTTCTAGCCCTTCATAATCTTGATAGCCTCACCCACAAGGCCACCAATACAAACCCGACTTCCTAGCTCAAAATACATTCTCTATCAATAACCATTCCTTTCTAAGATTCATCTTCACTTTGCACCTAACAAATAAGCTCAAAACATTCATCAAAATCCCTCCCTCTCATCGCTCATCAAAATACCAAACCACAAGAATCTCACAAAACAAAGAGTCCTAGAAACAAAATCATAAATAACACAATTACAAACACAAAAACTAAATAGAAGAGAGAAAGGGGAAGGTACAACATGACGGTTCTTAAGGAACTCCGTCAAACCTAGGATGGTGGACTCTTCATTCCTAACTATGGCCTTCAAGGGCTCGAAGGAGCAAGTCAAACTCACGAGCCACATCATAATGAGGGCTCAAGCAAACGAGCTAAGCTATCCTCCATGGCCTCCAAGGTGGAGGCAAGATATAGTAATCCCAAGACCCAACGTCATCACTCATGTTGTCTCCGGGGTCTATCCATCCTACGAGCTCTAACGACCTCTTCCTCTCTAAGGATCTTCTCCAATTACTAGCAAGCTTCAAGTCTTCATCATGAGGCACAAAAAACGGCTTTGGCCTCATTTCCTTATTGCACACCCCCACACCTTCCTCAAGTTGTGGTTCTCCATCTTCAAATTCCGGAACAACACTTGTCCCCACATCATCCGGAGGAGAGAATTGAAACTATTACCGGTGGTTTCAGTCTCTTCCAAACCATTGCTTCGCTTACTTGCGAGGGGCTCTTGATGTTCTTCCATATTATCGCACAAGGGCAACTTGAGGTTGTCATTTTCACCCAAAAACTTCACAAATTCCCTAACTCATTCAACCCACTAACCTCCTCCAATTCTTCACCAACATTGCCTTCAACAAGGGTTATTTCCTCATTCGCCTCCTCTTGGGTGGACAATTGAGGTTCTTCAAAGCAAGTCTCGCTTCTCGAAGGGGATTCATTAGCGGCTTCGTCATTGGGCTGTTCCCCTTCCCCAAGTGAACATCTCTCATCAAGTTGTGAAGATCGAGTTAAAAACATGAGGGTTTGAGCCGTTAAAGCATTCAATCTAGCATTACGTTCCTCACTTTCCCTTCGGAGTTCGGCCAAGATTTCATAGTCTTTTTGCACTTGTATGGCCATTTCTTGTTGCATTTGAAGAATCGATTGATTTAACTCCAAGTTGGGCATTCGGTGGTCATTGGGGTTTTGGAGTGTTACTTGTGAACCTTGATGATGCCCAAGGGGTGGGGCATCATATGGTTGGTAGTGAGGTGAATATGATTGGTAGTATTGTGGGTTTTGGGGCTCATACTGTAGTTGAGGTGAAGGGTAATGTGGTGGGTTTTAGGGAAATTGGCTTCCATATGGTGAATCTTGATGAAACATGATGGGTTCACAATGATTGCTTGAGTAATAGCCACCATGATCATATGATTGATAAGTGTTCACTTGTCGGTAGCCAATTCCATTTCCTTGAAATTCATACCCACGAGTGTCTTGATTATTCCAAGGAGCTTGATAGTGGTAGGGAGATGTCATGTCATACTCTTGATTCATAAAGGGAGACGAGTAGCTCATGGTAGCTTCTAGGTGCGGGGAGTTTAGATCAAACCTCACGTTGTGCTCGAAAACTAGCTTGTACCCGGTTGGAAACCTCTCAAACTAACAACCGTCCGTTTATGCGGCTCTGAGTCCTAAGGAAGAGGGTGGTCACCACCTCTAGGCAAGAACTGTAGACTAGGAGCAAACGTGAGAAGTCTAGTGCTTTTTGGGCACTAGACAAGAAAGAAATAAACTTCACACACACAAGAAGCAAAAGAAAACAAAAAACTACAAAAACGAAGACAAAATCAAGTAAATAAGAAAACAAAGTCTAGACTAGCACCGTCCCCGGCAACGGCGCCAAATTGATGGGAGGGATTTGCCGTGGATCCCTAACAACAAATAATAACCAACTAATCCTAACACGTAGATAGGGCAAGTCGGGTCGAGTCCACGGGGACGGTAAAGAGGGTTTCGACTAAGTTTTACCTAAGAACTTGACTAGGTCTCGAGGCTAAACTAAACTAGAACGATAAGAAGGGAATGAAATATAACTATGACTAAGCTAGGGGTAACAACTAAGGCTAAACGAATCTATCGAACTAAAGAAATCAAACAAGGAAAGAGTAGGGTTAGGTCGGGTTCATAAGTGTAGTAGGACGGTTGGGTAATCGAGGGTGTAGGTTTCACCTAGTCACTAAGGTCGGTCCGCGCTCTCGTGTCAAGGCCAATGTCCGCACTCTCGTGTCTAAGACAAAACCCGAATACTCATGCAAGATATTACTCAATACACAAGGATTCAACCACAAATCAATCACCCAATGAGAAGAATAAAACAAGCAAGAGGAGCATTTGCAACTACTACTCTAACAAGTATTTCATCAAACACATCGTGTGCACAATATGTGACTAGTAACAAAGATTTGACCTTTACCCCCAATCAACCCTAATCACCCATAATCAACACATAATCCCCCTACTAACCCCACAAAAGTCTACTCACACATAGTAAAATTAATACTAACACTATCAAGAGGAAACAACACAAATAACAAAACATCCATTATGAAACTAGCAAGAACAAGAACAATAAGAAAAGATTGAAACTTGAAAGATTAAACAATGATTAGGAGTAAAGAGAATAAGAAGATTATACCTACTAACAAGAGGATGAAAAGATAAGAATTTGCATTAATGAGAAAAACCCAAAACAATCTCCCAAGGTTGTCAATCTTGGATGAATCTTGAAGAATTCCCTTAATACAATACTAATTACTAAGATTAACGATAAACTAAAGACTAATCTACACTAATCTAAGCTAATCTAGTCTAAAGTAGTCTAGGGTTTAGTGGGTAATGAAGAACATATGCTAAGATTACAAGAGGGGGGGGGGTATTTATAGGGTTACAAAAGTGAAGGAGAGGAAAGGAAAGTCACGCGGCTACAGCACAGCCCATCCCGTCCGAAATGAAATGGTCCCGTTCGGGACGAAATGGTCCCGTCGGGGACGACCCCAAAACAGACGTTGTTCAATTTGTGCACCCCTTCCCGGACGGGATGAGGTCCTTCCCGACGGGGATGGGTCTTGTAGGTCTCCAATATGATCTTTAAGGTCTCTCCTTGCTTCTCATGGGTTTCTCATCGATTCTCGGGGCTCGGGATCGAGTCCTAGGGGCTCGGGATTGGGTCCCAAGGTCTCGGGGTCGAATCCAAGGCATCGAGCGATCATTCCTTCACTTCGTTGGCTCCAAAAAGTGTATGAAACGAGTCGGAATCGTTCCAATTCTTCATGAATGGTCTCGGGAACCTGAAACGAACTATAGGAAGCATAAGTAGCCCATAAACCGCTCCCAAGGAGCGATTCAACAAGGAAAATGGGACCAATACACAACAAATAGGCACTACAAACTACACTTATCTGTTCGACGCACCTGTATTAATATCGAACCGACGCATCTTATGCAGAATACCAGGTAAGGTACAACACGAGAATGACTAATATCCATATTATCGCGTTAAAACTGATTTGCTAATACGTATAATACTAGTACTCTCTACTCTCCTACGTGCATCTTTTCATGGCCTGCTTGTCACGTGAAATCGCATGAAAAGAATGTAAACAAAACTACATTGACAACAAAACTTACTTCTCCCTAAACAACCGACGTAGAAAAAGGTATAGGGTTAAAACAACGGATGTTACAGTATTTCCGCCACAACAAAAGAACTAGGTTATCAGCCCACCGATTGATTAGTAGAGGCCGCTATAGTGCGGGTGGGATTGGGTGTTGATATCTATCGGATGTTGGCTTCCCAATACGTACCCTCACCCCTTACCCAGAATTGACGGTTTCTGGATGTCCGAAACCATTGGCAATGAGAGTCATTCCAGGCATGGAGTGCTTAAGGGTACAACTCTTTATCTTTAGGTCCCGTGCCACTCAACTTTGAGCCGGCAAGGAATCAAAGTTGACTTGAACGGTTTCCGAGTCCACATAATTGACTCGGTGGCGACTCCAAAAATCGGCAACAAATCCAGTTCACTAAAAAGGTCGCCTTACCAAATGAATCGGCCTTTAAACATTTAAAGCCACGACTTGATCGATTCTCAAACGGAAACACGTGTGCCCTCACCCGTCTAGTACAAGTTCGGATCGTCATCCGAATCAAGGTCTGAAACATCGCCCCGTACGCGAGATCGGACCGGCCCTCGGCAGGGAGGGGGCCGCGTGTGTGGCCGCCGCCACACGTTGAAAAACCGGGTCAGTCCCGCGCGGGTGCGCGCGGGGCGCCAGGCGGTGCGGACGGACGTCCACAGTTTGGCGACTCCGCTGGGGATTTGGAAAAAAGTTTCCAGCGGTGGTGTAACTTGAACGAGGTCGGTGAAGCTCATTTCTTAGTTTCTAGTTGTGGTCACTACAGGTTTTGGCCCTAAAAAGCCCACCTTAAACGATATTAGGACCAATCGTCCTCTTCGATGTAAGATCTTTAGGGACACGCGGGGAGATCCTCGATTGACGCTCCGGCCGCGTAACGCGTACCCGCGGGAATAATAAGCGGATAGTTCCGAACGGACGGTATGACAGTCGTCTCCCCGGATCCTTGTCAATGCCTAAGTAAAGACTATTCGTGGGCGGTAGCCTACCCCAACCTACCCGAGTCTGCATACTACATGAGTGTATGCATTCCTAGTTATGTGTAGCTTGTTTGAACAATCCAACCCAAATAAGACACATAAAAAATCTGGATTCTACCACGCCAACATACTCAACCGCACCCAATTCCGTTTTCGAAAAATACCTCATCTTTTCAAAACGACCTTTTAAACGCCGATTCTCCGGTCAAATCATGACTTCTAACAAGGGAAAAGCGTTTTTAGATGTCGTTATCATGACAAATTTTACACTCACCACTTTCAAAAAAACAAAATAATAAATGTATGTTTTTAGAGCCATCACCTTGGCCAAAGTAAAACCCGTCAACAACAGATATAATTTATGCCACCGCGACTCCCAATTAATGGGACCAAGGTACACCAAACGGTTACATTTTTTATTTAAAAAAAAGGCTTTTACACACATACCGTTAACACAACCGAAGCTTCAATTAATGAAGTCAAGGAACCCAAAACGGTTACATTTTAGAAACACTTTTCACAACACATCACTCTCCACTGTAAAATGGTAGTTAATGCAACCGACAAACGTGGATCACTCATTTTGAAAGCTTTTTCTAGAGACACTATTCATCACTACCTAAGTTCTTTGACAAGGATTTAGTCACACCTTTAAAACACCATCGTTACACGTCACGCTCTACCACGAGTACCACATCCACTACGAGTATTGAACTAACTAATTAATAGTAGTCTCGATAAAAGCATCACGTCACCATTTTTAAAATTGGTTCCCCTAAAGAACCATGTTCCTTTCAAAAAAACATTTACACTTTTGCTATCATCGGATTCTCGACGCACACACATAGCAACACACGTTTACGTCACAAACGGTGTCGTCACCCTAATTTTACAAATCGTCCTTTTCATAAAAAAAAGAAAAAATGGTTTAACTCCGCAAAGAATGATCGTTTTCAAAAGAAAAACAGATATCAAAATTCTTTGATCCTGAGCCGGGATCGCGATCAGCTTCTTACGTCGTACAACCATGTGATTAACTGTTTATGTTAGTTACTAGGGTCGTCTCTCCTCAAGATCTTTCATTTCGGGTCATCTCATTTCGAGAAAGTCCTCTTTTAAATCTCACCCCGAGATTAGTGTCAAATCGTCTCGCTTTAGAGACATGACTCCATAAGGCGTTCTGCCGAATACACCGAGATTAGTGTCAAATCGTCTCGCTTTAGAGACATGACTCCATAAGGCGTTCTGCCGAATACACCGAAGGTCTAAAGCACCGGAGTCCCTAAACGACGACCGCAAACACGCGCAAGTCAAGGGTCTCATTTCCGTATCGCTCGGCCATGAGCACTCCTCGAGTCTCTAGGACGTCTGGTAAACCCACCCTCATCAAAACCACATTTTCCGCAGTAATGTCAGGAGATTCAAGCGTAGACACAAGTAACCATAGCCAGAACGACGCCGGACAATCCGCGGATAACACCATGGAAACCCTAACCAACTTGATCCGAGACTTACAGGCAACCATCATTACCACGAATGCGTCTGTAAACAGCATTGACTCTCGTCTAGGCCACTTTGAGGAGAGCCTCTGATGAACACCATAACTGGATCCTCAACGTGGTCCTTTTAACCTCCACGTCGCTAGGCGGTGCTCCTGCCGAAGTCACCCCTAATGTCCCCATTACACCACCTCAAGACCACATCCTACAGTCTGCCATGAGTCGCATAGAATTTCTTGAAAACCAAATGCGCCTAAACCAAGACAACAATGCCCATATCGAAAATCACCGAAAGTTTGAAATGGTGAACGACCAGCTACCAGAAAACTTTTCCTTAGCCGACATACCGAAGTTCAAAGGAACTGAGGACCCCCTCAACCAGCATATCCGAGCCTTTAAGGATTACATGGCCATTAAGGGGTCAAACTCAGCCTTTTAGCTAGGATATTCCCATTCTCTTTGGACGACACCCCACAATGCTGGTTTTATTTTCTCGACCCTTAAAACATATCCACCAGGGATGACATCTCCATAGAATTCTCAAAATAATACGCGGATAATTCCAAAACACAAGTTACCATCCGAAGCCTCGAAGTCCTTTCCCAAAACGAGAAGGAAGGCTTCTCTGTATTTCTGACTAGGTGGAGAGAGGTTAGCACCCAGCTAGTAAACCGTCCGGACGAAGCAACTTTAGTAGAAAAATTTGTCGATAACCTCAGACCCGCTTACGCCTATCACCTTAGATACCAAAATACCCACACCTTCAAGGAGCTATCCACCTTAGGAATACGCCAGAAGACGATATGAGGAAGGGAGTATTCTCCAAAATAATGGGGAAAGGTTATCAAGGTCCAACTACATCCACATGAATCCGCTCTTACGGGTTATCCGGGAATAACAAAATTGAAGAAGTACACCTAGTCGAACCAACCACCCGGGGAAGAACAAACTTTACCCCTACAACATTCTCCAAACTAGGCATCACATACGCCGATGCTCTAAAAAGGTTAACCGAGCAAGGAAAGCTCGAACCCATAGGCCCTACCCCAGAACCGTCCGCGGCCAGAAAAGGAAAGTCATGGGATTCCAATCAATATTGCCATTACCATCGTGGCAATGGCCATGATACCGAATCTTGCTTTCGGCTCAAACGTGTCATACAAGACATAATCGAAAACAGGACGATTCCTCTCCCTCCACCCGAGAAACCAAACAATACCACAAACTCCTTTTGCGCTCACGCTGTCTTTGACGACACCATCGATTGTTCCCACCTCGACCCTATAGAGGAGAATGTCCTGAGTATTGAGGAAGATCCTGACAACCCGCGAGCACCCGCCAAGACTAGTAAAATCTGCGTCAGGGTCAAAGTCTAGTTCATCTTAGGGCCTAACCTAATAATGTAATAAATGTCTTTTTGTTTTTCGCATCAAGTCATGAGGTACGAGGGGAGCTGTCCTCCACCTCCCCGAAAACAATGTCTCGGGTACGTAGCCCGATTATTACTATCAATAAAAAGAAATAAACTTTTCTTCCTTTATAATGCGCCTCGACAATCGCTTGATTTAAAATATATATTTCTCGCTTACGATTCGATACAATGTCATTTATCGATAACAATCAAACATACCTTGAAACAACGAGGAAGTACAAGAACTGAGATCCTGTGTTCTTTTCTTTTACCTATTCCATGTCTGGTATAGAAAGCCATAAACTATCCATTTAGAACGAGCATTACTGAATCCTTTGACGAATCTAGATAATCCCTTAGCTTGTGATCAAGGACGGAAGGCAAACCCATTTCCCACAATAAACATCATCCCTCAAATAAAGACCAACCAATTCCCACCATAGGTGCTAGTCTGACAAAAAGAAAAAAATAGTCTGAAATGGCCAAAAGGAGCCAAAGAAAAAATGAAACCAAGGCCAAACTAAACCGGCCCAATTCAATTATCAAGACCAAACTCAACGTTCAAAATGAAATCCCCAATCATTCAACACGACTCTAAGTGCGAAGTCCGAATGAAAAGCAAAAAAAAGAGAAAAAGAAAAAATGAACAGGCCAGTCAGCTAGCACCAAAAAACTAGCCTCCCTACATTACAACCCTAAAGACCTTCCCGAGACACTTGTTAGGAGACAGTCCATAATTTTGAGGATTCAAGCTCAATAGGATAATCCCAACCTTTAGGGCCAGACATGGAAATCAGATCCCATGTAATTTACAACTCATCCGATTGAAGTCTGAGTCATTTTTACTCAGCTTGCCCTTTCCTACCACATTAAGAAACCTTAGCCCATAGCCCTAACTCCACAAAAATCAAGCTTCAGATTTTGATCTATCGAAACCACTTGGTACCTAGCTCCACATTCCAAAACCATCCAAGCCAGTCACCCTGACCTAAACACGGTATCTCGGTAATTGTCACTTTCAAGGGGTCACACCCGACCATTTCACATTAATTTTTAGCTCGGGTGAAAATCCATGCGAAACACTCCAAACATCTCACATCGATAATTGGCATGACGAGTCTAAAGCAAAATCACTCACATCTATAAAGAACTACGAACATGGTTTGATTCCGTTTAAACACGTATACGTAGGCAACCCTTCTTCGGGTACAACCAACCAAATAACATAATTGATTACTCGATTCACATGCAAACCATAACCTTTTTCCATGCTCCGGTTAACGAGTGATTCCAATGAGGAAGCACAAACGACGAGCCGAGGACGGGGTGAAAACCCGAAAGGGCGCCCCGGGCAAAAAGAAGAAACGAGTTGCGAGCCGTCGTAAAAAAAATTGTATATAGAAAAAAAAACTAAAAAAAAGCACAAAAAAAAAAGAATAAAAAAAAGAGCAAAAAAGGTGAGCCGAGGACGGAGTGAAAACCCGAAAGGGCGCTACGGGCAAAATGAAGAATCGAGTTGCGAGCCACCACAAAAAAGGAAAACAAAATTAAAAAATGTGCTTCTCATTAATAAAAAAAAAGTTAAATCAAGCATTTATCGAGGCCCCTTACATCGAGCATCCGAAATTCGGCTACCCCAGAAAATGACGACGTGTCAAGCAAAACTCTACAAAAACTAGTACTAATACGCCACATAATATCAATTAATACAACATAGTACTAAACGGCTGGGCTCTGCCGGTCCAACTTTTCCTTTCCCTTGCCATTCGGGTGTGCTTGCTTGAGTCTCTCACCATTGACCCTTCTAATGCAAGCTTTCACCTCCCTCGCCAAAAGCGAGCCCCGCCAATCTCACTTCCCATCCTCACGTACATTTTCAACATGGGTCTTGTCGGTCTCGGCTCGCTTAGATGAACTGACGAATACTAGGATCGGTAACGCCGTCTTCGGTCGGGCGCTTAACGATAGCTTCCTTATTTTGTAGTACAATCTTCTTCGCAATCCTTAACCTTTCTCTCACGTCCGACAACCCCGGACGTCAGGAACCACCTCCTGAAGTCGCTAAAACCCTTCCCGAAAGCTAAAATACCCACGCAAGAGCAACGAAGCCATACGGACAACAAATTTCACCCGTCAGATCCACCAGACTTAGATGTCTTTTCATTTTTCTTTTAGGGGGATAAGCTACCCCATCTAGGCGTGTTGTGGCCTTTAACGGTTCTTGTCAAGTCGCGTCTATAAGCCCAGTACGACATTGTCTTCAAATATACAAAAAAGTGGTCAGACTTTTTTTCAAAGGTAGCCTAAATTTTGGCTTCGGCCTCATTATGAATGTTGAAACAACTACATTTGCATTCTAGTGCACTCGGTCATAGCACGTTGACCTCTTACATTTCGTCCGTCTCGAGTCAAAATGTTTTAATCGACGTACTATCTGATCCAATTCCCGGCTCAAACTAACGCATTTCAAAAATCCGAAAAGCCGCTTTCGTACTCTCATGCAACCTCAACGCATTTTAAAACGTCCTAAAATACGATGAAATCGCGACTAAAACAACCATGAAGTGATTACTTGTCAATTTAGGTCAGCATTTCACAAAACAAAAACACAGACTAAACTAAAACAACTCAAATATTAAAAAATTAAATCGAGTTCACGAACTAGGGAGGATCCCTAGAAGCTGTGCCTATGGCTATCACAAGCCCACCAATGTTGTCGTCCAAACCTAGATCCTCTAAATCCGGGGAAGGAGATTCACTACCATCCATCCCCGACAGCATATCTAGAGTAGCTGTCTCGGGAATACCTCCAACATCCTGAGTAGCACCCGTAACACGACCCGTAGCCTCAGCCTCAGCCTCAGCCTCTCTCTCCCTCTGAACCTGATGCCTAGCCACACCCTGCACAGAGGTCTCGCCCTGAGACCGAGCCAGCCGCTCCTAAAGTTGAGAAATCTCGCCGGCCCGAGATTGCAGGAGTTGTCGGGCCTCAGCCGCTTCCGCCTCAAGCTCGGTCACCCGAGTCTCCATTCGTCCCACCATATCGGGAATGTCCTACAAACATAACACGCACTTGAGGAAAACACAATAACAATCGAAGAGCCAACCCTAGGTACACGCACTTACCGATCGAGGTCCAAAAGTATCACGGCAGACCCTTGAGTCATAGACCCTGAAGCAGTTGGCAGCCTGCCACAACCGCTGATGGCAAGTCGATGAAACCTGAAAGGTAAAACCGAGCAAACTAGTCACACAAAACCTAACCATCAAGAGTCGAGCTCAAGGCAAACCCCAAAACTTACCAGGTATGCCCTTTCACACCACTCGATCCCATCCTCCATCTCCTTACCGGAACACGGGGAAAGAGGCTCTGTAAAAGCTACCCCAACCACATCGACCCCGAACAGTGTCAAAGGGAAGTCTGGGGGCTGAACAGCATCAGTCGAATCGGCCAACTAAAAGAAAAGCGATCCGTTCAAAATGAAAGCAAACACTAAACCATAGGACAAAACAAACGAGATGGTTTATAGACAAAACAAACTAAAGCAACAAACCCAAGACGAGATAGCAAGTACAGACCCGATCTCCGACAGGCAACCCCAGGCGAAGACGTCAGGTATGGTTTATAAGCTTTGGCAGGCGAGCCTCACCACGTAGTCCAACGGACTTAAAACGACGCGACCGGACAGCCACCAGGTCGTAATCCTCGATTGACTTGGGTGGCTATACTTTGCCTTTCACCTTGTCCAAGCCTCAATCAAAGTGAGGGCTTCTGTAGACATCCAGATTTGGACCTGGTGGTTGCAAAAGTGTCCAACAAACACCCGATGACGATCGGACTACTACACGACGCGAGTTTGCGATGTGTTAGATAGTTTTTCAATAGAAAGGATCAAATAATTACTCGGAAAGATTAAATTAACATCAAGGCAGGTTTAGTCAACTCATTACGGTCGCGTCGACACTAATTAGAGTCAATTCTGACACCGGGGCCTCGAATCGGTCGCGAAATATGCAAAGTCCCGGGTCAATGCGTCGGGCCGAGCGAACCTCAGGACGCGCACCCGAAGCCCACCCGGCACTTGACACACTAGGGTTGTGGGAAGCCTTAATCTCCAAGATAACCTAAGATGTGCATCTTCTCCGTTTTGGAATGTTTTGATATCGGATCTTCAAAATTTCGACAGCCTCAGCTCAGGCGCCTGAAGACTGAACTACCTCACACCAGGAGCTTGAAAATCGAGCCGCATGACCTCGAGCGTCCATATGGGTGACGAGAACCGAAAACACCTAAAAAATACCCCCTCACCTCATTCATTCGACACAATCACGAGTTCGTGCCTAGTTCTACACAACTCGTTCTTCCTTCTCTTTTCTCTCACTAAGGACTCGCACTCCGACACTCGAGGAAAACGATCCACTCGATCGTAGTTCCGGTAAAGCGAAATCAACGCTACTCCTCACCTTCGAGCACTCCACTCGATCCTGAGGTGCCTGTGTTCGACTAGCTCGAGTCTAGTAACTAAGTTTTGCTGGATTAGCCGCAGAAACGGTCCATAGTAATGAAGCTCTGCCAGAGTAGCCGCTGGAAGGGTCAACGGTAATGAAGTTCTGCCGGAATCACTGTTCAAGTTAGGAGGATCCGCCTGTTGAAGTCAAATCGTCACTAGGTTGCCATCTAAACAAAACTTTCCATATTTGCACATTCTATTATTATGCACTACGACAACACTAGAAGTGGGCACTAGGCCCACAAACATCTACTAAAATACGTAACGTCCGAACTTCAACCACAAACACTAAGACACACTAAATAGACCCGAGTAATTCCGAGATCCGTTCTCAAATTATCCATGCATCGTGTCCCGTTTAGTGTATACTCCGACGGTGCAACTCCTCATTATGTGATTTACTTACATTCGCATTTACAGTTTTTCGTATGATTTATTGCTTTTATGACCTTATAATCGCATGCTAAATCACCTAACACGGAATTCAAAACGTAAAATAACTAAAACTGAACAAAGCGATGGTCAGATTCCGTATTAGTCTGGGTGCTCGCCTTACTAGGTTCGACGCACCTCTATTAATATCGAACCGACGCATCTTAAGCAGAATACCAAGTAAGGTATACCACGAGAATGACTAATATTCGTATTATCGCGTTAAAATTAATTTGCTAATACGTATAATACTAGTACTCTCTACTCTCCTACGTGCATCTTTTCATGGCCTGCTTGTCACGTGAAATCGCATGCAAAGAATGTAAACAAAACTACAATGACTATAAAACTTACTTGTCCCTAAACAACCGACGTAGCAAAAGGTATAGGGTTAAAACAACGGATGTTACAGTATTTCCGCCACAACAAAAGAACTAGGTTATCAGCCCACCGATTGATTAGTAAAGGCCGCCATAGTGCGGGCGGGATTGGGTGTTGATATCTATCGGATGTTGGCTTTTCAATACGTACCCTCACCCCTTACCTAGAATCGACGGTTTACGAATGTCCGAACCTATTGGCAATGAGAGTCATTCCAGGCATGGAGTGCTTAAGGGTACAAGTCTTTATCTTTAGGTCCCGTGCCACTGAACTTTGAGCCGGCAAGGGATCAAAGTTGACTTGAACGGTTTCCGAGTCCCCATAACTGACTTGGTGCCGACTCCACAAATCGGCAACGAATTCAGTTCACTAAAAAGGCCGCCTTACCAAATGAATCGGCCTTTAAACATTTACAACCACGACTCGATCGATTCCCAAACGAAAACACGGGTGCCCCCACCCGTCTAGTACAAGTCCGGATCGTCATCCTAATCGAGATCCGAAACATCGCCCCGTATGCGAGATTTGACCGGCCCCCGGTAGGGAGGGGGCCGCGTGGGTGGCCGTCGCCACACGTTGAAAAACCGGGTCAGTCCCGCGCGGGGCGCTGTGCGGTGCGGACGGACGTCCACAGATAGAATTTGATGTAGAGAAACGTAATAGAAATTCGGCACAGTGATCCTAAGTAGGCATAGAATATTGTTGTGTGTCAAATTTGAACCATTTTTCCTCACACTTAGACCCGTTTTTCCTCCGTTTTGCGAGACTAGAGTGCAATTATCGCCATATTTTTAGTATTTCTCGCATTAGCGTCTCTCCTTTGCATTTTACGTGTTTTTGGTAGTTTTTCTATCTATTTTGATAGGATTTGTGACCAAAGACGTATTTGAGCTTCCATGAGCACGAGAGAAAGGAATATAGTCCGAAGAGCAGCGCATAAAACCAAAGTTCAAGCAATCCGATCAATCGACATAGAAAGAGACCAGAAACGAGGGCAAAAAACCATCGGGTGAAGTTTCACCCGATGAGATATCACCGGGCGACGTTTCGCCCGACGACATTTTTACCTCCCCGAAGATCTTTGAGAAACATTCACCACCGGGCGAAACTTTCACCATCGGGTGAAGTATCGTCCGATGGTAAAGGAGTTCCGAAATGTGTGTCCTAGAAGAGATGTTTACTGGGTGAAACCACCAGGTGAAGTTTCACCTGGCGGTATTAGCTCGTGGATGACCTTTGATCATAGGAGTGAAGTTTTGCCATATGAAGATGCATAGGGTGAAAGTCTCATTAAGGAAGAAAGATTTGATTTGGACATTAGTTTATGTGATCCATTAAGAGCTATGTATAAATAGTTAACCATAGATTTTCATCTTGATTATGCCTTATTGGTTAGATCTACATTTTAGTAGTAGCTTCCATTAGAGAAAAACTTCATTAGAATTACCATATTTTCTTTGTTCATTTTCATCTTCTTAGTTTTTAGTTGCTCTCTCAAATAGATTATCATCTTTTGTAGTATATCAAGACTACTCTTTTAATTTATGTTAATCTTTCATTTTTGCAATCAAGTTTCCATCTTTATTGAAGATTTGGGTTTTATTTGAAGATCAAGGGGTTTTGCAAGGACTTATGTGACAAGATCTTTGTTGGGTGCCTTGAAGCTTCATTGTTCTTGTTATTGTAATTATTGTGTCCATCTTTCTCTTTTATGGCATTCTCCATTGTTGGTACTTCCTTGTTTTCTCTTTCCTTTGTTTATTCCCTTCATTTTCCTTTCTAGCATTTGTGCTCCTGATAAGTGTAGTTTGTAGTGCCTATTTCGTAGTGTTTTGGTCCCATTTTCCTTGTGGAATCGCTCCTTAGGAGCGATTTATGGGCTACTTATGCTTCCTCTAGCTCGTTTCAGGTTCCCTAGACCCTTCGTGAAGAGTTGGAGCGATTCCGACTCAATACATACACTTTTCGGAGCCAACGAAGTGAAGGAATGATCACTCGATGCCTTGGATTCGACCCCGAGACCTTGGGACCCAATCCCGAGCCTCCGAGATCCGATCCCGTGTCCCGAGAATCGATGAGAAGCCCATGTGAAGCAAGGAGGAACCTTAAAGATCATATTGGAGGCCTACAAGACTCATCCCCGACGGGTATGACCTCAACCCGTCCGGGATGAGGTGCACTAAAAGCGATGCTCCTGTTTTGGGTCCATCCCGACCGGGACCACGTCATCCCGACCGGGACCAACTCATCCCGACCGGGATGACCTAGTTACAGGCCCGCGTCACTTTGTTTCTCCTCCTTTCCATTGTAATCCTATATATACCCCTCCTCTTGTATTCCTATGTTATGTTCTTCACTTCCCACTAAACCCTAGACTATTTTTGGTTAGATTAGTCGGTAATTAGTAGTTAATCTTTGTTACTCTTGTATTATTGGATCTCTTGAAGAATCCATCCAAGATTGACAACCTTGGTGGATGAATTTGGGTTATCTTCTATGCAAGTGTTCTCCTTTTCATTCTCTTGTTAGTATGGTGTAATCCTCTCATCCTTTTTACTCTTTATCTTGTTTATTCATCCATGTTTTAATCTTTCTTCATCTTATTGTTCTTAGTTCATCTTTTTCACTAGTTTGTTTATGCTTGTTTTGATTCTTGTTTTGATTCTTCTTGTTGATGTTGGTTTTAGTATTAGGTATGTTTGAGTAGATTGTTACTAGGGTTAGTAAGGTGATTTGGGTGTTGATGGATGATTAAGGGATAGTTGGAGATGTTGGTGGAAGATTTGGGTTTCCTCTTGATTTGATGCATATCACATGTTTGTTGAAATGCTTGAATGACTTGTATGCATATGCTTGTTTTTCTTGCCTTTCTCTTGTGGGTAATAGTTTGCTCATGGGTTTGGTTCCCTCACTAAGTAGCAAGAGCCCGGTGAGGACGACCCCTAGGTCGGTCTAAGTTGCGAGAGCCCGGATGCGACCTAGGCCCCGATATCACGCTAGAAACCCCGTTTGTCGTTTGTGTCGCCAAGGTGGGTTTTGGGTGGAACCTCTAGGTGAGTCTAAGTTGCGAGAGCCCGGACTACACCTAGATTACCCTACTACCTCCTTCACTCTAGTTCTTCCTTGACCATTCCGTTACCCCTTTGACCCCGACCTAATCCTGGCCCGTTTCCTTAGTTGTTCTCTCCGTTACCGTAGTCATAGCCTTAGCCTTCTCCCCTTCTTATTACTCTAGTTTAGTTTAGCTCGTAGACTTAGTCTCTTTTTTAGGTGACCTTAGTCTAGACGCCTCTTACCGTCCCCGTGGATTCGACCCGACTTGCCCTAGCTACCCACTAGGATTAGTTGGTTATTTATTTGATCGGCGGGATCCACGACAAATCCCACCATCAATTTGGCGCCGTTGCCGGGGACGGTGCTAGTTTAGACTTTGTTTTCCTAGTTACTTGACTTTGTGTTTGTGTTTGTGTTTTTATTTTTTCTTTTTGTTACCTTGCTTCTTGTGTGTGTGTGGTTTATTTCTCTCTTGTCTAGTGCCCAAAAAGCACTAGACTTCTCACGTTTGTTCCTAGTCTATAGTTTGTGCTTAGAGGTGGTGACTATCTTCTTCTTGCAACTTAGAGCCGCTTAAACGGACGGTTGCTAGGGTGAGAGGTTTCCAACCGGGTATGGACTACGATTTTCGAGCAGGCATGGGGTGTGATCTAAACTCCATATACTCGGGAGCCGATATGAGCTACCCCTCTCCTTCCATGAACCAAAGCTATGACATGATGACTCCTAATCACTATCAAGCTCCTTGGGGGGGATCAAGACTCTAGTGGGTATGAACTTCAAGGTTATGAAAACGGCTACCAACAAGTGAACGATTACCAATCCTACGATCATGGTGACTATTACTCGAGTTATCAATGTGAACCCACCACGTTCAATCAAGATTCACCTTATGGAAGCCAATACCCCCAAAACCCACCATATTACCCTCCACCCCAACCACAATATGAACCCCATGACCCACAATACTACCAATCACCTCAACCTCACTACCAACAATATGATGCCCCACCCCTTGGGCATCGTCAAGGTTATCAAGGAGCTTTACAAGACCTCAATGACCACCAATCGTCAAACTTGGAGTTGTATCATTCGATTCTTCAATTGCAAAGGAGCACACAAGAAATGGCCATTCAAATGAAAAAGAAGCAAGATGAACTCATGGCCCAATTTCGAAGGGAAAATGAGGCGAGGGATGCTCCATTAAATGCAATATCGGTTCAAACCGTAATGTTTTTATCCCGAACATCACAATTAGATGAAGGGTGCCCACTTGAGAAAGAGGAGCCACCTAACCATGAAGCCGCCGATGTAGTTCCCTTTGGAGGAGAGATTTGCTTTGAAGAACCTCAATCGTCTACCCAAAAAGTGACGAATGAGGATATGACCCTTGGTGAAGACAACATTGGTGAGGAATTGGAGGAAGTTAGTGAGTTGGATGGGTTGGTAGAATTTGTGTAGTTGTTGGGTGAAATTGATGAGCCCAAGTTGCCCATGTCCAAGAATGTGGAAAAACATCAAGAGCCCCTTACTAGTACACCAAGCGATGGTTTGGAAGAGATTGAAACCGCCGGTGGAAGTTTCAATCCTCTCCTCCAAGATGATGTGGGGCCTAGTGATGAAGATGGGGAACCACAACTCGAGGAAAGTGTGGGGGTGTGCAACAAGGAAATGGGGCCAAAATCGCTTTTTGTGCCTCGTTTCTTGGAAATGAAGCTTGCTTGTGATTGGAGACGATGCTTAGGGAGGAAGAGGTCGGCGAAGCTCGTAGGATGGATAGACCCCGGAGACGACATAAATGATGACGTTGGGTCTTGGGATTCCTACTTCTCGCCTCCTCCTTGGAGGCCGTGGAGGTTGGCTAGGCTCGAGCGCTCCTTGGGCCTTCATTATGATGTCGGTAGCGCGTTCGACTTGGTCCTCCATGCCCTTGAGGGCTACGGTTGAAGGAGAGTCCACCATCCAAGGTTTGACGGAGTTCCTAAAGAACCGTCATGTTGTATATTCTCCTCTCCTCTTTAGAGTACTTGTGTTTGTATTTGTGTGATTTTTCTCTTGATTTTTGTTGTTTTGTGAAGCTCTTGTAATTGATTTGGTATTTTGATGAGTGATGTGAGGGAGTGAATTTGATGTGTACTTTGAGTTTATTGTTATAGGTGAAGTGAAGGTGACTCCTAGAATGGAGTGGTTAGTGATAGAGCTTGGATCGTGAGTAAGGGAGTCGGTTTTTGGGGTCATGGGAGTCATGAAGACCCTTCCCGACCGGGAAGGGTGTGTCATCCCGGTCGGGATGGGGCCGTCCCGATCAGGATGAGGGTGCCAAAAATCGAGTCCACTGGAGTGTCATCCCGATCGGGAAGGAGGCTTCCCGATCGGGAAGGGTTTATCAACCCGACCGGGATCATCCATCCCGACCGGGATGATCCCCTACTCCTTTTTGGTGCTTCTTCTTCGACATTTAAGCCCACCCAACCATTGTATACCCCCACCTAACCTCCCTACCTTCCTTTCTCATATCATACCACCCATGTACCTCATTTACATACCTTAACCTCATTTCCTCCTCACTTTAGACCGATATTCACATCAAATCCCACCCCCTCGCACCATTACTACCTCTACCATGCGGTTCTATCAACCTTGAAGCGGGATAGCAATGATGAAGACAAGCAAGTGCCTATATTGATCTATGAGACGATGGAGAGAGTGAGTTGCTAACCTATGGTACGACAACTATCCTTTCTTTTCCGTTTTTGTTGTTGCTTGTTTTCTTTTGTTTATTCCCTTCCACTTGAGTCATGGTATCTTAGTGGCCTTCGAGGCCTTGGTAGTGGTTGCTCCCGACTCTCGATGATGTGACTACATCGACAGTCATTTTCAAAATCCAAATTTTACAAGTTTTTCACTCTTTCTTTTTGAGGATTTAGTCGGATTTAGGCGGAACCGGTCTAGGTGACTTGATTACACCTAGCCCTCCCCTCCCATTTCCTTTTATTTCCTTCCTTTTATTTTCTTCCCCCATCCATATCTTTTTCTCGTCTCGGCCCATGGTGACTTGACTACACCCCGGCCGGACACATTCTACCATTTTCTCCACTTTTCTTTTTGATGTTTAGCTTTATTTTCGTAGTTTCTTTTCTTTTGTGCTCCCATGCACTACGGTCGAGCATGAGGACATGTCTCAGCTTAAGTGTGAGGGAGGGTTATTCTATCGTAGTTAGTTTTATTTTCGTAGTTTTTCCAAAAAAATCTTTAAAAATCCTAAAAATTTGAAATTTTTTCATAAAAATCAAAAAGATTTTCCTTTTGTGTGTTTTCCTTTTATGTCGTTGTATCGTGTATTTGTTGTGTTGTGCGTGTTTTACCTCCCTTTTTTCTTTATAGGTTACTTGAATCACCAATAGCTTTGGAGAGCTTTCAAGACTTCCGGTAACATCTTTATCCCTTTTTCTTCTTTATCTCTTGTGGAGTTTGGAGGAGATTGTGATGTTGTGTGCTCGGGAGGAGCTTTGTAAAGTTTGGTTGATTTAGTGGCTTATTTGGAAGCTCGGGGTGTTGTTTGAGTTGTTTGTTTGTTTGTTTTGCTTGTTTTTGTTTTGTGGCCCTTTATCTCTTTTTCTTTTGTTTTCGTCGTGTCTTCGTTTTGTGTTGTGTTAGTGTGTCTTGTGTGTTTAAAAAGGTTTTTGAAAACCCGGTTTAGAGGCTAGTGTGCAAGTGTTTACTTTCCCTTTCTAGTAGTATAGATCGAGTCTTGGACTTTAGTCTAGTAGAATGACCCTAAATCAATGATTTCGTTGGTTTCTTACCTTGAGTCCACCTAGCTTACTAGGGATTTACTACGGGATTTGCACCTTTGACCATTATGACCACCCACGGTGTGAAAAGGCCTTGGTTACCGAGTCTCGTCCCTTAGGTGACCATGTTTAGGATTGTTTGATTAGTCCAAGTTCTCCACTTTTTGTGGGTTTGAAGGGAAGGACGCTCCCCGACTTACCCATTCCCCTACCTCCTACACATAAGCACAAATAAATTTGCAATTTGTTGAGTTCTCTCTTTCTTGTTACACAATAATGAAATGGCAAAAAGCCAAATCAAGCTAAAAAGGGCAAAGAAAAGAAAAAGAAAGAAAATGAAAAGAATGAAGAAAAAGAAAAGGCACAAAAGCCAAAAAGAAAATAGAAAAGAAGAAAAAGAATGGCATGGGAAAACAAGGCAAAAATGCAAAAGAAAAGAGAAAATGCCAAAAGAAAACCCGATTCACAAAAATAACCCCTACCTCTCAAAATAAGCCTTTTTCCGACTTTTGCCGTGAAGAGCCTACCAAAGGACCGAGTCCCTAGGAAGGATGATAGCGGCATTAGTCGGTCTTCCCTCATTTTGCATATTTCCATCTTTTTACTTGGACTAGTTAGGCGGTTTTAGACATGGGACGACCCTCTTGGCTCATTGCTAAAGGGGGAGGGGTCTCACTTACCTACAGTGTCGACTAACATCGTGGTTCATCCTTTTTCCATCCCGCCGATCGTCCCGTGGTACGTTCTTAGAAGGTTAGGAGGAACCGAGGTAAGTTACCAACGTTTTTATTGCTTTGTCGTCATACTATTAGGGTTTTGTCCATTTTGGTTTGTATTGTTAGCTTGGGAACGTTGTCACTTGCCTTGAGTCCTAAACCGGTGCTTCTTTCACCGCTTGTTTGAGGGAAGCGGTATTTCTTTTCTTTTGGGTGCAACCTTTTGTGTGTTTGTTTGTGTGCTTGTTTGTTTATGTGATTTTGTGTCCGGTTGCATCCACAGTTTTCTCGCAAGACCCCACTTGCCTTGCGGAGAGCACTTATCTTCTAGGTGCTCTCGCGTGAGTTGAAAGGGCGTAGGGTGCGCTAATACCCACTCGGCTAGTTTAGTAGTTAGTACGTGCTTACTCGAGGGCGAGTAAGGGTTAAGTATGGGGGAGTTGATAAGTGTAAATTGTAGTGCCAATTTCGTAGTGTTTTGGTCCCATTTTCCTTGTGGAATCGCTCCTTGGGAGCGATTTATGGGCTACTTATGCTTCCTCTAGCTCGTTTCAGGTTCCCGAGACCCTTCGTGAAGAGTTGGAGCGATTCCGACTCAATACATACACTTTTCGGAGCCAACGAAGTGAAAGAACGATCACTCGATGCCTTGGATTCGACCCCGAGACCTTGGGACCCAATCCCGAGCCTCCGAGACCCGATCTCAAGTCCCGAGAATCGATGAGAAGCCCATGTGAAGCAAGGAGGAACCTTAAAGATCATATTGGAGGCCTACAAGACTCATCCCCGACGGGTATGACCTCAACCCGTCCGGGATGAGGTGCACTAAAAGCGATGCTTCTGTTTTGGGTCCATCCCGACCGGGACCACGTCATCCCAACTGGGACCAACTCATCCCGACCGGGATGACCCAGTTACAGGCCCGCGTCACTTTGTTTCTCCTCCTTTCCAATGTAACCCTATATATACCCCTCCTCTTGTATTCCAATGTTATGTTCTTCACTTCCCACTAAACCCTAGACTATTTTAGGTTAGATTAGTTTAGATTAGAGTATATTAGTCGGTAATTAGTAGTTAATCTTAGTTACTCTTGTATTATTGGATCTCTTGAAGAATCCATCCAAGATTGACAACCTTGGTGGATGAATTTGGGTTATCTTCTATGCAAGTGTTCTCCTTTTCATTCTCTTGTTAGTATGGTATAATCCTCTCTTCCTTTTTACTCTTTATCTTGTTTATTCATCCATGTTTTAATCTTTGTTCATCTTATTATTCTTAGTTCATCTTTTTCACTAGTTTGTTTATGCTTGTTTTGATTCTTGTTTTGATTCTTCATGTTGATGTTGGTTTTAGTATTAGATATGTTTGAGTAGATTGTTGCTAGGGTTAGTAAGGTGATTTGGGTGTTGATGGATGGTTAAGGGATAGTTGGAGATGTTGGTGGAAGATTTGGGTTTCCTCTTGATTTGATGCATATCACATGTTTGTTGAAATGCTTGAATGACTTGTATGCATATGCTTGTTTCTCTTGCCTTTCTCTTGTGGGTAATAGTTTGCTCGTGGGTTTGGTTCCCTCACTAAGTAGCGAGAGCCCGGTGAGGACGACCCCTAGGTCGGTCTAAGTTGCGAGAGCCCGGATGCGACCTAGGCCCCGATATCACGCTAGAAACCCCGTTTGTCGTTTGTGTCGCCAAGGTGGATTTTAGGTGGAACCTCTAGGTGAGTCTAGGTTGCGAGAGCCCGGACTACGCCTAGATTACCCTACTACCTCCTTCACTCTAGCTCTTCCTCGACCATTCCGTTATCCCTTTGACCCCGACCTAATCCTAGCCCGTTTCCTTAGTTGTTCTCTCCGTTACCGTAGTCATAGCCTTAGCCTTCTCCCCTTCTTATTACTCTAGTTTAGTTTAGCTCGTAGACTTAGTCTCGTTTTTAGGTGACCTTAGTCTTGACGCCTCTTACCGTCCCCGTGGATTCGACCCGTCTGATATTGCCCTAGCTACCCACTAGGATTAGTTGGTTATTTATTTGATCGGCGGGATCCACGACAAATCCCACCATCAGCTCCTTTCTTTATTTCCCATTAGTTGTTGTTTTTGTAGTGCTTATCTCTTTGTTGTGTTAGATTACTTTTCATTCCCCTTGATCGATCAATATGCATTACATTTCTCTTATCCTCCTTGTTATTTATTTTGTTATGCCTATCATGACTAGTGAGTAGATTTTAGTTAGGGGGTTAGGGGAGGAGGAACTTTAGATTTAGGCCTTGGTTTTATGGAGATTATTGCATCTTGTGACGATTTGTCTTGTACGAGATTGTTGTGTTTTTGTTGACTTAGCCTGATCTACAAGGTTACCATTGACTCACTCGAACCAATATGGGGAAACTCGGAGTTTGGGCAATCTTGTCTTGGGACCTTAGCTGTCTCATCGCCAAAGCGAGTTTAGGCTAGGTTGGGTAAGGAAACCGAAAGGTGGTTCCTCCCTTTATCGGCCTTGTGATGGTTCTTTGTGATTCACTTGTCTTTATCTTCAGTTTTGACTTCCCGACTCCCCCTAACGCCTTTCTTTATCATTGTTTCTCATTTCTAGTTATTTAATTTGTTCAATTAGTTTACTCTACCTTGTCCCAACCCCCCTTTTAGACCCCAACTGCAATTATTCCTAGACTTGACCGATTACATTTCACTGTCTCCCTGAGGTTCGACCCCGACTTACCACTGCTATATAGTAGCTAGTTGGGACTATAAATATTGTTTACATGCGTGTCAGCGACAGCGCGCATCAAAATGGCGCCGTTGCCGGGGATCGAACGATAGTTAATTGATTAAGTCTTTGTTTTTAGTTGTGATTTGTTAATTGCTTTAATTTTATTTTTTCCCCTACCCCAGTGCCATTTGGTGCTAGGAGTCTCATTGTTTGTTGAGTTTTTGCTAAGAATACTTGTTATTTTGGTTGCTTGATCCCCATTTGGAGAAAAAGTCTCTTTAAAATCTTGTGTGCCGAAGCAACAACTTAATATTGTAATCTCACACCAATTCCTTCATTCCTCAACACCTCATCATTGCTCAACCAACATCAAAAGATTCAAGTATGGCTACGCTTGGATCCCATTCTCAACCGTCTAGTGAGGAGATTTCTTCTCCTGTCTTCATTGGAACTATCCCGGAAAGCTTTGAACTTAAGCCTTCCATTATCAATTTAATCCAACAACATACTTTTCGAGGGTTGCCAGATGAAGATGTTATAGAACACGTTTATCTTTTCAAGGAGAGCCTAGTTGGCATCAAACTCAAAGATCTTACCAAGTGTCAATTGCATCAGATTCTTTTTCCCCGAACCTTGCGCGATGGAGCCAGAAGGTGGCTTCAAAGCTTTCCTAGTAACACTTTTCACATTTGGAAGCACTTATGCAACACTTTTCCTGAGAAATTATTCCCACCATCCAAGACTAGTAAATATAGGAGAGAAATACAAACATTTCAACAACAAGAAGATGAGAACATAAGTGAAGCTTGGGATCGATTTCAAGTTTTACAAAGAAAGTGCCCACACCATGGTATTCCCCATTAGCTTTTGCTTCATGCATTTTTTAATTCTTTATCCGCCGATGCAAAGGAGAATATCAACACAGTTGCAAGAGGCAACTTCTTTTTACTCAACGAGATTGGATGCGATAAGCTTCTCGAGAAGATGGCCAAAAGTGGCGAGCGTTATGAAGAAATACAAAGTGGTGAGTTAATCAAAAGGTCAAAATCATCAAATGATATGGAGGCCACTCTTGAGGCAAGAATCGACCAATTAATTGAGAGATTTGAGACAATTGTTGCTAGAGATGCTTCTCAACCCAAGATGAGGCCCCCATCAAGGAAAAGCACCCCACCTAGAAGAGTCACACCACCAAGGCGAACATCTATCTCACCACCTAAGTTGTATCGAGTTGAAATTCCATATGATCATTGTGGGAAGTATGACCATGATTTCGATTTTTTTATGAGAGAAGAGAAGGTACATCGAGTTGATACACAAGGAACCTATGAAAAATCTCACACAAACAATCCTAAATGAAGAACTGGGTTTTATTCCATGCCAACCCAAGAATAATATCCTTGCCAAGATCATACAACTACAAGAGCCACCAATCAAAGGGTTTATTCTGATTCCTATGGGTTCAACCATCAACAAAGATTTCCTCATGAAAAATCACTTTAATCAAGGCAATTACTATCCCCAAGGACCCCATCAACCTAGTTTTGGTCCTTTTTTTGGATTTCAACCGCAATGTAATCAAGGCCCCTCAAGGTATACTCAAGGTAACTATCAACCTTCTTATGATATTCAGGAAACACTCAAGTATTTATTGGAAGAAAATGCATCAAATCGAGCTAGAATTGAAGCTTTAGAGGCACGTGCCGCCTCGCGAGCCCGATTTTCCCATGAACTGACCCATACTTCCAATTATGCGTCCATTAATGCCATTAGAGTGGTGAACAAAAATGAACCGGTGAAACCCTTTAACCCACAAACCTATACATCTCATCCCTCAATCATCCACTTTGATGAGAATGTGGTTAGGGACATAACCGAGAAACCAAAGAGAGACCCCTCTAAATACCTCGTAGGAGACCTTACCTATGTGATAACACAAATTCCCTTGGAAGCCATGAATTTGATCTCTAGAATCAACGTGCCACCCTTGAAAGATATGTCCCTAGTTTCTTCAAGTAACCAAGCTTTGAAAAGAATAACCTTCACCGATCTGGTTGAAAATATCGACACGAGCCTTTCCATGCCTACTCCATCTGAATATATTAGGGACATTATCTTTAAACCTATAGTGAGGGAAGAAGTTCCTGTTTCACCAAGAGTTACTCCGACGGTTACAATCCCCATCAAAATCGGTGATCCGGGTAGTTTTTCCATACCCTGCTCTATAGACCATGTCTTAATAGACCGAGCTCTGTGTGACCTAGGCACATATATTAGTCTCATGCCCTTAGCCATTGCCCGAACCATCAACATTAGGAACGTGGACCACTTTCTATTGAATGTTCAGATGGCTTATGGGACTACAAAAGAGCCTTTCGGGTTAGCTCGGAACCTCATGGTCAATGTGGGAAATCTGTACATCCCTACCGACTTTGTCATTCTTGATATGCCTATAGAGGAGCGCTACCCCATTCTCTTGGGGCGGCCCTTCTTAGCTACCGGTGGGGAATTATTGATGTGAAGAGAGGGCGATTATTTTTCAATGTCGCTAATGACATTGTTCAATTTGTACTACCCGCATTCTTTCCTGAAAATTCTTTTGGCGGGGAACTATGGAATAAAATGGTAGAATTTCCTTCTAGTGAAGAACCATCCATTGAAGATCTCGACTATGATAATGATGAAGATGACGGTGCCCTATTCATACTTGGTCCTACCTCCGAAGAAGACATTCCAGAAGAGTTTGCCATGCATCCTGAGGTAGCACGACTTATGGGTTTGACGGAGCTAAGAAGAGAATTCAAGATTGGTAACATTGATTTTGAAATTATAACCCAAGACCGTCCGGGTTGCTTTCCAAGCAACCCCACTTAAGCTTGAACAATTCTATTCGGTTTGGCGGTGTCCATAATAACCACCTTGTAAATATTTGTATATTAGTACCCTTCTTATTTTTCTCAAACAATAATTTTTGGTTTTCCTTTGGAGCTTGCTTTAATGATTTTTTCAGGAGTTGAGACGATTTCTTTGGAGTATTTGGGATGATCTACTATGATTATGACAGTTTTTCTCCATGTAATTTAATGCATGGATTAAGAAGAGTGCTTATATTGAAGAACTAAGGTTGGTTTGGACCGGGTCAAGAAGAATTTCACAGAAAAAGCTTAATTTGAGTGGAAAATACCGCCGCGTGAAACTTCACCCGGTGGAATTGTTGCCTAAAGTCCGTCGGGTGAAACTTCACCCGATGGCAATTGTGCTGGAAATGCTGAAGCTAGAGAAAAACTCGTCAGGTGAAACTTTACTCGATGGAATCTCATCGGGCGAAACTTCGCCCGACGGTAAAATTATTTGCGACAGGGAATTGACGGAATTTCGTCGGATGAAATTTCACCCGATGGAACCTCATCGGGCGAAACTTCGTCTGACGGTATACTGTGCAGAATTAACGACTTTTGGTTCGAAGACCGTTGGGTGAAATTTCACCCGATGGTGACCACCGGGTGAAACTTCACCCCGCGTCAGCTATACCCCAAACCCACCCCCTTTTCCTCTTCATTTCACCTTTTTCCTCTCTCTCTCCCCTAAAAAATAACCCCAAAAACCCAAAAACTCCCTAAATTGTACCACCTTCAATCCCTTCTAATACTTCATTTTCACAACCAAATTCAAATCTAATTCCACCCTTTTCATCCCTAGCAAATTCGTAACATCCTTTAGGAGTTATTTATGAGAAACAGACTCAATTTTGACAACTCCAAACCCTAACCCAATCACCATAATCACCAATTTCGATCATCAATCATGAGAGAATTTAAACAAACCGCAAGAAAAAGGCTTTTATAGGTTTTCAATCGTCGTTCGGGTTCAGCGTCTTCGTCACATTCGGAGGAGTCGGTCCAGTTCCAAGAAGAGCCTACTCCGATGCCGGTTCAAGTGCGAGGCTCAGCCCCGCACGAACAACCTATTCCGCTCGAGGTACGTTACCCGACCATTCGTCATAATTTTCGCCATTCTGATTATGGTGTCTGTTTTGCCAAGAAGTCCCAACTTCAAAAATTTAAGAAATTTTGGGATTGTCGTCTCGAGCCTACTCGTTAGGCGTCTTGGGATATTCTTGAGCGTATGGGTATTGAGTCGCAGGTCCGAGCGATGTGCCAAAATATTGGTCTGATAAAGTTTTATACCTCAACTAAAGAAACCTTTAGAAACTTGATCTGTGAGTTCTTTGCGACTTATGAGCTGAGTGTTGGTGATGACACTACCATCTCTTTTCAGTTGCGTGAGACTCTTTATGTCTTGTCTCTTAGAGATTTTGGCGGATTGCTCGGCCTACCCACTTCTGTCTTGGGAAAACCTCTGGCGGGGCAATCAATAGAGGAAAAATTTGCCCGTGATCGGTTTTAGTATAAGATTTCCCGTCAGAGGACTTTCAAAGCGGGTAAAATGGGTTCATTCCCTATTCAGAACTCCATCCTCAAATATTTGGCATGTATCATAGCCAACTCTTTTCTTTCAAGCTATGATACGCACCATAACTGTGGTGCTACGGCTGTACAACTGCTTGAGGATGCGGTTCTGAACAGAGGCCCTTCTATTGACATGTCTGAGGCTTTATCTATGCATTTTGCCCAAGTTGCGAAGGGAAACCGCAAGAAAATTTCTTGTGGTGGCGTGGTTACAATACTAGCTAGAGCTTTGGGCGTAGATTTTAGTAGCTTGACACCAGTGGTTGGAGTGGGGAACATTTTAGATGAGACTTATTGCCCTTTCCTAGTTTTGCCCCAAGGTAGCTATAACAGTTTGTTTCTGTGCAAAATTACTGAGTCGCAAGCCATAGCAATGCCTAATCCCGAGTGAGTTAGGCTCGATATTGAAGAGAATTTCGGCATGCCGAAAAGGTCAGGGGAGTATATTCTAGATCATACCCGTGATAAGTTTTATCAAGTTAATTACCCTGTTGGACCTTTAGACTATGGTGACGACGAGGTCGAGGTAGAAGATTTGACGGAGGAGGAACCGGAGGTCTCAACCATCTAGGACGAGGGTCAAACAGCATTACCTTCTTCATCCATGGACCCTCTTCCTCCCACCAGTCTGAACCACACGCCTCTTAGTTTTTCACCCCCGATTTCACTGACTTTACCCCGCACAGACACTCAGTCTACCCCCGGTTTTCAGGACGACGTGAACATGAGTCCTCCGAGACACTCTTCATTCTTCGGATCGGAAGACTTCTATAACCATTGGGGGGAAGTTTATGATCGTACTCGTCAGACTTGGGAGAACTCGACCACATCACTCAATTTGGCCCAAAGTGCCTATAATGTAGCTCGGGATGTGCGGGATACAGCGCTTAACGCCTACACGTACTCTAGAGACGGTTTTGAGTATGCCCGGGACAGCTACGAGATGGCTAGGGACGCTGCTAGGTATGCCCAAGCAGCGAGGTTGGTGGCGGAAGAGTACTAACGAATGTTGCAACAACAGCAGCACTACTTTGATCGGTTGTTTGGCCTGGTATGCCTCCGCCTGGGTCTTATTACCAGCCTCCTCGTCCCCCGGGTCCAATGTGAGTGGTTGAGTGTTGTTAGTGTTAGTGTGGGGGGTGTCGGTCGTCGGTTGTCGTTTTTCTGTTGTCAGTGATTTTTATCAGTTCTCTGTTGTGCCAGTTTTGGCATTTTGATGATTATTGATTGTTGGTTATTTGTGATTCGTTATTGAAATTTTTTGATGATTGGGTAAGTCGTCATCCCCTCTGTGACCCTACTTAGATCGTTAGATACATGAGGTTTTATTGCAGGTGCCTTATAGAAGAAGTACCTGATTTTTAGCTCCCGGTCATAGGTGACGTGATTGCACCAAGACCAAATGGAAAATCCAAATTCTTCTTTTCTTTTAGTTTTACCGATTCGTGCGGAATCGGGGCGAGGTGACTTGATTACACCTACGCCCTTTTTCCCTCTCGGTTTTTCTCCTTTTTCTTTTTCATTTTCATTTTCTTCTTCAATTTTCACTTTATTTCGTTTTCTTTTCTTACTTCATTTTATTTTATTCTATTTTATTTTCTTATTTGGTCTTATTTTATCCTTATTTTTCATTTTCCTCTTTGGCTAAGGTCTAGGTGACGTGATTACACCTAGGTCCGCCACCTCCTTTTCTTTTTCTCCATTTCTCTTCTTACCTTGTCTTTTCATTTTAATTCCCTTAATTTTGAAAAACACAAAAAAAAATCGACAAAACATAAAAATTCAAAAAGATTTTCTGTTATTTTCTCTTTTTCTTCTTTTTCGATTCTTTCCCCTACTCGTCCATTGAGAACAATGCACAGTTTTAGTGTGGGGGGAGGGATCTACTATCCTTTTCTTCCTTTTCCCTTTCATTTCTTTCCTTAAAAACCAAAAAAAATTATTTCCTTTTCTTTTCATTTTTGTTTTCTTTTCATTTTTTTTTTGTATCACTTATATTACTTTGCATTCTCCTTCTTGTGGGTACACCACCAACCATTTAGCATGTGTACGTAAGCTAGCGAAATTGAAGAGCGTTCGGTAATATCCTCTACCTTCGTTTTTTCCCCTTCTCTTATTTGTATAGGAGTTTGGACTTGTATGCTATTTGGAGGTTCACTTGGTGAACATTTTGGAATTGGTGGTTGTGGTTGTGTTGACTTGATGGAGTTTGGAGTGTTTGGCTATACTTATGTATTTGTTTTGCTCTTTTTGTGCTTTTGTTCCTTTCGTGTTCTTTTTCATCTTTGTATAGCGTGCCTAAGTAAAGTTTTCGAAAACCCGATTTTGAGTTTAGGCCGAGTGTTTATTACTCCCTTGTTAGAACCCTTTTTTATTTTTGGACATTATTCTAGTAGAATGACCTTGAACCAATTATTGCATTAATTTTTTACCATGAGTCCGTCTTTTATACTAGGAGTCTACATCGGGATTTGCATTTTGACAACTTTGATCACGCATGGAGTGATAAGGCCTTGGTTACCGTTTCCCGTTCTCTTAGGTGACCTTACTTGAGAAGCCATTTTTAGTCCAAATTTTAATATTTTTGTGGGTTCGGAGGGGGTGCACACCCGACTAGCCTATTTACCTACAGTAGATACCCGCATTTGGCTGCTAGGTGTCTATAGCAGTTTCCGACAACCACCCGATAATGATTGGACGCGAACGTGCGTTAGCGTACTCGAATATGGGCTCAAAATCGTTAGTATTTTGCTTGGGATAATCGATCTCATAATAATAGCATACATATTACAAGCATCGAAAACTGAGCCGAGTATAAATCATATTATATTTTAACGCGACATAGTAAAATAATCGATTTAAAAATTAAAAGCATTATCAAACGTTTTTTTACGACTTTTAGTCGTTGCGTGTCAAGACTATCACGTGCCTAGATTTTCAAAACCATGCATTGCATTGTCCGATATAATCCGTTATTATCGTTGCTATTCAAACTATTTTGATTTTCGCGATTGTTGTATTGCAATTTCGGGTTGTAATCCGCCTGTGTATTTGGAATCTATTTTCGCACTTTTATCTTGTCGCTAGTTTTATTGTACTAAAACGAACCTCACATGCTAAAATAACTTCGACGTTAGTTTAGATGCATTAAATAACATAGTTAAACACAATTCACATAATTAGTCAAAAATGCTTTTTGCATAACATTCAACCGAATTACTAGCACGCGTATTCTAAAATCGAACGGTATCTTAGTAGAGGCTGCTAAAAGTGTGTGCAGGGTTGTGTGTCCTTTGTGGGATTCCCAACACGTACCTTCATCACTTACTCAGAATCTCGGTTTCCGGATGTCCGAAACCGTTGGCGCACGAGCGTCATTCGATATACGGTACCCGATAATGTCGGCATCGGTATCGTAATGCAAAGGGACGAACCCCACAAGGTCTAGTATTGAAGTGAGCCGTACTTTGTGCACAGTTCACCCAAAATATAGAGTGGGTTCGAATGGGCCCGAACTCCCACAAAGTTCGGTGGCGACTCCATTTCAGTTTAAATTTCAATCCGAGATCCATCTCACATGAGATTCATTCGCTTCCCCAAACCCGCGCATGGCCACATCGGGGTGGACCTATGTCATGTCCCCAATTTGGCGACTCCGCTGCGAAAAACTGATGTGTGCCTTACCATCGGGATCCTCAGGATGAGACTCAAGATGAAATCGTTGGATTAGTACAATACGCGCTTTAGTTTTACGGTTCATGCATAACTCCATTTTTACCAGAGCCGGTACTGGTGATCGACATTCCACTATACCGTAATATATTCCAAATTGGATATGTCAAGGTGTTAATGGCTAATTCGTATGGGTTTCGCGGCATGTTCTAAGATCAACTCGACTTAGGAAGTCCGTCCCGATTCTCGTAAAGGACATGCGCACTGGTATAGATTCTATTTTGACCGACCGAGATTAGTTTAAAGCATATATACATGGTGTCGTTATAATGCTTGCGTGACTATGTGCTACTTGGTTTCCGTGTCGTTTTCAAAAACCGTCATTTCGAAAATGCATCATTTCAAATATCCAATTTTCAAAAAATCAGAATGCTGCCGAAATTTAGACTTACGATTTGACTCAAAACAAGCCTATTTTCTAGCCGGCATGCTGTCCACGTCAATATTCGAAATTCCGATCCCTATTCAATTTTTCCAAGTCTTCAAAATTCAGTCTCGATTTTCAAATCTCCGAGATGCCATTCTTGATTTTCAAATCTCCGAGATGCCATTTTCGATTTTCAAATCTTCGGGATCTTATTTTTCGATTTTCAATTTTTTTCAAATTTATTTTCAATATTCAAATTATCAAAATTCCAAATATCCAACTTTTTAAAAAACTCGGTCGTGTCGGCATGCTACCAATTTTAAAAGACGGGATCGCCTCCTAAATTTTCAAACGCGAAATTACTCGCAACGTACCATTCTCACATTTCAAGATGCCCGGTCCTATTGGCCCAGTGTCAATTTCAGGACCGTCCTCCCAAATTTCTAAATTCAATCATTTTTTTTCAAAAGCCTTCCTTATTATAGGACCTACCGTTATCCGTGTGTCGGGTCTTTTCTAAATTTGTCGAAGGTCTATAGCGTCGAAACTCCGTCGATCCCACATCACGAGTTTTTTCCCCATCCTAGTCCGCTTTTTTCTAAAGGCATAACCAACCAACACGAGTCATAGACTTGTAAATGAAAAGTTCGTCTAAACACTCGAGTCCTAACTAGATAGTCCCACGCGACCTTTCCCTCTAACAGGACGGTCCCCACGACCTTTCCTAAGGGAAGTTCGACCATCTTTCAATCCGTTAGTCGAGTCATCCAAATTCAAGAAACCTTTAACTTAAGGGTCTACCTTAATCACATGGTTTTTCCTTATCCAAGTCAAGTCGAGGGTCTCTAGTGTCGAAACTCTGTCGATCTTACAACGCAAGTCTCTCCCCTTACCCCGCCTGCCTTTCCTCGAGGCCGAGACAACCTTTTACAAGGCATAGCCCTATAACAAAAGGTTCGTGACCTTTGCGTATAAAGGTTACTCGTCCAACACTTGAGTCTTAACAAAATCTTCAATCCCACTTGGGGGTTGTCCTCCACTCGAGCATTCGACCAAAGTCACCTTAAGGGGTACCTTACGTTCATTATACACCGGCGTCCTTATGATGTCTTTTTTGAGTCGTACCTATGCTACGAACACTCGAGTCACCTAGGGTTAGGTCGCCACGGTTGGTCTGAGCACGTGGCGCGGTCAAACACGATCGCCCCATTTTTGGACTCACCCTTCTGCAGCTCGAGTCTAATTCGCGGTCGTTACTTTGTCTAGGTCAACGTCCGGGTATCCAGATCCAAGAATTTTAGTCATTCCGGTCACCCCGGGCTGTATCTAGTTCGACTCTCTCTCTTGCACTTGCGTAAAACCGAGCTTAGGCGAGTTCTAACACTTGTCGTTTCTTCCTATCAGGGACCCTATGAACGAGGCATTACCAAACCACAACAAATCCCGCGCCTTCGAGAAAGGGGATATCCAGGAGAGTATGCTAGCTTATGCTAACTTGCTCCATTAACAATATCTTCTCGAAAATCAATACCGCCTTAGATAACCTAAGTTCCAGGGTAGCCATCATCGAAGAAGATCTTGTAAGAACCCGATCCCATCTAACACAACTAGAGCGGGTAAAGCATCCAATCTACCTCTCACGCGTCCAACAGTCCGGACTTGATTTAAGTCAGAGTCTGAATCCGAGTCTAGAATGTACTATTTATTTCAATTTCAAAGTCAGAGTCAGAGTTAGTTGTATTCTGTCCTCTTTTGAAAATTCAATAAAATCAACGTTTCTATTTCTCATATATGCTTTCCTTATGTGCTTCCGAGAACATGATCAACACCATCATACACTGTGAGCACATGCACATGACTATTATAGGCACACCTATAATGACTACAGGAAACTAAGACCCGTGTTATCCTTTACCTGTTCCATGTCTGACACAGAAAGCCACGTAACTACCCTTATGGAGCGGTATCGAATCCTATGACAAATCTAGGTAGTCTCTTAGTTTGGGTTCAAGACGGGAGACAAGACCATTTCCCTTAGGCGTTAGTCTATCCAAAAAAAAAGCATCGTAACTCTATAGACGTGATGCCAAAAATACCCAACTCGGGATGATGCTCCCACCAAGCCTGCTAGGAATTATGATGACAATACCGAGATCCAAACCACCATGTTTACCGTAGATACTCCACCGCGAGTTGCACTCACACAAACAATAACTATGCTTACACTTTACAAAGGCTTAGCTCGAAAAGCCTAGCCCAACCAACGGGCCCAACCTCTAATCCACCCACAACATCATAGGGGGGTAGCCGAAAAAAAAAACTGGACAAAAAATCAGAAGTACAAGGAAAAAGCAAAATGCCAAAACAAAAAAGCAGGCCATCATCAAAAAAAGAGCCACCCATGACCGAGGTTAAACGGTCAATCCGAATGAAGAATCCCATGACCGGGGCTAAAAGGTTAACCAAAAAAAATTCAAATACCCATGACAATGGTCAACGGTCAACCCGAGTGAAAGTCCTTTGATCGGGGTACGGTCAATTAAAAATTATACCATCAAATTGGGGAGAAACAATCAAGTTGGTCATCTAACACCATATCTAGCCTTCCCACATTACAACCATCAAGACCTTCTCGAGACCTAGGCTAACAGACAGCCCGAAATTTTAAGGATTCAAGCTCCATAGGACACAATCTAACAATTAGGGCCAGACATGGAAACCAGATCCCGCATTATCAACCTACCCCAATTGAAGTTCGAGTCATTTTTACTCGACTTCTCCCCTTACTACCACATTACAATACCTTACCCTCGAAGCCTTAGCTCCACAAAATCGAGCTCCAGATGTCAAATCATCAAAGCCATTTACGACCGAGCTCCACATTTCCAAAAACATCCAAACCAGTTACCAACCCCGAACACGGGAAGTAAACCTGCGATCGGCATGGAACGTGCCCAAATAGTTCACACCACCTCTTGGGGCTACCCCGGAGAACGCTCACAGTCACAGGATCAACATCCTAACTATTCTGGTCCTTTGATAAAGACATCATTGGGAATTCACCTAGCCTACACCATCGCTATGGCTAGTTACACACAAAGCCCTAATAAACTAGGCACCATAATATATCTTCCAATCCAGTGAACTACGGCTTGGTTTGATTTCACTACACGTGAATACATAGGCAGCCTTTCAACAAAGGCACAACCACCCACATTGACACAAATTCAAAAAGCACCTCATTCCTGTCACGACAATGTCTTGTTCTCAACAGTTAGCTTTGTCATCCTGGGGGCTTCTCTTAGACAAAAGTTCTCCATCCACCCACATAATCCAAAAGATTTTCAAAAATCTGGCCACCTTTCTATAGTGTGTCCTAGTACTCGGCTCAGTCGAAGACGAGAATCCGTCAGGGACTCGAAGCGACACCCCCTTTGCGAATGTACCACAAAATCAAATATCCAAAAAGCACTAGACTACAACATCGCTACTGCTAAGTCCTGTCACGGAAAAAGCAGTCTCATTACAGACTACCGCAATCCCCTATAGCATATCTATCCCATTTCGATGTTCGACCGTGTTGTCACTCGCCTAGGCTACGGAATAGCGCAACTTAAGAGTCTTGTCATCTTAGGTGGCCCACCTCCCTACCGAGTCAAGGTCTAGCCCCTCGAGAGTCCAGTCGTGTCTGTCAACTCGTTCTGTGGCGTTTAGAGTCAAGTCTGTTGGTAGGCCTCTCTCTTCAAATTCTTGCTTTGAAATTTGCCAAACTTAGCCATTTGAGAAAATTCTTTTCGACAAGGTCAAATTTCAGTCTATTTAAACTGCAAATTTCTTTTCTACCCCTCTCAATTTTGAAAACCTATCTCCTAACACGTGAGTTGCTTTCAGAACTTCGATTTCAAAAACTAAGCAAAAGTCATTTTCCCCAGAGAAAGCTAATCTATAGATGCTAACTGCATTTCTTATGTGCTATCTTGCCATTTGCTATATTTGCTATTTCTGCCTATATATCTAACATGTCAGGTGCAAGCTTGTGCTTCCCAACGAAAAGTCAAGTTTTTATCTCCCCAGCGTGAGTCGATGTTTCACCTAAAACGTCGCATGCAAAATTGGATGTATCTGCAACCAGATACACCCAGGGTTTCAGAAGCAAGCTCCCGCGTAATTTCGAATTGGGATGTATCTGCAACCAGATACACCCAGGGCTTCTGAAACAAGCTCCCGCGTAGTTCCGAGAGGAGATGTATTTGCAAACAGATACACCCAGGGCTTCAGAAACAAGCTCCCGCATATTTCGAGATGGGATGTGTCTGCAAACAGATACACCCAGGGCTTCAGAAACAAGCTCCCGCGTAGTTCTGAGATGGGATGTGTCTGCAAACAGATACACCTAAGGATTTAGAGGCGAGTCCCCGCAAAGGCTCAAGATGGGATGTATCCGCATACAGATACACCCAGGGCTTCTAAAACAAGTCCCCACGGAGCTATCCCAGGTAACAGAACTCAAGTATGATTTCTATCATATGACTTGCGAGCCCTTTCACGCAAGTCTAATAGACTATAAACGACCCGACCGGAAGTCTACCAGGTCTTAATCCTTGATTGGCCTGGTAGCTACTCTGACTTTGGCCTTGTCCAAGCCTCAGTCAGAGTGGGGGCTCTGTAGACACCCGCATTTGGCTTCTAGGTGTTTATAGCAGTTTTCGACAAACACCCGATAATAATCGGACGCGAACGTGCTTTAGCGTACTTGAATATGGGCTCAAAATCGTTAGTATTTGGATTGGGCTTTTCACGGAGTACAATCCACAAAAAATAACCTCAAATTTAGGCCCAGTGGGTCGTTTCCAATAAAATAAGACTAATTTGGGTCAAAACCGACACCGTAAAAAAACTGTCTTTTAGCGACCGAGTCAAACACCGGTCGAAGTCATTTCCGAGACATAAAAAAACAGCCATGCAAACTTCAAGAGTCCAACTCAAAGTCAAAAACCACAAAATATCAGCTGCATAGAAGAATACCCCAACCCCTTCATATTTTTCAACTTTTTCAACAATCACAACTTACACTTTTTCACAACCCTTCAATCACCTTCAACCCTATACACACATACCAAGATCCAAACTCGTAAAAAGACCGAGAGCAAAACTCGTCAAATACCTTCTCTAATCATACACACCATAACTCTCCTATATCATCTCGACGCTCCCGTGCCTAAGCCACAACTAGACGAGCCCTGTTTCGAGAAAATAAAGTATGTAGATTGAGGGTGTAAAATTCAATCCTGATTTCTCCTCTTCTCTTATCTCTTCTCTCCGTCTATCCCGTCTCCGTTTTCTTTTTTTTTTCTTTCTCTTTTGATTTCGTTTCTAATATCGTTGTTAATATTACTACAATCAAACTAACATTAAAACGTCACGCATACATCAATTTACGAAACGATCTCGAATCGAGTACGTTTAAGGATGAATCTCGCATAAGATCCTTCTAATCTCTTTGCTAGTTGTAACTGTGCTGGAGCCCTCTCGAGGAGCCCCACCCTAAACACTCAAGGGAATTATGGGATCGCGAATATTCATCCTTAAACATATTCGATTCCCCTTTTTTAAAATTAGAACGAAACCTGTTGATGCAAATCGAACATAACATAATCTGCATGAATTAATAACGATGTCGTGACGCGGAGGGAATCGGCTTTCGATCTAATCAAACAAAAAAAAATGTTTATTCTTAAGATGCGATATCGACTCCATAGTCGAATATCGTGTCTATAACACCCGCTAATTTTCTAGGCGTTGTTATCTATTCCGTTATGACTCCGTCATGACTCTGTGATTTTTCTGCCTTCAATTTCCTTCATTTTCAAGCTTCATAATATTTTTGAGTCAAATAGTATTTATTTTCATTAAAATATTTTAAATATTTTATTTTCCTATAATAAATCTATTTATTAAATTTTTGGCGCAAACTATTTATTTAATTCGCGAAGAATCCCATTTTTATACGAACTATCATTTTAAGTTTGGATTTGGGTTATTTATTTTTCTAAAAAGGCCCAAATACGTTTATATAATATTTCTAACTAAGAAAACATTTTTATTTATGAAAATATATCATTTAATAATTTTATTAATAAGTTTCGTAATTAATTTATTTCTAAACGCGAGGTTTACCCGATTGCTTCAAAATACCTTTAATAATTTTACGAACTTTCTTTTTATCAACTTATGACTTATTTTGGACTCACCTTGAGTCATTTGGAACGTGGCACCCTTGTCACAAACTACCATTACATTTTTTTATATACCATTTTATTTCATAACAAATGTTTTAAGGTTGAGATATTTTCTTTTCCAATTAATATGTTCATTCACAAACTCTTTCTTTCCCTTCACTTGGACATGTATTTGAATGTAATTATGCACTTAGTTTTCTCCTCCAATTAGTGCATAAACTATCCATTTCTCTCATTCATTTTCTTACTTTTAATCTAGCTTTTATTCAAGGCAAAATACTCCCTCTTTTGCTCTCCATATTCAAGTGAAACATCCTCAAAATAACAGCCATTTTCCAGCCAAAACCGTGTTCATCCTTTATCTTTCGTCTCTCATTCTTTCTCTTTTGTCGTTCCTCGTTTAGTCTCCTTCGTTAAGGTATTAATCGATTTTTTTTCGATCGTTATACACCTTGATTTTTCAGCCATCTTATGGTATTTTCATACCATGGATTTTATTATTTTTTAGGCTTCCGAGATGATCCCGCAGAAGACGGGTATATTATCGATTCGGATTTAGATTAAGGTAACGGCGATGTTACTTGGTATTGCATAATTTTATTTGTATAATTTCATGTATATTTTTATATTTTATTTTTGAGAATATATGTATGTCACATAATCTGGGAAATTTTTAAAAGTTGAAAAATTGCATGTTTCGGTGTTTTTATCGGTTTTACGAGATTAACGATTACATCGTCATATTAATTTGTAAAATTGTAATATTCGGCCTAAACTTGTAATGTATGATTATATTCTGTAAAAATGAGATTTTTGATGATTTTTAATAATTTGATATTTTTATGATATTTTAGTTATAGATTATTGAATTATTACTGTTTACGGACAAAAACGATTAAAAGCCGATTTTTAGATCTAGTACTTAAACATTTTATTTTAATCGGTAATTTGATGTGGGTAATCTTTCTGATAAAAAACAATTTTATGAATTATTTCATAATTCTTCTGATTTTTTAAGTGGGTGAATTAATTAATCACTTTAAATCATCGTTTATCGTTAAAACCGTGTTTGTAGTTTAAATTCTCGATTTCTGGTCTTTTGTTTAAATTTGGAAAAAAATATGTTTCTGATGGTTTCATAATAAAATGTAGTTTTATGATTTTTAGTGCTTTAATAAAATGTTAGGAACAATAAGTTTTGTTAATGGAATCGTTAATTGTGAAAACGGGTTTTAAAAGACGGTTTTAACGGAATTTATTAAATCTGGAATTTTGGAATTCTGGAAAAATTGGTAGATTCTGGAAAATCATGATTTTTAAGTTTAATAATAGTTTTTAGATATTAATACTTAAATCGTTTTGTAATTTCTATTTTTATTAATCGTTATTGTCGAGATTAGACGAAACGAGAAAAGCCTTTAAAAACCGAGTTTAAGGATTCTGAAAAAAAAAAAATCTGGACAGAATGTCCAAAAATATATTTTAGTTATTTTACCTAATTTTTTTACTATTTGTTAAATTCTTTAATTAATAGTAATGGTTTTGGACAAAATTACGATTTATCGTTAAAATGCTTCGTTTCACCCAAAAGAATTATTTTTCCAGAAATTTTGAATATATTTAAGTCTGAAATTTTAAGAGTTAAATCATCCCTTAACATATTATAAATTTGTTTAATGGTTTTATTAAATAAAAGACGTTAATAGATTTATTCTTACATTTGACGTAAAATTCTATTTATAATCGTATTATCGAAACTAATAATAATTAGGGAATTTTAGTTTTATAAATTTTGGAAACACCCTAATTATTAATATTAAAATGTTTAAGACATTTTTAATCATTTTATAAAATTGTAAGATATTTTAATAATTTCATAAACCTAAATGCTCTCACTTTGATAATTAATATCGTTAAGGCCGAAAGTACTAGTTTTATAAATCTATATCGTTTATTAAAAATTTTGTATTAGTATAAACCACTATTTTTGCTATTTTGATTTGATGCTATTTTTAGTAAAGTTTCTAAAAAAAGAAGTTTCCTAAAATAGAAAGTTTCCTCTTTTAGAATATAATGATTACTCCTTTTGTCCTCTTATTATTATAATGATTATATCTTTTGAATGTCGATAATGACTTTGTTTTGAAGTTATGAAATAAGGACAAGTGTGAGGTTAGAGTAATATATTCTAGGGTCTACGTTTTTGCCATCAACTATAAGGCTAGTGTATCAGAAATCGGTGCATTGGTTGTTGAACGGGTGACAGGTCTCCCGGGAGTTGTGTACATTTTGACCATAAGCTTAGGCCTCGCAGTAAGTCGCCGTCATATGTTGAACTGGGTGACAGGTAATCCCAGGAGGGGTGTGCATCCATTATCTTACATTAGGGCCACGTATTTATAAGTCGTCGCCTTATTACGGTTGAGTAGCCTAGTTGGAGACCGAAGTTTGATTTGTTTGAACTAAGTTCTCGAACCTAGTTTTTAGTATTCTCTAAGTGAAAGACTAGCCGTCTACACTAATCCTATCCATAACGCCATTTTGAATATTTTTATTATTATTGATATAATTTGGTTGCAGGTTGACAAATGTTTTATGTTTTCTGTGGAAAACTCATTTTTATGATGTTGTTTCGATACGTGAAGTTTTTCACTGAAAGCTTATTTTTATGCATAATGTTTTACTGTTTTCCATTCTTTTATTATTTTTCTATAATAGTAATTACAGTTTTAAAATCATGTTTTACGGCTGGAAAAACGTTGACGTTGCTCCCCACTGATTGTGGCTGTTATGTTTTTAACATGACAGATATATGTGTTTTCCTTCGGGTGAGATAGCGAGCAGTTATGGATCCTGCTTGTTTTAATAAATCACTGTATTATGGATTGTTAAAACCCTTTTTATGGATTTTATTTTAGTTTTTTTATTATTTTGTATCCATTTTTATTTTATGGCTTATGTATTGACTTACCATTTTTATTTAATTAAGACATAGGTACAGTGTGTTATAATCCCACTTCTACAGTGTTTCCGCCACTGTATTGCGTTAGAATTTCTAGGGGATTACAGTGTCTAAAAGAATTAATCGATAAATCGTATTAGCACGACCCCGTTGACGCCGAAATAATTGTCACTTGGCCCAAAAGGACCGATTACGACATTACGATGCGGAGGAAATTATTTCGTCCTAATTCAATTTAAAACGATTTACAACATCTTTTCTAAATCCCCGATAATCGATCTCGTAATAATAGCATACATATTACAAGCATTGAAAACGGAGCCGAGTATAAATCATATTAAATTTTTACGCAACTTAGTAAAATTATTGATTTAAAAATTAAAAGCATTATCAAATGTTTTTTTACGACTTTTAGTCATCGCGTGTCAAGACTATCACGTGCCTAGATTTTCAAAACCATGCATTGCATTGTCCGATATAATCCGTTATTATCGTTGCTATTTCAATTATTTCGATTTTCGCGATTGTTGTATTGTAATTCCGGTTGTATTCCGCCCGTGTATTTGTAATCAATTTTCACTCTTTTATCTTGTCGTTTTTTTTATTGTGGTCAAACGAACCTCACATGCTAAAATAACTTCGACGTTAGTTTAGATGCATTAAATGACGTAGTTAAATACAATTCACATGTTTAGTCAAAACCGCTGTTTGCATAACATTCAACTAAATTATTAGCACGCGTATTCTAAAATCGAACGGTATCTTAGTAGAGGCCGCTAAAAGTGCGGGCGGGGTTGGGTGTCCTTTGTGGGCTTCCCAACACGTACCTTCACCCCTTACTCAGAACCTCGGTTTCCGGATGTCCGAAACCGTTGGCGCACGAGAGTCGTTCGATATACGGTACCCGATAATGTCGGCATCGGTATCGTAATGCAAAGGGACGAACCCCACAATCTCTAGTATCGAGTGGACCATACTTTGTGCACGGTCCACCCAAAATATAGAGTGGGTTCGAATGGGCCCGGACTCCCACAAAGTTCGGTGGCGACTCCATTTCGATTTAAATTTCAATCCGAGATTCATCTCACATGAGATTCATTCGCCTTCCCAAACCCGCGCGTGGCCGCGTCGGGGTGGACTTATGTCATGTCCACACCTACCATTCATACACATCCACAAATAAGTTTGCAAAAATATGCTTTACCTTGATTTCAATGCACCATCTAGCCAATTATGGGTACTCAAAAGTAAAGGGAAAAATGAAGAAGAAGGGCATGAAAAAAGAACAAGAAAAAAAGCCCTAAAAACGAAATAACTGGGGAAAGGAAAGAAAACCAAAACGAAAATCCAAACCTCAAAAATATTCTCAAACCCAAATAAACCCTTAGTTGACTATTTACTGTGAATTGCCTACTAGAGGATCGAGTCCCGAGGAAGGAAAATAGCGGTGAATAGTCAATCCTCGCCATTTTGCAAACACTTGTTCTTTTTTTTGTTTGGTCTAATTGGCTTTCTCAATTTTAGGACAACCCTCTAGGCTTAGCTTAGGAGAAAGGATAGCACTTACATCTAGTGCTTACTAACTCCAAGGTTCTCACTTATCCACTCCATTTATCGCCCCGTTGTAGGTGTCTTTAGTGGAATTAGAAGGACCTTTGTAAACTTTCAATGTTCTATTGTTTGATTGTCAATGTAATACCCGTCATTTATATAGAAGTCAAACTCGAGTCAATTCTAGTCAAACAGAGTCAAGACGATTTAGTTCGCTTAAACCTTTAGTCAAACTTGCACAAATAATCGTAAATCGTAACACACTTATTAAACTCATTTCTTTAACCCATTTCTAATACCCGTTTAGCCTGAACCATTTCTTATATAAGTGGAATACTAGTATTTACGGTTCCTATACTCGTATTTTAATATTCCTAATACCAAGAAAACAAAAATCCTAAAATCCTAATACAAAACAAGAACATGCGCACTAACTCCTAACTCCTAACCCTTAAACTTCTTATCTTATTATACTATAGAAAGCGTAACCCTACGTAACTCCTCTTTCCCTTCATCACGCCGCAGACCCCAAAACCGCCATCAACTCCCCTTCCTCCTATTACCCACGACGACCCATACATACCCTCAATCACGCACCCATGACAAGCAAGAGGAAGGATAAGATGAACTTTAGGAGTCAAGTCAAACTATCAATCACGATCGTGCGCACATTCCGAGGTATATATGTCTAAGTTGTCTATTTCGTCTAGCATCATAGGTCGTTTTTAATATCGAAATAGTGGTGGTTGGGAATCGTGGTGTAAGGGTTGACGGGCTGCATTGTTATCAGGCTATTCTGGTTATTGTCGGGGTTGTCGTCATTGTCTTTTTGATTGTGTCGTGGAGTTGTAGCGACTGTCGTGATGTTATTATGCATGGAGGTTGTAGTGCGTGAGAGTGTTAGATTGATGTTGTGTGCTTTTGTCAATGTCGGGGGCGTATCGATGGAGTCGGGTGTTCCTGGATCGTGAGTGTTGTCTTTGTCGTAAGATCGTGATTGTTCTTTTGTTGGGTTATTGTTGTTATCTTGAGTGTTGGGTTATGTTAACGTATTATTATTATTATTATTATTATGGCTCCTGTGTTGCGGATGTTTGTTGGTGTTACGTGATGTTGGGTTCAGTCGAGTTATGCATGTCAGGTCAGTCTAGGGCAGGACTTGCAACCATTTTAGTAGCGGGTCGGTCTCATTTTATTATCTAGTTATGTTGGGTGGGTCTAATTCGATCTTTAATTAGGTCGGGTCGGTTTCATTTTCTAATTTAGATAGCTGGGTGCCAGTTTCGTTTTATAATTTAATTACGTTAGGATCGATATTAATTTGAATATATAATAATTTATTAGGAATGGACTTCATAGATTCCGTGGTGATCAGTACTGACCTCTCGGTGGTGACCTGCTAATTAGGTAAGGTTTTCCTTACTTAGAATATGTTAATATTATTACTCATGTATGAGTTACGAGCACGATGTGATATTGTGCTAATGAGAATAATGTTGAATGATTGGAGAATGATTGATGAATATTTATATATTGGAGTTGGTGAGGCTAGCTTTAGACCTAGCCGGGGCCCTTGATCACGGTCCCCTCCCTGATTTCTCCTCGCAGGTTGTTGAACCTGTGGGGGGTGTGCACACTCGGAATGAAAGGGCCAGCCAGAAGAGTTGAGATGAGAATATTGATATTGGTACCGTGATGGTAATGAGGATTGAGATGAGATTATTGATGATTGGTACCGATGATAGTACCAAGACTATTGAGACTGAATGTTTTATATTGTGTACTTGCGTTATGATGTTAGCATATTCTAACCGTATTCTCTGTCTAAATTGTCACCCTATTTTATTGGGGACATGCGACGATCCAATTGACATTTCTGGTCTTTTGGGGAGCAGTGCTAGTGTGCAGGTTGATGATATGTGATGATTTTATTCTGGTTGACTGTACGGGATGGGTCTGCGCTGTCACTGACCACGTTTATAGATTGTAGTCATATTAGTTGTGCTTCCGTTGTTGTAATTGTAACCGTGTTTCGTAGATACGGGATTTTAATAATTCATTATTTTTATTTTAAATGGTTGATTTCAGAATTGTATTGTAATGGACTACTACCTCGGTAATACTGAGATGGTAACACCTTTATTTACTTGGAAATGTCTTGATAAGGCTTCTCGGTAAATGGGGGTGTTACAGTCAACCTATTAGAATTTTGTCCACGTCAATTTGGGTGACTAACTTCGTAGTGTTCTCGCTTGTCTTGAGCTTAAAGTCGGTGCTTTCCCCGTCGTTTCAATGAAGGACTTGGCGATTTAATTTCTATTTGGATGCGTCTATCTTTTCGTGTGTCCTTTTTGTTTTATTTGTTTGTGTGTGTGTTAGTCGCATCCCCAATTTTGAGCAAGACCAACTTGCCTTGCATGGAGGTACTCTACTTCATGGGTATCTCGATGTGAGTTAAAGGGACGGAGCGGGCCCGTTAATTGCCCCGTATCGGCTTAGCATAGTCTACCTCAGTAGTAGTAGTTAGTTTCTTTTTGGGTCTTTGTTCGAGGACGAGCAATGGTTTATTGGAGGGGGAATCGATGTGTGTGAAATTTGGACAGTTTTTCCTCCCATTTAGACCCATTTTTGCTCCGTTTTGCGAGACTAGAGTGCGATTATCGCCATATTTTTAGTATTTCTCGCATTAGCATCTCTCGTTTGCATTTTACATGTTTTTGGTAGTTTTTCTATCTATTTTGATAGGATTTGTGATTCCATGACCACGAGAGGAAGGAATATCGTCCGAAGAGCAGCGCACAAAACCAAACATCAAGCAATCCGATCAATCAACAAAGAAAGAGACCATAAACGAGGGCAGAAAACCATCGGGTGAAGTTTCGCCCGATGAGATATCACCGGGCGAAGTTTCGCCCGACGACATTTTTACCTCCCCGAAGATCTTCGAGAAACATTCACCACCGGGCGAAACTTTCACCCGATGGTGAAAGTTTCGCCCGACGGTAAAGGAGCTCCAAAATGCGTGTCCTGGAAGAGATGTTCACCAGGTGAAACCACCGGGTGAAGTTTCACCTGACGGTATTAGCTCGTGGATGACCTTTAATCGCAGGGTGAAGTTTTGCCATATGAAGATGCATCGGGTGAAAGTCGTTTTCCTATGGTTATTATTGAAATAAGGGCTATTACATTTTAATACAGTAATGAGTGTAAGCTACCTAAACGTTAACTAATCCACTATGTATCTAACTACTGAACAACGACTCTTAACATAGTGGAAACCAACCGACTCAAAAATTTCCAATAAGTCTACGACAATATTTTAAGGTACACTACAACAAATCCCTTACTTTTATGACGCTTTTTAAGCCCATTTATGACGCTAAAAAGCGTCCAAAAATCTATTCTTGACGCTTACAAAAAGCGTCAAAATTTGGGGTGCCTTAATTTTTTGACGCTATTTAGTGTCAATAGTATTGACACATTTATGCGCCTTAAAATAATGACACTCATTAGTGTCAATGTTTTTTGATGCAAGATTATGTCATAATAAGAATATTATTGACACCTATTTCGTGTATACAAAAAAGGTCCTAAGAATAGTTATTGACGCCTTTTCTCGTCACAAGTAACAATGTCGTGCTATAAATTAAAATGGTTATAATTAAATCTTCATAAAGGAAAAAAACAAAATAAAGAAAAATTATTCTCAAAAATGAATATACATACATAAATCATACATTTGAGGTTAAAAATAAATAGGATACATTTCTTCGTAGAAAAATATATATCCATTATCCACCTAATATTTAATGCATCGTAACTTACATTATTATTCCAAAAATTAACCATGGCATATAGTCCGACAAATTTTTTTAAAAAAATGCTATATCAAATGTCGTTACAATATCTTCATTCTAGAGCATCTTCACCATTTAGAATCTTTGAAACCTACAAAGAAAAAATGAGCTTTGATTGGTAAGCAAGTTTTGAAATTGGCAAAAAAGGACGCATTAACTAATTAATAAAAAGATCCAACTACTGCATAAAAAATGATCCAAAAATCATCAAAAAAATGAAAAATGCCTAGTTTCACACCAATTACTAACCCAAATAGTGTCGGCTGCCAATCTTTGACCCAAGATTCACATCAGCATAACAAAACACACCCTTCAACAGACCAAATTTGACCGAATAACTTTGTCATCAAACCAAACACTATCAAGGGATAGCCACTCCTAAGCCCTACTAAGTCTACAACCCTACTAGTCTTCAACTCTAGTGCACAGCCAGCTACACCTGACAACAAATGACTCGGGCCAAAAACGGCATGGAAATAATCCAGAAACAACCCACCAAAAAAATACTCGAAGTTGGGCACAACCCGACCCGATAATAACATTCACATGGATCCGACCGATTCGACATGTCTACACTATACACCCAACCATAGTTGATCATCACATACACTAACTATAGCATCCCCGATGTTACAGCTCACGAATCGATTATCTACAGGCAACTGTTGCACCCTCCAATTAACTAAAACTTCATATTATGTAGAATCATACACAAACATCCGCACTTCATCCACACCACCAAATCGTCACCAATGAGCAATCCCAATTAACTTCTTCAACAGAAAACCCCTTTCTATAATGAGAACCTCGACCATAAGAAGTAATAGCAACAACTTCATAACATACAACATAACATAGAATAGATTATAACTCCCATCATTAGCAAACAACAAACCAGCAGCAACACAACATGTAATGCAAGAGGAGAGGAAAGAACAGGTGCAAGAGAGTATAAATCAGTTGCAAAAACTATGAAGAGAAAAGAAAGAGATTACCTTGGGATTGGCCATGTTTAAAATTGTCTTTGCAACGTCAAAGAACTGAATTGGTGCTTTCCCATTACTCATAACATCCAAGATGTGACTAAACTGTGTAGTCATTTTTTTTCAACAAATTACTATTTTCATTGCACTTGATCTCCAACCTTTCATTTTGCTTGAGTAATCCTTCATTTTGCTTCATCAAACCTTCATTTTTCTCAGTTAAGTTAGCAACAACCTTCCCAATATTTTGTAAAGCAAAGGTGTTTGTTCCACCACAACTAAGTTCCTCTTTCCTTAAAATACTATGTGTCCCAAACACGTTGCTTTGCTTTACACCATATCCATAACCCACAGGCCGCTTAGGAATCTCCCCTGCATACATTAGCATGTTAAAAGCTTCATTCTCAATTTGTTGACGAGACTTGGTACTTGACGGGTCAGAGTAGATGATTGTGTCTCAACATTAGCTTCAACATCCATCTATATACACAAAAGAACAAAATTAGTATTGAACAATTCACAATAAACCGTAAACTGTCAAAAATACATACAAGGATTGTATTGCTAAATAATATATACTCCTTCCTAGTTTTTTTTATCTTCCCTCTTTCCTTTTTGGCACTAATTTGATTATCTTCCCTCTTTCCATTTTTTGGTTGTACTTTAATCAATTTTTTATTTTTCCTTCAATTCTTTATTCTTTCCTTTACTCACAAACCCCACCATATTTCTACTTTATACCCAACATTTTCTTACTTTAATCAATTCTTTATTCTCTTCTTAATATTTGTGCCAAAAAAAGAGGAAAGATATAAACAACTAGGATGGAGTATAAGTTTACCACAAAGTCTTCACATAATGTGTCTGCCGCATATGTGTCATCCTTCTTTTGATGAGTTTTCTGGAACATTTCCAAAAGACTAGGCTCTCTATTATTTGTTTCTTCCTGAAATGTATCACCATTAGATCATTTTCTGTAGGCACAGCTTCATAAATCTCTTTTTTTGGTCATTTTGGTAGGTTTAAAATATTTATTCCTTAGTGAATGCCTATATTGTCTTGCGCTTCTACCCGTACGCTTCAGTATTCCGTGGTCATATGGATCACCTTCGGGTATAACAAAGCAAGACTTCAAAGAAGCAAGGAAAAACCAAAGCAATGAATTAAAATAAAGTATCCCCAACCAAATGGTTAAATTAAAATCCATTACAAAAATATTAATACTCAAATGTGTTAAACACATACTCGAATCAGTTCAACGATGTCAATTTTGTATTGTTCATTGACGTGGTGCCAATTTGTTTCTCTTATTGGGCAATATTGCTCAGTTCTTGCAACATTCCCAATAAATCTCATTAGAATGTGCCCACCTTTTTTTATTGCCTGATAAAACTCATTGAACGTAACAAAATACTTCACGTTAGGAGAATGCCAGACGTCATGCGGTTGAATTAAACCACTGACCAATTCATAATTTCCTTTGGAATCTGCAAAACACATTAGAAGGCACACTTTAACATTCAAACCTAGATGAGAATTAGCTCAAAAAAAAAGTAAATATTAACTCATTTCTTGATCAAAATTATTATATGTTAGCAGCATACAGTTTAAAAAGGTGTGAGTTGGTTTGCTGCGTGTTTAAAATAGCAAGTACAGTACATACCAAGATTGATGCATGATCACATATACTCATATATATATATATATATATATATATATATATATATATATATAACAATGACTCATTTAGTTGGTAGTAAAAACACTACTGTAGTGATTAATGAGTAGTAATGAGGCAGCAGGCTACAATGTATTCATGACGACATTGAATCATATATAGTCCATAGATGAATAGAGGCTTAGAAAAAGGGAAATCGATCAAGAAACTCTAGCAATTTCAACGGATTTTTGTAAAGCAGCAAGAAGGCTCTTCATAATTCTGGGCTCACCAGGAGGGACCTTATTTCGCAGCACACCCTTTCTGGTTGCATACATAGAGGGTCAATAAAACATGATTCACAGTAGGCTAGTAATGGAAACACTAGCAAAATAGAATGGACTATCATTTTCTTAAATTATAGTAAGACTTACCAATAGTAAGGACCTTCTCATTTTCACCGAACTTCAGTTTATCTGGCCAATCAGATGTTAAACTTCGATGTCTCGGGTTGAATGGCTTTGATATATTTGATGATTCTTCAAGCTCCATGGCCACTTCATTTGGGAGACTGCTGGAAGTTTTACTTGGATGATTTTTTGGATTGAGGTCACTAGTTTGAGGATAACGGGGGGATAGGATCTGTGAAGTCTTAAGATTCTGATTCTCGTATTCAAGTAGCAGATTTTTCCAGATAGAGGCAAAGTTGGTTTGTTTGAGTGGCTGGTCAATATCAAATTGACAAGGAGAATCGGCACCAAATTCACTTTCTAGCATTTGTGTATCAATTTTGCTAGACGGAATAGTCTGGGATGAATGAACATGGTAGTTTGTCATAGGTGGGAACCTCCGAGGAACTGGGTTTCCGCCTTTTGAAGGTTCTCTGAACTTCTGGAATTTAAACTGATGTGCCTCAGCCGGAGTACAGTTGTTGCCACTGCGTTCATGATTTACTAAGGAAGGTTTTGGACTAGGTCTTTCTAGTACCTGATTTTTCCAAATAAGGGCAGACCTAGTTGCTTTTAGTGGATGGTCAATTCCAAATTGACAACGAGGATTGGCACCAAATTCCCTTTCTAGCATCTGTGTATCTAATTTGTTGGACGGAGCAGTCTGGGATGAATTAACACGGTGGTTTGTCACAGGCAGGACCGTCTGAGTAAATCGGTTTCCACCTTTTGAAGGTTCTCTGAACTTCTGGGATTTAAATTGATGTCCATCAGCTGGAGTACAGTTGTTGCCACTGCTATTTTTGGTTGGTTTGTCGGGTTGAAACAGTCCCCATCTCCCACCCGTTACACCACATGGTGTTTCTAAAGGTTCAACTTGTATATGAGATGCAGTCTTTTTCGATGCTTGTGATTCCTCATCTTTTCCTAGCAAGGCCCTTGTTCTTTTAATTCGATAATTTATCATTGAGAAATGTGTTCCTCACTATATCCTGTAATACTAAGAAAACATTAATACAGTTTATTAACAAAGAAAACAATTTTTTCGCAAAAGCAATGGAATATATATATGTTATATAAAAATGATCAGTGTAACAAAAACCAAAATATCAATCAATATAAATAGAATATCACCATAACGAAAAGAGAATTAGATACCAAAATATTACACTAAATTGAACAAAAGTGAATTTGATCGTTTATATAAGCTATAGAGAAATTTCAAGTAACTAGTTAATCAGAACAAAACTCGCCAGTATCAACTAAATCTCTATGTTTAGTTCTAATTACATGCAACCATCCCTTTTGCATCTCATCCTCAACGTAAAAAACTTGTTTTGCTTGAGATGAGAAGACAAAAGGATCATCTGACAAATTTCGACCAGTGTGCATTAACTTTGAAAAATTTGCACACACACTGTTATCTTTGTTTGCCTTTACCCCTTTATATATGTCTACCCTTTCACAACGAAACATCAAAACTCTATGAGCTCCAAAATAATGCAGCTCATAAATTTCTTTAAGCTTTCCATAATATATTTGTCCATCAGCTTCTACCATAATTCCAGAGTTTTATGTTTTCATATGTCGCTCACGAGCCACTATCTGAAATTTGTACCCATTAATCATATAACCAGTCATTCTAGTACAATATGTACTTAAGCCACCAGCTACTGATTTTCAAAGTTGTCCTTCTTCGGTGCTTGAATCGAACTTTTGTTCCTAACTCAATAACGTAGTATTACGATTTATCAAGTGAAAACAATTTTAGACCTTCCAAAATTATAAAAAGGTGAGGGAAAACCTGGTTTTGAAGCCAATCACCAAACTCATTGATAATCCACTCATTTTCATTACTTTGAGCAACACTTGGATGATTCTCTTTCTTCTTTCGAGTAATAAATTCACTTAAAATAATAAGACAATTAAATCAATGAACAAATGTTTTAAAAATCTGGAAAGATTCAACTTCCAATAGAAATAAGTACTACGAATAAATACCTAAGAACCTCTTTCATCTCATCACAATGAAGCAAAATATAACGATGGGCTTGTTTTAGACTTTTAGTATCTAGGCGTACTTTAACCTTCATCCCAATTGCTCGACCACCGGTGTTATACAAGTAACGACTTGTGTCTGAAGTACTATCATCATTTCTCTTTAATCTACTAAAGATGGTCTCGATCTCTTCTAAATACCTAGAGCAAAATGTGATGGTCTCCTCGAATATAAACCCTTCCGCAATTGATCCCTCAGGTTGAGCTTTATTGGTTACATATGATTTCAAATGAGCCTGATACCTTTTATAAACATTAAATAAAAGCATTAAAAAAAATTAATATTGAAGTGAAAATTAAAATTAAAAGTTTTAAAAAATTAAAAAAAATCAAATACGGAGTACCTTTCAATCGGGTACATCCATCTATATTGAACTGGCCCACCAAGTTTAGCCTCCTCCACTAAGTGAATTATTAGATGAACCATAATCGTGAAGAAAGTTGGAAGAAATTCCATTTCAATTTGACATAGTGTTGTCGTAACATTTGACTGAAGAGTATCTAACTCACTCGGATCAAGAGTTGGAGAACAGAGATACTTGAAAAAAGAAGATAAGTCTCCAAGCAACTCTATAACGGTGGTGGCCTTGGATGCTCTCAATGCTACAGGAAGGATATCTTGCGTTAGTACATGATTGTCATGGGTTTTTAGATTATATAGCTTTCGTTGTTTCATATTAACACATCTAGAGATGTTAGAGCCATATCCATCAGGAACTCCAATTTTTTGCAACACCCTTAAAAATCTCTCCTTTTCCTCATTAGACATGGAATACGAAGCTCGAGGCATGAATGGATCTTGGCCTGGTTGTTCTTGAAGCCATAAATGCTTCTTTACACCCAATTTTTCAAGGTCTTTTCTAGCATTCTCATCATCTCTACTTTTATCCATATCCAAAAGAGTTCCCAAGATATTGTCACACACGTTTTTTTCAATGTGCATAACATCTAAATTGTGTCTTAGTGGGTTATGCTCCCAATATGGGAGTTCAAAAAATACACTTTTCTTATTCCACAAGTTAGCAACATCATCGTCATCTTCATTAGGGTCATCAATTATGACATTAGTTGACACCCCAACCTCCCTTGCTCTACTTTTCCTTTTTCGCGGTTTTTTGGACTTTCCATAAATGTAGTGAATCCCTTCTTGTTTCCTCAAAACGTCAATACCACTTGTAGATTTGGGAGCGTTACCAAACTCAGTGGTGCCATCAAACAAGTTGTCCTGAAAATGATAAGGATGATCATGAGGTAACCATTTTCTATGCCCAACGTAACAAATTTTTCCTCCAAATCTACAAGAATTGGTTGAATGAGTGCACCGAGGACAAGCATCATAACCCACGGTACTCCACCCATATAACATTGAATATGCAGGAAAATCATTGATAGTACTATGTAATGCTACCCTTAGTTTAAAATACTCCTGCTTATAAGCATCAAATGTATCAATACCTTCCCACAACAATTTCAACTCATCAAGTAATGGTTGCAAATAAACGTCAATGTCGATACCAGGGCCAGATTTTCCAGGAATGATACACAACAACAAAAATGAGGATGGCTTCGTGCACAACCATGGTGGTAAGTTATAAGGTATCAAAATGATGGGCAATGTGGTATGTGTGGTATTCATTAGAAGATATGGATTAAAACCATCACTAGCTAAAGCTAACCTCACACTTCGAGGATCAGACACAAATTCGGGATAGCGAGAATCAAATTGTTTCCATGCTAATCCGTCTGCAGGGTATCACATTTTTCCATCTTTCACATGTTTATCATGATGCCACCTCATGTCTTCTGAGATTTTAGAAGACATATATATCCTCTTTAATCTAGGAATGAGAGGGAAATACCTCATTACCTTAGCGGCTTCACCCTTCTTATAAGAGGCGGTCTTATCTTTATCATTAGTGTTGCCTCCCTGACAACCAACTGATTTCCATCTTGACGAGTGGCATACATGACATTCTTCATTTTCAGAAAATTCTCCCCGATATAGCATACAATTATTTGGACAAGCATGAATCTTTTCATATCCAAGGCCTAAATTGTCTTTTATCTTCTTACCCTCATAATAGGAGGTCAGGAATACATTTATTTGAGGAAATGCTTGAAGTATTAATTCAATTAACTTATTGAATGACTCATTAGGCCAGTGAAGCATACATTTGATGTGAAACAAGTGCAAAAGAAACGACAATTTTCAAAAAAGTTTTGCAGCCAATATAAAGTTCCTCTTTTGCAGCATAAAACAATCTTTTATAGTTTACCTCATCCTCAACGTTGTTTGAACTCGGTGTTTGATTATAGTCGTCCTCGGATTCATAATCAAATTCGTTGTTATTGTTCAAATTATCTTCATGATCAGACTCATCAGTAGATCTAACTTCTACATTTACATCAAGCTCATCGAGTTCCTCATGTGAGTCAAGATGAAAATCAGCATGAATATCATTCACTAAGCTAGTTTCATAAAGTAAACCTTTCATATCATCACGACCGACAAATGGTCTTTCACTAGTGCTCCCTACATCAGACTCATGAAAATGACCAAGAACATTGCCTTTACCATGCCAAATCCAACTTGTATATCTAGGATAAAATCCTTTAAGTAAGATATGTCCCTCTACTTCAGTAAGTGTTTGCCAATAACGTAGTTTACAACTTTTGCAAGGACATTTTGTTTTTCCTTCAACAAGACTTTTCTTTGCTAACTCAAGAAATTTCAAACACCCATATATGTATCTAGGATGATCATTTGGCAATTCTATCCAACTAGTATCCATGTCTACACAATGAAAATGCAAAAAGAAAATAAGAACATTAATTCAATATTTCTTAAACCACACACAAGCTACACATCAATATTAGTACAATAATACTTCGTACCACACAATGAAAACAAATCTGAAACATGTAACAATCAATAAGTAACAAATGAGAATCATAAGCAAGAATCAGGCTTATAAACCAATAAATAACTTCATTCAACGGAAAAAACATGAATAAATTCCTAATCGTCCACGAAAAAGAACTATAAACAGAATCACAATTAGGCGCACACAACTCCATCACTACATCGCCAAACCTAAATGAGCAGTATTAACGATTTCCTACAAGACATACAAAAACTTGGAATGATATGGATATATAATTTAGGGAGAAGTGAGAAAACTAATGATTACAATATTATACATAACAATGAGAGTATAATTTATTCACCCACTTAAAAATTCAAGCGAGTTAAAGCGAGTTAAAACTAATGATTGCGATAATGCTCCAATTCTATACAGACAACGCCCCTGGTTTGAAGATATCTCCTAATGTCGTTCTTATGATGAGCATCGGGTTTATCGCCTTTGTTGCATTGCTTCATGTTGTTGGCAAGCTCTGGTTGGTCCTGAAGAACTGAAGAGGTCATAGCCATGCTAATATGGAGAGGGTCAACTTTTTAAGTTTTAGAACTTTAATAGTTTTTGGTCTTTGTATTTCACTTTTGTACTCCATAGTAGAGTTACTCAGTTATGAAAGTCTTTTCTACAAGACTACAACCATGGTTATATATCGACATTTTCATGCACCATTGTAGCTTGAATGGTTGAATTCAAAGGTGTAATCGTGTGATTATCACCTGAGATATGACAGAAGCGGTTCACATATATGAGCCGTGAAAGTGAGCATTAGAATTTAACCTTCTGTCAATCAGAACTACACCCTTGAAGCACTCTCCTTTCCCTCCTTCGAAGATCTTCTGTCTCATTATGTGTTTCTGACTAGTTCATTGCCACCCATACCCATAGTAGAAATTCTTAAATTGGAAAACAAAAAATCAATTAGTGAACACAAGTCAGAAGTTTGTACTCCATAAAAGTTAGTTATCAATGTGATATAATATTTGTTCGACAATTGAATTAAGATTCAATTTTGACGAAGTATATAGATTTAGTAATATTTGCCTACATAAAGCATGGTTATGTATAATACTGCAATCATTAGTTTTAACTCACTTCATATTGAATTGTGAAGTTGATAATATTGCAATATTATCAAATTCAATTACTAAGAAAATCGCATAGACAATTGAATACTTAAGATTGAAAAACTGTCATAAATTATCAAAAATTACAATCATAGACAATTGGATACTTAAGATTGAAAAACTTATGAAATAGAACAACACCTGACTGAAGTAGAATTGCCAAGTTTGTCGAGAATTGCAAAGTACGTAGTAGACGCTTCGTGGGTAATCCGGGCTAATTCTGTTCGGTAGGTCTTCCTAGGGTTTTAGTTCTTTAATTTCTTTCAATTTGGGAATTTTAGCAAGGGATTATGTATGTATACGTATACGCGGTAGTGGGGTTGATTTCCATTTGGGGGTTTTCATTTTTGCGGGATTTCTTAATTTCTGGTTTTTCAATTACCTTAAAACGTTTCCCAAATTTTGATTTTCAATTTTTTGCACTTATTTTTTTTCCTAATTTCCATTTAATTAGCAGTTTTTATTGGGTTAGATATAGAAAAGTAGCATGTGACATTAAAAGGTGTCACAATAAAAAAGAGGGAAAATTTTAAGGTTGACGCTTTCACAGAGCGTCAACGACAAAGCATCATAAAAACAAGGGATTTGTAGTGTACGTACTAATTTTTAAAGGTGCGACAATAATTTGCTTTTTTTTTGTAGAAGCAAAACCAGTAGAAATTAGGCAAGATATAGCTGCCTCAAACAATTAGGCAACCTCAGGTCAAATAGAACAAAATGAGAAATTGATAATGTGCCTTCAGCAACCCATCTCATACAATAAGACGATCTCATGTCACAACTACAAAATTACTCATAGACATGACCTAATAGACATAGGTTAAAAGAAAACCCACATCTATTTATAATAGACATAGGTTATTTAAAAAACCTATGCATATAAAAGAGAATATACATAGGTCAAAATTAAACACATGTCTATAAATTAAAGACATGGGTCAAAATTAAAATCTATGTCTATAATATATGAATAGAAGTAGAGCATATAAAAACTCGTATATATTGAAATAGAAAATTTAATCACCTCTAATCTTCGCCCAAAAACGCAGCCCCTAACCTAACTTGTACTCTTCAGCCACGAAGCCCACCTTCAAACTTCAACCTTCAACCTTCACCCACACTCATCGTCCTACACCTTCATTTCTTTGCAACCTAGCTCCGACCAAGCTCCCACCACTTGTGCTCCCCTGCTTCGACCTCCTCTGTCTCGTTCACACCAACTTCGATTATGAGCGATACTGGTTCGTCTTCGCAATTAAGTCCCTCCACCGATACTGGTTCGTATTCTCTTCGCAATTCCCCCTAGATATATTTCATGTTTCTTTGTATCATATATATTGAACATGTATATGTTAATGTGCTAATTTTGAATAAATTATTCTGTTAATTTCTTTGATTGTTTGATCTTTTCTGCTGATTTTGTTTGCATTTTTCTGTGATACAATTGATGCTGTGATTAGATTAGTTCTGAATTATGTGACAATACCTTTTTGGGGGGATTTCAATTAGTTTTTATTGATGAATGAAAAGAATTCCTAATTGATGATGAGGTTTGCGGAATTAATTGATTTTTGTAAATATTTAGTATATCCATAATATCTAGGGTTTGCTGTGTTGATGCGTAGAATATTTAGTATGCTCATATATACTTTTCGGTGTTATTTTATGCATAAAGCACGGAATATGAATTGAAATACTAGTGTATATGCATTGTTCTCTTACGGTGACAAGATTTTAATGCAGTTGATGTTGAAACTCGAAAATGGCGTGGTTATTCGATGATCTTTGACAGTTCATAGCACCATGTTGTGTTTGATTAAAATCGTCCGATTCATATGTACTTTTCGTGTTTTTTGATGCATAAAGACAGAATATGATCGAAATACCAGTCTATATGATTTTGCTCACGTTTTCCGTCTCTAAGGAGTAACTGAGGGTGTCGAATAGTCAAGAACTTTTTGCATCAAATGGAGCATTATTTCTGAGGCACTAAAGCTACTGTGCATCTCTTGTGCAAGAAGAAGCTGATGAATGTATTGATTTGTCATTACTAGCTGAATAATGATCATAGTTTTAGTTTCATCAATACTCGATTTCTCGTAGCTATCTGTGTACAGTGCTCCATTTGATCCAGAAGGAATTATGGGGCAACGACGTTGATTTACTTCTAGGACAAACTAACATCTTAGCCAATGTGTTACAAGTATTCATTGTCATAGTATGTAGAAGTTTGTTTCTGTATTGACATTTGTATATCTGCGAGTGCAGCTCTCTTACAGCTGTAGTGACTTGCATCATTGGCCTTCAGTTTGGTCACATTCTTGTACACAAGAAGGTCAGGACTCTTTATTGTGCACCAGTTACATTCTTGTACGACTTGAGAGTTCTAAATATGTCTTTTCGACAATTGGTATTAGATGACCCAATCCTCAAGTCATTTAGTTTTGTTGTTATGTTGCTATGTTACTACATTTGTTATACAAACTATGATGAGATTTAGGATCACAAGGAGCGTCTGCACCGGTGGGCTATGCTTTCAATCAATTGTTCTATTCTTGGGGCGCTCCTCGCTTTCTTAGGTATGCAGTGGCCAGTAATCTTCCTCTTAGTAAACTTGTCATCTACGGTTCTTTGTTCTAGGATTTATCTTCTGATATAAACTATTGGGGCCTTGATTTCAGGGTTTCCTTTGAACAAATCGTTGTATACCGTCAGCTATGCACTAGTCACTTCAGGTGTTGCAGGAATCACTTTTAACGCTTTGTATTTACGGGTATGTTGGACATTGTAGATCAGGAGTTACATTCACCCTGACTACTTTTCTTATGAATCCAATTTACATCTTTGACTGTTGCTGCTGCTGCTCTGTATCACTGTATGTAGGTAGACGTATGGGGTTACAGACCGGTGCTGTCGATGTTGGAGTGGATGAGAGTTCATTCCCTCAGTATTTTCATCCTTGTAAACTCTAACATTGTTGTTGTTCTACTCCAAGGATTCTATTTCCAAACACCTAACAATAATATTGTAAGCATGACTAACAAAAGCCCTTCCCTATTTGTTTCCAGAACTAGTTGTCGTTGTAGGTCTTACAGTCTATATTGATGATTGACAGATCCACTGGATTATAAGCTGTTTCAAACACCAATGACGTTTGTTTCTTCAAACGACATCTTAGCTAATTCTCCACAATAAGCACATTTCCTGATTTCTGGGATAATTGTTTTTCATTTTCTTATTTTATCCTACTTTTATTTATAGTTAGGCTGTGCATATGAATGTAAACCATATGACCAATGATCAAAATCATAAATTATATTCCTAGTAATGCAATACTGTACACATTCCTCCAGTTTTGTAATGTAATCTGTTAAGGAATGAAAACAACACAACGGTTGGTTAGCAGAAATTTTGCATATATGCGGCTTTATGACCATGATACTTAAATGAAATGAAAGATAAAACGTATGGGTCGGGGTTGTTCTTTTGTTGATTACAATGTAACACAAAACCCGTATATCATGATTTTCATATTTAGTACTCCGGTTATGATGTTAATTATCGTATGTAATAAAAAAGATCCATCTACGCGTGATAGTAGTGTTTATTTTGTTTTTGTGGGTGTGGCTCAAGTGTAATTAAATTGGTTATAGGATTCCAAATATGCCATTCTTTGGGACGAGGAACAGATTCAGGGATGGGTACCCTGCTGATATCAAAAATTAAGGAAGAGTATCCCGACCGTATGATGATGACATTCTCTGTTTTCCCCTCACCAAAGGTGTCGGACACGGTGTTCGAACCCTACAATGCTACCCCCTCATTTCATCAGCTCGTCAAAAATGCAGATGAGTGTATGGTCCTTAATAATGATGCCCTCTACGACATTTGCTTGCGTACTCTCAAGCTTACTAACCCTAGCTGTAAGCACTTATGACCTTTAAATTTTGCTTGCTGTCATCATGTATATGAAAGCCTTCATATTAAGTTACTAACCACCACAACTAGAAAAGTAAAGTAGAGCACTTAAATAGGATTTGACGAGGCCTAGTGATCACCCTGACACAAGGATTACATAAAATGGCTACCACGAGGATTCAAATTTAACCTTGTTTAATTCCACTCAAAAACTAATGTTATGCTTTCAATTGATACTCCCTTTCTTTGTCAAGGGACATGTTCCCATAACTCTTGGTTTATCCTTCATTCGGAGTTTATTATCGTTATTTAGTATTTGAGTTCCGTGCTTTAGTATTATGTGCGATGATTGAGCATGGTGTTTATTGTTTACGTTATTGATATGAGAAACTGACTCCTAGGATAGTAAAAATGGATTAGTATTTTTGAGTTGGTCGAGTAATGGTTGATCTCATAGTAAAACCCCTTCATCCCTTTCTTCTGTCTAGTGCAGGGACATCCTTGTAACTTGTGTCTTTTTGAGAAGACCGACTTTCCTCGCTTGTTTATTTATTCGTGTGGTTCATTCAACCGTTAAATCCAACAACTTTCATCCACTTTTTCCTCGGTTTTATGGTTAGGATCCTAAATACCAAGAAATCATCAATATCAGTTTGGGAGATGGAAAGACCCATAGAAGTCAAGTGTTAGAAGTTGACGATGAGAAGGCTTCTGGTTCAGGTTAGGATATTTGAATTTTTTGACGATAACCTTACGTTCTCCACTTTTACTGAAGTTACAATGTTTTGACGAGAATTTAACCGTTTTTTTTCTTCTAAACTGCTGATTGGTGGTTGATGTAACATCGGGAATTGATAATAAATACACCGCCGTGCAGTGGTGAGGTAAGATCAGAAATCTCTTTCGTTTTAATTTTGTTCACATGAAGCTTCAAATTTCTCGAAATTGAATGTATGCCGAATTATCTAGCAATTCACGTTTCACTTTTTTCTTCTGTGTGGTTGCATGACGTAATGATCGGACTGTTATTTTTCATTAATCACGTTTCTTTTACAGGTCCTGAATACTCCTCTCTCTCTGGATATGCTTAGATATGCCCTCCTATTCTTCCGGAGGCGTACTTGACGGTTTGCCCTGAACCTGTTGTATGGTGTGTGTGCTTACTGATATGACTAGAATGTTACTTGTAAACGTGTTTACAAGTAGTTTGATCAACTCACGTGATGAGGGCAAGTAATTAGGAATTATCTAGAAGTGTAGAAGGATTGATTGTAAGAAGATATTTAATTGTTGATTCTTCGTGTACTTATGTAGTTATATATAGTATCTAGTATCGTAGAAGGAATGTTACCATTTAGTACGGAATATTTTCCTAAGTAGCTGTAATTAATTAATTTGTTATCAATAAAATTTAATTATTATTTATGTGAAAGCGGAGCACCTATTTTGTATATTTTTTTTTGTAATTTAGCAGTTCAATAGACATAGGGCGTACAAACGAACCCATGTATACTATCACAATAAACATAGGGCACACAAATAACCCATGTCTATACTTATAAATAGACATAGGGCGTTTGAAAAACCCATGTCTATTGTTATTATAGACATGGGTTAATCCTGCAAACCTATGTCTAATATAAAAATATACATGGCTAATTAGAAAAACCTATGTCTATGTTTTAGATAGACATAGGTCGTACGACCTATGTCTATGTATTTGACAATAGATGTCACTCAACTTAACATGTGTTGCAAAACCCATGTCCATGAGTGAAAACGACCCATGTCTATTTGATGTTTTGTAGTAGTGTGTAAGACGGGAGAGAATGAGAAATTGAGGATGCCTCAACTTTTAAAAGCTCGTCTCATACAATAAGGCGGTCTCATATTTGACGAAATAAGAAACTGACAATTATGTCAGTTTTAGCAGGTCTCATCTCACAATAAGACCATCTCATATAAAACATATATATCTGATTAATTGGTATAACAATGTCAACATCAATAAAAATGCATTAAAATCACCTGTTCAACATAGATAAACTTCCGATTCTTATCCACAAGAAACGACGGAATTAACGAGTCCAATATATTAACAAAATTATGTAAAGGTATACATAAATCAACAATTAAAATTGAAACTGTAATATAGTATATTTGTTTTTGAAAATCACAAAAATCATAGATCTGAAGAGATAATTCATACCCAAACTACTTCCAAATCAGCCCAAACGAGTTTTAGACAACACTAGCAACAATGTTAACCTGCAATTCAAGAACCGTCTACATAAATACGAAGTATCATAGAACTGTTCGAGGACAAACAATTGACCAATTTAAAAATTACAAATGGTAAGCGATATTTGAAGGGGACAAGTACAATTTGATAGGGATTTACAATGGAGAATTGATGAGGGGAGAAACTCACACAGTTGTTGAATACAGAGGAATAAACGATGCAATATAGCCAAAATCAATCAGTAGGAACACAAAATATAGAAATCGGAAGAGATGAACATGATAATCATCGAGGAAATTGAACAAGGTATTGAAAGCAATGAAAACCTAGAAAATGGATTGCAGATTTGATAATAGAAGAAGATACATATTCAATAGGCGGTTTATAATTAGGGTTAGAATATTTAATTAGAGGGAAACGAAAAAGTAAGGATGTGAGCGCTAGACTAAAATTTTGAGTAGGCGTGTTTAGCGGTTTTTTAGTCTTTTGTTAATATTAATAAAGATACTAATAAAAATATATTATAAGGTGAATTCGAGTAGGAAATAGGTCGACGCTTTTAAAAGCGTCGATGCTGAAGCGCCAAAAAAATAAGGGATTTGTAGTAGTGTGGGGAAGACTGTTGACTCGAAAAAATGAGCCATCTACTACATCAACAAGAAGTTCTTGGAGTACGAATGCAAATATTCCATGCTCTAGAAAACATGACTAACACTAGTCTAGGAAACTAGAACGCTTTGGCATTATATGCTCAGTTATGAAGTATAGATATTATCCAAGATGGATCCTGTAAAATATCTATTTGAAAAGCCTGTCCTCAACGGCAGGATATCCGGGTGGACTCTAATGCTGGCAGAGTTCGACCTAAAGTTTGTACCACTAAAAGCCATCAAGGATCGGGTAGTAGCCGAGTTTCCCGCCGATATCCCCGTATCTGAAGACGGATACACCGATACTTGCTCCTTCCCCAACGAAGACATATTCCATACTGATGCAGAAACATGAGATTTGTACTTTGACAGCGCATCCAACTTTCGAGGATTTGTAGTTAGGATTCTTTTAATCCCACCAAAAGGGGAGCAAATTCCCATATCCATTAAGCTGGACTTTAACGTGACTAATAACGCCACCGAATATGAAGCATGCCTCCATGGGTTAAAAGTCGCCGCAAATTTATGAGTCACAAATCTTCGGGTACACGGCGACTCATCCTTGGTCGTCAATCAGGCTCTCCAGAAGTGGCAAAATCGGAACGCCAACCTCATGGCCTACCAGGCGCGAGTAAGGGTTCTCAAGAAGCGATTACAAAGAGTAGAATATATATACTTGCCTCGGGAAGAAAATCAGTCCGCAGATGCACTTTCAAAATTAACAACTCTGCTGAACATCCCCGATCACCTGACTAGTATGCCAATTTGCGACGAAAGACGGTCCATACCGGCATACGTCCATGCCATTGGGGATATTGAAATAGTCGATTTGAACCTTGGTATCAGGCAATTTTAACATACATTTCGACGAGTGAGTATCCTTTTGAAGCCGAAGGCCAGGGTAGGAAAACCCTACGAAGATTAGCTACCCAATTTATCCGCACGGACGATGTGCAACTAAAAGACTGTACAAGGGGCTCTTCTCCTCTCCATCAACAAAATAAAGGCCGAAAAGCTTATCGTCGAGGTACACGACGATGAGTGCGGCCCGCATATGATCGAACGCCCAAATGTTGGTGCAGAAAATCATGAGGTTCGGGTACTATTGGAATAGTATGGAAACGGACTGTTGACACTATGTCAAATACTGCCATAATTGCTAGATCTTTGCCAATGTGCAACATATGCCATTGTCTATATTATATACCATGACGTCACCATGGCCGTTCTCGACATGGGGAATCGACATAATCGGAAAAGTCAACCCCTCAGTATCGGGGGCACACTACTTCATCTTGGTAGCCATCGACTAATTTACCAAATGGTTCGAGACCGAATCCTACCACATTTTGAATGCCAAGCATGTAGCTAAGTTCATCTAGAATAAAATCATATGTCGATATGGAATCTCGAATGAATTCATCAGTGATCACAATACCCATTTCCAAGCGGAAGTGACAGCTCTGCTAACCAAATACAAAATCCAGAGGCATACATCCTAACCATACGGTCCTCAAACAAATGGAGTGGTAGAGGTAGCCAACAAGGCAATTATCACCATACTTAAAAGGGTGGTTGATAACTACCGATAATGGTCCGACAAGATATCCTTCGCTCTATGGGGATACCGAACGTCAATTCGCACCGCAACCGATGCAACACCCTACTATTTGACATACGAGATGGAGGCAGTTATGACAGTCTTGTTGGAGGTACCATCATTCAGAGTTCTATTAGAAAGCCAAGTTGTAGACACCGAAATTCGGACCTCGTGGCTGCATGGGTCCCCAACAAACACCCGATGACGATCGGTCTGCAACGCGACGCAAAACTACGATGTTTTAGGTAGTTTTTATATAGAACGGATCAAATAATTACTCGAAAAAAATAATTCAATATCAAGATAGCCTTAGTGGTGTCATTACGGTCGCGTCGACACTAATTAGAGTCAATTCCAACATCGGGACCCCGAATCGGTCCCGAAATATGCAAAGTCAAACCCGAGTCAACGCGTCGGGCAGAGCAAAAATCGAGACACGCGCCTGAAGTTCACCCGGCGCTCGATGCGCTAGGGTTAGCGGGAATCCTTAATCCCCAAGGAACGTCAATATACACATCTTCTCCGTTTTGGAAAGTTTCGAAATATGCAAAGTCAAACCCGAGTCAACGCGTCGGGCCGAGCAAACATCGAGACACGCGCCTGAAGTTCACCCGGCGCTCGATGCGCTAGGGTTAGCGGGAATCTTTAATCAACAAGAAACGTCAATATACACATCTTCTCCGTTTTGGAAAGTTTCAAAATCGAATCTTCGAAAATCCAGGCGCCCCATGACAGGCGTCTCAGTCTTTAGACGCATGACACCAAGGGACTGAGTTCTGGTGCGCAAGAGCTCAAGCGTCCTGGAGGTCGATTTGAACTGCGCGGGCAACTATAAATACCCCCTCACTTCATTCATTTCAACAGACAATCGACGAATTCGTTAACTACTTCACTCACAATTCGCTCTCCCCCTCTTTTTCCCTAACTTAGGTTGCACTCAGAAACTAAGTACGATCCACTCGATCGTTTTTCCGATAAGCGAATCAATGCTACTTCTCACTCTCGAGCACTCCACTCGACTAGTGAACTTCGAGTATAGCTGCGAAGCTCTGCCGAATTCATCGTAGAATCAGCTGTAGTAGCGAAGCTCTGCCGAATTCACCACAAGACAAGCTAGGAGGATCCGCCTCGAAGTCGAATCATCACTAGATTTTCGTCTAAACAAAACTTTACATTTTTGTACATTTATTATGGATTTCAATAATGTCAAATATGGACACTAGGTCCACTACACGTCCTAAAACAGGTAACGTCCTCAACTCCAACCATAAGCACTAAAACACGTCAACTAAACCAGAGTAGTTCCGAGATCCGTTCTCAGCCTTCTACGCATTGTGGTTCATTTAGTTTACACTCCGAGGGTGCAACTCCTCACTACGTGATTTACTTACATTTCGCATTTACAACTTTCGTATGATTTACCACTTTTATGACCTTATAAACGCATGCAAAATCACCTAACACGGAATTCAAAACGTATAAATCACCTAACACGGAATGCTAAATCATCTTAAGCAGAATACCAGGTAAGGTATACCACGAGAATGACTAATATCCGTATTATCGCGTTAAATCTATTTTGCTAATACGTATAACATCTAGTATTCTCTACTCTCCTACGTGCATCTTTTCATGGCCTGCTAGTCACGTGAAATTGCATGCAAAGAATGTAAACACAACTACATCGACTACAAAAATTTAATTTTCTTTAAACAACCGACATAGCAAGGACATAGGGTAAAAACAACGGATGTTATCGTACTTCCGCCACAATTACGGAACAAAGTTAACAGCCCACCGTACCGATTGATTAGTAGAGGCCGCTATGTGAGGGCGGGATTGGGTGTCGATGTCTACCAGACATTCACTTCCCGACACTTACCCTCACCCCTTACTCAGAAACGACGGTTTCCGGATGTCCGAAACCATTGGCAATGAGAGTCAATCCAGGCATGGAGTGCTTAAGGGTTGAAGTCTTTATCTTTAGGTCCCGTGCCACTCAGCTTTGAGCCGGGTAAAGATAAAAGTTAACTTGAATAGTTTCCGAGTCCCCATAATTGACTCGATGGCGATTACACAAATCGGCAACGAATTTGGTTCACTAAATAGGTCGTCTTACCAAACATATCGGCCTTTAAACACTTACAACATTGTCTCGATCGATTCTAATGGAAACACGGGTGCCCGCATCCGTCCAGTACTATCGGAATTGTCAACCCAATCGAGGTCCGACACGTCGACATGATCGGACCGGCCCCCGATCGGGAGGCGGCCGCGTGGCTGACCTCCGTGACAAACCCAGAGGTCCCGCGCAGACGCTCACGGGGCGCGGGGCGGTGCGGACTGGCGTCCAAAAATTGGCGACTCCGCTAGGGATTTGGAAACTAGTTTTCAACAATGGTGTAACTCGAACGAGGTCGGTGAAGCTTATTTCCTAGTTTCTTGTTGTGATCACTACAGGTTTTGGCCCTAAAAAGCCCACCTTAACCGATAATAAGACCAATCGACCTCTTCGCGGTAAGATATTTTCGGACACATGGAGAGACCCTCGATTGATGCTCTGGCCGTCTAACATAGCCACTCATTCCGTGGATGTATCAAGCGAGTGGTGCTAAGCAGCAGACGATATGACACTCACCCCCCAGGTGACCTGTCGTCACGTAAGCAAGGACTATTCGTGGGCGGTAACCAACCCTAACCTACCCGTGTCTGCATCCTGCATGAGTGTACGCATTCCTAGTTATGTGTAGCGTGTTTGACAACCAAGATAAAATATTAAAATCCGGATTCAACCACGACAACATATTCAACCTCACCCAACTCCGTTTTCGAAAAAGGACCCAACTCCGTTTTCGAAAAAGGACCCAATTCCGTTTTCGAAAAAGGACATCCTCTTTTCAAAACTGCCTTTTTTTTGGTGAAAATGCGAGCTTTATTAATAAGGACAACAAAGATTTACAAGGAGACCATATAATTCATATACATACATATGCAAATCAAAATCGGGACTCAATGACGATTAGGATCCAATAAGTTTGCTCAACTCCCTTCTTTCATCAATTGTAATGTGTGGTCGTTGGAGAATACTTTTTATTCTGGATTTCACACTCTCCCTTATGTATTTGGCGACTTGAGTAGGTATTTGTACCAACCCTTCCATCCTTGCTTCATTCCTCTTCATCCAAATCGTGTGGTGAAACGCATTGGTGATCATAGCTTGGATTCTCCCTCTAATTCCCATTTCCGGTCTGTATTCAGGAGCTTCAATAAGCCCAGACCCGAACCAATCCGCCAGCTCATCGCGGATCTTACGACTAAATGCACAATCTTGCATAACGTGTTGATATGTATCCTCTTCATTCTCACAAATACAGCAATGTATATCAGTGCAGCTGTCTATTTTGCTAAGTTTGGCCCTCGTGTTCAGTCCGTTATTGACCAAAATCCAAGACAAAACAGCATGTTTCGGTAAATTCCAGTTGTCCCGTACCATCTGATGCCATGTTACTTCTGGTTTGGTATCTCGCAGCCAGCAGTAACCATCATCAACCGTGTATCTTTTTTGGGTAGCAGTCCAAGTACCGTCGACAGCAAATCCATCCTTCAATCTGTCTTTTGTTTTGCAAATTTGTCTCCAAGTCCACGGAACATCCATGGGAGGCTTATACTCGTGCCAATCCTGCCCTTTCAGGAAGTTTTGCTCTACCTACTTAATCCAGAGTGTGTCTCTTTTCTCATACACCCAGGTCACTAATTTTCCTACCGCAGCTATGTTCCAATCCTCCGCCTTTTTTATACCAAGTCCCCCTTCCTTCTTGGTTCTTGTTACCTTGTCCCAGGAGACTAACGGTACCCGACTGTAATCAGAATTGCCCTCCCAAAGATAGTTCCTACAAATTGTCTCGATCCTTTTAATCACCCCTTTATGGAGAATAAAAATGTTCAACCGGTAGTTATGCAGCGTGTTGAGAACTGAATTAATGAGGACAATCCTTCCCGCATAGGATAGTTTTCTGGCTCCGAAAGATTTAATTCTCTTGACCATCCTATCCGCCACCAAAGAACATTCCCCCTTAGTGAGCTTCCTCGACTTTATTGGGACCCCTAAGTACGTAAATGGCAATTCTCCTTCTGTAAAGCCTGTTGCACTTAGGATGTCATCCCTTTGATTCCTGGGCATACCATTAAAATATATCGCCGATTTTGTAGCATTGAGCCTGAGTCCCGAAGTTTTATTAAACGACGATAAAGTTCTCATAATCAACATGATAGATTGAGTATCCCCTTTGCAAAACAACATAAGATCATCAGCGAAGATTAAGTGATTCAACTTCATGTGCTTGCACATTGGGTGGTATTTAAATGGCCATTTCTCCGTTGCATAATCAAGAAGTCTGCTTAGATAATACATACACAATGTGAAGAGCAACGGGGACATTGGGTCCCCTTGTCTTAATCCCCTCTTAGCCTTGAAGTAACCAAATACGTTACCATTCAAACTTAAAGAGAACATGGGGGACATAATACAATTCATCAGCAATTGTCGGAATCGGGCAGGAAATTTGAGCATGGTTAATAATTCTTCCAAAAAGGTCCATTCCACCGAGTCAAACGCCTTTTGCAGGTCGATCTTAATCATACACCTTGGGGACATGTTTTTCCTTGCATATTGATGGGCTATGTCTTGACATATAAGGATGTTATCAATAATTGATCTTCTATTTATGAACGCACCTTGGCACTTTGAGACAATATCGGGCAGGATTAGAGCCAGTCTGTTGCAAATTATCTTCGAGATTACTTTGTAAGTCATGTTACAGCACGCTATGGGACGGAATTATGTTACCTCCGAAGGCCTGTCACATTTGGGAATAAGCGTGAGATTAGTTGCATTAATTTGGTCATTATGCATCTTCCCATCCATTCCTCTAATCTGATAAACAGAATTCTGTTTTATTCGCTGCTGTACTGCTCTATGAAAATGGGTCGTATTGTCATCCCCGTCCCTAATCCAGGTCGCCTTAGCCTTCTGCTTGAGGAAAGAGTTCTGCGCATCAAGAAGTTTTTTGTACTCATTGTTCAGCTTTCGTTCTTCCTCAATTAATTGGGTATTGGTATAGTTAGATTGAATCAGCATCTGTATCTTTTCCAACTCTGTGCTAGCTTTCAGGGTGCGACTCTCAATTTTGGAGAAAGCTCTTTTATTCAAATCCCTCAACAATGGTTTAAGCAACTTCTATTTTTTTAAAAGTCTGAACATCTTTGTACCTTCAATCTGCAATCGCCAATGGTTCTCAATTATAGGCTGAAATTCAGGATGATCAGCCCACATGTCAAAAAACTTAAATCCCCTCTTCTTCTCAAATGCATTTGTATTCGATATCACACAAGGACAGTGATCAAACATCCCTTCAGGGAAGAAATGGGTCTGATAATTGGGGAAATTACGCATCCAATCCGCATTAATCAAAGCTCTATCCAGACGACTGTAAATCAAAACTGCCTTTTAAGCGCCAATGCTCCGGCCAAATTAAAATCATTTTCAAAAAGCACTTTAGCGCCGTCACTATGGCCAATTCTACACCCAACATTTTTCAAAAGACACTTTTAGGCGCCATTAATTTAGCCAAAATCAAAACTCGTCATTTTCAAACAACAAACACATACCGTTATTATTACCAAAATCCCAACTAATGGGATCAAGGTACCTTATGCGGTAACATTTTGCTTTCAAAACATTCACGCACACAAACTCACCGTTACTATCACCAAAACTCCGACAAATAGGATCAAGGAACAAAACGGTTACTTTTTATTTTTACTTTTTTAAACACATTTTTAGCAAATACCGTTAACATACCGAGACTCAATTAATGAAGTCATGAAACCCAAAACGGTTACAAAACATCCACGCACACCGACAGTACCGTCGAAATCCCAATTAATGGAATTGACAAATACGCTCGCATGTTTTCAAGTATAAACACTTTCGCCGCCTAAATTCTATAATAAGGATTTAGTCACACCTTCAAAAACACCACACAAGCATTGTGTTCTCTCACGAACACCCCTTTACACCGCGATCTTCGAACTATTAATTAATAGTAGTCCCAATAAGAACGCAACATCACATTTTTTTAAAACCGGTTCTTCTACAACCGCGCTTTTCTTTTACAAAATCATAACTTACACTTTTGCTATTGTCGAATCTCCGACACTCACGTAACAAAACCTTTTTGACACGGCACAAACAATGTCACTAAACCATCGTAATACCGATTTTACAAAGACTTACACTTTCGAAAAAGTTTGCTTTCAAAATCCACCCGTTTTCAAAAACATCAGACTCTATGATTCTGAGTCGGGATCAAGATCAATTTCTTACGTCGTACAACCGTGTGTTGCAAGGGTCACCTCCGCCGAGGTCTTACATTTCGGGTGGTCTCAGCTCGAGACGTCTTCTTCTTCAAATCTCATTCCCGAGATTTATATCAAATCATCTCGTTCCAGAGATACAAGTCCATTAGGCGCTTCGCTGAATACACCTAGAGTCTAAAACACCTGAGTCCCTGATACGATGACCGCAAACACGTGCAAATCAAGGGTCTCATTTCTGTGTCGCTCAACTACGAACATCCCTCGAGTCTTTAAGTCGTCCGATGGATCCGTCCTGACCTCCGACGTTTTCTTGCAAAACCCCTCCCCAGCATGTCCCTAGATATAAGAGTTATCGAAAACATCTACAACGATGTCAATACCCTAACAGAAGTGTTTCACAATGTCCGCACTTCGATAGACTATCTGACCTGCTTCGTTTGTCACATCGATAACCGCCTCGGTTTACTCAAATGTGGGGAAACAAAGAGCAAAGCGAATGCCAGTTCAGGCGATTACCATACCCAAGAACACACCCCAAGTAGGTCATCCCAATGTTTCGCACGAGCAAGAGCCCCTAAGGCCAACACAGAAATAACCTCGAAGCCTCACAAGGTCCTATCTGACTAAGTATTAACGTCACGAAAAAAATTCACCAAAATCAATTCGTCATATATCGAAACTCTCAAGCATCTAGTAGATTAGGGGTTACTCTTCCCCATGGGTCCTACTCCGGACCCACCGATCAACAGGCGAAGCAAAAATTTAAGTTCTAATGCATACTGCTTATTCCACCAAGGTAATGGGCATGATACTTCACCTTCAAGGTCGCCGAGGGAGAAACAGTGACGTCTCACTTGTTACTTCAAACCCCTCAATGATCCATCAACGGATACCAGCCCTAAACACCCATCAAGGGATGCATCTTCGGAAGGCTATGTAAGGATCTAAGACTCATGGGACAGTTATGGTCCCAAGGTCAGGCCTGCGTCACAATATGGTTAATTCATAACGGTCATGTCAAGGCAAAGGCTACCCTAAGGATAGCGAGCCCAGTCTTAGTTAGAGTCTAGTTCATCTTAGGGCCTATAATTAATTATACTAATAAATGTCTTTTTTTTTGCGTATCGAGTCATGGAGGTGCGAGGGGACCTGTCCTCCACCTACCCAAAAATAGTATCTCGGGCGCCTAGCCCACTTATTATCAATCAATAAAACAACTTTCTTCTTTACAACGCACCTCGACAATTGCTTGATTTTTAATACCGCACTTCCCCGTTTAAAACTCGATACTATGCCATTTATCGATAGCAATTAATCAAAACGTAAGGGCTACAACAAACGGCCCACCTAACTTCACCCTAAAAAGAGATCAGAAACAATTATCCTAAACTCAACTCATAACTAACTTCCCACCCAACAACTCAACACAGAAAACCCACACAGGCAATATAACCGATAGGTGACCACATACCCATATCAGTCAAACTGGACTTCCCAGTAACCAACAACGCAACTTGAGTGCTTATTAGGGTCTCATTTCAGATTGATTTGACTGTTTTGAGATCTTTAGGACTCGTTTTAGATTGATTTGAGTGCGATGAGACTCATTTAGCTTGGCTTGAGTGCGACGGGACTCATTTAGATTAATTTGAGTGCGACGGGACTCGATTAAATTGATTTGAGTGTGACGGGACTCAATTAAATTGATTTGAGTGCAACGGGAGTCAATTAAATTGATTTGAGTACGACGGGACTCGTTTAAACTGATTTGAGTGTGACGGGACTCAATTAAATTGATTTCAGTGCGAAGAGACTCGTTTAAATGGATTTGAGTGCGACGGGACTCATTTAAATTGATTTGACTTTTGTATGCTTTGAGATTCGTCAGGCTCACGTGTTTTAATTTTTTCGTTTGAATGCTTTGGGATTCATTTAAAGTTGAATTTGTTTTGTTCAGATATTATGTTTGGATTGCATGTTCTTTGGTATAAGTGGTCTTATTAGCTATAGGTTTCATGTTTTTTCTGCTGGGGGGTTGATTTCGATTAAAAGAGGTTTTGAGGCTGTTTTATCGGTTGGGGGGCAGTAAATTGTCGTGTCCTTGCTTATTTTGTTTAGTATGGGAAGGTTCATCTCGCGACTATTGGGTATCGTTTCCTGGTTGTTTTTTACTTTGCTTTGGGTTGTATGATCAGGCACGAGTCCGGAGGCGCCTTGATTCTTAGTCCCCTAGCCCCCAGCGGTCCAATATTGGGATGCCCGCCTTGAGGCATCTGGAGTTTTGAGGATCAGGTTTACTTAAAGTCAGCAAAGAAAGAGGGGCGATTTCATTGGTCTTAAAAATGAAACGCGTGACACCTTTCGCCTTAAACCCGTATTTCTGAATTTGTTCAACCGATTTCCGACTCGATTTTCTTCATACTCGATTATGTCGACCTCGGGTAAGTGTTCCTTACTCACCTATTGTCAATTTGTGCTTAATTAGATTGATTGTGGGTCGATTTTACTTAAACCCTAGAAATTGATAATTTGGGCATTTTGTTTTTGTCATGTTTTGGTGTTTACTCTTGGTCATTGTCAAATTAGGGTAGAATATAGCTTGACAGGGTAGTTATTAGCTTGATATGAAGCTTAGAGGTGCTTTAATGGCTTCCTATGAGTGGAAATTGGAATGCTAGGGTTTAGGGATCATTTTCCTTGTAAGAATGTCGACCTTTGTAATCTCATTTGACTAGTGTTTGTTACATTATGGGTGACCTCCATGTCGGCCTAGTGAGTAAGAATGTCCTCTAGGTCATTTCGTGAGGGTTACTGTGGCTTACGACGGAGAAAATGATTCCGTAATGATGCCGGATTTACCCGAAACCAGTTTTATTGTGACCGGGGTCGAAAATGGGTGCTAGTCGGCCTTTCGAAATTTTTATATCACTATCCAAAATTTTGGGCTGCTTTGACCTGACCCGAAATGCGTCTTTTATTTTGTTTTGCATCTAGAGATGGTACAGGACATCCCGAGGGGGTCCCTTCGGCTGGTACTAAAGGTGAGGCCGCCGGGTCCAGTTCTCTGACTCCCCAGGTGGCTCGTAAGCATCGACGAAGCGCTTATTCGCAGTGTCTTGAGATGGGAGCTGTGGACGAGGCTGGTTTCGATAGAGTCACAAGTCGTAGATTGCCTGTGATGGTCGCCAAGAGGATCCATGTCCCTGGTCCTGTGGACAAGGGAGAGGAGATCATTTACGAGGACCCCTTGGGCTCAGATTGGAGTGGTCGGAAGCTACTTTTGCGTCTCTACTTGCACGTCTCCAGCCGTGTCGTAAACGGCTTGGTGAGTACCTTGACTCGCGTTTGTTAGTTTAGGCTTCGACTTTGGTTTGAACTGGTTTATTTTGTTTATGCTTGCATTGTCTCGGCTTGCAGTCCCCAGGTCGAGTTTTACGAAATGCCTGGAGATCTACTCCCAGAAGCTTAGCCCTGCTGTGGACATGATATAGGTCCACCCCAAAGCGGCCACGCGCGGGTTTCGGGAGGCGAATGAATTTCCATATGAGATGGATCGAATTGAATTTTAAATCGAAGTAGGAGTCGCCACCGAATTTTGTGGTTATTCGGAACCATTCAAACCCACTCTATGTCGTAGTGGCCCATATTTAAAACATGGCCCATTTTCGATGTCAGAGCTTATCGGGTTCGTTCCTTTGCATTACGATACCGATACCGACATTATCGGATACCGTGTATAGAATGACTCTCGTTGCCAATGGATTCGGACATCCGGAAACAATGGTTCTGATTAAGGGGTGAGGGTACGTGTTGGGAAGTTCATTGAGAACACCCAATCCCGCCCGCACTTAGCGGGCTTTACTAAGATATCGTTCGTTTTTGTGTACACGCGTTGGTTCGACGGTTGAATGATATGCAGAGATTATTTTCCTAAGACATGTGAGGAAAATAAATGGGTTGCTAAGTCGTTTAATGCATGTTAAACTAATAACGTCAAAGTTATTTTAGCATGTGAATTCGTTTTAGTCTAATAAAACAAAATATGAAAATAAATTGCTACAACCACGAGAAAACGAGTTAGTAACGATTGAACAATAATATAGCAAATAAATATTCGAGATCGAGAAAATAAATATTAATCGAAATCTAAAAAAAAAATTGTTAAAACGCTGTTTTGTATAAAAAACGAAGCTCAAAAAATAATAAAAAGAACGAAAAAAGCGCGCGAAGGCAGCCGGCCGCGCGACTCGCCTGGGATGCCAGCGGGTCGCGTGGCGGCTTGTTTTCGGAAGCGGTTTTTTGGAAATTTTCGATTAAATCGCGTACGAATATTGCATAATTCGTACTCGACATAATATTCTCGATATTCGTTATATTCGATAGTTGACTACGAAGTCAATATCAAATATTTGGAATAGTTTTAGAAAAGATATAAATTTTAGAAATCGTTTCGTAGAATAAATAAATAAACGACCGAAAAAGCAAAAAACGATCCGGGTCACAGGGCCGTGCGCAAGTCGCCTGGGCATGGCGCGACTCGCGTGCGGGTCTGCCCGTTTTTATCATTTTTTGTCGAAAATCGTTAATTTTTATAAATCGCGTACAAATATGGATTAATTTATACCCGATTCATATTTTCGATATTCGTTGTATTCATTATTCGATTATGAAATCGATATCGTATAGTCGGAAGGATTTTTAGAAAAGGTTTTAAAAAATCTTGTTTTGAACGAAAAGTTTAAAAAAAAGATTTTGAACGAAGAAAGATGTCGATTTTTAAAATCGTCGAAATCTTAATATAATTCTTTTCGATACAATATTCGATTATAGAAAATCGATATCATATTTTTAAGAATGTTCGATATATGAAAATATTTTTTAATAATATTGATATTAGGGAAAAAAAAAAAGACCGACGAAAGACCCGTAATAAAAAACGAGAAAGGGAGAAGAGAAGAAGGAGAAGCGGGTTTGATTTACACCCTCAACCTACATGCTTCGTTTTCTCGGGATAAGGCTCGTCGGAAAGTGGCTTAGACTAGGGAGCGTTGAGATGATAAGGATGAGTTTAGGGTGTCGGTTTGGACGAGTGGTTGGACGTCGGGTTCGGCCGGACGGTGGGGGGTTTCGTCGGTGTTTCGAGGTTTCTTCGTGAAGGTGTCGGGATTTGCTAGATATCGAGGATGTAGGATGTGTAAACCGTGATATGAGGCTGTTTTTTGGTGTTAATTGTGTGTAAAAACTGTGTCTTTTGTGTTGGACAAGAGGTCCTATTTATAGGAACCGAGGTAGCCTTGCTTGTGTGACAAGAAATACCGGTTTGGATAGGAAACACGAGAGTTCGAGAGGAAATCAAAGTCTCGTTTTTTTGGTGAAGAAGTCATGAATCTCGGCTGGGGGAGGAGTATCTCGGCTGACTTGGGATGCCTAAACCGAGTGTTTGGAGCTCGGTTGATGTCTGACTCAGTTTCCGGATAGAATTCCTACTTGAGGTCGAATTCTACCTTTAACGGAATTGTTTAATGTTTTAACGAAGCTGAAATTTTGTAGGAATTTGAGTATGAATCAACCGTGTGAAGTGTCACGGCTGACTCACGTGTCTCAGGAAAATCTTTGACCGGGTTTTGACTCGGTCACTAAAAGACGGTTTTACCCCTGGTGTCGGATTCGACCCAAATTAGTCTTATTTGACTCAAAATGACCCACTCGGCCTGGATTTGAGGTTGGTTTTGTAAGATTTGTACTCCTTAATAAGTCTAAACCAAATGTCCATGATTACAAGCCCATATCCGAGTCCGTCAAAGCACGTTTACGTCCAATCATCATCGGGTGTTTGGCGGGAACTACTATAGACACCTGGCGGTCAAAATGTGGGTGTCTACAGAGCCCCCACTCTGACTGAGGCTTGGACAAGGCAAAAGTCAGAGTAGCTACCAGGTCAATCAAGGATTAAAACCTGGCAGACTTCCGATCGGGTCGTTTATAGTCCATTAGACCTGCGTGAAGGGCTCGCCAGCCATAGGATAGAAATCATACCTGGGTTGATGCTGATAATGTCGCGGGAGCTCTCTTGGAAGCTATGGGTATACCTGTTTACAGGTACATCCTGTCTTAGAATTCCGCGGGAGCTTGCCTTGGAAGCTATGGGTATATCTGTTTACAGATATATCCTGATTCTTCAGTAGAAAATGTCGCTTGAGCTTTTCACTGGGGAACTTTTCTTAGAATTTCTCGGGAGTCTTGGGTGTACCTGTATGCTGACACAATTTGTATGTAACATTTAGGTGAAACACCGACTCATGCTGGGGAAGAAATGATGATTTTTTCGAAAATTTTTGAAGAAAAAAATGCTTATTTTTTTTTGAAAAGTTTGGAAATAAGGATGCTTGGGATGACTTTGATTCCTAATCGGATTCTGACACGGACTCCTAAAGTCTCTGGTTAGGCCTGTATGCCTAGATGAAGTGTGATAAAAATTCCTATTCCCGTGGTGACTAGGAAAGGGATTCTCTCTATTATAAATAGAGGGTTCTGGCTTCTTAATTTCCATACTCCCATCCAAATCTTTTCTTCTACCTTAAAATCCCTTAGACTTTTAGGATACATAAAAGAAACTATTCTCGCAATGGGCATTGATCATTTGACTGCGATGCTTCAGGCGTGGGCCCAGGATTTTCGAGATGAAGATAAAGTTCAGCTAACTCAAATGGGAATTGGGCTTTATTCCCACTTCAGCGACTTAGGGTAGATTCGCATTTCCTTGATGCTTGATTATCCTTTTGGGATACTACACACCATGTTTTTGCATTTTCTCGAGGAGAAATGTGTCCCCTTCCTGAAGAATTGCAACTATAGGCGGTTGGTGCCCTAGTGCTCGTCCGGCTATTCCCCCATTTTATCCTGACCCAAGGAGGAGGCTAAGGGATTTTCTAGGCCTGTCGCATGCTGAGACAGCCCGTATGGTAAAGGGAGATTCAGTTTCCCTATTTGACCTGGCTGACAAATTCATGCACCCAGTTGGCGCAAGAATTACTTCTACCCATAGGCATAGGGCTTTCGCCTTTTGTATGCTGCATCGATATGCCTTCAAAGGTCGGATGGATGCTCACTCGTGCTTGGGTGAGATCAGGCTAATTACAATAGTTGACCAAATGGAGACAGGTAACAGCCCAGCTTGGCTGATAACTGGGGAGATTATTATGGGTCTTGACGCTAGGAGACTTGACCCGGATCGACCATTGACAGGAGGCATCCTCCTTTTGCAGGTATTTACCCGTTTCTTGACAAATTGCCCGATTTTCCGAATTCTTTCCCGAAATTTTGAATTTTCCGAAATTTTCGAAAATTCCAATTTTTCGAAATTTTTTGGTTTTTCCGAAATTTTCTAAAATTTCAAAAATTTTGATTTTTTTTTGAATTTTTGATTTTTCGAAAGTTTTTGACTTTTCGAAAATTTTGCAGATCTGGTTATCCGAGCGTCTGTCAATCATAGAGCCCCCGGTGAACATATCCAGATATCGTAGCTGTCAGATTGGTTCTAGGTACCGACGAATAAGGTCAAGTCATCATATAAATCGAAAATATTGGGATGAAGAGCTAACATTCCATGGTGGGCCTTTGACTAGATGGAACGTCATCTGGTGGTTTCTTTCAAGGCTGACGGGGTTAGCTAGGAGGGACAAGGCCCGTTATCTGGTGATCTTGTCTTTGGACTGGACTGTCCATATCTATCCGGACCGTATTCTAAGACAGTTCGGTTCGTTTCAGGAGATCCCTCAGACTGAGGCAATTATTAGCGTTTCGATCCAATTGACGGACGCTATGTGTGACACGTGGCTACAGCGCTGGTTTACTCGTGTCATGTGGACTATACCTCGCCCTTGTCAAACCGCTTGGGTTTCTGAATCATATCGAAGATGGACCTCTGAAGAATCAGAAGAGACCCGTAAGACTTTGAAGATTGAAGAGGCACTTGACTTGGCCCGTCAAGAATCGGTAAAAGATAATAGACGGTTCTTTGATAAAGAGGAGACTCCAACTACCTTTGCTGAGCCGGGGTCGGGTTCTAAGTCAAAAACTAAGACTCAGGCTAATGAGACCGGTGCTAGTGACTTGGAGAGAAGACTCGGACCGAGACAGGCTAGGCCCGCGTGATAACGAGGTGACCGGGGAGTCAAGTTTGAAGAAACGAGCCCGGGTTAAGGAGATTCTCTTGGTGATTAGGGAGCGTTCACCTCCACGTCGACGCCGATGGACCGAAAAGGAAACTAAGGACAAAGGAAAGGGAAAAATGCCCTAGTTTTTTATTATTTAAGTATTAGTATTATTTATTGTGTGCTGGATTTTTTTTTTTTTTTTTTTTTGATTTTTTTTTTGTAACTTTCCGGATTTGTCGGAATTTTTTTTTGAAATAAATAAAGAAGCTTATTAAAGAACCGTTCATGTTTTCTTTTCTTGATTGCAGTGGTTGTGCCCTTTTGAGGGGCTGCCTACGTATCCATAATAAATGGAATCAAACCAAACATAGTTCAGACGTAATTTGCAATTTCGAAATACATCAAGACTATTGGTTCAAGATGTTTGTAATAGTAGAATAAATAATTATAGCCTTTGACTTGTCTTTAAAAAAGTTTGAAAAAAGATGTTTTTAATAAACTTTTGCAAATGACATTGAGAGAGGTGGGTTAAGGGTAGTAGCGCTTCAGCTGATCCGGGTTAGCTGGGTTGACAAACTCATTCCCGTCCAGATCCGTTAGCATTACTGCTCCACCTAATAGAATCTTCTTTACCAGATATGGCCCAGCCCAGTTAGGTTAGAATTTTCCCCTTGGGTCTACTGGTAATAAAGCTCGAACAGACTTGAGAACCAAGTCTCCTTCTTTGATGTTTCTGGGCCACACCCTTTTGTTGAAATCCCGTTGGATTCTCTTCTGATAGATTTGTATATTATTGAGGGCACGAGATCGTCGTTCGTCTAAAAGGACTAGCGAGTCATATCGTGCTCGAACCCAATCAGCTTCGGGTACTTGACTTTCGAGTAGGATTCTGAGTGATGGCACCTCTAACTCGACAGGTTGGACTGCTTCCATGCCGTATGTAAGGTAATACGGCGTTGCCCCGGTCGCAGTACGAATCGAGGTCCGATATCTCCAAAGTGCAAATTGTATTTTGTCGGGCCAATCCCGGTAATTATCAGCCATCTTTTTTAGTATGGTGACAATTGTCTTATTAGCCGCTTCTACCGCTCCATTGGTTTGGGGTCGGTAGGGTGAAGATGTATGCCTTTGAATTTTGTACTTGGTCAGCAAGCCTGCTGTTTCGGCTTGAAAATGGGTCCCGTGGTCACTAATGAACTCGTGAGGGATCCCATACCGGCATATGATCTTATTTTGAATGAATTTGGCCACATGGCTGGCATTGAGAATACGATAGGACTCAGCTTCTACCCATTTGGTGAAATAGTCAATTGCTACCAAAATGAAGCAGTGTCCTCCGGTTCCGGAGGGGTATATCTTTCCAATTATATCGATTCCCCATGTTGAGAATGGCCATGGTGATGTCATGGTGTATAGCAGGGATGATGGCATATGTTGAACATTGGCAAAAATTTGACAATTATGGCAATGTCTGACATATAGCTGACAGTCGGTTTCCATGCTATTCCAGTAGTATCCGAGCCTCATGATTTTCCGGACTAACATCTGGGCATTCATGTGTGGGCCGCATTCGCCATCATGTACCTCAGCCATAACCTTTTCAGTGTTGGTTTTATCGACACATCGAAGGAGAGCCCCTTGTGCTGTCTTTTTGTAGAGTTGCCCATCGTCGGTGCGGATGAACTGGGTTGCCAGTCTTCGCAGGGCCTTTTTGGCTCGGTTGTCAGTTCCGGGTGGATATTCCCCGGTTGCTAGGTATGTCAACACAGCTTGATACCATGGCTCGGGATCAGGCATCTTGATTTCTTCGATGTCGTGAATATATGCTGGCTCGGATCGTCTTTCGACACAGATTGTCATACTGGTCATATGATCGGAAATATTTAGCAAAGATGCCAGTTTTGAGAGTGCATCTGCGAATTGATTTTCTTCCCGAGGTAGGTATATATATTCTACCTTCTGGAACTGTTTCTCGAGATCCCTTACTCATGCCTGGTAGGCCACGAGATTAGCATTTCGAGTTTTCTATTTTTGGAGTGCTTGATTAATGACCAGAGATGAATCACCGTGTACTCGGAGGTTTGTGACCCCTAAGTCGGCGGCGGCTTGTAGCCCGTGGATACATGCTTCATACTCGGCAGCATTGTTGGTGACGTCGAAGTCTAATTTTATGGATACGGGAGTATGTTCTCCTCTTGGCGAGATTAGGAGAATCCCGACTCCAAATCCTCGGAAATTGGATGCCCCGTCAAAGTGTAAGTCCCACGCTTCGGTATCAGTGTGGAAAATGTCCTCATCCGGGAAGGACCAAGTGTCGGTGTGTCCTTCTTCGGTTATCGGACTGTCAGCGAGAAATTCGGCTACTATTCGTCCTTTGATGGCTTTCAATGGTACAAACTTTAGATCGAATTCTGCCAACATTAGGGTCCATCTTGAAATCCTGCCGTTGAGGATGGGCTTTTCGAAGAGGTATTTGATTGGATCCATTCTGGATAATACTTGTACCTCGTAACTGAGCATGTAATGTCAGAGCTTCTTAGTGGCCCAGACCAGAGCTAAACACGTCTTTTCGAGCATGGTGTATTTACACTCGTACTCTAAAAACTTCTTGCTGATGTAGTATATAGCCCGTTCCTCGGAATTGACCGTCTGAGCTAGCATAGCCCCCATGGCTGTCTTTGTCGTGGTTAGGTATAGTGACAAAGGCAAACCGTGCTGAGGTGGCATCAGGACCGGTGGTGAGGCCAGAATTTCCTTGATTCTATCAAAGGCTGCTTGACATTTGTCTTCCCACAGTAATCGTTCCCCTATATTCAGCTTTTTGAAGATCGGTTCACACACCATGGTTAGCTTAGAAATGAACCTGCTAATGTATTGGACTTTCCCGAGAAACCCTCTTATCTCCTTTTCGGTCTTAGGGGGCTGCATCTCGGTGATGGCCTTGATTTTGGCTGGATCGACTTCGATACCACGTTGGCTAACGATATGACCCAGTAATTTGCCAGATGTTACCCCGAAACTGCATTTCTGAGGGTTTAGCCTCATATTGTATTTGCGTAATCGGGTGAAGAATTTTCTCAGGGCGGTGATGTGACCGTCCCTGTCTTTGGATTTGACGATCATGTCGTCCACGTAGACTTCCACTTCTTTATGCATCATGTCATGTAATAAAGTCGTGGCGGTTCGTTGATATGTAGCCCCGGCATTGATGAGACCAAATGGCATAACAGTATAGCAATAAGTACCCCAAGGTGTAATAAAGGTGGTCTTATCCATATCTTCTTCTGCCATTTTTATCTGGTTATACCCCGCATACCCGTCCATAAATGATAGGAGGGCATGATCAGCTGTGTTATCCACCAGTATATCGATGTGTGGTAACGGGAAATCGTCCTTCGGGCTCGCCTTGTTAAGATCCCGAAAGTCTACACAGACACGTACCTTACCGTCCTTCTTACGGACCGGTACGACGTTTTCAACCCAATCTGGATACTATGTGACTCGTATGAACCCAGCTTTGAATTGTTTATTTACTTCCTCCTTGACTTTGAGGGACCACTCGGGCCTCATGCGTCGGAGTTTTTGTTTAACCGGCTTGAACCCTTCCTTGATCGGTATATGGTGCTCGGCTATTTCGCGATCAATCCCCGGCATGTCCTTGTAGGACCATGCGAAGACGTCTTTGAATTCTTGAAGGAGAACTATGAATTGTTGTTTCTCCTGGGGATCTAAGGATAATCCTATCTTAAGCGTCTGAGGTTCTAAGATTGTTCCCACGTTGATGGATTCAGTTTCTTCGATTACCGGATTGCGGAATTCCCTTTGCTCTAGTTGCTCGATCAGATGCGGAGGCAAGGATACCTGTTCGTCGGGTTTCTCAATGTCATTGCACATAATATTTTTGAAATTGAGAAAGTTTTGAAAATGAGACAAGTCGTAAGCAGAACGGTTGTTATTATTGATCATAAATTGGGAAAAGAGCTCGAAGAGAGCTGCCATCTGATCGCTAGTCAGTGGCGGGATAGGTAGGGTGCCCGGGACAGACCCCGAGGCACCAGGAGTAGCTAAAGGGAGAGGGGAAGTTACAGGACTGACCCTAGCACCGAACTCACTAGACTCAATCTTAGACTCTGACTCAGACTCCGACTCGGACTCAGGCTCAGATTCTGGCATTTCTCCTTCCCCTGCGATCAGCTTGTAAGTCCTCCCTTGACTGTCAGTCCATTTGACAGTTCTCCTCCAGGCTCTGGTCCCGGACCCGACTTTTGAGATTAGCTTAGACGGATCAAAGGTGCGGCTGCGGAGAATGAGACTGACCAGCTCTTCTCTCGGCGTTGGGACCGCGAGTTCTTCTCCAAAAAGTAGCCCTAGCGCGGGCTCAGCATTCTTAGCATCTTCGGACTGCATAAGAGCGAAGATGTCATCGGGTTTATAGTTGCAGATCTGGGGCGAGTGGGTCCCAGGGTGCGTGGTTGTGGGCCGATATAGGCCAGTTTGGACGGTCTCGAATACTGGAGTGACAAAAATGACCTTGCTGGCTCCGGTCTGACCCATGTTTTCCGGGTTTAGGGTGTAGCCCAGGCCTGTTTGAGTCCTCCCATTGTCCAGAACTTCGAGGATTTTTCCTGTAGGGAGATCGGGCCTTGATGTAACCCCTGGTAGAAAGCCCAGATTCTGCAGCATTTGGTCAAGGCGGACCGTGAAGTGAGGACGGAAGAGGTGATCTTCTTCGATGGCCCCTACGAAATCGAACCCCCAGAGATCGGTGCGGCCCGAGGTGTTGCAGTTAGCCACAGTCATAGGTGTGGCTTCTAGAGTGATGACGGTGTCATGCAAAGGTAGCTTGATTTTCCGATGTAAGGTGGAGGATACAGCCCTGGTTGCGTGGATCAAAGGTCTTCCTAAAAGAAGGTTAAAGGAAGAAGTCACGTCGATCACTTGGAACTCCAGCTCCTTCTCTATCGGGCCTGTTATGATAGTGAGTTTTGTGGCTCCGGCTACTGACTTTGGGCTTCCGTCAAAAGCCTGAATGGTTTGAGCTGTGGGAATGTAGTCGGCCTCGGTGATGCCGAGGGCTTTGACGGTCCTTAGGGGAAGGACATTGACTGCGGACCCGTCGTCAAACAGGGTCATGGATAGGTACTTTCCACGGGAGATGACCGTGATGTAGAGGGCCATGTTGTGGGCTGGCCCGAATGGTGGTAGATCAGCATTAGAGAAGGTAATTAGTGGGCCTTCCTCTATGGATCTCCCTTTTAGGTGGGGTAGAACTGTGGCCACCATTTCAGCTGGAGTAGCCATGGAGTCGATTTTGACTTGAACGAGGGCCTTGGTGAGTGCCTCTCGATGTTCCTGGGAGTTAACTAAGAGTTGCCATATAGAGAGGTCAACTCGGGTCCTGCTTAGTTGCTTTACAAGAGCCTTTTCAGTAGTTGGCTCTTCTGGGGTGGGCTCGACCCTAAGTGGCTCGGCAATGATGAGGGCTTGACTAGTGGCTAAGACCTTGGACTTAACCTTCTGAATCTCCTCAGGCGTGATGGGGACAACTTCCACTTTGTTGAGATAGACGTCGTCTTCGTCGTCGCACCAGATCCCGTTTATTTGCGGGACAAATGGAGAAATGAGGTGTGAGCAATCCATTATTTCCCCGGAGAAGATGGCGTGAGTGGCTAACGGGTTATCCTTGTTGTTGGGTTTACCCCCGGGCAAAGGGATCTTCCGGTTCTCGATGAGATCTTGGATAAGGTGTTTTAGCTTCCAACATTTCTCAGTGTCGTGTCCCTTACCACGATGGTAGTGACAGTAGGCCTGGAGGTCGTAGGCCTTGGAGCGACGTTCGACCGGGAGATCAGGTGTTGGGCCTATCGGGGTGATCAGGCCTTTTGATGAAAGCCTCTGCAGGGCATTTTCATATGTAGTGCCTATGTCGGTGAATACCCAGGGGGTGGTATTCTTCTGGGACGAGGTATCAAGTGCGTTTACCTCGTAAAAAATGCTACGAGTGGCAGCAGTAGTTATGCGCTTGCTTGTCGATGAGCTGACCCCTTGGTATCCCTTGGTGGAGGCCTTAGTGAGGCTTTCCAACCTTAAATCTTCTTCGATTCTTGTTCCCATTTCAGTTAGGACCCGGTAAGCTGGAAGGAGGTTTTTGACGAAGGCTTCAACCAGCACTTTTTCCCTGGGCTTATCGAACAGTTTGACACTTTCAGTCCTCCAGCGTTGAAGATATTTCGTGAATCCTTCCTTAGATTCCTGGGCCATTAGTTCCAGGGTGCGCATAGTGGTCTGGATTTCCGTGTTGTCGGCGTAGTTCCGAGCGTATTCCGTTGCCACGTCATCCCAAGTTTTGTATTTCTTGGAATCGAGCCGGTAGTACCAGGCTCTTGGGTGCTTCTCGAGAGAAGAAGCGAACAGGTGCTTGAACATGTTGGACTTAACCCCCTTAGGGCCATGAACTCCTTGAAAGCCCGGATATGGTGGACCGGGTCTTCAGTACGCTCGAACATTGGCAGACCCGTCAGATTGAGATTGGCGGGTAGTTCATCGGTCAATGGGGTGTAGGTCCGAGCATTCTCCGTATGGATGGAGCTTTGGGTTGTCAGATGGACCTGTTCCTGCATTTTGTGGACTGCGCTGGCCAATTCAGCTAAAGGCCCAGTAGTATCGACACTGCCACTAGGAGTTCCCTGTTCAATGGCACTTACCCGGGTGAGGATGGAGATCTGGTCCCCTCTCATTGACGTGATCATGTTTTCAAGCTTGGTCAGTGAGGCCTTCAAATCATCGACGGCTTGTTGCGTCATGGCTCGTGTGTGGGGTTGCCTGTCTGTAAGGGCACCGCGTAATCAGTAACTGACCCAGATCTTAGAATCAAAAGTACATCCCGAGCAAGGAAAAGACTAGACTAGAAAAAGACCGGACACTGACTTCTAGACGGATGACCCGTGGACGGTGGGCCTTCCTTAGGATTCGGCAAAGTGGGCCTAGTCCCGTTCGAAGGAAGGTCTACGTGAGAATTCCCCAGACTTTGGACTCAAGTGTGTAAACGGGCATCCCTTCGTAGGAGTTTGTCCTACGTAGGTGGGCCGTGCCTTGACAAATAAGGCGGACTGGGATGGGGTGGAAATCCGTGATGTAAGATCGACGGAGTTTCGACGCTATAGACTCTAACTTATGAGACGACCCGACACTGCTAAATACGGGAAGTCCTAAGAAGAAGAGGGTTTTGAAAAGGGAATTTGGATTTGAAAACCGAGCATGGTCGGATTGGAAGACCCGATTTTTTTGAAAACCGAGAAAGAGGTTATCGGGCCGAGATTTCGGGCTTTTTGAAAAGGTTTGGACAACATACCGGCTAAAAATAGGCTATTTTGAGTCAAAATCATAAGTCCTAAATTCGGTAGCTTTCCGGGTATTGAAAAGAGAATGGATTTGAAAAAGATGTAAGTTTTTTTTTTTTGAAAATGACGGTTTTTGAAAAAGACCAAAGAAGATCAAGTAGCATGTAGTCATGGAAACAGTATAACGACGCCATGTATGCTCTTAGTCTAAGTCTCGGTCGGTCGAATAGGGTCTATACCAACAACGATCGCATTCTCGCAAATCAGGACGGACCTCCTAAGCCGAGTTGGTCTTAGAATCTGTCGTAAAACCCATGCGAGTTCCGCCATCGAAGTCTTTAGTGCACCCAAGTGGGAATGCACCGCGGTATAGTGGGACGTCGGTCACAAGTATCCAGCCCGGGAAAGAACGGGGTTATGCATGAACCATTGAACTAAAACGATTACATTACTAATCGAACGATTTCTTTTCGAGTCTCACCCTGAGGATGCCGATGGTAAGTGACACATCAGTTCATCCCCAGCGGAGTCGCCAAATTGTGGACATGATATAGGTCCACCCCGATGCGGCCACGCGCGGGTTTGGGGAGGCGAATGAATTTCCATATGAGATGGATCGAATTGAATTTTAAATCGAAGTAGGAGTCGCCACCGAATTTTGTGGTTATTCGGAACCATTCGAACCCACTCTATGTCGTAGTGGGCCAGATTTAAAACATGGCCCATTTCCGATGTCAGAGCTTATCGGGTTCGTCCCTTTGCATTACGATACCGATACCAACATTATCGGATACCGTGTATTGAATGACTCTCGTTGCCAATGGATTCGGACATCCGGAAACCATGGTTCTGAGTAAGGGGTGAGGGTACCTGTTGGGAAGTTCATTGAGAACACCCAACCCCGCCCGCACTTAGCGGCCTTTACTAAGATATCGTTCGTTTTTGTGTACACGCGTTGGTTCGACGGTTGAATGATATGCAGGGATTATTTTCCTAAGACATGTGAGGAAAATAAATGGGTTGCTAAGTCGTTTAATGCATGCTAAACTAATAACGTCAAAGTTATTTTAGCCTGTGAATTCGTTTTAGTCTAATAAAACAAAATATGAAAATAAATTGCTACAACCACGAGAAAACGAGTTAGTAACGATTGAACAATAATATAGCAAATAAATATTCGAGATCGAGAAAATAAATATTCGAAATATAAAAAAATAAATATTGTTAAAACGCTGTTTTGTATAAAAAACGAAGCTCGAAAAATAATAAAAAGAACGAAAAAAGCGCGCGAAGGCAGCCGGCCGCGCGACTCGCCCGGGATGCCGGCGGGTCGCGTGGCGGCCTGTTTTCGGAAGCGGTTTTTTGGAAATTTTCGATTAAATCGCGTACGAATATTGCATAATTCGTACTCGACTTAATATTCTCGATATTCGTTATATTCGTCAGTTGACTACGAAGTCAATATCAAATATTTGGAATCGTTTTAGAAAAGATATAAATTTTAGAAATCGTTTCGTAGAATATTTGGAATCGTTTCGATTAAAATGTTTGACTCAAGACATGTAAAATATGCACAAAGTGTTTTGTAGCTAGAACATTTTGACTGAGTGCATAGGCGATGGTGGAGACGAGTGTAAATGTCACGGGACTACGACGCTTATGTTTAAAGCGAAAGAAAAAAAAAAGTTGGACCACTATGCTTTACTAATAATTCTACGTAGGGCTATAAATATGTACCGACGATGTCACATAGGGCTACAACACGCCTAGGTGGGATATCTTTACCCCCTAAAAGAAAAAATAAGAAAATGTCTTAGTTCGGTGGGTCATGGGGACGAAAATGGATCGTTCACTTCCTATGAGGGAACTTTCGTTTATATATTGTGCTTGTAAGCCTTGGGAAAGGAGTTGACCAATTTAGGAAACCATTGTTATTTCTTGGGGTTATATATTAAAGGGGTTAAGGATCGGGGAGATTGCGGCGCTACAGTATAAGGAAGTTATGTGGGCTAATGTCGCTAAGCGCCCGACCGAAGACAACGTTACCGATCCTAGTATTCGTCAAAGTGGGTGAAGACAGACAAGACCCATATTAAAGACGCAGGTGTAGAAGACACGTGAGATTGGTTGGACCCACAATTGACTTAAAGGGTGGACATTTGCGTTCAAGAGGCTCGTGGTGAAAGGCTCGAACGAAGAAGTGCACTCAAAGGGTAAGGGAAAGAAGAAGATGGACCGGTAGAGACCAACCATTAGTATTATGTTGTATTATATATTATGTAACGTATTAGTACTAGTTTTTGTATGGTTTTGGTTGACACGTTGTCATTTTTTTGAATAGCCGGGTACTGGATGCTCGATGTAAAGGACCTCGACAAAGGCTTGACTTAACTAATTTTGCATTAATTAGAAGGACTTTTATTTATTTTTGTTATTATATATATATATATATATTGGTGGCTCGCAGCTCGATTCTTCATTTTCCCCAGAACCTCCTTTCACGTTTTCACTCCGTCTTCGGCTCACCTTTTGATTTTTTTTCTTTGCCCTTTTTTTTTTTTGACGGCTCGCAACTCGTTTCTTCATTTTGCTCGGGGCACCCTTTCGTTTTTTCATCCCTTCCTCGGCTCGTCAATTTTTTTTTATTTTTTTACGAAGGCTCGCAACCCGTTTCATCAATTTGCCCGGGCCGCCCTATCGGGTTCTCACCCCATCCTCAGCTCGTCGTTTGTGCTTCATCATTGAAATCACTCATTAATCGGAGCGTAGGGGGGGTTCCGATTTGCATGCCAATTGATTAATCGATTTTGCTATTTTTTGTTGGTTGTACTTGATTAGTGTAGTTTGTAGTGCCTATTTTGTAGTGTTTTGGTCCCGTTTTCCTTGTAGACTCGCTCCTTGGGAGCGATTTAGGGGCTTCTTATGCTTCCTTTAGTTCGTTTCAGGTTCCCGAGACCGATTAGGAAGAGTTGGAGCGATTCCGACTCTATACATACACATTTTGGAGCCAACGGAGTAAAGGAACGATGATTCAATGCCTTGGAATCGACCCCGAGACCTTGGGACCCAATCCCGAGCCTCCGAGACCCGATCCCGAGTCCCGAGAATCGATGGGAAGCCCATGTGAACCAAGGAGGGACCAAAAAGTTCATATTGGAGGCCTAGCTACAAAGCCCATCCCGATCGGGAAGGCCTAAAACCCGATCGGGATGAAGTGCACGAAGAAGACGCCCACTGACGAGCATTCCCGACCGGGTCCAAGAATTCCCGATCGGGAAAGTGAAGATTCCCGATCGGGATTGCCCTTCCCGATCGGGAAAGTTCCAGCCTGGTTCCGCGTCTTTTCTTTCGATTCCTTCCCACTTGTAACCATATAAATACTTCCCTCTTGTATTGTTTATGCATCGGACCTTACCCTAGACTCTCTTAGGCCTCTCTTAAGATTTGTAAACCCTAATTAATCTCTCTTAATCTTTAGTTAATCTATAGTTACTCTTAGATTTAATCTAGTTATAGTGATAGTTAGTTCTTGTATTAAGAAGTGGCTTGAAGACTCATCCAAGATTGACAACCTTGGAGATTTTTGGGTTTCTTATTTATACAAGATTTCATCTTTTCCTTCATCATGTGTGGGTATAATCCTTCTTTACTCTTGTTCTTTGTTATTAATCTAAGTTTGAATCTTTATTTAGTGTTCTTGTTATTGTTCCTGATAATGGATGTTTGGATTGTGATGTGGTTTTCTCTTGTTGTTGTTAGTTTATCTTGGATTATGAGTGAGTAGATTACTTGTGGGTTAGTAGGGGGATTAAGGGTAGAATATGGGTGATTAGGGTTTGATTGGGGGTAAAGGGTGAATCTTTGTTGTAAGTCACATATTTGGCACACCATGTGTTTGTTGATATGCTTGTATGAGTTGTAGTGGCCATGCTTCTCATGCTAATTTTCTTCTACTCATTGTTTGCCTTGTTTGTGGTCATGTTGAGGATAGTCTAAGTTGCGAGAGCCCAGACTCACCTTGACATCGGTCTAAGTTGCGAGAGCCCGGACCGACTCTAGCACTAGGAGACACCCATACCCATAACCAACCCGATCACCCTACTATTCTTATGAACCCGACCTAACCCACTTCTTTCCATATTTGATTCATCTTGTTAGTTAGTATTCATCTCTTTAGCTTGCTAGTTAGTTCGATTATTAGTGTTGTTTAGCAATGTGTTAGCCTAGTTCATCATTAGCCTAGTTCTTACCTCTCCTCCGTCATAGTTTTCCATTTCTTGTTTCTTTGTGTTTATTTGCGTGACCTAGTCTCGTTTTAGGCCGATTTAGTCTAAACCTTGCAATACCGTCTCCGTGGACACGACCCGACTTACCCTAACTACCGTTAGGTGCTAGCCGGTTATTAATTGGTGGCGGGATCCACGACAAATCACACCATCAGTACTGTTTGAAGGGTTGCCTACGTATCCGTGTTTAGATGGAATCAAACCATGGTCGTAGTTCATAATAGATGCGAGTGATTTTGCTTTTAGACTCGTTTTGCTAATTATCGATGTGATATCTATAGAGTGTATTGCATGGGTTTTCACCCTAGTTAAAGAACTAAAGTGAAGTGATCGGGTGTGACCCCTTGAAAGTAACAATTACCGAGATACCGTGTTTAGGTCAAGGCGACTGGTTTGGACTGTTTTGGAATGTGGAGCTAGGTAGTAAGTGGCCTAGATGAATCACAATCTGGAGTTGATTTTGTGGAGTTAAGGCTACGAGTTTACGGTTTCGTAATGTGGTAGGAAAGGGGAAGCTGAGTAAAAATGACTCAGACTTCAGTCGGGCATGGTGTAAATTACGTGGGATCTAATTTTCATGTCTAGCCCTAATGGTTGGGGTTATCCTTTTGAGCTTGAATCCTCAAAATTGCGGACTATCATGGAAAGGTCTTAAAGGTTGCAATGTTGGGAGGCTAATATTTGGTGATAGATGACTCGCCTCATTGTTTTTTTATTCTTTGTTTGAACTCGTATTCGAAATCGAGTTGGATGACCGAGATTTTATTTTGACCATTGAGTTCGGTCTTGTTCATTGAATTGGCCCGGTTTAGTTTTGCCTTGGTTTCATTTTTTTTCTTTGGCTCCTTTTGGCCATTTCAGACTTCTTTTTCGTTTTGTTAGACTAGCACCTATGGTGTGAATTGGTCGGTCTTTATTTGAGAGACGTTTATTTTGGGAAATGGGTTTACCTTCTGTCTTCGATCACAAGCTAAGAGACTATCTAGATTTGTCATAGGATTCTGGAATGCTCGTTCTAAGGGATAGTTTGTGGCTTTCTGTACTAGACATGGAATAGTTAAAAGAGAGTACAGGATCTCAGTTCTTGCATTTCCTCATTGTTTTGAGGAGTCGATAATTGCATGGCATGTTGTTTAAACGTGACGAGTCACGAGCAAAAGTACTTGCATTATTGTTTAAATCAAGCATTGTCGAGGCTCGTAATAGAGAAGAAAGAATTGCTTTTATTGCTAAACTCCGAAAGGAGTGATGTTAAGATGGGACTAGGGAGGTCGAGACATGTCCCTCGTACCTCAGACTCAACATGACAAAGACGCTAGAAGGGAAATAACAATATTATGACTTGACCCTACTATGACATTGACCTAGGCTCGGGATCGTGACCATCTTCTTGGTCTTAGATCCTTATGAAGTCTTCTGAGATTGCGACCCTTGATGGGTGTTTTGGACTTATTTTTGTTGATGGACTGTCGAGGGGTTTGAAAAAGCTCATGACGACCTCCGATGTCACAATTTCTCCCTCGGTGTTCCGAAAGGCGAAATCTGCCTTTTGCCGTTTCGAGGGAGGGAATGTTCCTTTCTCGATCATGTTTTGGATGACGTGCTTTAATGCAAAGCACGTCTCAGTATCATGCCCATTACCTTGTTGGAATTGGCAGTATGCATTAGGACTGCAATTTTGGCTTCGTCTGTTGATAGGTGGTGCCGGAGTGGGACCCACGGCTAATAATAACCCTTGATCGACTAGGTGCTTGAGAGCTTCAGTGTAGGATGAATTGATTTTGGTAAACTTTTTACGCGACGTTCTTACTTTGTTGGATAGGGCTTTGTGAGGCCTCAAGGTTATTTCTGTATCGACCTTAGGAGGTTTTGCCCATTTGGAGCATTGGGACAACCTACTTGGGGTAAGTTCTTGGGTGTGGTAATCGCCTGAACCGGCAGTTGTTTCGCTCTCTGTGTCCCTACTCTCAAGGAAATTGAGGCGACTGTCGATGTGAGGGACCGAGGAGCTTAGGTGGGTTACAGAAGTGTGGATGTTACAAACCAATCCGGTCAAGATGTTGACATCGTTGCAGATGCTTTTGATGGCATTTGAATCTACGGACATGTTTGGTGTATGATTCTGCGGCAAAGGATCGAGAGTTCAGAACGGATCTACCGGGCGACATAAGAGACTCGAGGGATGCTCATAAACGAGCGACACAAAAATGAGACCCTGAATTTGCACGTGTTTGCGGTCATCGGATTAGGGATTCGGGTGATTTAGACGCTTGGTGTATTCGGTGAAATGCCTAATAGACTCGGGTCTCTAGAACGAGACGATATGACACGAATCTCAGGGTGAGATTTAAGGAAGAGGACCTCTCGAGATGAAACGACCCAAAACGTAAGACCTCGAATAGAGGTGACCTTAGTAACTAACACATACAATTAATCACAAGGTTGTACGACGATAAAAATTGATCTCGATCCCGGCTCGGAATCAAGAGGTTTTGATGTTTTTCGAAAGTGGACGGGTTTTGAAAGTAAAATTTTTGAATGCGGGAGTCTTTGAGAAATCGGTATTACGATGGTTTAGTGACATCGCTTGTGGTGTCTGTAAAGTGTTGCTATGTGAGCGTCGAAGTCTTGATGATAGCAAAAGTGTAAATTGTTATTTTGTAAAGGCGCTGTTGGGGAAGAACCGGTTTTGAAATTGTGACGTCGCGTTATTTTTATCGAGACTACTATTAATTAGTAGTCCGAAGTTTGCGGTGTAGATAGTGTTTCGTGAGAGAACACGGTGCTCGTGATGGTGCTTTGAAAATGTGACCGAGTTCTTATTATGGATCTTGGTGGTGATAGTGCTTTTTTTAGAACAACTTTTAAAACGAGCGACTGTATTTGTAGATTTCATCGATTGGAATTTCGACGGTTATGACGGTGCGTGTGTAATGCTTTGCGAGTATAACCGCGTTTTACATTCCTCGACTTCATTAATTAAAGTTTTGGATAATGTTAACGGTATGCGCAAAAAGCGTTTTGAAAAAAATAAAATGTAAGCATTTTACGTGCTTTAATTCCATTGGTTGGGAATTTGGCGATAGTAATGGTTTGTGCGAGAATGTTGTAACACCCGCTATCTTCCTAGCATTTGTATCATTTTTGTTATGACTTCGTCATAACTCTGTCACATTTCGGCCTTATGTTTCATCATTATTCCAAGCTCTATTTTCATTTTTGAGTCTAATTTATTTTTATTTTAAATTTTTTTAATTATTTTAAATCTATTTATTTGATTTTCTTCGTAAACTAATTATTTTTCTACGAGGAATTCTACTTCTATACGAATTAACTTTTTAAACTCGGATTTAAGTTATTCCTTTTCCTACAAATGTCTAGATATATTTTTATTTACGAAAATTTAGCCTTTAATGATTTTATTACGAAGTTTCGTAAATAATTATTTTCGAACTGAATTGCTTTGAAATTCTTTTGATAATTTTACGATTCTTATTTTTAAGCAACCTACAATTAAAAGAAACACTTTTTATTCATTTTTGGACCATGACACCCTTGGTCACACAATTTCACATTTTTTTTAACACTTGGTTTTATAACTTGATTAAGGTCTTAGATATATTATTTTCCTACAATTATTTTTGGACTTATTGCAAGACTCTTTACACTTCCTCCTTACTCATTTTGGCTGGTGGTTTTGGATGGATTTAACATATTTTTTATCATTTTTAAAAATCCACATTTATTCTCTCATCTCATCATTTTCTTTCATTCATTTTCATTCAACCACATTAAATAAAAATACTCTTCATTTCCTCCATTTGGCTGTGAGTTTCAGCCACATTTTCCAGCCATATTTTGTCTCAAATCGAGTCTTGATCGTCACATTTTCATCTCCAATTTAATCGTCTTTCTTTTCCCTTCATAAAGGTAATAATCGTTGTTATTTCCGATTGTTATTTACCTTGATTCTTTTAGTTTTCTCATGGTATTTTTGTACCATGTATGTTGTGTATTGAAGGATCCTTGGACGACCCCGAAGCCGATGAATTTATCGTAGACTCGGATTTGGATTTGAGGTAACGTCGATGTTACTCGGTATTGCATGATTTTATTTGTGTAATTGCATGTATATAATTATAATTTTATTTTGGCAATATATCTATGTCATATAATCTGGAAAATTTTTAAAATTTGAAAATTCGCATGTTTCGATATTTTTATCGCTTTTACGAGATTAACGATTAAATTGTTATTTTAATTTGTAAAATCGTAATATTCAACTTAAACATGTAATATATGTTTATATTCTATAAAAATGATGTTTTTGATGATTTTTACTAATTTAGTATTTTTCTGATATTTTAGTTATCGATTATTGAATTATTACCGTTTACAGACAAAAACGATTAAAATCCGATTTTTAGTTCTAGTACCTAAACATTTTATTTGAATCTGATTTTTGACGTGGTGAAACTTTATGATGAAAAGGAATTTTCTGAATTTATTCATAATTTTTCAGAATTCTTAAGTGGATGAATTAATTAATCACTTTAAATCATCGTTTATCGTTAAAACTGTGTTTGTCGTTTAAATTCTCGATTTTTGGTCTTCGGATTAAATCTGGAAAAAAATATGTTTTTGATGATTTCATAATAAAATTTAATTTTATGATTTTTAGTGCTTTAATAAAATGTTAGGACGATAAGTTTTATTAATGGAATCGTTAATTGTGAAAACGGGTATTAAATGACGGTTTTATTGGAATTTGGTAAATCTGGAACTTTGGAAAATCTGGAAAATTAGTATATTCTGGAAAATGATGATTTTTAAGTTTAATAATAATTTTTTGACATTAATACTTAAATCGTTTTGTAATTACTATTTTTATTAATCGTATTGTCGAGATTAGACGATTAACGAGAAAACCCTGTAAAAACCGAGACTAAGCACTCTAGAAATATTTTTTTTCTGGACAGAATGTCCATAAATATATTTCAGCTATTTTACGTAATTTTTGTACTATTTATTAAAGTCTTTAATTAATAAGTATTGGTTTTGAACAAATTATGATTTATCGTTAAAATGCTTCATCTTACCCAAAAGAATTATTTTTCCAGCCATTTTGAAAGTATTTAAATCCGAAACTTTGTGAGTTAAATCAACCCTTAACATGCTCTTAATGTATTCAATGGTTTAATTAAATAAAAGACGTTAAAAGATTTAATTTGACATTTGCCGTAAAATCCTATTTATGTTCGTATTGTCGAAACTATTAATAATTAGGGAATTTTAATTTTATAAATTTTGGAAACACCCTAATTAGTAGTAATAAAATGTAAGACATTTTAAATCATTTTATAAACACTTGTACGATATTTTAATAATTTCATAAACACAATTGTTCTCGTTTTAGAAATTAATATCGTTAAGGCCGAAAGTATTAGTTTTATAAATCTATATCGTTTACTAAAAATGTTGTATTAATATAAACTAATATTTTTGCTATTTTGATATGATGCTATTTTTGGTAAAGTTTCTAAAAAAATAGAAGTTTCATAAATTAGAAACTTCCCTGTTTTGGAAAGTGATCCTTTTTCTTTTTGTTCTCTTATTATTTATAATGATTATATCTTTTGAATATCGATAATGGCTTTGTTTTGGAGTTATGGAATAAGGACAGGTGTGAGGTTAGAGTAATATATTCTGGGGTTTACGTTTTTGCCATCAACTATAAGGCTGGTGTGTCTTTATGGGGCACACTGGTTGTTGAACCGATCATATATGGTGTTCGGGAGTGTGTGTATATTTTCTTAAGCTCGTGCCTCGCAGTGTAAGATGTCGTCGGGTTGAACTAAGTATTTATGGTGCTCGGGAGGGGTGTACATATCATTTTAAACTAGGGCCACGCATTTATAAGTCGCTGTCCTATTATGGTTGAGTAGCCTAGTTAGAGACCGAAGTTTGATTTGTTTGAACTAAGTTCTCGAAGCTAGTTTTAGTATTCTGCTAGTGAAAGTCTAGTCGTCGACACTAATTCTATCCATAACGCCATTTTGATTATTTTATTTATTATCGATATAAATTGGTTTGCAGGTTGGCAAATATTTTTATAATATTTTTATGTTTCCTCGGAAACCCTTTTGATTATTTCATTTTACGCTAAAAGCCTATTTTAATATGATGTTTTACTGTTTTTTTCTTTTTACTATTTTTCCTATAATAGTAATTATAGTTTTAAAATCCTGTTATGCGGCTGGGAGAACGTTGGCGTTGCTCCTCACTGATTGTGGCTGTTATATTTTAACATGGCAGGTATACGTGTTCCGGGTGTGGGCTATCGAGCAGTGTGGATCCTTCTTGTTTATTTTGATAATTATGTCTTATGGATTGTTCAAATCCCTTTTGTGGATTGTTATAAATTTTGGCTATTTTATTTAAGGCCTATTGTTTGACTTTACCATTTTAATTTTACTAAGACATAGTTACAGTGTGTTTTAATCCCGACTCTACAATGTTTCCGCCACTGTATCGCGTTAGAGTTTTTATGGGACTACAATGTTTTGAAAGCAAAATGTGACCGTATAAAGTACCTTGATCCCATTGGTTGGGAGTTCGGTAATAATAACGGTACATGTCTTCCTTTTGAAAATAAGGAGTTTTATTCTGGCCAAAGTAATGGCGCCAAAAATGTCTTTTGAAAGTGATGAGTGTAAAATTGGCCATGGTGATGGCGATAAAGTGCCTTTTTGAAAACAAGTTTAATTTTGGCTAGAGTAGCGGCGTTTAAAAGATGACTTTTGAAAAGAAGATGTCCTTTTTCGAAAACAGAGTTGGGTGCGGTTGAATACATTGTCGTGGTTGAATCCGAATTTTAATGTTTTATTTGGGTTGTCAAACACGCTACGCATGTATAACTAGGAATGCGTACACTCATGATGGATGCAGACACGGGTAGGTTAGGGTAGGCTACCGTCCACGAGTAGTCTTTGCTTATGGACGACAGGTCACCGGGGGAGGTGAGTGTCATCCCGTTTGCTCAGTGCCACTCGTTTGGTATACCACGGAATGCGTTGCTACATTAGACAGCCGGAACGTAAACTGAGGGTCTCTTCGCGTTTTCGGAAGGATCTTACCGCGAAGAGGTCGATTGGTTCAAATATCCGTTAGGGTGGGCTTTTTATGGCCAAAACCTGTAGTGACCACAAAATAGGAACTAGGAAATGAGCTTCACTGACCTTGTTCGGGTTACACAACCGCTGGAAACTTGTTTCCATGTCAACAACGAAGTCGCCAAACTGTGGACTCCCGTCCTCACCGCCCAGCGCCCCGCGTGCTCCTGCGTGCAGTGGGACCTTCGGTTTTCGCGGCAGCCACCCACAAGGCCCCGTCCATTCCGTTGGGGCCGATCGGATCTCGCATACGGGGCAATATGTCGGACCTCGATTTGGTTGACGATTCGGATAGTATTAGACGGATGCGGACATCTGTGTTTCCGTTAGAATCAATCGAGACGTGGTTGTAAATGTTTAAAGGCCGATATGATTGGTAAGATGACCTTTTTAGTGAACCAAATTCGTTGCCGATTTATGGAGGCACCTCCGAATTAATTATGGGAACTCGGAAACTGTTCAAGTCGACTTTGATCATTAGCCGGCTCAAAGTTGACTGGCACGGGGACCTAAGGATAAAGACTTGTACCCTTAAGCACTCCATGCCTGGAATGACTCTCATTGCCAATGGTTTTGGACATCCGGAAACCGTCGATTCTGAGTAAAGGGTGTGGGTACGTATTGGGATGTCAACGTCCGATAGACATCAACACCCAACCCCGCCCGCACATAGTGACCTCTACTAATCAATCGGTGGGCTGATAACTTTGTTTCTTAATTGTGGTGAAAGTGCGATAATATCCGTTGTTTTAACCCTATGTCTTTGCTATGTTGGTTGTGTAAGGGCAAGTAAGCTTTATTGTCCAAGTATTTATGTTTACATTCTTTGCATGCGATTTCACGTGACAAGCAGGCCATGAAAAGATGCACGTAGGAGAGTAGAGAGTACTAAGTATTATACGTATTAGCAAATCAGTTTTAACGTGATAATACGAATATTAGTCATTTTCGTGGTATACCTTACATGGTATTCTTTTTAAGGTGCGTCGGTTCGGTATTAATAGGGATGCGTCGAACCATGTGTGAGTGTTGAGCATCGGGATTAATATGGAACACGACCACCGCTTTGTTTAGTTTTAGCTTGTTTACATTTTGAATTCTGTGTTAGGTGATTTAGCATGCGATTATAGGGTCATAAAAGTGGTAAATCGTACGAAAGCGGTAAAATCTGAAATGTAAGTAAATCACATAGTGAGGAGTTACACCCTCGAAGTTTACACTAAGCAAGACACGATGCGTAGAAGATTAAAAACGGATCTCAGAACTACGTACTCGGGTTTAGTTTAGGGTGTTTTGGTGCTTATGGTTGAAGTTGTGAACGTTACGTATGTTTATAACGTGACATGGACCTAGTGTCAATACTAGTTGGATTCGAAGTTATCGAAGTGCATAATAAAAGGTACAGAATGTAAAGTTTTGTTTCGATGACAACCTAGTGATGATACAACTTCGAGGCGGATCCTCCTAGCTTCCTCCGACAGAGTTTCACTATGGTATTTAGGGGTGGATAGTCAAAGACATGTGCCCCTTTTCGTTCAAATCGAGTCAGGAACTCGAAAGACTACAAGGAGTAGTGCTGATTCCCTTATCAGGACAAACGATCGATTCGATCTTACTTAGAGTCGGAGTGTGACGCTAAGTTTATAGAGAAAGAGGGGGGAGAAGCTGAATTGTGAGAGAGGTTCACGAATTCTTGAGGTGTGTTTAAATGAGCGAAGGAAGGGGGTATTTATAGTTTTTCGCGTAGCTCATTTCAAGATCTTCGGGCGCTCGGTTGCTGGTGGCTTAGAACTTGGACTCCTGGTGTGAGGCGACTCAGTTCTCAGACACTTCCGCTCACGCGATTGAAATCTTGAAGATTCTATTTGATACTTGTGATCTCGGAGGGAGGCGAAGGATCTAGGGTTCTGTACCTAGAGTTTCGGATGGTTTTGGCCTTGACTTTCGAAGCTTGACTAGGTTTGACCTGGTTTGACTTGACCCGATGTGTTGACTCGGGTTTGACTCTGCGTATTTTTGGACCGATTCAGAGCCCCGGTGTCGAAATTGACTCTAATTAGTGTCGAGGCGACCGTAATGACACAACTAAGACTATTTAGTAGTTGAATTAATTTTTTCGAGTAATTATTTGATCCATTATATAGAAAAACCATCTAAAAGGTTTTGTCGCGTTGCAGTCCAATCGTCATCGGGTGTTTGTCGGGCACTCCTGTAGCGACAAGGTCAGAATATGGGTGTCTACAGGGGCGCGTGGGTCCCCACGCCTGAAAATCGAGGCGTGCGAGTGTGGACATGTTATATGTCCACGCCCGACGCGGTCATGCGTGTGTTTTGGTACGCGGATTTTCTCATATGAGATGGATCTCGAATTGAAATTTAAATGATAATGGAGTCGCCACCGAACTTTGTAGGAGTTCGGACCCATTTGAACTCACTCTATACTTAGGCGTATCGCGCATGAAGCGCGACTTGCCTTATAGTACAAGAGCTTGTGGGGTTCGTCCCTTTGCATAAAGATACCGATGTCAAATGATCGAGCATCGTATATCGAATGACTCTCGTTGCCAATGATTTCGGGCATCTGAAAACCGAAGGTTCTGAGGAAGGGGTGAAGGTATGTGTTAGGAAGCACACGAAAGACACCCCCCCCCCCCCCCCCCCGCACATAGCGGCCTCTACTAAGATTTGCGTTTAAGTACGCGCGTTAGGTAAGATGATGAAAATGTATGAGATTCATTGTTTTATGCTAGATATGTGAATTACGTGTTCACTACGTCGTTTAATGCATCTTTAGAATTTATCAGAGTTGAATTTACCATGCGATGTTCATTTGAAAAACAATAAATGCCAAACAATGAATTACATAACTTGAAAATAGATTACAAGTTACACGGGCGGAATACAACACGAAATTTGCAATACGACAAGCAATAATAATATCGAATTAGAAATGGTAAACGTAAACTACAAACGGACTCGTAAATAGAAAACACAAACAGAAACCGTTAACCGAATGATTGGACAAATCCCGATCAGTTACGCATTATGTTGCTTATTGATCAGAGACCAAAGGCTAAGGCGCGCGAGTTCGTGCGACCTGGAACTCGGGCATAGGGAGCTCGACGTCCTAGCCTTCAGGCCTTGAAGTCTAGCTCAATCTCGAAGCCTTGATGTCTCTCCCCGACTTATCCTAATGAAGTCTAACTGCCTTTTATTTATCGAATATCGAGTCCGACAAGGAAGTTGTTGATATAAGATTAATATTGCGAGGCCTTCACTCAAAGTTGTAAAGGGAAAACGATAATAGATTGAAATATGATATGGCATGTAGACTTAAGAGGAAATACGTGATAGATTGACACGCATTGACTTGCAGCACAAGCGTAATTCCTTAGATGCAACTCATATCGTTGTTTGAGTATGTTTGAAGTCTACGATACGTCATTTTGACCTTAATCCGTTAATTGTCCTTAATCATCCCGATTTATGATTTGAATTGAATATATCGACTTGACACAAATATCATAGCCTTCCGTATCGCGGCGTTATTGTCGGGTCTCGTGGACCGTATGACTCTTGAATTGACATCATTAGGTTTTGTAATAGCTGGATTTTTGGTGTCTCTTTATCCATGACATTCGATTATAGAATCGACATCAAACATTTCAGAATCATCAACGACATCGAAAACATAACAAAGGATTCCACGATTTTGTCATAAACTGAGGGTCAGGCGTCTGCCTTGGGGCGCTCCGACCTTCAGGCACCTGAGGAGGCGCTGCTCAAGGGTGAGGCGCTACCACACTAGCGCTCTGTCTGGTGGTTGTGCGGACTTTGGGCCAAAACATTAGTCGGATGCGCTTGTTTTAAAAGAAAATTGTTTCGGATTAAACCTTTTTCACTATTTGACATCGACATTGACCATGGGTCCATGATGTGCAAAGTTGGCGTCATATGACGTTTATTCCGAATTGATAACGACTTGTCCTTGTAGGCATTAGTTCCTACGTATCTTGACATTGTAGTTTGATCATTAGGATTTATGATGTTGATACTGTCTTATGACGCCCACTCGACTCGTGTTAAAATAGTTTTAAGTAATTATATATACACGGTATTAATAGAACAATAGCGTATAAGTGTTTTAGTGGGTTGACTCGCCTTAGACAACCAAATACACGGGGTGACAAGATAAGCGACCGGTGACGCGAGTGCGATACTCTTGTGTTCGGATTTCCTTATTCCGTCATCCTTAGTATTCAATACGTAGAAGGACAAGTATTTTATCGTCGGAAAGTTAGTAGTTAGATCTTAGGTACGAAAAGTAAAATGTTAGATACAAATAATAAAGTTTTAGTATAGTTAGAGTACGATAATTAAAAGTGTTTAGAGATTGGAAATGAGATCTGGACACCCTCAACCTACATGTCAAATGCTTCGAAATACGGGATCGGGGAGTATCATCATAGACACAGGGAGCGATTCGAGGTATATAGGAAGAGTTACGATATGTTTATTACCGTTTTGGGTATGTGTGAAAGAGGTAATCTCAGGAGGGGTGTGCATTATCTTAAACTAGGGCCACGTATTTATAAGTCGCCCCCCTATTATGGTTGAGTAGCCTAGTTAGAGACCGAAGTTTGATTTGTTTGAACTGAGTTCTCGAAGCTAGTTTTTAGTATTTTCCTAGTGAAAGTCTAGCCGTCTACACTAATCATATCCATATCACAATTTTGAATATTTTTAATATTATCGATATAATTTAGTTACAGGTTGGCAAATGTTTTATCTTTTCTGCGGAAAACTCATTTTTATGAGATTGTTTCGATACGTGAAGTTTTTCACCGAAAGCCTATTTTTATGAATAATGTTTTACTGTTTTCCGTTCTTTTACTATTTTTCTATAATAGTAATTACAGTTTTAAAATCATGTTTTACAGCTGGAAGAACTTTGACGTTGCTCCCCACTGATTGTGGCTGTTATGTTTTTAACATGGCAGGTATATGTGTTTTTTCTTCGGGTTAGCTAGCGAGCAGTTATCGATCCTGCTTGTTTTAATAAGATCACTGTATTATGGATTGTTAAAACCCTTTTATGGATTTTATTTTAGTTTTTGTTATTTTTGTAGAAATTTTTATTTTATGGCTTATGTATTGACTTACCATTTGTATTTAATCAAGACGTAGGTACAGTGTCTTATAATCTCACTTTTACAGTGTTTCCGCCACTGTATTGCGTTAGAATTTCTAGGGGATTACAGTGTCTAAAACAATTAATCAATAAATCGTATTAGCACAAACTCGTTGACGCCGAAATAATTGTCACATGGCCCGAAAGGACCGATTACGACATTACGACACGGAGGGAATTATTTCGTCCTAATTTAATTTAAAACAATTTACAACGTCTTTTCTAAATCCCCGATAATCGATCTCGTAATAATAGCATCCATATTACAAGCATCGAAAACTGAGCCGAGTATAAATCATATTAAATTTTTACGCGACTTAGTAAAATTATCGATTTAAAAATTAAAAGCATTATCAAATGCTTTTTTTACGACTTTTAGTCGTCGCGTGTCAAGACTATCACGTGCCTAGATTTTCAAAACCATACATTGCATTGTCCGATATAATCCAATATTATCGTTGCTATTTCAATTATTTCGATTGTCGCGATTGTTGTATTGTAATTCCAGGTTGTATTCTGCCTGTGTATTTGTAATCTATTTTCGCGCTTTTATCTTGTCGTTAGTTTTATTGTACTAAAACGAAGCTCACATGCTAAAATAATTTTGACGTTAGTTTAGATGCATTAAATGATGTAGTTAAACACAATTCACATGTTTAGTCAAAAACGCTGTTTGCATAACATTCAACCGAATTACTAGCACGCGTATTCTAAAATCGAACGGTATCTTAGTAGAGGCCGCTAAAAGTGCGGGCGGGGTTGGATGTCCTTTGTGGACTTCCCAACACGTACCTTCACCCCTTACTCAGAACCATGGTTTCTGGATGTCCGAAACCGTTGGTGCACGAGAGTCATTTGATATACGGTACCCGATAATGTCGGCATCGGTATCGTAATGCGAAAAGACGAACCCCACAATCTCTAGTATCGAAGTGGGTCGTACTTTGTTCACGGTCCCCCAAAATATAGAGTGGGTTCGAATGGGCCCGAACTCCCACAATGTTCGGTGGGAACTCCATTTCAATTTAAATTTCAATCCGAGATTCATCTTACATGAGATTCATTCGCCTCCCCAAACCCGCTCGTGGCCGCGTCGGGGTGGACCTATGTCATTTCCACACCTACCATTCATAATCCACAAATAAGTTTGCAAAAATATGCTTTACCTTGATTTCAATGCACCATCTAGCCAATTATGGGCTACTCAAAAGTAAAGGGAAAAATGAAGAAGAAGGGCATGAAAAAAAAACAAAAAAAAGCCCTAAAACCGAAATAATTGGGCAAAGGAAAGAAAATCAAAACCTCAAAAAATATTCTAAAACCCAAATAAACCCTTAGTTGACTATTTACCGTGAATTGCCTACTAGAGGATCGAGTTCCGAGGAAGGAAAATAGCGGTGAATAGTCAATCCTCGCCATTTTGCAAACACTTGTTCATTTTTTTGTTTGGTCTAATTGGCTTTCTCGATTTTGGGACAACACTCTAGGCTTAGCTTAGGAGACGGGATAACACTTACCTCTAATGCTTACTAACTCCAAGGTTCTCACTTATCCATTCCATTTATCGTCCCGTTGTAGGTGTCTTTAGTGGAATTTGAAGGACCTTTGTAAACTTTCAATTATCTTATTGTTTGATTGTCAACCTATTAGAATTTTGTCCTTGTCAATTTGGAGGACTAACTTCGTAGTGTTCTCGCTTGTCTTGAGCTTAAAGTCGGTGGTTTCCCCGTCGTTTCGATGAAGGACTTGGCGATTCAATTTCTATTTGGATGCGTCTATCTTTTCGTTTGTCCAATTTGTTTTATGTGTTTGTGTGTGTGTTAGTCGCATCCCCAATTTTGAGCAAGACCCGACTTGCCTTGCATGGAGGTACTCTACTTCATGGGTATCTCGATGTGAGTTGAAGGGACGGAGTGGGCCCGTTAATTGCCCCGTATCGGCTTAGCATAGTCTAGCTCAGTAGTAATAGTTAGTTTCTATTTGGGTCTTTGCTCGATGAAGAGCAACAGTTTAGTGTGGGGGAATTGATGTGTGTCAAATTTGGACTGTTTTTCCTCCTATTCAGACCCATTTTTCCTCCGTTTTGCGAGACTAGAGTGCGATTATCGCCATATTTTTAGTATTTCTCACATTAGCATCTCTCGCTTGCATTTTACGTGTTTTTGGTAGTTTTTCTATTTATTTTGATAGGATTTGTGACCAAAGGCGTATTTGAGCTTCCATGACCACGACAGGAAGGAATATCGTCCGAAGAGCAGCGCACAAAACAAAAGTTCAAGCAATCCGATCAATCGACAAAGAAAGAGACCAGAAACGAGGGCAGAAAACCATCGGGTGAAGTTTCACCCGATTAGATATCACCGAGCGAAGTTTCGCCGGACGACATTTTTACCTCCCCGAAGATCTTCGAGAAACATTCATCACCAGGCGAAATGACCGGGCGAAACTTTCACCATCGGGTGAAGTTTCGCCCGACGGTAAAGGAGCTCCAAAATGCGTGTCCTGGAAGAGATGTTCACCAGGTGAAACCACCGGGTGAAGTTTCACCCGACGGTATTAGCTCGTGGATGACCTTTGATCGCAGGGTGAAGTTTTGCCATATGAAGATGCATAGGGTGAAAGTCTCATTAAGGAAGGAAGATTAGATTTAGGCCTTAGTTTATGTGATGTATTAAGAGCTATGTATAAATAGTTTACCCTAGATTTTCATCGTGATTATGCCTCATTAGTTAGATCTACGTTTTAGTAGTAGCTTCCATTAGAGAAAAAAAAATCACTAGAATTACCATATTTTATTACTTCATTTTCATCTTCTTAGTTTTTAGTTGCTCTCTCAAATAGATTATCATCTTTTGTAGTAGATCAAGACTACTCTTTTGATTTAGTTTAATCTTTCATTTTTGCAATCAAGTTTCTATCTTTATTGTAGATTTGGGTTTTATTTGGAGATCAAGGGGTTTTGCAAGGATTTATGTGACAAGATCTTTGTTGGATCCCTTGAAGCATCATTATTCTTGTTATTGTTATTATTATTGTGTCCATCTTTCTCTTTTATGGTATCCTGCATTGTTGGTACTTCTTTGTTTTCTCTCTCCTTTGATTATTCCCTTCATTTTCTTTTATAGCATTTGTATTCCTTTCTTTATTTTGCCCTATTTTTGTTTATTTCCCTTTAGTTGTTGTTTTGGTAGTGTTTATCTCTTTGTTATGTTAAATTACTTTTCATTCCTCTTGATCAATATGCATTACATTTCTCTTATCTTCCTTGTTATTTATTTTGTTATGCCTATCATGACTAGTGACTAGATTTTAGTTAAGGGTTAGGGGAGGAGGATCTTTAGATTTGGGCCTTGGTTTTATGGAGATTATTGCATTTTGTGGCGATTTGTCTTGTACGAGATTGTTGTGGTTTTGTTGACTTAGCCTGATCAACTAGGTTACCATTGACCCACTCGAACCAATATGGGTAAACTCGGAGTTTGGGTAATCTTGTCTTCAGACCTTAGCTTCCTCGTCACGAAAGCGGGTTTAGGCTAGGTTGGGTAGGGAAACCGAAAGGTGGATCCCCCCCCTTATCGACCTTGTGATGGTTCTTGGTGATTCCTGTGTCTTTATCTTCATTTTTGACTTCCCGACTACCCCTAACGCCTTTCTTTATCATTGTTTCTTATTTCTGGTTATTTGATCTGTTCAATTAGTTTACTCTACCTTCTCCCAACCCCCCTTTTAGATCCCAACCGCGATTATTCCTAGACTTGACCGATTACATTTCACTGTCCTTGAGGTTCGACCTCGACTTACAACTACTATATAGTAGCTAGTTGGGACTATAAATATTTTTTGCATGCGTGTTTGCGACAACGCGCATCAAATATCAATAAGTAAAAGCATATCCTCAAACTCCTTATGAATTAAGCGGTTAATCCCTTATTAAGTGATTGTACGAGCATTATAGGGTATTATTGAAATAAGGAGTCTTTTTCCTATGGTTATTATTGAAATAAGGGATATTACTTTTTAATACAGTAATGAGTGGAAGCTACCTAAACGTTAACTAATCCACTATGTATCTAACTACTTAACAACGACTCTTAACATAGTGGAAACCAAACTACTCAAAAATTTCCAACAAGTCTACGATAATATTTAAAGGTAGTACTAATTTTTAAAGGTGCGACAATAATTTGTTTTTTTTTGTAGAAGCAAAACCAGCAAGAAATTAGGCAACTTCAGGTCAGATAGAACAAAATGAGAAATTGATAATGCGCCTTTAGCAACCTATCTCATACAATAAGACGGTCTCATGTAAGACGGGAGAGAATGAGAAATTGAAGATGCCACAACTTTTAACAGCTTGTCTCATACAATAAGGCGGTCTCATATGAGATGAAATAAGAAACTGAAAATGCCGTCAGTTTTAACAGCTCTCATCTCACAGTAAGACCATCTCATATAAAACATATATATCTGATTTACTTGTATAACAATGTCAACATCAATAAAAATGCATTAAAATCACCTGTTCAACATAGATAAACTTGCGATTCTTATCCACAAGTAACGACGGAATTAACGAGTCCAATATATTAACAAAATTATGTAGAGGTATACATAAATCAACAATTAAAATTGAAACTGTAATATAGCATATTTGTTTTTCAAAATGACAAAAATCGTAGATCTAAAGAGACAATTCATACCTAAAGTACTTCCAAAGCAGCCCAAACGAGTTTTAGATAACACTAGCAACAACGTTAACCTGCAATTCAAGAACCGTCTACATAAATACGAAGTATCATAGAACTGTTCGAGGACAAACAATTGACCAATTTAAAAATTACAAATGGTAAGCGATATTTGAAGGGGACCAATACAATTTGATAGGGATTTACAATGGAGAATTGATGAGGGGAGGAACTCGCACAGTTGTAGAATACAGAGGAATTAACGATTCAATACAGCCAAAATCAATCAGTAGGACAACAAAATGTTGAAATCGGTGAGATGAACATGATAATCATCGAGGAAATTGAACAAGAGATTGAAGGCAATGAAAACCTAGAAAATCGATTGCAGATTTGATAATAGAAGAAGATACATATTCAATAGGCGGTTTATAATTAGGGTTAGAATATTTAATTTGAGGGAAACGAAAAAATAAGGATTTGAGCGCTAGACCAAAATTTTGAGTAGGCAGGTTTTGCGATTTTTGAGTCTTTTATTAATATTAATAAAGATACTAATAAAGATATATAATAAGGTGAATTTGAGTAGGAAATAGGTCGACCCTTTTAAAAGCGTCGATGCTGAAGCGTCAAAAAAGTAAGGGATTTGTAGTAGTGTGGGGCAGGCTGTTGACTCGAAAAAACGAGCCATCTACTACATCAACAAGAAGTTCTTGGAGTACGAATGCAAAAATTCCACGCTCTAGAAAACATGACTAACACTAGTCTAGGAAACTAGAAAGCTTCGGCGTTATATGCTCAGTTACGAAGTTTAGATATTATCCAAGATGGATCCTGTAAAATATCTATTTGAAAAGCCTATCCTCAACGGCAGGATATCCAGGTGGACTCTAATGCTGGCAGAGTTCGACCTAAAGTTTGTACCCCTAAAAGCCATCAAGGGTCGGGTAGTAGCCGAGTTTACCGCCGATATCCCCGTATCTGAAGACGGATACACTGATACTTGGTCCTTCCCCAACTAAGACATATTCCATACTGATGCAGAAACATGAGATTTGTACTTTGACGGCGCATCCAACTTTCGAGGATTTGTAGTTAGGATTCTTTTAATCTCACCAAAAGGGGAGCAAATTCCCATATCCATTAAGCTGGACTTTGACGTGACTAATAACACCACCGAATATGAAGCATGTCTCCATGGGTTACAAGTTGCCGCCAATTTATGAGTCACAAATCTTCGGGTACACGACGACTCGTCCTTGGTCGTCAATCAGGCTCTCCAGAAGTTGAAAAATCGGAACGCCAACCTCATGGCCTACCAGGCGCGAGTAAGGGTTCTCGAGAAGCGATTCCAAAGAGTAGAATATATATACTTGCTCCGGGAAGAAAATCAGTCCGCAGATGCACTTTCAAAATTAACAACTCTGCTGAACATCCCCGATCACCTGACTAGTATGTCAATTTGCGTCGAAAGACGGTCCATACCCTCATACGTTCTTGCCATTGGGGATATTGAAATAGTCGATCCCGAACCTTGGTATCAGGCAATTTTAACATACATTTCGACGAGTGAGCATCCTTTTGAAGCCAAAGGCCGGGCTAGGAAAACCCTACGAAGATTAGCTACCCAATTTATCCGCACGGACGACGGGCAACTAAAAGACTGTACAAGGGGCTCTTCTCCTCTCCATCGACAAAATAAAGGCCGAAAAGCTTATGGCCGAGGTACACGATGATGAGTGCGGCCCGCACATGAACGCCCAAATGTTAGTGCAGAAAATCATGAGGTTCGGGTACTATTGAAATAGTATGGAAACGGACTGTTGACACTATGTCAAATACTGGCATAATTTCTAGATCTTTGCCAATATGCAACATATGCCATTGTCTCTATTATATACCATGATGTCAGCATGGCCGTTCTCGACATGGGGAATCGACATAATCGGAAAAGTCAACTCCTCAGTATCGGGGGCACACTACTTCATCTTGGTAGCCATCGACTAATTTACCAAATGGGTCGAGACTGAATCCTACCGCATTTTGAACGCCAAGCATGTAGCTAAGTTCATCTAGAATAAAATCATATGTCGATATGGAATCCCGAATGAATTCATCAGTGATCACAATACCCATTTCCAAGCCAGAGTGATAGCTCTGCTAACCAAATACAAAATCCAGAGGCATACATCCTCACCATACGGTTCTCAAACAAATGGAGTGGTAGAGGTAGCCAACAAGACAATTATCAACATACTTAAAAGGGTGGTAGATAACTACCGAGAATGGTCCGACAAGATACCCTTCGCTCTATGGGGATACCGAACGTCAATTCGCATCGCAACCGATGCAACACCCTACTATTTGACATACGGGATGGAGGCAGTTATTCAAGTCGAGTTGGAGGTACCATCCCTCAGAGTTCTATTAGAAAGCCAAGTTGTAGACACCCAAATTCCAACCCAATGGCTGCAGGGGTGCCCAACAAACACCCGATGACGATCGGATTGTAACGCGATGCGAAACTACGATATTTTAGGTAGTTTTTATATAGAACGGATCAAATAATTACTCGGAAAAATTAATTCAATATCAAGACAGCCTTAGTCGTGTTATTACGGTCGCGTCGACACTAATTAGAGTCAATTCCAACACCGGGACCCCGAATCGGTCTCGAAATATGCAAAGTCAAGCCCGAGTCAACGCGTCGGGCCTAGCAAACATCGAGAAACGCGCCTGAAGCCCACCCGACGCTAGATGCGCTAGGGTTAGCGGGAAGCGTTAATCCCCAAGCAACGTCAATGCACACATCTTCTCCATTTTGGAATGTTTCGAAATCGGATCTTCGAAAATCCAGGCGCCCCATGCCAGGCGTCTTAGTCTTTACGCGCATGAGACCAGGCGACTGAGTTCTGGTGCGCCAGAGCTCAAGCGTCCTAGAGGTCGACTTGAACTGCACGAGCAACTATAAATACCCCCTCACTTCATTCTTTTCAACACACAATCGATGAATTCGTTGACTACTTCTCTCACAATTCGCTCTCCCCCTCTTTTTTTCTAACTTAGGTTGCACTCCAACATTAAGTACAATCCACTCGATCGTTGTTACGATAAGCGAATCGATGCTACTTCTCACTCTCGAGCACTCCACTCGACCCAAGGAGCACCCGCGCTCGACTAGCGAATTCCATGTATAGCTGCGAAGCTCTGGCGGATTCACCGCAGAATCAGCTGTAGTAGCGAAGCTCCGCCGAATTCACCGCAAGACAAGCTAGGAGAACCCGCCTCGAAGTCGAATCGTTCACTAGATTTTCGTCTAAACAGATCTTTACATTTTTGTACTTTTATTACGGACTTTGATAATGTCAAATTTGGACACTAGGTCCACGACACGTCCTAAAACAAGTAACGTCCTCAACTCCAACCATAAGCACTAAAACACGTTGACTAAACCCAAGTAGTTCCGAGATCCGTTCTCAACCTTCTAGGCATCGTGTTTCATTTAGTGTACACTTCAAGGGTGCAACTCCTCACTACGTGATTTACTTACAATTCGCATTTACAGCTTTCGTATGATTTACCGCTTTTATGACCTTATAAACGCATGCTAAATCACCTAACACGGAATTCAAAACGTAAATAAGCTAAAACTGAACAAAGTGATGGTCGGGTTCCATATTAATTCCGATGCTCACCATACATGGTTCGATGCATCCTTATTAATGTCGAGCCGACGCATCTTAAGCAGAATACCAGGTAAGGTATACCACGAGAATGACTAATATCTGTATTATCGCGTTAAATCTAATTTGCTAATACGAATAATATCTAGTATTCTCTACTGTCCTGCGTGCATCTTTTCATGGCCTGCCTGTCACGTGAAATTGCATGAAAAGAATGTAAACACAACTACATCGACGACAAAAATTTACTTGTCTTTAAACAACCGACATAGCAAGGACATAGGGTTAAAACAACGGATGTTATAGTACTTTCGCAACAATTATGGAACAAAGTTATCAGCCCACCGATTGATTAGTAGAGGCCACTATCTGAGGGCGGGATTGGGTGTCGATGTCTACCGGACATTGGCTTCCCCACACTTACCCTCACCCCTTACTCATAATCGACGATTTCCGGATGTCCGAAACCATTGGCAATGAGAGTCATTCCAGGCATGGTGTGCTTAAGGGTTGAAGTCTTTATCTTTAGGTCCCGTGCCACTCAGCTTTGAGCCGGCTAAGGATCAAAGTTAACTTGAATGGTTTACGAGTCCCCATAATGGACTCGGTGGCGAATCGACAAATTGACAACGAATTTGGTTCACTAAAAAGGTCGTCATACCAAACATATCGGTCTTTAAACAGTTACAACATTGTCTCGATCGATTCTAATGGAAACATGGGTGCCCGCACCCATCCAGTACTGTCCGAATTGTCAACCCAATTGAGGGTCGACACGTCGGCAAGATCGGACCGGCCCCCGACCGAAAGGGGGCCGCGTTGATGACCTCCGCGACAAAACCGGAGGTCCCGCGCAAGAGCTCGCGGGGCGCCGGGCAGTGCGGACGGGTGTCCACAAATTGGCGACTCCGCTGGGGATTTGGAAACAGGTTTTCAGCAGTGGTGTAACTCGAACGAGGTCGGTGAAGCTTATTTCCTAGTTTCTTGTTGTGATCACTACAGGTTTTCGCCCTAAAAACCCCACCTTATCTGATAAAAGGACCAATCGACCTCTTCACGGTAAGATATTTTTGGACACATTGAGAGACCCTCGATTGACGCTCTGGCCGTCTTAGGTAGCCACGCATTCCGTGGAGGTATCAAACGAGTGGTGCTAAGCAGACGGTATGACACTCACCCCCCCCCCCCCAGGTGACCTGTCGTCACTTAAGCAAGGACTATTCGTGGGCGGTAGCCTACCCTAACCTACCCGTGTCTGTATCCTGCATGAGTGTACGCATTCCTAGTTATGTGTAGCGTGCTTGACAACCAAGATAAAATATTAAAATCCGGATTCAACCACGACAACATATTCAACCACACCCAACTCCGTTTTCGAAAAAGGACATCCTTTTTTCAAAACTGCCTTTTAAGCGCCAATTCTCCGGCCAAATTAAAATAATTTTCAAAATGCACATTAGCGCCGTCACCATGGCCAATTCTACACCCAACTTTTTCAAAAGACACTTTTAGGCGCCATTAATTTAGCCAAAATCAAAACTCTTCATTTTCAAACAACAAACACATACCGTTATTATTACCAAAATCCCAACGAATGGGATCAAGGTACCTTATGCGGTAACATTTTGCTTTCAAAACATTCACGCACACAAACTCACCGTTACTACCACCAAATTCCCGACCAATGGGATCAAGGCACAAAACGTTTACTTTTTATTTTTACTTTTTTAAACACATTTTTAGCACATAACGTTAACATACCGATTTAGCACATTCTATAATAAGGATTTAGTCGCACCTTCAAAAACACTATCACAAACACTGTGTTCTCTCACGAACACCCCTTTACACCGCGATCTTCGAACTATTAATTAATAGTAGTCTCAATAAGAATGCAACATCACATTTTTTTTAAACCGGTTCTTCTACAACCGCGCTTTTCTTTTACAAAATCATAGCTTACACTTTTGTTATTGTCGATTCTCCGACACTCACGTAACAACACCTTTTTGACACGGCACATCGTAATACTGATTTTACAAAGACTTACACTTTCGAAAAAGTCTGCTTTCAATATCCACCCGTTTTCAAAAACATCAGTCTCTTTCATTCCGAGCCGGGATCGAGATCGATTTCTTACGTAGTAAAACCGTGCGATTAACTGTCTATGTTAGTTGCAAGGGTCACCTCCCCCGAGGTCTTACATTTCGGGTCATCTCAGCTCAAGAAGTCCTCTTCTTCAAATCTCATTCCCGAGATTTATATCAAATCATCTCGTTCTAGAGATACAAGTCTATTAGGCGCTTCGCCGAATACACCTAGAGTCTAAAGCACCCGAGTCCCTGATTCGATGACCGCAAACACGTGCAAATCAAGGGTCTCATTTTTGTGTCGCTCAACAACGAGCATCTCTTGGGTCTTTAATGGATCCGTCCTCACCTCCGGCGTTTTCTTGCAAAACCCCTCCCCAACATGTCCCTAGATCCAAGAGTCATCGAAAACATATAAAACTTTGTCAATACCCTAACTGAAGTGGTTCACGATGTCTGCAATTCGATAGACTATCTGACCTGCTTCGTTCGTCGCAACGATAACCGCCTCGGTTTCCTCGAAAGTGGGGAAACAAAGAGCGAAGCGAATGCCAGTTCAGGCGATTACCATACCCAAGAACTTACTCCAAGTAGGTCATCCCAATGTGTCGCACGAGCAAGAGCCCCTAAGGCTAACATAGAAATAACCTCGAGGCCTCACAAGGTCCGATTTGACTAAGTAAGAACATCACGGAAAAAGTTCACCAAAACCAATTCGTCATATAACGAAACTCTCAAGCATCTAGTAGATCAGGGGTTACTCTTCCCCATGGGTCCTACTCCAGACCCACCGATCAACAGGCAAAGCAAAAATTTAAGTCCTAATGCATACTGCTTATTCCACCAAGGTAATGGCCATGATACTTCACTTTCAAGGTCGCCGAGGGAGAAATAGTGACGTCGGTAGTGGTCACGAGTTACTTCAAACCCCTCAATTATTCACCAACGGATACTAGCTCTGAACACCCATCAAGGGATGCGTCTCCGGAAGGCTATGTAAGGATCTAAGACTCAGGGGAAAGTTATGGTCCCAAGGTCCGGCCCGCGTCAGAATATGGTCAATTCATAATGGTCATGTCAAGGCAAAGGTTACCCTAAGGCCTAGACTTAATTATACTACTAAATGTCTTTTTTTTCGCATATCGAGTCAAGGAGGTGCGAGGGGACCTGTCCTCCACCTAACCAAAAATAGTATCTCGGGCGCCTAGCCCACTTATTATCAATCAATAAAACAACTTTCTTCTTTACAACGCGCCTCGACAATTGCTTGATGTTTAATAACGCACTTCCCGTTTAAAACTCGATACTATGCCATTTATCGATAGCAATTAATCAAAACGTAAGGGCTACAACAAATGCTCCACATAACTTCACCCTTAAAAGAGATTAGAAACAATTATCCTAAACTCAACCCATAACTAACTTCCCAACCAAAAACTCAACACAGGAAACCCACACAGGCAATATAACCGATAGGTGACCACATACCCATATCAGTCAAACTGGACTTCCCAGTAACCAACAACGCAGCTTGAGTGCTTAGGGACTCATTTCAGATTGATTTGACTGTTTTGAGTTCTTTAGGACTCGCTTTAGATTGATTTGAGTGCGACGGGTCTCATTTCGCTTGGCTTGAGTGCGACGGGACTCATTTAGATTAATTTGAGTGCGACGGGACTCAATTAAATTGATTTGAGTGTGACGGGACTCAATTAAATTGATTTGAGCGCGACGGGACTCAATTAAATTGATTTGAGTACGACGGGACTCATTTAAATTTATTTGAGTGTGACGGGACTCAATTAAATTGACTTGAGTGCGACGGGACTCGTTTAAATAGATTTGAGTGCGACGGGACTCATTTAAATTGATTTGCTTTTTGTATGCTTTGGGATTCGTCAGGCTCACGGGTTTTAATTTTTTCGTTTGAATGCTTTGGGATTCATTTAAAGTTGAATTTGTTTTGTTCAAATATTATGTTTGGATTGCATGTTCTTTGGTATAAGTGGTCTTATTAGCTATAGGTTTCATGTTTTTTCTACTGGGGGGTTGATTTCGATTAGAGGAGGTTTTGAGGTTTGTTTCATCGTTTGGGGGCAATAAATTGTCCTGTCCTTGCTTATTTTGTTTAGTATGGGAAGGTGCATCTCGCGACTATTGGGTATCATTTCCTGGTTGTTTTTGTTTTTGCTTTGGGTTGTATGATCAGGCATGAGTCGTGAGGCGCCTTGATTCCTAGTCGCCTAGCCCCCAGCGGTCCAATATTGGGATGCCCGTCTTGAGGCGCCTGGAGTTTTGAAGATCAGGTTTGCTTAAAGTCAGCGAAGAAAGAGGGGCGATTTCATTCATCTTAAAAACGAAATGCGGGACACACTTCGCCTTAAACCCGTATTTCTGAATTTGTTCAACCGATTTCCGACTCGATTGTCTTCATACTCGATTATGTCGACCTCCGGTAAGTGTTCCTTACACACCTATTGTTAGGGGTGAGCAAAAATATACGATACGGTTTTATTATACGTATACGATACGGTATACGCTTTCAATTATACGAAATTCCGGATATCCGATACGAATAACCGGATATACGATATTGTTTTCCTTAAAACCGTAGCGGATACATATCGGGGAAAATAGAAACCGGATATCCGGTTTCCGATCCGGTTTTTTTAAAAACAATAAAAAATATGAAAAATATAATCTTAATATGAATTATACAATAAAGAATTCAAAACTCACCAATTATTTTCAAAGGTAAAAACAAAACTATTAGTAAATTTAAGATACTATATTTTGAAACGTAATATTTTGTTGGAATAATTGTACCGTAAGACATATATACCATTTTTTAAAGTTTTTTTTAATGTATTTCATTATATCAATTTATATAAAATGTAACGTTGCTTAAAAATCAATTAATTACTCTTAATTAAAATGAAAAAAATTGTTTTAAAAAAAAGAAAAATAGAAGAAAAATACAAAACCGGATACCGGATATCCGAAAAAACCGAATATCCGGAAAAAACCGGATCGGATACAGATCGGGAATTTTTTGTTTTTTAAAACCGGATATCCGATACGGTTTACAAAACCGGATCGGATATCCGATTTTGCTCACCCCTACCTATTGTCCATTTGTGCTTAATTAGATTGATTGTGGGTCGATTTTACTTAAACCCTAGAAATTGATTTGGGCATTTTGTTTTTGTCATGTTTTGGTGTTTACTCTTGGTCCCATTGTCAAATTAGGGTAGAATAGAGCTTGACAGGGTAATTATTAGCTTGATATGAAGCTTAGAGGTCCTTTAATGGCTTCCTATGAGTGAAAATTGGAATGCTAGGGTTTAGGGATCATTTTCTTGGTTATTCCCGTACTTACCTTTGTAATCTCATTTGACTAGTGTTTGTGACATTATGGGTGACCTCCATGTAAACCTAGTGAGTAAGAATGTCCTCTAGGTCATTTCGTGAGGGTTATTGTGCCTTACGACGGACCAAATGATACCGTAACGATGCCGGATTTTCCCGAAACCAGTTTTATTGTGACCGGGGTCGAAAATAGGTGCTAGTCAGCGTTTCGGAAATTTTATATCACTATCCAAAATTTTGGGCTACTTTGACCTGACCCGAAATGCGTCTTTTATTATGTTTTGCAGCTAGAAATTGTACAGGACATCCCGAGGGAGTCCCTTCGGTTGGTACTAGCGGTGAGGCCGACGGGTCGAGTTCTCTGACTCCCCAGGTGGCTCGTAAGCATCGATGGAGCGGTCCTTCGCAGCGTCTTGAGCTAGTAGCCGTGGACGAGGCTGGTTTCGATAGGGTCACAAGCACTACTACAAAACATCAAATAGACATGGGTTATTTTCACTAATAGACATGGGTTTTGCGACCCATGTTAAGTTGAGTGACATCTATTGTCAAATACTTAGACATAGGTCGTATGACCTATGTATATTTTAAACATAGACATAGGTTTTCTCATAACCCATGTCTATTTTAATATTAGACATAGGTTTGCAGAAATAACACATGTCTATAAAAATAATAGACATAGGTTTTTCGTGCGCCCTATGTCTATTTATAATTATAGACATGGGTTATTTGTTGCGCCCTATGTCTATTGAACTGCTAAATTACAAAAAAAATACGAAATAGGCGCGTCCCTTTGACATAAATAGTAATTAAATTTTATTAATAACAAAACAATTAATTACAGCCACAATATACTATCTCTCTTCCTTCCACACTATAGAGATACTTAACTAAAAATCTAAATTGGATACTCGATCAGAAAACCTAGAAAATTATTAATAACAAAACAATTAATTACAGCCACAATATATTATCTTTTTTCCTTCCACACTATAGAGATATTTAACTAAAAATCTAAATTGGATACCCGATAGGAAACCTAATATTTAGCCTTTCCTAGTTGACTTGGATCAGCTGGGACGTTTTGATTGGGTGATCGCGGCTTTCGCTGAGATGACCCGCTGCCTAAGGTCATGGTGAGGCCGCAGAGGGTGGACTCTGGCTCGGCTATTCCCATCATGGGTCCAGGCCTCGTGATGGGGGTTAGTTATTATTTTTGTACTCAGTTTCAGGGTTTCGCTTTGTTTGGTTTGGTTTTGTTGATGTTCTTTTTCGGGTTTTGCAGGCTTGGATCTAATCCTACTTCCCACGCTTGGCGCCCAAGACGGTGCGCGTTCGTTCGGCTCGGTTCTCGGCGGGGATTGAGTGGAGATTAGCTCAGGCTAAGAGCACAACGATTCACTACTCGTCGGAGAATGTGCTGGTGAACCAGCTACACCTTGAGGATGTAAGTTTCCTTCTGACAATTTGTTTTCCTCAGTAACCCCCAAGGTTAGGAGGTTAACATGTTGGTTTGTTTATCCAGTCCGTGGCCTGTCCTTGGGCCGACTATGAGGGTTTATCGGAGTACATGAGGGCACAACTGAGGCCTAGGAGCTACAAGAGGATGCTCCTTCCTGCACTGTTTCGCCTGGTGTGGTATCTGGGTGAGAGGTTGGTGCGTGAGTGTTTATTTGACGAGTTTAGGGTACCAGTTGATCCTCTCAGACCATATTTAGACCGCCGACCATCACAGAGGCTCGCGAGGGTAGGGACGGAGAGGGAGGTGATGCACTACTGGTGGCTGGTGCCTCCTATGTGTCCAACGTCTTCCAGCGGCTAGGTCGCCACCGCCTCAGAGTGAGTACTTGTTTTTTTGGTTAATTTTGTTCTATGGTTTATTGTCTGTTAGCATTTTGAACGGTTCACTTTTCCTTTAGCTGGCAGATGCAGCTGATGCTATTCAACCCCCAAACTTCCCCTTGACGCTACTCAGGATCGATGTGGCTGGGGTGGCCTTTACGGAGTCTCTTCCCCTTGTTCCGCGGAGGAGATGAAGGCTGGGATAGAGTGGCGTGATCGGGTGTATCGGGTTTTTTTTGGGATTTGCCTTGAATTCGACTTTTGAGGGTTAGGTTTTGTTTGACTAATTGCTTAGGTTTTGTCTTTCAGGTTTCGTTGGCTTCCCATCAGCGGTTGTGGAAAGCCACCAACTGCTTTCGGCCCTATGCGTCGAGGAAGATCGTCGCCTCTTCCCGTGATACCTTGGGACCTCAATCTGTAACTATGCTTTTTTTAGGGCTGGTTTTCTAGGCTTGTTGCGTGTTTTCCTAAAGGGTAGCCATTTTTGCAGGATGTTCCGGACATCGTGGCGCAACTGGAGACTTAGGTGACCGAGCTCGAAGTGTCTGAGGCCAAGTGTAATACCCGTAGCTTATAGAAGGTCAACCTTAAGTCAAGTCGAGTCAAGAGGGTGAAGTTAGTCTAACCCTAAGTCAAACCTGAATTAATAATTCATAACCCGTTTGAACCCGGCCCAAAAATTGGGCCTGAAACATCTAAATCGTATAATTAGTGAACCAATACCCACACCCTCTTTTATTTATCTAGCTACCAAACCCACACATATATTAGAACCACACTTCCCCTACTTAATTACTTATATTACTCCGTAGTACCCTAGAAGCCGTCACATCATGTCGAGTAAATCACACACGGAAGCCGGTCGAAATCTCACGTAGAGAAGCCGCACAAGTAAGGAGGAGCAGAGAGAATCCTAGAAGTCGAATCGGTCCACCAATCACGCTGTGCACATAAGAGTACGTAAGTCTACGTCGCCTTTTCTATTGTTAGTATCGTGGTTGAACCTTAGTGTCGATATAATGGTTTTGTCGGTTGTGCCTTTGTCGTTGTTAGAATAGTGTCAATGTCCGTGTGTTACTGTTGTACTGTCGTGGTGTTGCTGCCATACTGACGGGCCGCTATTACGAGGAGTAACAACAACGGAGTCGGGAAAAGTTTTGTTGGTTACGTTGTTGGGCTGTGATGTTGTATGCCGCCATTTTTGCACCAATTTGGGGTGTGTCAAATGTTGACGTGGTGGGGAGTTGTGGGATAATGGACACAAGTGGCATAGTAGTCTAATTATGGTAGTAGCTTAATTATAATACTACTATTACGTTTATGATTATTACTATTGGAGTATTGGGTATATAGTATGAGTAGTAGGGTCACTTGAGATTGTTAGGCGTAATTGAATTAGAACGGTGTCGATTTAATTTTTATATAGTAAATATGTTTGGATGGATATTAATTTAAATATATAAATTTTTTTATTAGGTTCGGACTTCGTAGAGTTTTCGTGGTGAACTGTGCTACCGAAGCTGTGTGAATTGCTGATTAGGTAAGGTTTAACCTTACAGATGTATTATTGTGTTGAGTGATAGAATATGTTGAGCATGAATGATATGAATGACATTATGATAACCTGTATGCATTATGATGATATTATGATGAGACATTGTGATGAATTGAAATGTGAGATTTTAATACTGAGTATGATATGAGGCTACGACCGCGTTGGTGTCTGTGGACCCACACATGGAATGTGAAGGTTACCTAGAAAAGTAACCTAGGTTCGGTTGATCTCGAACCTGCCTATTTATTCGCCTCCTTTGGGTCGGCCTTAGGAGGGATGTGCACATTAATGAATACGGGACCCCTGTTAGTATTGTGGTTTCTGTGTGGAAACCGAGTTTGGAGAATTGAGATTGAGATCATGAGATCTTGGTTACGATATCATTGTATTATCATTATTGTGTTTTGGTATCAGAGTTGTCTATCACATGCTGAACTGTTTAACTAATGAACTGTAGGATTATTCCTTACTCAGCTTTGCTGACCTTGTTTCCTTGTCAAAATTGTACCCGATTTATCGAGGGCCTGTGACGATCCAATTAGTACTTCCGACCTTTTGCGGAGCAGTTAATCGTGCAGGTTAGATTGTGATGTGATAACATTATGGAAGCATGAGCGGGATGGGTTGAGCAACGATGGACTATATTTAGACGAGTGATTAATTGTATCTTTCGCTGAGTCTTAATACTCTGATTCTAGTTTTGAATTATTCATTTTGACTCTTGGAACTTCCGTTGTAATTTGGAACAATTGGACTTGGTAAGGCTCTTGTGTTGGGACTACTACCTCGGGTCACGCCGAGATGGTAACACCTTTATTTACTCGGGAATGTCTTGGTAAGGCTCTTGTGTAAATGGGGGTGTTACAAAGTGGTATCAGAGCGATCGATCTTGAACCTGTAATAAATGAACATAGAAATTAAAATGAACCCCGGTGATAGACCGTTGGGAGCCCACTTAAAATCTTTGGTTGAGGAGACGTCCTTATACCAACCCTCGGCCCTTTTGGTTTTGACCCGGTAACTCGTTGTGAGATCGAGAGAGGGTAGAATATACAGGATGGGTTCATTGTGATGATATGAATTTTATATGGAATTGCATGATGTTTTGAATTCAGTGGATTATATTTCCAATGACTTAAGATGTGTTTCAGGAATAAACGTTATTGTTATTATGTATTGTTATGATGTATGAGCATCAAGGCTCATGTGTATATTGTTGTTTTCAAGTAACCATGTCAAAGGACGCAGCTACCGGTTCTACCCCTGGCACTCCAGGCACTTTTATTTATTTTTGTTATTATATATATATATATATATTATTTTTTTTGTGGCTCGCAACTCGATTCTTCATTTTGCCCAGAGACCTTTCAGGTTTTCACTCCGTCTTCGGCTCACCATTTGATTTTTTTTCTTTGCCCTTTTTTTTCTTTTTCTTTTTGACGGTTCACAACTCGTTTCTTCATTTTCCTCGGGCCACCCTTTCGGTTTTTCATCCCGTCCTCGGCTCGTCAATTTTTTTATTTTTTTTTACGAAGGCTCGCAACTCGTTTCTTCATTTTGCCCGGGGCGCCCTATCGGGTTCTCACCCTATCCTCAGCTCGTCGTTTGTGCTTCATCATTGAAATCACTCGTTAATCGGAGCGTAGGGGGTTCTGATTTGCATGCCAATTGAGTAATCGATTTTGCTATTTTTTGTTGGTTGTACCCTTGGAAGGGTTGCCTACGTATCCGTGTTTAGATGGAATCAAACCATGTTCGTAGTTCATAATAGATGCGAGTGATTTTGCTTTTAGACTCGTTATGCTAATTATCGATGTGATATCTTTACAGTGTATTGCATGGGTTTTCACCCTAGTTAAAGAACTAAGGTGAAGTGATCGGGTGTGACCCCTTGAAAGTGACAATTACCGAGATACCGCGTTTAGGTCAGCGCGACTGGTTTGGATTGTTTTGGAATGTGGAGCTAGGTAGTAAGTGGCCTTGATGAATCACAATCTTGAGTTGATTTTGTTGAGTTAAGGCTACGAGGTTACGGTTTCGTAATGTGGTAGGAAAGGGGAAGCTGAGTAAAAATGACTCAGACTTCAGTCGGGCACGGTGTAAATTACATGGGATCTGATTTTCATGTCTAGCCCTAATGGTTGGGGTTATCCTTTTGAGCTTGAATCCTCAAAATTGCGGACTGTCTCGGGAAGGTCTTAAGGGTTGTAATGTAGGGAGGCTAATATTTGGTGATAGCTGACTCACCTCTTTGTTTTTTTATTCTTTGTTTGAACTCGTATTCCAAATCGAGTTGGATGACCGAGATTTTATTTTGACCATTGAGTTCGGTCTTGATCATTGAAGTGGCCCGGTTTAGCTTTGCCTTGGTTTCATTTTTTTTCTTTGGCTCCTTTTGGCCATTTCATACTTCTTTTTCTTTTTAATAGACTAGCACCTATGGTGGGAATTGGTCGGTCTTTATTTGAGAGATGTTTATTTTGGGAAATGGGTTTACCTTCTGTCTTTTTTTTTTTGGTGAATGTAAATTATATATAAGCAGTAACCAAATACCAAGGGTAGAACTCCTCTTACAAGCTCAAAAAATCTAACCAGATACTATCCTTTTGATGGATAGTTCCTTTACAACTATTCTCAATCCTTACTTTCATATCATTTTGTATACATTTCAGCACATGATTAGGACTAAGAATACTATTCTCCATTCTAGCTCTATTCCTCTGAATCCAAATGTAATAAATCCTAGCATTGATGAGACCATTTAAAATCCCTCTCCTCAGTTTGGATCCTCTTCTAGCCAATCTCCAACTGTTAACATTGGTCGTAGGTATATTAATACCGACCCAGGTACTAACAAGATGCACTAGACGAAGACTGTATGGGCAAGAAAAGAATAAGTGAGCTGAATCTTCCTCGTCGGCACCACAAATACAACAGTCCATGTCAATGGCGGCTCCATAAGAGAGCAACTTCTTCTTTGTTTTGAATGCATCTTGTTGCCTTCTGTCTTCGATCACAAGCTAAGAGACTATCTAGATTTGTCATAGGATTCAGGAATGCTCGTTCTAAGGGATAGTTTGTGGCTTTCTGTACTTGACATGAAATAGGTAAAAGAGAGTACAGGATCTCAGTTCTTGCAATTCCTCATTGTTTTGAGGAGTCGATAATTGCATGGCATGTTGTTTAAACGTGAAGAGTCACAAGCGAAAGTACTTGTATTATTGTTTAAATCAAGCATTGTTGAGGCTCGTAATAGAGAAAAAAGAATTGCTTTTATTGATAAACTCCGAAAGGAGTGATGTTTAGATGGGACTAGGGAGGTCGGGACATGTCCCCCGTACCTCAGACTCAACATGACAAAGACGCTAGAAGGGAAATAACAATATTATGACTTGACCCTACTATGACATTGACCTAGGCTCGGGATCGTGACCATCTTCTTGGTCTTAGATCCTTATGAAGTCTTCTGAGGATGCGACCCTTGATGGGTGTTCTGGACTTATTTCTGTTGATGGACTGTCAAGGGGTTTGAAAAAGCTCATGACGACCTCCGATGTCACAATTTCTCTCTCGGTGTTCCTAAAGGTGAAATATGCCTTTTGCCGTTTCGAGGGAGGGAATGTTCCTTCCTCGATCATGTTTTGGATGACGTGCTTTAATGCAAAGCACGTCTCAGTATCATGCTCATTACCTTGTTGGAATAGGCAGTATGCATTAGGACTCCAATTTTGGCTTCGTCTGTTGATAGGTGGGTCCGTAGTGGGACCCACCGCTAGTAATAACCCTTGATCGACTAGGTGCTTGAGAGCTTCAGTGTAGGATGAATTGACTTTGGCAAACTTTTTAAGTGACGTTCTTACTTCGTTGGATACGGCTTTGTGAGGCCTCGAGGTTATTTCTGTATTGACCTTAGGAGGTTTTGCCCGTTTGGAGCATTGGGACAACCTACTTGGGGTAAGTTCTTGGGTGTGGTAATCGCCTGAACCGGCAGTTGTTTTGCTCTCTGTGTCCCTACTCTCAAGGAAATTGAGGTGACTATCGATGTGACGGACCGAGGAGCTTAGATGGGTTACTGAAGTGACGATGTTACAAACCAATCCGGTCAAGATGTTGACATCGTTGCGGATGCTTTTGATGGCATTCGAATCTACGGACATGTTTGGAGGATGATTCTGCGGCAAAGGATCGAGAGTTCAGAACGGATCTACCGGACGACGTAAGAGACTCAAGGGGTGCTCATAAGCAGCGATACGAAAATGAGACCCTCAATTTGCACGTGTTTGCGGTTATCGGATTAGGGATTCGGGTGATTTAGACGCTTGGTGTATTCGGCGAAACGCCTAATAGACTCGGGTCTCTAGAAAGAGACGATTTGACACGAATCTCAGGGTGAGACTTAAAGAAGAGGACTTCTCGAGATGAAACGACCCAAAACGTAAGACCTTGAATAGAGGTGACCTTAGTAACTAACACAAACAATTAATCACAAGGTTTTACGACGATAGGAATTGATCTCGATCCCGGCTCGGAATCAAGGGGTTTTGATGTTTTTCGAAAGTGGACAGGTTTTGAAAGCAAACTTTTTGAAAGCGGTTTGTCCATGTTGGTTGGGGTTGAGAACTCTTGACCGTCTAGGTCGGTAAGGATTACGGTGCCCCCAGAGAGTATTTTCTTTACGAGGTAGGGGCCCGCCTAGTTTGGTTTGAACTTCCCTCTGGGGTCGACGGGAATGGGTGCTCTAATGGATTTGACTGCTAAGTCTCCATCATGTATGTTTCGGGATTTCACTCGTTTGTTAAAGGCTCGTTGTATACGTTGTTGGTAGGCTTGCACGTTGGACAGTGCATGTATTCTACGCTCATCTAGGAGTACTAGCCCACCGTATTGTTTTTGGTTCCATTCTTCTTCGGGGATGCCGCTTTCGGCTAGTATCCTTAGTGAGGGTATCTCTAACTCTATGGGTTGCACTGCTTTGGAGCTGTAGGTTAGGCAGTAAGGCATTACTCCGGTGGGTGTTGGGTAGGAGGTTCTGTATCCCCATAATGCGAAGGGTATTTTGTTTGGACAATCCCGGTAGTTGTCTATCATCTTCTTAAGGATCGTGGTAACGGTTTTGTTTGCTGCCTCCACGGCCCGGTTTGTCTGAGGTCTATAGGGTGAGGATTTTGTATTTGTCTAGGAGTTTTTGGGTGTCTGCTCTAAAATGAGCCCCCTGATCACTGATGATTTCGTGAGGTATGCCGTATCGGCAAAAGATGTTGTTTTGTAGGAATTTGACTACTTCTTTAGGGGTTAGTACGGTGTAAGAGGCTACTTCTACCCATTTAGTAAAGTAATCGACGACCACTAGTATAAAACAGTGTTCGTCGGTCCCGGCCGGGTGCACCTTCCTATAGACACCTTCATTTTGCAGGCTAGTATCTATAGCAGATTTCGACAAACACCCGATGATGATCGGACGTGACATGCTTTAGCATACTCGAATATGGGCTCAAAATCATTAGTATTTGGTTTGGGCTTTTTACGGAGTATAAATCTCAGAAAGCAACCTCAAATTCAGGCCCAGTGGGTCGTTTCTAGTCAAATAAGACTAATTTTGGTCAAAACCGACACCGGAAATAAAATTCTCTTTTAGCGACCGAGTCAAACCCCGGTCAAAGTCGTTTCTGAGACATAAAAAACAACCATGCAAATTTCGAGAAACCAACTCGAATTCAAAAACCACAAAATATTATCTGCATGCACTTTTAGAAGAGAACCCGACAACCAAAACCTCTTCAATTTAGGATAGGATTTCTTTCCTAAAATCTATCTAAAACCGGGTACTTCTTATAAATACCCCACCCCCTTCATCAATTTTGCAGCAACTTTTCACATACAAATTTCATCAATCCTATACTTTTACAACCTCGATCTTTTCTCTAGAAATCATTTAGGAAACCCGAGAGCAAAACTCGTCAAATCCTTTCCCAATTATACACATCATAACTCTCCTATATACATCTCGACGCTCCCGTGCCTAAGCCACTACTATACGAGCCAATCTTCGAGACAAAAGCATGTAGGTTGAGGATGTAAAACTCAATCACGTTTTCTCCTTTTTCTTCCTTTTCTTCTCTCGTCTTTTTCGTCCGTATTCTTCTTCGTTTCACCTCGTTTTTTTATTTTCTTTTCTTCTTTCGTTTCTTATATCGTTATTATTATTATTTCTACTATCGAATTAACATTAAAACATCGCGCATACATCGATTTATAAAATGATCTCTAATTGAATACGTTTAAAGATGAACTTCGTATAAGACCTTTATAATCCTTTTACGAATTGTAACAGTGGTGGAGCCCTCTCGAGGAGCCCCACCCTAAACACTCAAGGGAATGATGGGATCACAAATATTCCTCCTTAAACATGTTAGATTCCCCTTTTTTAAGGTTAGAACGAAACCTGTTGATGCAAATAGAACAGCACATAATCCGCAAGGGTTATTAACGATGTCGTGACGCAGAGGGAATCGACTTTCGCTCTAATCAAACAAATAAAAACGTTTATTCTTAAGATGCGATATCGACTCCGTAGTCGAATATTATGTCTAAAAGAATTAATCAATGAATGAACCGTGTTAGCACGAACCCGTTGACGCCGAATTATTTGTCACACGGTCCGAAATGATTGATTACGACATTATAACGCGGAGGGAATTATTTCGTTCTGATTCAGTTCAAAACAATTTATAACATCTTTTCTTAATTTACGATAATCGATCTCGTAATAATAATATACATATTGCGAGTATCGAAAATTCAGCTGAGTATAAATTAAACCATATTTTACGCGGCTTAATAAATTATCGATTTAAAAATTAAAAGCAATTTCGAAATCAGCGCCTTTTCGAAACGGACAACAGTCCATACAGGGGCACTCCATCGAGTGCCATAGCCCAATCGATCGAGTCGCACCCCAAAAAGCGAGCAGGAGGTCCGTAGCCGGACCACTCTATCTAGTTTAGTCTATGACTCGATCGAGTGGCCCATTTACGCAAAATACACGAGTTTCATGTACCGTGTAAGCATCATCAAATGTTTTTTTTACGACTTTTAGTCATCGCGTGTCAAGGCTATCACGAGCCTAAATTTTCAAAACCATGTATTGCATTATTCGTTATAATCCGTTATTATTATCGTTATTATTTCAATTATTTTGATTTTTGCGTGTGTTGTATTGTATTTCCGGGTTGTATTTCGCCCACGTATTTGTAATCTATTTATTTTGTTTTATTTACTGTTGTTTGTTTTATTGTACTAAAATGAACCTCACATGCTAAAATAACTTCGACGTTAGTTTAGATGCATTAAATCGACGTAGCAAATTATTCAATTTTTTTTGCATCTCATAAAACGCTGTCTGCATAACATTCAACCGAATCACTAGCGCGCGTATTCTAAAATCGAACGATATCTTTGTAGAGGCCTCTAAAGTGTGGGCGGGGTTGGGTGTCCTTTGTGAGCTTCCCAACACGTACCTTCACCCCTTACTCAGAAACTCGGTTTCCGGATATCCGAAACCGTTGGCGCACGAGAGTCATTCGATATACGATGCCCGAACACTCGGCATCGGTATGGTAATGCAAAGGGACGAACCCCACAAGCTCTAGTATCGAAGTGGGCCGTACTTTGTGCACGGTCCACCAAAATATAGAGTGTGTTCGAATGGGCCCGAACTCCCACAAATTTCGGTGGCGACTCCATCTTCGATTTAAATTTCAACCCGAGAACTATCTCACATGTGATTCATTCGCCTCTGCAAACCCGCGCGTGGCCGCGTCGGGGTGGACTTATGTCATGTCCACAATTTGGCGACTCCGCTGGGGAAAACTGATGTGTGCCTTACCATCGGGATCCTCAGGGTGAGAATAGAGGTGAAATCGTTCGATTAGTATAATACGAGTTTTAGTTTTACGGTTCATGCATAACCTCATTTTTACCCGGGCCGGTGCCGGTGACCGACGTCCCACTATACCGTGATATATTCCAAATTGGTTATGTCAAGGTGTTCATGTCTAATTGGTATTGGTTTCGCGGCACGTTCTAAGATCAACTCGACTTAGGAAGTACGTCTTGATTCTCGAAAAGGCCATGCACACTGGTATAGACCCTATTTCGACCGACCGAGACTTAGTGTAAAGCATACATGTTGTCGTCATAATACTTGCCTGACTACTTGCTGCTTGGTTTCCGTGTCATTTTTAAAAACCATCATTTCAAAAAATGCATCTTTTCAAAATTTTGAAAAAAACGGCATACCATCCGTTTAGGGACCCGTCATTTAAAAAAAAATCAATTTTCAAAAACTCAGAAAGTTACCGAAATTAGAGTTAAAATTTGACTCAAAACAAGCCTATTTTCTAGCCGGTATGCTATCCATTTCAATATTCAAATTTCCGATCCCTATTCAATTTTTCCAAATCTTCAAAATTCAATTTCGATTTCCAAATCTTCGAGATGCCATTCTCGATTTTCAAATCTCCGAGATGCCGTTTTAGATTTTTAAATCTCCGGGATCCTATTTTTGATTTTTAAATATTGGGAAATTTATTTTCGATATTCAAAATTTTTCAAAATTCCAAATATTCAACTTTAAAGAGCCCGGTCCTGTCGGCATGCCGCCAACTTCAAAAGACGGGACCGTCTCCCTTTTTTTTCAAAACGTGAAATTACTCGCAACCATTCTAACATTTCAAAATGATCGGTCCTATTGGCCCACTGTCAATTTCAGGACCGTCCTCTCAATTTCAAAATTCAATCCTATTCAAAAACCTTCCTTATTTAGGAAGTCAATCCTTTTAAAAAACCTTCCATATTTTAGGAAGTCAACCTCTTTTCAAAAACCTTCATTATTATAGGACCTACCGTTATTCGTGTGTCGGGTCTTTTCATAATATGTCGAAGGTCTATGGCGTCGAAACTCCGTCGATCCTACATCACGGGTTTCTTCCTTATCCCTTTCCACCTTATTCTAAAGGCATAACCAACCAACACGGGTCATACACTCGTAAATGGAAGGTTCGTCCAAACACTTGAGTTCTAACTAGAAAGTCCCACGCAAGCTTTCCCTCTAGCAGGACGGTCCCCACGACCTTTCCAAAGGGAATTTCGCCCGTCTTTCAATCCCTTAGTCGAGCCGTCTCAATTCTACAACTCTTTAACTTAAGGGTCTGCCTTAATCACATGGTCATCCTTTTTCAAGTCAAGTCAAGGGTCTCTAGCGTCGAAGCTCTGCCGATCTCACATCGTAAGTTTCTTCCCTTACTCCGTCTGTCTTTCCTCGAGGCCGAGTTAACCTTTTACAAGGCATAGCCCTATAACAAAAGGTTCGTGATCCTTACATCTAAGGGTCACTCGTCCGACACTCGAGTCTTAACAAAACCTTTGATCCCACTCCGGGGCTACCCTTCAGCAGAGCGATCAATCACGGTTGCTCTAAGGGTCAGGTCTTACACGTGTTGTCTCACGTACCCCACTTTTGAGTCACTTAGACGTCACACCATCTGAGTCCTATAAGAGTCCTTAGTCTCACCTGGGGGCTATTCTTTGACGGAGCGATTAGTCACAGTCACTCCGAGAATCGCACCCTACATATTTGTCTTAGGAGAGTTTAACCCGAGTCAAACCGGAGATGTCTCTCCTCCCGCGCTATTTCCTATGCCTTTCCTGATTACGTATTTGTCGCTAGTTCCGAAGCAACTTTCCTGATTACGTGGGAATTCTTGCAGAGTATAGCGCCCGCATCCGGGAATAAGGGCATGGAAAACACCATTGATGAACTGAAGGCGTTGCTAGAGACAATGGTCAGTAAGCTGCCCATGTTTGAAACCCAACTTGGATTCATAACAGCCGACCTAGAAGCCACGAATGCTCGTTTAACTGTATCATTGAACGACAAGACCTCAATTCTGGGCCAGTAAATACTGACCCATTTGCCAAACTGATCAGGACGGTGCGTGAGCTCGAACAACAGTTCAACGCCCTTCAAGGGAATAACATTCGTATTGAAAACTCCCGAGACTATACACCCATCAATGAGAAACTACCAATAGATCTCAATCTAGATGGGTTACCCATATTCAAAGGGACGGAGGATCCATTATTACACCTCCTAGCTTTCGAACAATTCATGGCAATCAAGGGGGTCAAAGCCGACATGTTCATCAATTTGTTCGGCGCATCCCACGGAAAATTCCCAAAAGCCTGGTTCTATACGCTTAATCCAAAAAGATTCTCAACTTGGGAAGATGTGGCTACCGAGTTCGCTAAAAACAATTCTGATAATACTGAGCTTCAGACTACCATGCGGACTCTAGAAGTCTTGGCCCAAGATCCAACAGAGGGTTTCACCAAGTACCTTCAACGTTGGCGGACTGAGGGTGTTAAGCTGGTACACAAGCCCAACGGAAAAACACTAGTGGAGGCGTCCATCAACAACCTCCTACCCTCCTACCGCGTCCATTTTAGGTATGCCGGCATTTCAAAATTTGCGGTGCTTACCGAAATGGGCACTAGGATTGAAGACGATCTTCGACATAATGAAGATCTGGGCGAAGCTTCTACTGAAGGCTATAATGGACATCCACTTGAGTCATTAGAAGCCGAAGATTACTGACAACATCACCCAAGAGTCCGGATTTGATTTAAGTCCGAGTCTTAGTCTGAGTCTAGGATGTACTATTTCTTTCAATTTGAAAGTCAGAGTCAGAGTCATTTGTATTCTGCCCTCTTTTCAAAATTCAATAAAATCAGTTTTTCTATTTCTCATATATACTTTCCTTATGTGTTTCCGAGAACATGATGAACACCATCATACACTGTGAGCCCATGCACGTGACTATTATAGGCACATCTATGATGACTGCAGGAAACTGAGACCCGTGTTTTCCTTTATCTATGTTGTGTCTGGTATAGAAAGCCACATAACCACCCCTAGAAGGAGCGGTATCGAATCCTATGACAAATCTATGTAGTCTCCTAGTTTGGGTTCAAGACGGAAGGCAATCCCTTTTCCCACAATAAACACCCTTCCAATAAGATCAACCGATCCTTACCTTAGGTGTTAGTCTGACCAACAAAAAAAAAAGAAAAAAAAGCTGGACAAAAAATCAAAAGTCCAAGGAAAAAGCAAAAGGCCAAAACAAAAGAGCTGGCCATGATAAAAAAGAATTCTCAACATTCCCCGACCAGATACGGTCAATCCTTGACCGGGGCACGGTCAACTCGAATGAAGAATCCCATGACCGGGGGGCTAACAGGTCAACCAAATAAAAAATTCAATAACCCATGACTGCGATCAATGGTCAACCCAAGTGAAAGTCCCTTGATCGGGGTATGGTCAATTCAAAAATTATCAATATCCATACCGTCCAATAGGGGAGAGATAATCATGTTGGTCAGCTAACACCACATCTAGCCTTCCCACATTACAACCCTCATAACCTTCTCGAGACTTAGGCTAAGAGACAGCCTTAAATTTTGAGGATTCAAGCTCCATAGGATACAGCCTAACCATTAGGGCCAGACATGGAAATCAGATCCCACATCATCAAACCTACCCTGATCGAAGTTCGAGTCATTTTTACTCGACTTCCCCATTTTCTACCACATTACAATCCCTTACCCTCGAAGCCTTAGCTCCACAAAATCAAGCTTCAGATTTCGAATCATCAAATCCACTTGCGACCTAGCACCACATTTCCAAAAACATCCAAACTAGTTACCAGCCCCAAACACGGGGACTCAACTTGCTATCGGCATAGAACATGCCTAAATAGTTCACACCACCTCTGAGGGCTACCCGGGAGAACGTTCACAGTCACAGGATCTACATCCTAACCATTCTAGCCCTTTGATCAAGACATCATTGGGAATGCACCTAGCCCACACCATCGCTATGGCTAGTTACACACAAAGCTCTAATAAACTAGGCAACATAATATATCTTCCGATCCACTGAACTACGTCTTGGTTTGATTTCACTACACGTGAATGCGTAGGCAACCTTTCAACAAGGGCGCAACCACCCACATTGACACACATTCAAAAGCATCGTCGTTTCGGTCACGACGTTGTCATGTTCTCAACAGCTAGCTTTGTCGTCCTGGGGGCTTCTCTTAGGCAGAAGACCTCCATCCACTCACAAAATCCAAATGACTTTCAAAAATCTAGCCACCTTTCTACTGTGTGTCCTGGTACTCGGCTCGGTCAAAGACAAGAATCTGCCAGGGATTCGAGGCAATACCCACTTTCGGAATGTACCCCAAAACCAAAAATTCAAGAGAGCCCTAGTCTGCAGCACTTCTACTGATGAGCCCTGCAGAAACAGTCTCATAACAACAATCCCCCTGTAGCACTTCCTTCCCATTTTGATGTTCGACCGTGTTGCCACTCGCCTAGACTATGGAATACTGCAACTTAAAAGTCTTGTTGTCTTAGGTGGCCCACCCCTTACTGAGTCACGGTCCAACCCTTAGAGAGTCCAGTTCGTGTCTGTCAACTCGTCCTGTCGCGTCCAGAGTCGAGTCTGTCGGTAGGCCTCTCTCTCTTCAAATTCTTACTTTGAGATTTGCAAAACTTAGCCATTTGGGAAAATCCTTTTCGACAAGGTCAAATTTCAGTCTATTTAAACTGTAAATTTCTTTTCCACCCCTTTCAATTTTGAAAGCCTGTCTCCTAGCACGTGAGTTGCTTTCAGAATTTCGATTTCAAAACCTAAACAAAAATTACTTTCCCCAGCGCAAGTCAGTCTATAGATGCTAACTAAATTTCTTATGTTTTATCCTGCCATCTGCTATATTTGCTATTTTCGTCTATATATCTAACATTTCAGGTACCAGCTTGTGCTGCCCAACGAAACGTCAACTTTTTATCTCCCTAGCGTGAGATGGTGTTTCACCTCAATGTTACATGCAAAATTCGATGTAACTGTACACAGGTACACTCAAGGCTTCAGAAGCAGGCCCGTGCAATTCACTAAACTCCCCAGCAGAAAGTCCGAGGCGGCATTTCTCCCGAAACAGCATGGGATGTTCCTACATACAAGTGCACTCCCCACGGAGCTATCAACACCAACTCATGTATTATTTCTATCTTATGGCTAGCGAGCCCTTTCACGCGTGTCTAACGGACTATAAACGACCCGACCGCAAGTCTGCCAGGTCTTAATCCTCGATTGGCCTGGTAGCTACTCTGACCTTCGCTTTGTCCAAGCCTCAGTCAGAGTGGGGGCTCTATAGACACCCGCATTTTGCCTGTTAGTATCTAAAGCAGCTTCCGACAAACACCTGATAATGATCAGACGCGAACGTGCTTTAGCATACTCGAATATGGGCTCAAAATCATTAGTATTTGGCTTGGGCTTTTTACGGAGTACAAATCTCACAAAACCAACCTCAAATTCAGGCCTAGTGGGTTGTTTCTAGTCAAATAGGACTCATTTGGGTCAAAACCGACACCGAAAATAAAATCGTCTTTTAGCGACCGGGTCAAACCCCGGTCAAAGTCGTTTTTGAGACATAAAAAAAATCCATGCAAACTTCGAGAGTCCAACTCGAAGTCATAAACCCCGAAATATAAGCTGCATGCACTTTTAGAAGAGAACCCGACAACCAAAACCTCTTCAATTTAGGATAGGATTTCTTTCCTAAAATCTATCCAAAACCGGGTACTTTTCTTATAAATACCCCACCCCCATCATCAATTTTTCAGCAACTTTTCACATACAAATTTCAGCAATCCTATACTTTTATAACCCCGATCTTTCCTCTAGAAATCCTTTAGGAAACCCGATAGCAAAACTTGTCAAATCCTTTCCCAATTATACACACCATAACTCTCCTATATACATCTCGACGCTCCCGTGCCTAAGCCACTACTATACGAGCCGATCTCCAAGACAAAAGAATGTAGGTTGAGGGTGTAAAACTCAATCCCGTTTTCTCCTTTTTCTTCCTTTTCTTCTCTCGTCTTTTTCGTCCGTCTTCTTCTTCGTTTCGCGTTGTTTTTTTATTTTCTTTTCTTCTTTCGTTTCTAATATCGTTATTATTATTTCAACTATCGAATTAACATTAAAACATCGCGCATACATTGATTTATAAAACGATCTCGAATCGAATACATTTAAAGATGAACTTCGTATAAGACTCTTTTAATCCATTTACGAGTTGTAACAGTGGTTGAGCCCCCTCGAGGAGCCCGACCCTAAACACTCAAGGGCATGATGGGATCGCGAATATTCCTTCTTAAACATTGATTTATAAGACCCTTCTAATCCCTTTACGAGCCGTGGGAACCCTTAACGTCCAAGAAACAAATCATACACCCGCTTCACGGTTTTGGAAAGTATCAAAACCGTATCCTCAAAATCCCAACCGCCCCACCCAACGCGCCTGGGTCTCACCACGCCTTAGCCCAGACGCCTGAGTCTTGTTAAGCCCCAGCGCACGCGTCCATATTGGCGACGTGGGCCGAAAACACCAATAAATACCCCCCTCCGCCACACTCATTCGACACACAGTGCATTCTCATCTTCTCCCTCTAAACTCTCGCTAAGGGCTCGCACTCCGACACCCAAGGCAAACGATCCACTCGATCGTAGTTCCGATAAAAAAAGCGACATCGAAAATACTCCTCACCTTCGAGCACCCCACTCGATACCGAGGTGCCTTTGATCCACTAGCTCAAAACTAGTAACAAAGTTCTGCCAGATTAGCCGCAGAACTAGTCCTTAGCAACGAAGCTCTGCCAGAGTAGCCACGAGAAGGTCAAACGGTAACGAAGTTCTGCCGGAGTCACTGGTCAAGCTAGGAGGATCCACCTGTTGATCGAGTCGTCGCTAGGTTGCCATCTAAACAAAACTTTCCAATTTTGTACTTTCTATTATTATGCACTATGACAACACTAGATGTGGGCGCTAGGTCCACAAGCATCTACTAAAATACGTAACGTCCCAACTTCAACCACAAATACAACCACAAATACTATAACAAACTAAAATAGACCCGAGTAATTCCGAGATCCGTTCTCAAAACTATCTATGCATCGAGTCCCGTTTAGTGTATACTCCGAGGGTGCAATTCCTCACAGTGTGATTTACTTACATTCGCATTTACAGTTTTTCATATGATTTATTGCTTTTATGACCTTATAATCGCATGCTAAATCACCTAACAAGGAATTCAAAACGTAAAATAACCAACATAGTAAAAGAGATAGGGTTAAAACAACGGATGTTACAGTACTTCAACCACAATAAAAGGACTAGGATATCAGCCCACCGATTGATTAGTAGAAGCCGCTATAGTGCGGGCGGGATTGGGTGTTGACATCTATCGGATGTTGGCTTTCCAATACGTACCCTCACCCCTTACTCAGAATCGACGGTTTCCGGATGTCCGAAACAATTGGCAATGAGAGTCATTCCAGGCATGGAGTGCTTAAGGGTACAAGTCTTTATCTTTAGGTCCTGTAGTCATGCAGAAGACATCTCGAGCAACCCAAGGATGTCCGTTTTTTATTTTTTTAGGGGATAAGCTACCCCACCTAGGCGTATTGTAGCCTTTTAACAATTACCATTGAGTCACGTCTGTAGCCTAACAAGGCAATATTTTGAGTATGCAAAAAGTGGTCTAACTTTTTTTTTCAAAAAGTGCTCGGATTTTAAATTCCAATTTCATGCTAAAGCTCATCTTCTAATATATGCGGTCAAAACACGCTAATATCCTACGTTAACATTTTATTGCAGGAGCCGTTGTGCCTCAACCTCTCTCGCCTCGAGCTCGGTCACCCGAGTCTCCAATTGCCTCACCATATCCGGAACATCCTACAAATACACTTAAACATTAGGAAAGTACGCCAACAGCCTAGAAAGCCACCTTTAGTCGCGTAAACTCACCGATCGAGGCCCCGAAGTGTCACGAGAGCCCCTTGAGGCACAGGCCCGGAAGCGGTTGGCAGCCTGCCATAACTGATGATGGCAAGCCGAGGAAACCTGAGAATGCAACCATAAAAGTTAGGTAAACCGATCCTAATCTTTAGAACCCAAACGAAAAACACAAAAAAAAAAAAAAAAAAAAAATTCACCCGGTACAACCGGTTACGCCACTGAAACCCGACATCCATCTCCTCAGCAGAACACGGGGGGAGGGGCTCAGTGAAGGGTATCCCAGCCGCATCCACCCTAAGTAATGTCAGGGGAAAATCTGGGGGCTGGATGTCATCAGCCGGATCGGACAGCTGAGAAGACAACAGATTGGTCGGTCAAAGGGCAAGTAAACAATAAACCGTAAAGCAAATCTAGAAACCAAAATTAGAACCTTACCACGAGGTGGTACCAAGCTAACCGCCGGGTGACGTGAGATAGGTAGGAGGCACCTGGCACCAAGAGTGTGTCGCCTCCCTCTCCGTCCCTATCCTCGAGGACTTATGTGGCGGTCGGTGGTCTAAACATGGTCCAGGGAGGATCGACCGGTACCCTAAAGTCGTCGTATAGGCACTAACGCACCAACCGCTCACCCAGATACCAGACTGGGCGAAACAACGCAGGAAGAAGCATCCTCCCATAACTCCGAGGCCTCAGCTCCGTAGTCATATACTCTGGCACGCCCTCGTAATCACCCCAAGGGCTGGCCACAAATTACACAACAAAACCAACATCTTAGTAAAACCCGAACCTTGGGGGCTATTGAGAATTATAAGCCATAAAAAGAAAAGAAGGAAACTTACATCTTCAATGCGTAGCTTGTTCACTAACGGATTCTCCGACGGGTAACGGCTGATTGTGCTCTTAGGCTGAGCAAGCCTCCACTCGATCCCTGCCGGAAATCTCTTTGGGTGCACCCGCACCGTCTTAGGTGCCAAACATGGGAAGTAGGAGTAGATCCAAGCCTGAATTAATCCCAAAATAACCTTAGCAAAATCAAGCCAAAACTAAGTAGAACCTCAAATACAAGATAGAGAACAATAACTAACCTCCAGTATGAGGCCCGGACCCACAATGGGCACAGCCAAGGCCGACTCTATCACTAGCGGCCTCACCATGACTTGCAGGCAGCGAGTCGTGTCCGCAAAAGCCGCAGTCACCCAGTCATAGCGCCCTAGCTGGGTCAGCTCGGCCAGGAAGGGCAAGATCCTAGTGCTGAACCTGTCGCCCTTGTCCGAGAAATGGGTCGACGCTAGGAAATACCACAGCCAGAACCGGGCATTCTGCTCCGGCGTGTTGGGCTCCCGACCCTCCAATACCGCCACTCGCTCAAAGTGGTCGGTGATATAAGAACTCACTATAGCGTGAGGCGCACTATATGCCTCACGCGGTAAAAAATCCCCGATAAGGCCCCGCACCTCATTGCTATCTAGACTAGGGCCCTCGGTGGCCCACCTTATCTTGTTCGGGCCCAAGGGCAAATCGCTAATCATTCCGAAATCCTCTAGGGTCATTCCAACCTCCCCAAAAGCCACGTGGAAGGTCGAAGTAGTATCGTGAAAGCGATCTATCATTGTTCTAATCACCATAAGGTTGCACTTAGTCTTGCAACCCACCAACCTAGCCCACTGTCCAACTACGGGACCTAGAGCATACCTCTCGATAATCTCCTTTACCGTGGGGGTCAACTTCTGAAAGTAGATATCGAGACACGTAGTAAAGCCCGAGAAAGTCCTCATCGGACCTGGGGGCTGCAAACCGAAACAATGCAAGGATAAACAAAACAAACCCAACATAACCCGAGCCAAAAATATAATAGCGATAAAAAATCTGAGACACAAAACGATGAGCACGAATAGAACACTCACCAGGCCCCGCACGCTGCGGTTAGAAATATGAAGGTCAAGGTGAAACGTCAGCTAGAGGTGATCAAATGGCCCAAGCCCATAAGCCCGGCCCGGTCCGGCCCGCTTTTTTGAAGGGCTTGGGCCTTATATTCTGGCCCAAAAAAGCCCATGGGCCGGCCCAAAAAAGCCCGAAGTGTTTTTGGGCCGTGTTTGGGCCACGAATTTGGCCCAAATTTTGGCCCGGCCCAGCCTATACTTAATAAAAATAGATAATTTTTATTACTACTTTTTAAAGTTAGTGATAAGATTATAACTCTCTTTAGAAATTCTTATATAGTTATACGTAATTTATGATTAATATCTTTGTAATATGATCGTAATTACTCAAAGTAATACCCAATACAAGTATATATTATATTCATATACGGAGTATATTTTATTAAACATTTTATATTCGTTACGTTATTAATTACGGAATATATAATATTTAAAGTGATATATATATATATATATATATATATATATATATATATATATATATATATATATCGATATGTTGTTTATCATTAATTTTTAACGAAATTATAAAATTTATAAACAAAACACATAAGTTTAACTTATTGAACGGTGATATTAAGATATTTATTTCATATGAGAGCATTAAATTATAGGGCCCAAAAAACCCATTTTGGCTCGAAAAGCCCGTACTAGCCCGCTAGGGCCGAGTTTACACTTAAAAAATTGGCCCACTCGTTTGGCCCGGCCCGGCCCAACCCGCTCATGAGGGCCATTTTTATTACTTAGGCCCGGCCCAAGCCCGCATTGGCCCGGCCCATGATCACCTCTAACGTCAGCTGATGATCGTCCTAATCCCGAGCCCATTCGGGATCCTCATAGACAGTCTCCTCATCCTCCGGTACAGGAACCGGAACGTGAACCCTCGTAGCGACCGTCACTGGAAGCTTACGCTTCTTCACTCTGTCAAATCCAGCCTCTCTAATAGTCTCGGGATTGCGACGCTGGGACGAGATGCTCCTTTGTCTCCTAAGAATCCCTCGGGGAGTCTGCGAACTAGCCCTGGCGGCCTCCACACTAACACTAACCCTAGCACTAGCACCAACCGAGGAAGTTCCCTCGGGGCGCTCGGTATCATCTCTAGCAGTAAACAAAAACAAAACAAAAAACAAAAAAATAACCCTGGTCAGGCTAAATCAGCTTAAACAGGTCAAAATAAGCTCCAAATTTCGGATAAGAATATCAAAATTCCAAGAAAGCCTCAAGTACGCATTTTCGATCTCGGTCACAATGGAAGTGGTTTCGGGAAAATCCGGCATCGTTACGGCACCTTTTGGTCCGTCTTAAGAGACAAAAAACCTAACGAAAGGTCCTAAAAGTCATCCTAGCCTATAAGAACCGACAAGGAAGCTACCCACATCCTCATAAACACTATTTGAACAAAATTATGCAAAACAAATACGGGAATAATCGAGAAACGATCCTTAAACCCTAGCATCCCAAACACATTCCCATAAAAGGCTATTCTCGCACCTCAAGCATCCATATCAAGATTATAACTAACCTAACAAGCTCTAATCGACCCTAATTCAACAATGGAACCAAGCACAAGCATCAAAACTTAGTGAATAAAAAACGCCCAAATCGGTTTTCTAGGATTTTTCAACAAAACCAACTCATAATCAATCAAATCAAACAAAACCGACATTAAGCGAGCAAAGAATACTAACCCGGAGTCGACATTGTCGTAAATAGGGGAAACCGAAATGAAACTTGGTGGAAAAAGTCGAGAAGTTGATGTTTGGGGCGAGGAATGTGACGCGTTCAAGTTGTGTGGATGAATGAATGAGCGCCCCAACTTTCGCATTACTTAAACAGACATGGATCACAAAAACCCGACCGCACCAGCTGACGCACTTGAGTCCTGGCTCGCAGGGGGCTAGGCGCCTGAAGACTGAGCCACAGACAGACGCGCGCCTGAATAGTCCGGCACAGATTAAGATGATGCAAAGCAAACGAACTCAAGGTCGATTCATATAAAACATGCACCTACTAAAACGAAGCAAAACAATAATAATGGGACAACTACTAATCAACATCGATAATACACTCTCGACAATAAAACAAGCATAAGAAACGCACTTAACCTAAATACTACACCCGGACGCGTAACAAAGAAAATCTTAACCAAACTAATCTAAATAGACTCTAACCAAATCTCAAATACATAAACAAACCGGAACAAGAGCAATAACAAACCCAAACAAAATAAGACAAGCTGCAAAACAAAATTAGCTAATACAAACTCACAAAACAAGCATTTAACTAAAACGAATAAACAAACAGCATTTTTTGCCCGAGGGTCAGAGTTATCCCGGAGGCACAACATTTTTGCCCGAGGGTCAGAGTTATCCCGGAGGCACAACATTTTTGCCCGAGGGTCAGAGTTATCCTGGAGGCACAGCATTTTTGCCCGAGGGTCAGAGTTATCCCAAAGCCACAAAATTTTTGCCCGAAGGCCAGAGTTATCCCGGAGGCACAACATTTTTGCCCGAGGTTTAGAGTTATCCCGGAGGCACAACATTTTGCCCGAGGGTCAGAGTTATCCCGAAGGCACAGCAACAGCATTTTTGCACGAGGGTCAGAGTTATCCCAATGGCACAGCAACAACATTTTTGCCCGAGGGTCAGAGTTATCACGGAGGCACAGAAATTTTAGTCCTATGGGTCATAAGCATCCCGAAGGAGACCGCTGGAGTGGAGACTAACGCCCTCGAATGGTTCCATTGTTTTGTCGAAGGGGTCAGAAGCATCCTGAAAGACAGCTATTTGAGTGGAGACTAACGCCCTCGGATGGTTTTATATCCCTTTGTTTTTGTCCTAGGCTTGGGTGTTCAAAAATTGACCCGGACCGGACCATAAGGTCCGGGTCAGTCTAGACCGGGGCACGTACCGGTCCGGTCTCCGGGTCCCAAAAAAGTTGGTAACCGATCCGGTACACACTTTAAAAAAATATAAAATTTAGTGTATTTTTACGGTCCGGTCCAGTCCGGTCCGGTCCGGTCTGGGTTTCTTTATTAACCGGTCCGGTCCGCAGGTTTGGGTTTTTTGGGTTTCCAGTCCGCGGGTCAAACCGGTCCGGTCCGGTCAGGTCCGGGTTTGGACCGGTGAACACCCCTAGTCCTAGGGGTCAGAAGCATCCCGAAAGGCAACTATTCGAGTGGAGACCAATGCCCTTGAATGGTTTTATATCACTTTATTTTAGTCCTAGGGGTCAGAAGCACCCCGAAAGACAGCTATTCGAGTGGAGACTAACGCCCTCGAATGGTTCTGTATCATTTAGTTTAGTCCCAGGCGTCATAAGTATCCCGAAGACGACCGCTCGAGTGGAGACTAACGCCCTCGAAAGTTTTATTTCATCAAGGGTTCACAAGCAGCCGAAAATATACTTGTACCAAGAAAAGCCAACTTAATGCGTTGCTAGCGCGCAGAAACACTCAAAATTAAACAAAACCTCTAAATAAACCGAAGAAGACAAAGTGCGCGCGAACAAAGAATCAAGAACAAGATGTCAATCAACGGCCCGGGCCCCAAGCGATCATCCACAAGTGAAGACGTTAGGTATGACTTCTCAGCCTTGGCTGGTGATCTGAGCCTCACCACGTAGTCCAACGGACTTAAAACGACCCGACCGGACAACCACCAGGTCGTAATCCTCGATTGACTTGGGTGGCTATACTTTGACTTTTGCCTTGTCCAAGCCTCGGTCAAAGTGGGGGCTTCTGTAGACACCCAAATTTGGACCTGGTGGGTGCAGAAGTGCCCAGCAAACACCCGATGACGATAAGAATGCAACGCGACACGGGTTCACGATGTTATGGGTAGCTTTCCTATAGAACGGATCAAATAATTACCTGGAAAAATTAAAAACTAACATGATGGCAGCCTTAGTCGTGTCGTTACGGTCACATAGACACTAATTAGAGTTAATTCCGACACCGGGACCCCGAGTCGTCCCCGAAACTCGAACCGACTCAACACCGTGTCAGGCGAGCCTCGGGATGAACACGCGAGGCCCACTAAACCCATGGCGCTAGGTCAAGCCATGGGAAGCCTTAATGTCCAAGAAACATATCATACACCCGCTTCACGGTTTTGAAAAGTATCAAAACCGTATCCTCAAAATCCCAACCGCCCCACCCAACGCGCCGGGGTCTCACCACGCCTTAGCCAAGGCGCCTGAGTCTTGGTGCGCCCCAGATTATGCATCCATATGGGTGACGAGGGCCGAAAACACCTATAAATACCCCCCTCCACCTCATTCATTCGACACACAATTCGTTCTCCTCTTCTCCCTCTAAACTCTCGCTAAGGGCTAGCACTCCGACACCCGAGGCAAACGATCCACTCGATCGTAGTTCCGATAAAAAAAGCGACATCGATGCTACTCCTCACTTTCGAGCACCCCACTCGATACCGAGGTGCCTGTGATCGACTAGCTCAAAACTGGTAACAAAGTTCTGCCGGATTAGCCGCAGAACTAGTCCTTAGCAACGAAGCTCTGCCGGAGTAGCCACGGGAAGGTCAAACGGTAACGAAGTTCTGCCGGAGTCACTGGTCAAGCTAGGAGGATCCGCCTGTTGATCGAGTCGTCACTAGGTTGGCATCTAAACAAAATTTTCCATATTTGTACTTTCTATTATTATGCACTACGACAACACTAGATGTGGGCGCTAGGCCCACAAGCATCTACTAAAATACGTAAAATCCCAACTTCAACCACAAATACTAAAACACACAGAAATAGACCCGACTAATTCCTAGATCCGTTCTCAAAACTATCGATGCATCGAGTCCCGTTTTGTGTATACTCCGAGGGTGCAATTCCTCACAATGTGATTTACTTACATTCGCATTTACAGTTTTTCGTATGATTTATTGCTTTTATGACCTTATTATCGCATGCTAAATCACCTAACACGGAATTCAAAACGTAAAATAACTTAAAACTGAACAAAGTGATGGTCGGGTTCCGTATTAGTTCGAGTGCTCACCTTATTAGGTTCGACGCATCTCTATTAATGCTGAACCGACGCATCTTAAGCAGAATACCAGGTAAGGTTTATCACAAGAACGAGTAATATCCGTATTATCGCGTTAAACCTGATTTTCTAATACGTATAATACATAGTACTCACTACTCTCCAACGTGCATCTTTTCATGGCCTGCTTGTCACGTGAAATCGCTTGCAAAGAATGTAAACATTTCTATTTTGACGATAAACTTATCTGTCCTTAAAACAACCGACATGGTAAAAGACATAGGTTTAAAACAACGGATGTTACAGTACTTCCACCACAACAAAAGAACTAGGATATCAGCCCACCGATTGATTAGTAGAGACCGCTATAGTGCGAGCGGGATTGGGTGTTGACATCTATCGGATGTTGGCTTCCCAATACGTACCCTCATCCCTTACTCAGAATCGACGGTTTCCGGATGTCCGAAACCATTGGCAATGAGAGTCATTCCAGGCATGGAGTGCTTAAGGGTATAAGTCTTTATCGTTAGGTCCCGTGCCACTCAACTTTGAGCCGGTAAGGGATCAAAGTTGGCTTGAACGGTTTTCGAATCCCCATAATTGACTCCGTGGCGACTCCACAAATCGGCAAAGAATTCAGTTCACTAAAAAGGTCGCCTTACCAAATGAATCGGCCTTTAAACATTTACAACCACGTCTCGAACGATTCCCAAACGGAAACACGGTTGCCCACACCCGTCTTGTACAAGTCCGGATCGTCATCCAAATCGATATCCGACACTTCGCCCCGAATGGGAGATCGGACCGGCCACCGGTAGGGAGGGGGTCGCGTGGGTGGCCGCCGCCACACGGTGAAAATCGGGTCGGTCGGTCCCGAGCGGGCTCGCGCGGTGAGGACAGACATCCACACACGAAGGGAATCATCTTTCGCTCTAATCAAACAAATAAAAACATTTATTCTTAAGATGCGATATCGACTCCGTAGTCTAATATTATGTCTAAAAGAATTAATCAATGAACCGTGTTAGCACGAACCCGTTGACGCTGAATTAATTGCCACACGGTCCAAAAGGATTGATTACGACATTATAACGCGGAGGGGATTATTTCGTCCCGATTCGGTTCAAAACAATTTATAACATCTTTTCTAAATTTCTGATAATCGATCTCGTAATAATAATATACATATTGCGAGTATCGAAGATTAAGTCAAGTATAAATTAAACCATATTTTACGCGGCTTAATAAATTATCTATTTAAAAATTAAAAGCAATTTCGAAATCTGCAACTTTTCGAAACTGACAGGAGTCCGTACAGGGGCACTTGATCGAGTGCCATAGCCCACTCGATCGAGTGGCTCCCCAAAAAGAGAGCAGGAGGTCCGTAGCAGGACCACTCGATCGAGTCTGGTCTATGACTCGAACGAGTGGCTGCTTTACGCAAAATACACGAATTTCATATACCTTGTAAGCATCATCAAATGTTTTTTTACGACTTTTAGTCATCACGTGTCAAGACTATCACGTGCCTAAATTTTCAAAAACATGTATTACATTATCCGTTATAATCCGTTATTATCATCGTTACTATTTCAATTATTTTGATTTTTGCGTTTGTTGTATTGAATTTCCGGGTTGTATTCCGCCCGTGTATTTGTAATCTATATATTTTGTTTTATTTTTTGTTGTTTGTTTTATTGTACTAAAATGAACCTCGCATGCTAAAATAACTTCGACGTTATTTTAGATGCATTAAATCGACGTAGCAACTTGTTCAATTTTTTCGCATCTCGTAAAACGTTGTCTGCATAACATTCAACAGAATCACCAGCGCACATATTCTATAATCAAACGATATCTTAGTAGAGGCTGCTAAAGTGTGGGCGGGGTTGGGTGTCCTTTGTGGGCTTCCCAACACGTACCTTCACCCCTTACTCAGAACCTCTGTTTCCGGATGTCCAAAACCGTTGGCGCACGAGAGTCATTCGATATACGATACCCGAATACTCGGCATCGGTATCGTAATGCAACGGGACAAACCCCACAAGCTCTAGTATCGAAGTGGGCCGTACTTTGTGCGCGGTCCACCAAAATATAGAGTGGGTTCGAATAGGCTTGAACTCCCAGAAAGTTCGGTGGCGACTCAATCTTTGATTTAAATTTCAACCCGAGAACTATCTCACATGAGATTCATTCGCCTCCCCAAACCCACGCGTGGCCGCGTCAGGGTGGACCTATGTCATGTCCACAGTTCCCTATGATGTCAATTCCCCAGGTAGAGAAGGGCCAGGGTGTCGTTACGGTATGGAGTGGATATGGCGGTAAGGGTTGGTTGTGGGCGAATACTTGACAATTCTGACAGTGTCGGACATGACGCCGATAATCTGCCTCCAGTGTAACCCAGTAATAGCCTAGTCTCATTATATTTGGGGCTAATAGGTGTGCGCTCATATGGGGTCCGCATTCCCCGTCATGTACCTCTTCCACGACTCTCTCGGATTAGGTCTTGTTTATGCATCTAAGGAGTATTCCTTGTGGGGTTCGTTTGTATAGTAGTTCTTGGTTTAGGACGTAATGGGAAGATTGTATTCGTAAGGCTCTTTTGTTTTTGGTGTTTGTGTTGGAAGGGTATGATCCATCTATTTTGAAGTCCAGGTTCGTTTTGTACCAGGGTTATTCGGGGATGTCATCGGTTTTGAGGTTATGGATGTAGGCGGGTTGTTCACTCCTTTCTACGCAAATAGGCATAGAGAAGAGGTTGTCGGCCATGTTTATTAGTGAGGCTAGCTTAGATAAAGCCTCGGCGAATTGGTTTTCCTCGCGAGGTATGTGTATGAAGTCGATTTCGGTGAATTTCCAGGATATTGTTTCTATTTCGGTTTGGTACGGGGCTAGACTTTCGCTATAGACATTCCAGGTGCCCCTGGCTTGGTTAGACTCGTAGGGATGAATCTCCGTGTACTCTAAGGATTTTAACTCCTAGAGTTAATGCGGCTTTTAGCCCGATTAGGCAAGCTTCGTATTCGGCTACATTGTTGGTAACTGGGAAGTCTAGTTTGACTGATATGGGTGCATGGTCACCTATCGGGGATATCAAAAGAATTCCTATGCCATAACCCCTCGCGCTCTTGGCGCCATCGAAGTATAGGTCCCACGACACATTTTTGGCGAAAAAAATGTCCTCGTCAAGGACCACGTGTCGATTGTGGAAGTTACCTCTATCAGTTCTTTCGGCTAGGAAATCGGCAACGGCTTTTCCTTTAATGACCTTAAGGGGTGTGTAGATTAAGTCGAATTCTGTCAACATTAGCGTCCATCGGGCTAATCGTCCAAAAGAACTAACGAGTCATATCGAGCTTGGACCCAATCAGCTTCAGGCACTTGGCTTTCTAGTAGAATCTTGAGAGACGGTATTTCCAACTTAACTGGTTGAACTGCTTCCATACGGTACGTCAAATAATACGGAGTTGCCCCGGTTGCGGTGCGGATTGACGTTCGGTATCCCCAGAGGGCAAAAGGTATTTTGTCTGACCAGTCCCGATAATTATCAGCCATCTTTTTAAGTATGGTGACAATTTTTTTATTAGCTGCCTCTACCGCTCCATTTGTTTGGGGACGGTAAGGCGAAGATGTATGCCTTTGGATTTTATATTTGGCTAGCAAAGTAGCGGTTTCAACTTCGAAATGCGTCCCGTTGTCACTGATGAACTCGTGCGGGATCCCGTATCGGCATATAACCATGTTTTGGATGAACTTAGCAACATGTTTGGCATTCAAGATTTGGTATGACTCGGCTTCGACCTATTTGGTGAAATAGTCGATAGCCACAAAAATGAAACAGTGACCTCCCGTCCCGGAAGGGTTTACTTTCCCAATTATATCAATTTCCTATGTCGAAAATGGCCATGGTGAAGTCATGGTATATAATAGGGATGACGGCATATGCTGAACATTGGCAAAAAACTGACAGTTATGACAGTGTTTGACATATAACCGGCAGTCGGTCTCCATGCTATTCCAATAATATCCGAGCCTCATAATCTTCCGGACCAACATCTGGGCGTTCATATGGGGACCACATTCACCATCGTGCACTTCGGCCATAACCTTCTCGGCTTGTATTTTGTCAACACATAGGAGGAGAGCCTCCTGCGTCGTCTTTTTGTATAATTGTCCGTCGTCCGTACAGAGGAACTGGGTTGCCAATTTCCGCAAGGCTTTCATGGCTTTTCAGTTCCCGGAGGAAATTCCCTTGTTGTCATGTAGGTTAGAACAGCCTGGTACCAAGGTTCCAGATCAGATATCTCGATGTCTTGAATAACGTGGATATATGTGGGCTCGGAAAGTCTTTCGATGCAAATCGGCATGCTGGTTAGGTGCTCCGGGATATTCAATAAAGAATGATAACTTGGAAAGTGCATCCGCAAATTGGCTTTCTTCCCGGGGTAGATAAATGTATTCTACCTTTTAGAATTGTTTTTCGAGAACCCTTACTCGCGCCTGATACAAGTTTGGCGTTCCGTGTTTTCCATATTTGGAGAGCTTGGTTAATGACTAGAGATGAGTCACCGTGGAGCCGGAGGTTTCTGACTCCTAAATCTGCGGCGGCTTGCAACCCGTGAATGCATGCTTCATATTCGGCTGCGTTTTTAGTCCCGTCGAAATCCAGTTTAATGGACAATGGAGTGTTCTCCCCTTTTGGTGATATTAGGAGAATGCCGACTCCGAACCCTTGGAAATTGGATGCCCTGTCAAAATATAAATCCCATGTTTCTGTATCGGTATGGAATATATCTTTATCTGGGAAGGACCAAGTGTCGGTATGTCCTTCTTCGGTTACGGGACTATCGGCAAGAAATTTGGCCACTACCCGGCCTTTGATGGCTTTTAGTGGGACAAATTTGAAGTCGAACTCTGCCAACATTAAAGTCCATCTAGACATCCTGCCACTGAGAATGGGCTTTTCGAATAGGTACTTGATAGTATCCATTTTGGATTGTATATCTACCTCATAACTAAACATATAGTATCAGAGCTTTTTAGTGGCCCGGACCAGAGCTAGACACGTCTTCTCGAGCACGGTATACTTGCATTCATACTCCAAAAACTTCTTGTTAATATAGTTAATGGTTCGTTCTTCCGAGTCGACTGTCTGTGCTAGCATAGCCCCATGGTTGTCTCGGTCGTTGTTAGGTATAACGACAAAGGCAAAACGGGTTGAGGTGGCATTAATACCGGCAGAGCAGACAGGATCTTCTTGATCTTGTCAAAAGCTGCTTGGCATTTTTCATCCCATAGTGTTCGTTCTCCTATTTTCAATTTTTTGAAAATCGGGTCACACAATATGGTCAGCTTGGATCTGAACCGGCTGATATATTGAAATTTTCGGAGAAATCCCCTTATCTCTTTTTCGGTTTTAGGAGGTTGCATCTCGGTTATGGCTTTGATTTTAGCTGGATCGACTTCGATGACGCGTTGGCTAACGATATGACCCAGTAATTTGCTAGATATTACCCCGAAACTGCACTTTTGAGGGTTTAGTGTCATGTTGTATTTGCCCAGTCGGGTGAAAAACTTCCTTAGGGCCACAATATGCCCGTTCCGGTCTTTGGATTTGACGATCATATCGTCCACATAAACTTCCACTTTCTTATGCATCATATCATGTAATAAGATCGTGGCGGTTCGTTGATAAGTGGCCCCGGCGTTTATAAGACCAAACGACATGACGGTGTAACAGTAAGTACCCCAAGATGTAATGAAGGTGGTCTTACTCATATCTTCTTTTGCTATTTTGATCTGATTGTACCCATCATAACCGTCCATAAATGATAAAAGGTCATGATCGGCCGTGTTGTCCACCAGTATGTCGATGTGTGGCAACGGAAAGTCGTCTTTCGAGCTTGCCTTGTTAAGATCCCAAAAATCTACACATACCCGCACCTTACCGTCCTTCTTAGGTACCGGCACGATGTTCGCAACCCAGTCTAAATATTCAGACAGTTGTATGAAGCCGGCTTTGAACTGCTTGTCGACCTTTTCTTTTACCTTGAGAGACCATTCAGGCCTCATTCTGCGGAGCTTCTGTTTTACCAGTTTACACTCGTCTTTTATGGGTGTACGGTGTTCAGCTATTTCCCGATCTATCCCCGACATGTCCTTGTAGGACCATGCGAAGACATCCTTGAACTCTTAGAGGAGGTCTGTGAATTGATTGCTTACCTCGGGATCTAAAGATAACCCTATCTTAAGCATCAGGGGCTCTAAAGTGGTTCCCACATTGATGGACTCGGTTTCTTCGATTACCGGGTCTCGGGATTCCCTTTGTTCTAGTTACTTGATCAGATGCGGAGGTAAGGATACCTGTTTGTCGGGTTCCTCAATGTCATTGCATATAAAAATTTTAAAATTGAAAGCATTTTGAAAATAAGATATGTCGTAAGCTTAACGGTTATCGTTATTATTGATAGTGAATTTAGAAAACAGCTCAAAGAGAGCGGCCATCTGATCGTTGTTTAGTGGCAGGATTAGGAGTGCCCTCGGAACAGACCCTGAGGCTCCAGCGGAAGTGACTATAGGGAGAGGGGTTACAGATTGGACTCTAGGACCAGACCCTTTAGACTCGGACTCAGACTCTAACTCTAACTCTGACTCAGACTCAGACTCGGTATCCGCCATGTCTTCTTCACCGGTGGTGAGCTTGAAGACTCGGCTCTGGCTATCGGTCCACTTTATAGTCTTCCTTCATGCCCTTTTCTTGGTGTCAGAACCGATGATTTAGAGATCAGCTTCATGGGATCGAACATGTTGCTTTGGAGGATTAGGTTCACCAAGTCTTCTTTAGTGGTCGGGACAGCCTTGTCCTCCCCAAATAAGAGCCCCAGCATGGGCTTGGCATTGTCAGGACCCTCCTTGGATTCAGATTGGATGAGGGAAAATATGTCATCTGGGATGTAGTTGCATTCCCGAGCCAATTTGGTCTTGGGATATGTGATGGTGGGTTGGTAGAGTCCAACCTGGATAGCCCCGAATACCGGAGTAACAAAGTAGTCAGTTATTCTTGGGCTGTAAGGGCCCAAATAGGTACCCGTGAGGTTGTTGTTAGTCTTCTCAATACCTGTCCGGACCACATTTCCCGTGGTCATAGCGTACCCTAAGCCGAAGCATGACTCTCCGTCATTCAGGACTTCAATAATCTTCCTAGATGGAAGATATGGCCTCGAAGTAGCCCCCGGTAAATACCCCAAGTTCTGTAGCATCGTATCGATGTTAGTGGTGAAGTAGGGCCTGAAAAGGTATTCTTCTTCGATCATCCCTACAAAATCGAACCCTCGGAGGTCCGTACAGCCCGTGGCGTTGTAGCTAACCAGAGTTATGGGGGTCGCCTCTAAAGTAATGACACCGTCTTGTAGGGGCAGCTTGACCTTTCGATGGAGGGTAGAGGATATGGCTTGGACCGCATGGATCCATGGGCTCCCGAGAAATAGATTGAAAGACGAGGTGGCATCGATCACCTGGAATTCTAATTCCTTCTCAATTGGGCCCGTTATAATTGTTAGCTTAACGGCCCCAGCAACCGATTTTGGGCTTCCATCAAAAGCCTGGATAGTCTGCGCAATTAGAAGGTAATCGGCCTCGGTAATGCCGAGGGCTTTGGCGGTGCTTAAGGGAAGGACATTCACAACAGACCCGTCATTAATTAGGGTCATCGGGAGGTACTTCCCTCGACAGATCACCGTGATGTATAGAGCCAAGTTATGGGTGGCCCCAAACGGTGGCAGGTCAGACTAAGAGAAGGTGATAAGTGGGCCTTCTTCCTTGGACTTGCCCTTGATATAGGGCATGATAGTGGCTACCATTTCAGCAGGGGTAACCAGTGAGTGGACCTTGATTTGATCGAGAGCCTTACTCAGTGCCTCTCGATGTTCTTGCGAGCTAACCAAGAGTTGCCATATAGTGAGGTCAACTCGAACCCTGTTCAGTTGTTTGACTAGAGCTGTGTTAGTGCTTGACTCTTCAAAGGCAGCTTCCATCCTGGCAGGTTCAGTGACGTTTGTTGGGATAGGGGTGTCCTTAGAGCTAGTAGCTTGATAAGGACGACCGGTAGTAGCGAGGTGGTAAAGCTTTGGACTTGGCCTTTCGGACCTCTTCAGGAGTGATAGGGACAGAATCCCCTTTAGCCAGAAAAACATCATCTTTATCATCGAACCAGATCCCATTAACTTGTGGGATAAAAGGACAAATGAGGTGAGAACAGTCGATCACCTCCCCGGTGAAGATGGCATGGGCGCTGAAAGGGTTTTCTTTGTTACTCGGTTTATCCCCGGGCAACGGTATCTTTCCGCTCTCGATCAAGTCCTGGATCAGGTGCTTCAACTTCCAGCACTTTTCAGTATCGTGCCCTTTACCTCGGTGATATTGGCAATAGGCCTAGACATTGTAGCTTTTGGAGCTCTTCTCGACCGGGACCTCAGAAGTTAGGCCTATCGGTTGGATCAGACCCTTGGAGGATAGCCTTTGTAAGGCGTATTTATAGGTGAATACCTGAGCTGGGGTATTCCTTTTGGACGAGGCATCTAGTAGATTAACCGCGTCGAAGATGCTGCGAGTTGCAGCTGCAGCTGTGGGCTTGGTAGTGGAAGAGGTAGCTCCTTGACACCCCTTGCTAAAGGCCATAGTAAGGCCCTCTAGCCTAAACTCATCTTCAATCCTTGTCCCCATTTCAGTTAAAGTGGCGAAGTTGTGTATGACAGCATATCGGAGATGGACCCGGTAGGAGGGGAGGAGGTTGTTGACAAAGGCCTCCACTAAAGTTTTTTCATTGGGCTTGTCGACCTGCTTCACACTTTCGGCCCTCCAGCGTTGAAGATATTTTGTAAAACCTTCCTTGGGCTCCTGGGCCATAACTTCCAGGGAACGCATTGTGGTCTGGATTTCAGTGTTGTCAGCATAATTCCGAGCAAACTCCGTGGCCACGTCATCCCAAGCTGGGTATTTCTTGGAGTATAACATGTAGTACTAGGCTTTTAGATGCTTCTCAAGAGAAGCGGCAAACAGGTGCTTGAACAGGGTCGATTTCACTCCCTTAACGGCCATGAACTCTTTGAAGGACCGAATGTGAAGCAACGGGTCTTCGGTACCCACAAACATCGGTAGGCCCGTAAGATTGAGGTTGGCGGGCAATTCATCACTCAAGGGCGAATAGACACGGGGGTTTTCCGTGTGGATAGTGTTGTTTGTTGACAAGTCGACCTGTTCCTCCAGTCTGCGGACTGCACTGACCAGTTAAGCTAGGGGCCAAGTGGTGTCAGTTCTAGCGGCAGGATTCCCCTGCTCCACGGCACTCAAACGAGTAACAATAGCTATTTGGTCAGACCTTATAGCTGTCAATTGGGCCTTGATCTGAGTCTTCTTGACGACCATAGCGTCCAACGAGACTGACAACTTGTCGAAGGATTCTTGCATTTTGTGCTTGTGTCTAGTTACCGGTGGCCTGTCTGTAAGAATACCGCGTAATCAGAAACTGACCCAGATCTTGGAATCAAAACAGTACATCCCGAGCAAGGAAAAGACTGAAAAGGAAATGACTCGGAAAAGACACCTAGACGGGTGACTCGTGAATTGTGTGACTTCCTTAGGATTCGACTGTGTGGGCCTAGTCCCGTTCGAAGGAAGGTCCACGTGATATATTCCCCAAAATTTGGACTCGAATGTGTAAACGGGTCTCCCTTTGTAGGGGTATCTCCTACATAGGTGGGCCATGCCTTGACAAATAAGGCGCACTGGGATAGGAAGGAAACACGTGACGTAAGATCGACGGAGTTTCGACGCTAAAGACTTTCGACGACTTATGAATATACCCGACACTACTAATGCAGAAAGTCTTAAGATAGGGAAGGTTTTTGAAAAGAAAGTTTGAATTCCAAGAAAAATCGGAGGACGGTCCCGACTTTTTGAAATTGGCAAACTGCCGTCGGGTAGAAATTTTTGAAGACTCGAAAATATTTGAATTTTGAAATGGATAGCATACCGGGTAAAAATAGGCTATTTTGAGTTAAATCATAAGTCCTAAATTCGGTAGCATTACGGGTTTTGAAATCGGATATTTTTTGATAAAAGGCATTTTTTAAAATGACGGTTTTTTAAAACGACATAGAAACCAAGTAGCACATAGTCACGCAAGCATTATAACGACATCATGTATGCTTTACAGTAAGTCTCGGTCGGTCTAAATAGGGTCCATACCAGTGCGGATAGCCCATTCGAGAATCGGGACGGACTTCCGAAGTTTAGCTGATCTTAGAACATGCCGTGAAACCCATACGAATTACCTATAAACACCTTGACATATCCATTTTGGAATATATCGCGGTATAGTGGGACGTCGGTCACCAGTACCGGCCCGGGTAAAAATGAGGTCATGCATGAACCGTAAAACTAAAGCGCGTATTGTACTAATCGAATGATTTCTCCTCGAGTCTCACACTGAGGATCCCAATGGTAAGGCACACATCAGTTTTCCCCAGCGGAGTCTCCAAATTGTGGACATGACATAGGTCCACCACGACACGGCCACGCGCAGGTTTGGGTAGGCGAGTGAATCTCATGTAAGATGGTTCTCGGATTGAAATTTAAATCGAAGTTGGAGTCGCCACCAAACTTTGTGGGATTTCGGGCCCATTCGAACCCACTCTATATTTTGGGTGGACCGTGTACAAAGTACGACCCACTTCGATACTAGAGCTTGTGGGGTTCGTCCATTTGCATTACGATACCGATGCTGACATTATCGGGTACAGTATATCTAATGACTCTCATGCGCCAACGGTCTCGGACATCCGGAAACCGAGGTTCTAAGTAAGGGTTTTTGAATAAACATGTGAAATATGTTTGATCTACGTCGTTTAATGCATCTTTTAAATATGTCGAAGTTGTTTTAGTATGCAAGGTTTGTTTTAGTACAATAAAACAAACAACGAAAATAAAACTAAAAAACAAAAGATTACAAATGCACGGGTGGAATACAACCGGAAATACAATACGACAAACAAACTATATAACAATTGCAAAAATAACGGAATGTAAATATATTGGATGATAAAAAAAGGGTATGATCCACGGTTTTTAAAAGAGTAAGACACGTGACGGACTTGAGACGTGTTGACCGAAGTCATAAAAAATGTTTATCGAGGCTTAAAGTATGTGGAGGGCTCACGGTTTGGCGTGACAGAGGCCACTCGAATGAGTCACGGAGGGACTCGATCGAGTGTCCTACCTAAAACCCTCCTGCCTGTTTTTTGGGGTGCCACTCGATCGAGTGCCCCATGTACAGACTGCTGTCCGTTTCGAAAAGGGCATCGATTTCGAAATTTCTTTTAATTTTAGATCGATAAATTATTAAGCCGCGTAAAAATATGGTATAATTTATACTTGAGTTAATTTTTGATGCTCGCGATATGCATGCTATTATTACGAGATCGATTGTCGGGATTTTTTGAAAAGACGTTATAAGTCGTTTTAGATTGAACTAGTACAAAATAATTCCCTCCACGTTATAATGTCGTAGTAAGTCCTTTCGGACTATGTGACGATTATTTCGGCATCAATGGGTTAGTACGGTTTATTGATTAATTCTTTTAGACAAAATATACCGACTACGGAGTCGATATCGAATCTTAAGAATAAACGCTTTTATTTGTTTGATTAGAGCGAAAGTCGATTCCCTCCGCGTCAACATCGTAATTAATCCTTGCGGGTTATGTGATGTTCGATTTGCATCAACATGTTTCGTTCAAACCTTAAAAACGAGATCTAGTACACCTAACGATAATTAGATAGTAATAATATTAATAACGATATTAGAAACAAAAATATAAAAAAACGACTCAACGACGAAGGAGACGGACGGAAAAGACGAGAAAGAAGAGAGAAGGGATGAGAGAAAAGGGAGAAGTCGGGATTGAATTTGCACCCTCAACCTACATGCTTTGTCTTCTCGGAATAGGGCTCGTCTAGTTGTGGCTTAGGCACAAGAGCGTCGAGATAATGTAAGGGAGTTATGGTGGTTTAAGGTAGAGGAAAGGTTGCAAGGGTTTTGAATTGTATGAAGAATTGTATGTGAAAAAAGTTTTATGGAAAAGTTGTAGGGGAAAAGTTGTGAATTATGTTGAGGGGGATGGGGTATTTATAAGAAAATACCACGGTTTTGGATAGAAAAAGAGCCACTCGATCGAGTGGTGTATTGCACTCGATCGAGTGCCCGGTCTGACGCCGGTTCGATTCGTTATGCGAGCCTACTCGAACGAGTGGGCTGATCCACTCGATCGAGTGGCTCTGGGCGGATAAAGGGGTTTTAGAGATAGAATTTTATCTCTAATGAAGAGGTTTAATATATTGGGTTCTCTTCTAGAAGCGACGTATCTAATATTTTTGTGTCGGTTTTGTCTTTGACCGGGTTTTGACCCGGTCGCCAATTGACGGTTTTACTCTCGGTGTTGGGTTTGACACAAATTAGTCTTATTTGATCGGAAACGACCCACTGGGCTTGTAATTGAAGTTGGTTTTATGAGATTTGTACTCCGTAAAAAGCCCAAGCCAAATACTAACAATTTTGAGCCCATATTCGAGTACGTTAAAGCACGTTTTCGTCCGATCATTATCGGATGTTTGTTGAAAACTGCTATAGACACCTAGCAGCCAAATGTGGGAGTCCACAGAGGCCAAACTATCTTGAGATAAATTTTGTCTTCGATTTTGATTTCTTATCACGTTTAAAGTTGTAAATAAAAATATAATCAAGATTGTGATGCGAGTTAAGCATTCTTCTTTTGTTCAAATGATATAATCTTGTTTTCCCTTCTATTATTATGTTTTTGTTAGTTTCGAGGACGAAACTTCTTTTTAGTAGAGAAGATTGTAACACCCTTGATTTTATAAATTAAATTAATTTAAAGTTATGTTCGTATTTTTTTTTTGTCTACGAATTAACTCGTGATTCTTAAAAATTTTATAAAGCGAATTTATCGTTTAATCGTTTAAACTCCTAAAAATCTATCTGTCTCGGAAATTTAAAACATATTTTGATTTCTGTTTCGATTTATTTTATACATTAATTTAATTCTCAACGAAAGTCTATTTCGACGTTTTAAATTCTAAATTTTTTTTTATTTTTTTATTTACGCTCGAATTTCTACTTTCGGCTCGAAGTTCATTTATTTTAAGTTTCGTCAAAACATCTATTTCCTTTCCTCGAGAAATCCATTTAATTCACTTTATCGAATATTTATTATTTATCGGGAAATACTATTTCATCATCTAATTATTTATTTTTATAAACTTTGTTTTCGTCTTGAATATATTATTTACTCATTTTATTAGACGGCCCGATTATTTATTGATTTTACTAACTCGTTTTAATTCGATTCGCGGGTCAGTCAGCTTATCGTTACGGAATTCGTCTCCTACCCAATTCATTTTATTAATCCGTATTTTCTTACTCATTTATTGTGTTGATTCATCACCCATTCACGTTCATCCCCTTTGCCCATATTGTTTTTGTTCCACCGCTTCGTTATTCCTCTTCACTCATCCTCTTTACTCCTCAAATCTTCGTTCCCCTTTCCCTCTTCCTTAATTCAACACGTTCAACCCCCTCTTCCATCATCCTCCTTATGCCTCCCTGTTATTTACGTATACTTATTCCCTTGCCTTGTGCGTCCTTCAACATCAATCACAATCACCTGCACTATCTTTACCCTCTGTCTTTCGAGTTCCGCCTCCTCTGTCTTTTGCTACTGCTGCGTTTTGTTGCCTGTGTTTGCTGCTGCTACTGCTGTGCTTCGCTGCTACTACTACCATCACTATTAGTAAAGGTAGATCTTCCCTTATTTCTTATTTTGTTCTTTAATTCTATCACCCGTTTCTCCTCCTTTTTCCCACTGTTCACGATTGTTTTCGCCGTTTCTCGTTGTTCTTGTCATTTCACTCTGTCTTTTCCTTGTTTGTTCATTCTCATGTGACGCTTCCTACGGTTGTATTGGTTCGTTGCCCCTCGTCTTTCTGCTGCTGCGTTTATGTATGTCGATAATGTACTGTTCTTTTGACTTCGTATCGGTTGTTAGTCGATGTTATTGCTTCTGTTTTGTACTACTGCTGCTATTTATTATTCTTCTTCTTTTCTTCTTCTCGTTTCGTTCTCCTTAATCTTTTTATTCATCTCAATCCGTCCTTGTTACTGCCCTTGCTGCTCCTGTATCGATGTTGTCCTCTGTTTGCATTTCAATGTGTTCGTCTCATTCGTGCTACTGTTTCATGCGGTTGTTGTCCTGCTGTTGTTTGATAGTTGATGTTTGTGCTACTACAGTTTCTGTTGCTGTCTTGTCCTATACTCCTATCCTCTCCTCGTTATTTTTTTTGTCTCGTTGCTGTGGTTTTCTTGCCCCTATTATTAGATCATATTTTATTTTCTTTCATCAAATCGTGTTCACCTTTCGTCTTGTATCGATCAGCAACCCTCGTCTTTTTGTTTCCTCTATTCCGAGTTCAGTATCGTTTGGTTCCAATCAGTTCATATCTGTTTTAGCTTCCTCCCTTTTTGGGTTATTAGTCCACCTGAGTCCAACTCTTATCTTTCTTTTTGTGTGTCTCAAGTTCACCTTCCTGGTGAATCATGCTCGGAAGACTGTCGATTCTACAACGTGGAGCTTAAAGACGTTACTATTGAAGTTTTTGAGCTTCAACTATGCAAGTAGGACAAATTCATTGAACTCTGTTACTCAAGGTAACTTTAGGACGTTACCCGATTTTATATCGTATGTTTGAGTAGTAGTATGTAATAAATATTTTAACTTCGATTTTCTAATTTTAGCTATTTATTATTTGCTAATAATATTATTCTTTTAAAATTGTGTACCTTATAAATATTTTACAATTTTCGATATCGTTTTATAAATCTTTAGTAATTTTATTATTTACGATCGTTATAATGTTTTGTTGATTATCGTGACACTAGTAACTAGATAATACCGATTTCATAGTTTCGACATATTTCGTTAATTTATAATTTTAACTCAAATAGTACTTTAAATGAAATAATCGAGATTTATATACTCATTTATTAAATTAATTTTCGTTTTACGATTTATACTAATTAACTAGAAAATAGCCGTTTTTATTTTAGATATATTTTACTCGAGACTATTTTCACTAATAATATCTTATTTGTTTTCGATTGACAGTTTTTACTAAATCCGTATTTGTAGACACCCAGATTTGGACCTGGTGGACGCAGAAGTGCCCAACAAATACCTAATGACGATAGGACTGCAACGCGACACGGGTTCGCAGTATTTTAGATAGTTTTTCTATAGAACGGATCAAATAATTACTCGGAAAGATTAAATTAACATCAAGGCAGGCTAAGTCGTGTCATTACGGTCGCGTCGACACTAATTAGAGTCAATTCCGACACCGGGCCCCGAATCGGCCCCGAAGTATGAAAAGTCAAACCCGAGTCAACGCGTCGGGCCGAGCGAACCTCGGGACACGCGCCCGAAGCCCACCCGGCACTCTAAATTCTAAGGATATAGAGAAGCCTTAACGTCCAAGATAACCTAGAATATGCATCTTCTCCGTTTTGGAAAGTTTTGATATCGGATCTTCAAAACTTCGACTGCTCCAGCTCACGCGCCTGAAGACTTAACTACCCCGCACCGTGCGCCTGAAGACCGAGCCGCATGAACTCGGGCGTCCATATGGGTGACGAGGACCGAAAACACCTATAAATACCCCCTCACGCCTCATTCATTCAATAAAATCACGAGTTCGTGCCTACTTCTACACAACTCGTTCTTCCCTCTCTTTTCTCGCTAAGGGCTCGCACTCCGACACCCGAGGCAAATGATCCACTCGATCTTAGTTCCGATAAAAAAAGCGACGTCGACGCTACTCCTCACCTTCGAGCACTCCACTCGATACCGAGGTGCCTGTGATCGACTAGCTCAAAACTAGTAACAAAGTTCTGCCGGATTAGCCACAGAACTAGTCCTTAGTAACAAAGCTCTGCCGGAATAGCCGCGGGAAGGTCAAACGGTAACGGAGTTCTGTCGGAGTCACTGGTCAAGCTAGGATGATCCGCCTGTTGATCGAGTCGTCACTAGGTTGCCATCTAAACAAAACTTTCCATATTCACACTTTCTTTTATTATGCACTACGACTATACTAGGCATGGACACTTGGTCCACTACACATACTAAGATACGTAACATCCCAACTTCAACCACAAACACTAAAATACACTAAATAGACCCGAGTAATTCCGAGATCCGTTCTCAAACTATCTATGCATTGTGTCCCGTTTAGTGTATACTCCGAGGGTGCTACTCCTCACTACATGATTTACTTACATTCGCATTTACAGTTTTTCGTATGATTTATTGCTTTTTTGACCTTATTATCGCATGCTAAATCACCTAACACGGAATTCAAAATGTAAAACAACTAAAATTGAACAAAGCGATGGTCGGGTTCCATATTAGTCCAGGTGCTCGCCTTATTAGGTTCGCCGCATCTCTATTAATACCGAACCGACGCATCTTAAGCAGAATACCAGGTAAGGTATATCACGAGAATGACTAATATCTGTATTATCGCGTTAAAACTGATTTGCTAATACGTATAATACTACTACTCTCGACTCTCCTACGTGCATCTTTTCATGGCCTTCCTGTCACGTGAAATCGCGTGCAATGAATGTAAACAAAACTACTTTGACGACAATACTTACTTGTCCTTAAACAACCGACGTAGCAAAAGGAATAGGGTTAAAACAACGGATGTTATAGTACTTCCACCGCAACAAAAGAACTAGGATATCAGTCCACCGATTGATTAGTAGAGGCCGCTATAGTGCGGGTGGGATTGGGTGTTGACATCTATCGGATGTTGGCTTCCCAATACGTACCCTTACCCCTTACTCAGAATCGACGGTTTCCGGATGTCCGAAACCATTTGCAACGAGAGTCATTCCAGGCATGGAGTGCTTAAGGGTACAAGTCTTTATCTTTAGATCTCGTGCCACTCAACTTTGAGCCGGCAAGGGATCAAAGTTGACTTGAACGGTTTCCGAGTCCCCATAGTTGACTCGGTGGCGACTCCACAAATCGGCAACAACTTAAGTTCACTAAAACGGTCGCCTTACCAAACAAAACGGCCTTTAAAAATTTACAACCACGACTCGATCGATTCCCAAACCTAAACACGGGTGCTCGCACCCGTCTAGTATAAGTCCGAATCGTCATCCAAATCGAGGTCCAAAACATCGCCCCGTACGCGAGATCGGACCGGCCCTCGTTAGGGAGGGGGCCGCGTGGGTGGCCTCCGTCACACGTTGAAAACCGGGTCGGTCCCGCCGGGCGGTGCGGACGGACGTCCACAGTTTGGCGACTCCGCTGGGGATTTGGAAACAAGTTTCCAGTGGTGGTGTAACTTGAACGAGGTCGGTGAAGCTCATTTCTTAGTTCCTAGTTGTAGTCACTACAGGTTTTGGCCCTAAAAAAGCCCACCCTAACCGATATCAAGACAAATCGACCTCTTCGCGGTAAGATCTTTAGGGACACACGGAGAGAACCTCGATTGACGTTCCTGCCGCCTAACGCGTAACCCGCGGGTTAATAAGCGGATAGTTCTGAACGAATGGTATGACTTTCATCTCCCCAGATAATTGTCAACGCCTAAGGGAAGACTATTCGTGGGCGGTACCCTACCCTAACCTCCCCGAGTCTGCATCCTGCATGAGTGTATGCATTCCTAGTTATGTGTAGCGTGTTTGAACAATCCAACCCAAATAAAGCTCTAAAAATCCGAATTCAATCACGCCAACATATTCAACTGCACCCAATTCCGTTTTCGAAAAATGTCTCATCTTTCCAAAACGAAATACCGATACTCTAGTTAAGTCATAATTTACAAAAAAGGGAAAAACATTTTCTGATGCCATCGCCATGGCAAAATTTCCCCTCGACATTTGCAAACAAAATATATTTTCAAACGCCATCACGTGGCTAAAATAAAACCCCTCAAACAACAAATACCGTTAATATCACCAAGACTCCCGATCAATGGGATCAGGGTACCTCAAACGGTTACATTTTATTTCAAAAAAAAATGTTTTTACACACACACCGTTAACACAACCAAAGCTTCAATTAATGAAGTCAAGGAATCCAAAACGGTTACATTCCCAAAATACTTTTCACAACACACCACCATCCATTGTCGAATGTTATTGCAACCGACAAACGTGGATCATTCATTTTAAAGAAAAACTACAACTCCTTTTTTTTCAAAAAAAAAACTACTCATTACCTAAACCCTTGACAAGGATATAGTCACACCTTTAGAGCACCACGCACACTACAAATATCGAACTAGCTAATTAATAGTAGTCTCGATAAAAATGTCACTTCATTATTTTCAAAACCGGTCCCCCCTGAGGACCATGTTCATTTCAAAAAAAAGAGAAAAACATTTTTGCGTTTTGCTACCGTCGAATCCTCGACGCACATGTAGCAACACACTTTCACGTCACAAACGATCTCATCACGCCATCGTCAACCCTATTTTACAAATTCCGTTTTTTCGAAAAAAAATTCCTTCGCAAAAGCTCGAACGTTTTCAAAAAAAAGCAACAAAATCTTTTGATCCTAAGCCGGGATCGCGATCAATTTCTTACGTCGTACAACCGTGTGATTAACCGTCTATGTTAGTTGCTAGGGTCACTTATACCCGAGGTCTTACATTTTGGGTCGTCTCATCTCCAGAAAATCCTCTTTAAATCTCACCCCCGAGGTTTGTGTCAAATCATCTCATCCCAGAGCCAAAAATTCATCAAGCGCTTTGCCGAATACACCGAGAGTCTCAAGCACCCGAGTCCCTAATTTGATGACCGCAAACACGCGCAAATCGAGGGCCTTGTTTCCATGTCGCTCAACTACGAGTCTCCCTTGAGTCTTTAAGCCGTATGGTAGATCCATTCTAATTAATACCACCCATTCCACAATCATGTAAGGAGATTCAAGCATGGACACAAGTAACCATAGTGGGAACAACGCCGAACAATCCGGGGATAACACCGTAGGAACCCTAGCCAACGTGATCCAAGACCTACTGGCCACCATCATTACCATGAACGCATCCGTAAACAGCATCGATTCCCGCCTAGGCCACTTGGAAGATAAGGCCTCTAATGAACACCATAACCGGATCCTCAACGAGGCCCTTTTAACCTCCACGCGCGCTAGGCGGTGCTCCTGCCGGAGTCACCCCTAATGACCCCGTTAAACCACCTCAAGACCACGTCCTATAGTCTACCATGAGTCGTATAGAATTTCTTGAAAACCAAATGCGCCTAAACCAAGGCAACAATGCCCATCTCAAAAATCACCGAAAGTTTGAAATGGTGGACGACCAGCTACCAGAAAACTTTTCCTTAGTCGACATACCGAAGTTCAAAGGAACTGAGGACCCCCTCAACCATATCCGGGCCTTTAAGGATTACATGGCCATTAAGAGGGTCAAACCCAACCTTTTCGCTAGGATATTCCCATCCTCTTTAGACGACACCCCACGATGCTGGTTTTATTCCCTTGACCCTAAAAACATATCCACCTGGGATGATATCTCCGTAGAATTCGCAAAACAATACGCAGATAATTCCAAAATACAAGTTACCATCCGAAGCCTCGAGGTCCTTTCCCAGAACGAGAAGGAAGGCTTTTCCGAATTTCTGACTAGGTGGATAAAGGTTAGCACCCAGCTAGTAAACCGTCCGGACGAAGCAACATTAGTAGGAAAATTCGTCGATAACCTTAGACCCTCTTATGCCTCTCACCTTAGGTACAAAAATATCCACACCTTTAAGGAGCTATCCACCTTAGGCATACGCCTAGAAGACGATATGAGGAAGGGAGTATTCTCCAAAATAATGGGGAAAGGTTATCAGGGTCCAACTACATCCACAGGAACCCGCTCTTATGGGTCATCCAGGAATAACAAAACCGAAGAAGTACACCTAGTCGAACCAACCACCCGGGGAAGAACAAACTTTACCCTTAGAACATTCTCTAAACTAGGCATCACATACGCCGATGCTCTAAAAAGGTTAACCGAGCAAGGGAAGCTCGAACCCATAGGCCCTACCCCAGAACCATCCGCGGACAGAAAAGGGAAGTCATGGGATGCCAATAAGTATTGTCATTACCACCGTGGCAATGGGCATGATACCGAATCTTGTTTTTGACTCAAACATGTCATACAAGACATGATCGAAAACGGGACGATTCCTCTCCCTCCACCAGAGAAACCAAACAATACCACAAACCCATTTAGTGTCCATGCTATCTTTGATGACACCATCGAGGAAGATCCCATAGAGAATGTTCTGAATATCGAGGAAGATCCCGACAATCCGCAAGCACCCGCCAAGATGAGTAAAATCTGTGTCTGAGTTAGAGTCTAGTTCGTCTTAGGGCCTAGACCTAATAATGTAATAAATGTCTTTTTATTTTTCGCTTCGAGTCAAGAGGTGCGAGGGGATCTGTCCTCCACCTCCCCGAAAATAATACCTCGGGCGCCTAGCCTGCTTATTACTATCAATAAAAAGAAATAAACCTTTCTTCCTTTATAATGCGCCTCGACAATCGAGTGATTTAAAACATATATTTCTCGCTTACGACTCGATAAAATACCATTTATCGATAACAATCAAACATACCTCGAAACAACGAGGAAGTACAAGAACTGAGATCCCGTGTTCTTTTCTTTTACCTATTCCATGTCTGGTATAGAAAGCCATAAACTATCCATTAGAACGAGCATTACTGAATCCTATGACAAATCTAGATAGTCTCTTAGCTTGCAATCAAAGACGGAAGGCAAACCCATTTCCCACAATAAATATCCCTCAAATAAAAGACCGACCAATCCCCACCATAGGTGCTAGTCTGGAAAAAAAAGAGTCTGAAATGGTCAAAAGGAGCCAAAGGAAAAAGTGAAAACAAGGCCACGCTAAACCGGCCCAATTCAATAATCAAGACCAAGCTCAACGGCCAAAATGAAACCCCCAATCATTCAACTCGACTTTAAGTGCAAAGTTCGAAAAAAAAAAAAGGAAAAGAAAAATAAACAGACCAGTCAACTAGCACCCAAATACTAGCCTCCCTACATTACAACCCTTAAGACCTTCCCGAGACACTTGTTAGGAGACAGTCCAAAATTTTGAGGATTCAAGCTCAATAGGATAACCCCAACCGTTAGGGCCAGACATGGAAACTAGATCCCACGTAATTTACATCCCGCCCGATTGAAGTCTGAGTCATTTTTCCTCAGCTTCCCCTTTCCTACCACATTACGAAACCTTAGCCCATAGCCCTAACTCCACAAAAATCAAGCTCCAAATTTTGATCTATCGAAACCACTTACTACCTAGCTCCACATTCCAAAACTATCCAAGCCAGTCACCCTGACCCAAACACGGTATCTCGATAATTGTCACTTTCAAGAGGTCACACCCAATCACTCCGCCTCAGTTCTTTAACTAGGGAGAGTACATTCTAAACAACTCACATCGATAATTGGTATAACGAGTATAAAGCAAAATCACTAACATCTATAAAAGAACTACGAACATGGTTTGATTCCATCTAAACACAGATACGTAGGCAACCCTTCATCGGGTACAATCAACCAAATAACGGAGTGAAAACCCAAAAGGGCGCTCTGGGCAAAATGAAGAAATGAGTTGCGAGCCGTCGTAAAAAAAAATAAAAACCAAAAAAAAGAAAGAAAAAAAGAGCAAAAGAGCAAAAAAGGTGAGCAGAGGACGGAGTGAAAACCCGAAAGGGCGCTCCGGGCAAAATGAAGAATCGAGTTGCGAGCCACCAAAAAAAAATGTGCTTCTCATTAATAAAAAAAAATTCAGTTAAATCAAGCCTTAGTTGAGGCCCTTTACATCGAGCATCCGAAATTCGGCTACCCCGAAAAATGACGACGTATAAAGCGAAGCCCTACAAAAAACTAGTACTGATACGCCACATAATATCAATTAATACAACATAGTACTAAACGGCCGGGCTCTACCGGTCCAACTTTTCCTTTCCCTCGCCATTCGGGTGTGCTTGCTTGAGTCTTTCACCATTGACCCTCCTAACGCAAGCTTCCACCTACCTGGCCAAAAGCGAGCCCAGCCAATCTCACTTCCCCTCCTCACTCACATTTTCAATATGGGTCTTGTCGGTCTCTGCCCGTGTAGATAAACTGACAAACACTAGGATCGGTAACGCCGTCTTCGGTCGGGCGCTTAACAACATTAGCCCACATAGTTTCCTTATTCTGTAATATGGTCATCTCCACGATCCTTAACCTTTCACTCACATCCGACAACCACAGACGCAGGAACGACATCCTGAAGTCGCTAAATCCTTTTCCTATAGCCGAAATGCCCACGCAAGAGTGTCAGGTCCACACGGGCGGTACATTTCGTCTATCGGATCCACCAGACTTAGATGTCTTTTTATTTTTTTCTTTGAGGGGATAAGCTACCCCACCTAGGCATGTTGTAGCCTTTAACGGTTGTTGTCAAATCGCGTCTGTAAGCCCAGTACAGCATTGTCTTGAATATACAAAAAAGTGGTCTAACCTTTTTTCAAAGGTAGCCTAGACTTCGGCTTCGGCCTCATTATGAATGTCGAAGCAACTACATTTGCATTATAGTGCACTCGATCATAGCATGTTAACGTCTTACATTTCGTCCGTCTCGAGTCAAAATGTTTTAATCGACGTACTATCTGATCCAACTCCCGGATCGAACTAACGCATTTCAAAAATTCAAAAAACTGCTTTTGTACTGTCATGCAACCCCAACGCATTGTAAAACTTCCTAAACTACGATGAAATCACGAATAAAATAACCATGAAGTGATTACTTGTCAATTTAGGTAAGCATTTTACAAAACTAAAACGCAAAGACTAAACTAAAACAACTCAAATACTAAAAAGTTAAATCGAGTTCACAAACCAAGGAGGACCCCTAGAAGCTGCACCTATGGCTATCACAAGCCCACCAATGTTGTCGTCCAAACCTAGATCCTCTAAATCCAGGAGAGGAGACCCACTACCATCCATTCTCGACAATATATCTAGGGTAATTGTCTCGGGAACTTCTCCAACCTCCTCACTAGCACCCGTAGCACGACCTGTAGCCTCAGCCTCTCTCTCCCTCTCAACCCGACGCCTAGCCTCACACTGCGCGGAAGTCTCACCCTGAGACCGAGCCAGCCGCTCCTTAAGTTAAGTAATCTCGTCGGCCCGAGATTGCGAGAGCTGTCGCGTCTCTCCGCTTCCGCCTCAAGCTCGGTCACCCGAGTCTCCAGCTGTCCCAACATATCGAGAATGTCCTGCAAACATAACTCGCACTTGAGGAAAACACACAAACAATCTAAGAGCCAACCCTAGGTACACGCACTTACCGATCGAAGTCCCGAAGTATCATGGGAGACCCTCGAGGCATAGACCCTGAAGCAGTTGGCAGCCTGCCACAACCGCTGATGGCAAGCCGATGAAACCTGGAAGGTGAAACCACGCAAGTTAGTCCGACAAAACCTAACCCTTAGAATCCAAAACAGAAACCGAAACTTACCCGGTATGCCCGGTCACGCCACTCCATCCAAGCCTCCATCTCCTCAGCGGAACACGGGGAAAGAGGCTATGTAAAGGCTACCCTAGCCGCTTGGACTCTGAGCAGTGTTAAGAGTAAGTATGGGGGCTGAACAGCATCAGCCGAATCGGTCAGCTAAGAGAAAAGCGAACCGTTCAAAATAAAGGGAAACACTAAACCATAGGACAAAACAAGCCATAAAACCAAGACCGACACTTCAATAATCCTAAACCTTGGGGGGTACTAAAACAAACTGTAAGAAAGAGACTTACATCTGCAAGGCGCAGCTAGTTCACCAGCACATTCTCCGACGAGTAGTGACTCATCGTGCTCTTAGCCTGAGCCAACCTCAATTCAATCCCTGCCAAAAACCTAAGCAGACGAGCCCGCACCGTCTTAGGTACAAATCGAGGGAATTAGGAGTAAATTCAAGACTTAAAACCTCCTCTAGTCGAGATCGACCCCTAGCGATAAACGAACACGAGAACCACTAGCTAACAAGACCACTCATACCAAAGCACATAACAACACAAGCAACGAATCTGACCAAAGCAAATTCGATTAAATCCTCAACCTTTCAAAAAAAAAAAACAAATCCGAACAATGCAAATTCGAACGAATCCTGAAGCATTCGAAAAACGAATTAAAAACCCGCGAACCTAACGAATCCCAAGTAAATTTGAAACCTGCAAACTAAATTGAATCCCAAAGCATTCTAAAGGTAATTCAAGTCAATTCAAAATCAATAAGTCCCTAGTAGCACTCGATTCAATTCAATTTTTAATGAGTCCCTAGTAGCACTCAGTTTGATTCAACGAGCCCTTGTAGCGCTCAAAACCATTTTAAACGAGCCCCTTGTAGCGCTCAAAACCGTTTTAAACAAGCCCCTTGTAGCGCTCAAAACCATTTTAAACGAGCCCCTTGTAGCGCTCAAAACCATTTTAAAAGAGTCCCTTATAGCGCTCAAAACAATTTTAAACGAGCCCCTTGTAGCGTTCAAAACCGTTTTAAACGAGCCCCTTGTAGCGCTCAAGTCCGTTTTAAACGAGCCCCTTGTAGCGCTCAAAACAATTTAAAATGAGTCCCTAGTAGCACTTAGTTTAATTCAACGAGTCCTTGGTAGCACTCAAAATCAATTCAATTTTAAACGAGCCCCTGGTAGCGGTTAAAACTGAATTTTGAACGAGTCCCTAGTAGCACTCAATTTAATTCAAAACCCGATTTTGAATGAGTCCCTGGTAGCACTCAATTTAATTCAAAACCAATTTTAAACGAGCCCTTTGTAGCGCTCAAAACCAATTTCGGACGAGTCCCTTGTAGCACTCGATTCAATTTTAAATGAGTCCCTAGTAGCACTCAGTTTAATTCAATGAGCCCTTGGTAGCGCTCAAAATCCGATTTTGGATGAGTCCCTGGTAGCATTCAATCCAATTTCAATTAAAGTCAATTTAATTCAAGTCAATAAGCCCCTTGTAGCGCTCAATTCAATTCGATTTTAAATGAGTCTTTGATAGCACTCAGAACAATCAAACCAACCCTTAACGAGTCCCTAAGCACACTCAATTCACGTCCCAGGGGAATTATTATTCCCGGAATAATTCACTAAGCAAATCTAAAGCCCAAGAACTAATGCAAAGGGCTTACACATCAACACTAGTATTTTAAAAGCAAAACAATCACTAAAACTAACGCAGCTACCCGAGAGGGATAAATCTAACGTAGCCACCCTAGAGGGATAAATCCAGCGTACCCATCCGAGAGGGATAAATCTAACGCAGCCACCCGGGAGGGATAAATCTAACTAAATGCAACAACCCACGAGGAATCAAGTCAAAACTAGGACACCAGTAAATACTTAAGCAAAAGGTTCGAAACTACTAAAAACAGCAAGAACAAACCCGAACAAAATAAGACAAATCCACAAAACAAAAGCAACTTAACCAAAACAAATGAACAACAGCAATTTGCCTGAGGGATCTAAGATCGCGGAGGCACAACAATTTGATCGAGGGATCTAAGATCCCGGAGGCACAACAATTTTGCCCGAGGATCACAGTTATCCCGAAGGCACAACAATTTTGCCCGAGGGATCTAAGATCCCGGTGGCACATAAATTCTTTTCCTAGGGGTCATAGGCATCACGAAAGACAGCTATTCGAGTGGAGACTGACGCCCTCGAATAGTTTTATATCACTTTATTCTTGTCCTAGGGGTTAGAGGCATCCCGAAAGACAGCTATTCGAGTGGAGACGGACGCCCTCGAATAGTTTTATATCACTCTATTCTTTTCCTGGGGGTCAGAGGCCTCCCAAAAGACAACTATTCGAGTGGAGACTGACGCCCTCGAATATTTTTATATCACTTTATTCTTGTCCTAGGGGTCATAAGCATTCCAAAGACGATCGCTCGAGCGGAGACCAACGCCACCGAACGTTTTATGTCATCAATGGTTCACAAGCATCCCGAAACATTTAAAGGCCAATACTTTTACACTTAACACATAAAAGCGCTTAAAATTAAACAAAAACCCTAAATACACCGAAGAAGACAAAGCGCGCGCGCACAAAGAATCAAGAACAAGATAACAAGCAACGACCCGAGCCCAAGCAAGCAACCGCAAGCGAAGACGTCAGGTATGACTTCTAAACCTTGGCTGGCAAGCCTTAACGCACCGTCTAACGGACTTAAAATGACTCGACCGGACAACCACCAGGTCGTAATATTCGATTGACCTGGGCGGCTATACTTTGACTTTCGCCTTGCCCAAGCCTCAGTCAAAGTGGGGGCTTCTGTAGACACCCAGATTTGGATCTGGTGGCTGCAGAAGTGCCCAACAAACACCCAATGACGATAGGACTGCAACGCGACGCGGGTTCGCAGTGTTTTAGATAGTTTTTCTATAGAACGGATCAAATAATAACTCGGAAAGATTAAATTAACATCAAGGCAGGCTAAGTCGTGTCATTACGGTCGCGTCGACACTAATAGAGTTAATTCCGACACCGGTGCCCCGAATCGACCCCGAAGTATGAAAAGTCAAACCCGAGTCAACGCGTCGGGCCGAGCAAACCTCGGGACGCGCGCTCGAAGCCCACCCGGCACTCGACATGCTAAGGTTATAGAGAAGCCTTAACCTCCAAGATAACCCAGGATATGCATCTTCTCCGTTTTGGAAAGTTTTGACATCGGATCTTCAAAACTTCAACTGCTCCAGCTCACGCGCCTGAAGACTGAACTGCCCCACACCGGGCGCCTGAAGACCGAGCCGCATGAACCCGGGAGTCCATATGGGTGACGAGGACCGAAAACACCTATAAATACCCCTCCTCGCCTAATTCATTCCACACAATCACGAGTTCGTGCCTACTTCTACACAACTCGTTCTTCCCTCTCTTTTCTCGCTAAGGGCTCACACTCCAACACCCGAGGCAAACGTCCACTCGATCGTAGTTCCGATAAAAAAAGCGACATCGACGCTACTCCTCACCTTCGAGCACTCCACTCGATACCGAGGTGCCTGTGATCGACTAGCTCAAAACTAGTAACAAAGTTCTGCCGGATTTGCCGCAGAACTAGTCCTTAGTAACGAAGCTCTGCTGGAATAGCCACTGGAAGGTCAAACAGTAACGGAGTTCTGCCGGAGTCACTGGTCAAGCTAGGAGGATTCGCCTGTTAATCGAGTCGTCACTAGGTTGCCATCTAAACAAAACTTTCCTTATTCGCACTTTCTTTTATTATGCACTACGACTATACTAGTGTAGACACCCACATTTGGCTGCTAGGTGTCCTTAGCGGTTCCCAAAAAACACTAGATGATGATCGGACGCAAATATGTTTTTATGCGCTCGGATATGGGCTCGAAACCATTAGTTTCTGGCTTGGGCTTTTTACGGAGTAAAAATCTTACAAAACTGACCTCAAATTCAGGCCCACTGGGTCGTTTACAACAAAATAATACTAATTTGGGTCAAAACCGACACCGGAAATAAAACCGACTTTTAGTGATTGGGTCAAACCCCGGTTAAATCCGTTTCCGAGACATAAAAAACAGCCACTCAAACATCCAAAGTCAAACCCCAAATACAAGACCCACAAAAGTACCCAACCAAAGGCCCAAAAACCGAACCCTTGCGCTGCGGCTGAACCACTCGATCGAGTGTTAGCCCACTCGATTGAGTGGGCCCTCAACCTGGCCAGGCTGCGGTCACTTGGGCCACTCGACCGAGTTAAGGGGCTACTCGATCGAGTAACCCTAGACGGGTGAGGTGACCAATGCCTATATAAACAACCTTTTGCATGCACAATTCACAACTTTACACATCCTAATCAACCCTAATCTTCACCTTACAACACTAATTACTCATCTTCATGCCCTAACCCTAGTACTTAGGAGACAAACCCTAAACCACCATAACTCAATTTACATCAACCTCGATTCTCCCGTGCTAGAGCCGCATCAAACGAGATCTATCTGAGACTAAGAAACATGTAGGTTGAGGGTGCAAAATCCCGTTTTTTTCCCTTCTCTCTATCTCGCGTCGTCCGTCGTTGTCGTCGTTGTAGTAGACGTGTTTTTATTTTGTCGTCGCGTCTCTAATATCAATAGTATTATTAGTATAAAACGTTAAAATACTTGCTAATTCATGTCAAATAAGAGGGATGACGGGATAAGGAAATCCGAATATTACGAGTGTATCGCACCCGATGTGGACGATCGCTTATCCCGACACCCCAAATATTTGATTGTTGAAGCAAGTCAACATCAATAATCGTTTTTTATTTCGTTGCGTCGCTAGTCACGTTTTTTTATTGTTTGCGTTGTTATCATCGTCAATCATCGCATCTTCATCAACTTCAAAACTATTTTTTTTTAAAAACACTTTTCTTAGAGTCGAAACTTGTTGATGCGGATCCGACATCACACAATCTGTAAGGATTTATCGTGATGACGGGATGCGGAGGGAATCAAACTTTTAGTAAATACAAAGCGTCAATCTATTAGATTCGATACCAACTCAATAGTTGGATGTCGAATTTAAATAATCTAGTCAATCAATCCAACTAATACGATTTTCGTTGATGCTCAAATAGTTGTCACCTAATTCAATCGAATTAATACAACACTATAAACGCGGAGATCATTCCTATCGTGTTAGTCCGGTTCAAATCGACATACAAAATCATATATTCAAAAATCACTCCAAGTATTCGGTATTGGTCCTATAACCAAGCACCGGGTATAATGAGTAACACAAAATCGGGACCAAAAAACGTCCGCCACGCGATTCGCACGCGCCTCGTGCGAGTCGCGCCCCCCTTGCACGGGTCGCGTGGTTTCCTGAAAATCGTGACATAAAATAAGTTATTTCGTCTTAATTCAATTAGCAACAATTCTTCAAACTTCTTTTTTAAAACACACTCTAAATATTCGATATCGATATCATAATCGAGCATAGAATATGGCGAGTATCGATTCAGGTCGAGTATAAGTTTCATTATATTTCTACGCGACCTAACGAATCAATGATTTTCAAACATCAAAGCACCCTCGAAAACAAAACCAAAGCGAACTATGATTCGTACAGGTACCACTCGACCGAGTATCTAGTCCACTCGATCGAGTGGCATTCTAAAAGTCGGGCAGAACCCTTTTCTCCGAGACCACCCGGTCGAGTCCCTCAGTGACTCGATCGAATGGCTCCTGGTTCAGCAAACCGTGAGTCTTTCAACATTCTTTAAGTCCCGATAAAATATTTTTAATGACTTCGGTCAACACGTGTCAAGTCCATCACGCGTCATACAATTTGCAAAACTCATGCATCATGTTATTTATATCATTCTATATTTCTTGCAAACTGTTATTATCGTTATACCGTTACTAACATGTTTGTTTCTATTTTTGTCGATTTATTTTTCGTTGTTTATTTTATTGTACTAAAACAAACCCGCATGCTAAATATAACTTTGACGTTGTTATTAGATGCATTAAATCGACTTAGCAACTCATTCAATTATCCACATGTTTAGGCAAAACACTGTTTGAATATCATTTTCATCGTTCTACTAACGCGCGTATTAGAGTGTCAAACGATATCCTAGTAGAGGCCGCTAATGTGCGGGCGGGGTTGGGTGTTCTTTGTGAACTTCCCTACACGTGCCCTCACCCCTTACTTAGAACCTCGGTTTCCGGATGCCCGAAACCGTTGGCGCACGAGGTCATTCAATACACGGTATACGATAATGTCGATATAGGTATCAAATGCAAAGGGACGAGCCCAATAAACTCTGACATCCGAATGGGCCGTACTTTGTGCATGGCCCACTAAGATATAGAGTGAGTTCGAACGGACCCGAACTCCCACAAAGTTCGGTGGCGACTCCACTTCGATTTAAATTTCGGTTCGATCCAACTCATATAGAGATTCATTCGCCTCCCAAATCCCGCGCGTGGCCGCGTCGTGGTGGACCTATGTCATGTCCACAATTTGGCGAGTCCGCTGGGGATTAACTGATGCGTGACTTACCATCGGCATCCTCAGGGAGAGACTCGAATAAAAATAGTTTGACTAGTACGATACGCGTTTTAGTTTTACGATTCATGCATAACTCCATATTTTCCCGGGCCGGTACCGGTGACCGACGTCCCACTATACCGTGATGTACTCCAATATGGATATGTCAAAGGTGTTCATAGTCGATTCGTATGGGTTTCGCGGCATGTTCCAAGCTCAACTCGACTTAGGAAGTCCGTCCCGATTCTCGGATAGGCTATGTGCACTAGTATAGACCCTTTATAGACCGACCGAGACTTAGTATAGAACATACATGGCGTCGTTATTATGCTTGTGTGACTATGTACTACTTGGTTTCCGTGTCATTTTCAAAAACCGTCATTTAAAAAAAAACGCATCTTTTCAAAAATATTCAATTTTCAAAAACTCGGAAAGCTACGGAAAATTAGACTTAAGATTTGGCTCAAAACAAGCCTATTTTTTTCTAGCCGACATGCTACCCATTTCAAAATTCGAATTTCCGATCCACCATTCGATTTTCGAATTTTCAAAATTCAATTTCGATTCTAAAATTTTGAAGATGCCATTCGCGATTTTCAAATTTTCGAGACGCCATTTTCGATTTTCAAAATTTCCGAGATGCCATTTTCGATTTTCAAATCTTCGAGATGCCGTTTTCGATTTTCAAATCTTCGGGATCCCGTTTCCATTTTTTCAAATTATCGGAAATTCTTTTTTTCGATATTCAAGTTTCAAAATTCCAATTATTCAACTTTTCAAAAACTGGAAAGCTACCGAATTTAGGACTTACGATTTTACTCAAAATAACCTATTTCTAGCCGGTATGCTACCCGTTTCAAAACTCAAAATATTTTCGAAACTTCAAAACCACGGCCCGATAACACTTTTCTGATTTTCGAAAAATCGGGCCATCCGCCGGTTTTTCTAAAAAAAATTCCTTTTCAAAACTTTCCTCTTCCTAGGACTTCCCGTATTTAGAAGTGTTGGGTCTTGTCGTAAGTCATCGAAAGTCTTTAGCGTCGAAACTCCGTCGATCTTACATAGCGGGTTTCCCCCCTATCCCAGTCCGCCTTATTTGACTAAGGCATGGCTCACCTACGTAGGACGTACTCCTACAAGGGAAGGCCCGTTTACACAATCGAGTCCAAAGTCTGGGGATGTCTCACGTGGACCTTCTTTCGAACAGGACTCGGCCCACTAGCCGGATCCTAAGGGAGGCCCACCTTTCACAAGTCACCCGGCTAGGTGTCTTTTCCGAGTCAACCTTTTACAAGGCATAGCCCTATAACAAAAGGTTCGCGGTCCTTACGTCTAAGGGTCACTCGTCCGACACTCGAGTCTTAACAACCTTCGATCCCAATCGGGGGCTACCCTTCAGCAGACTGATCAATCACGGTGGCTCTAAGGGTCATGTCCCACACGTGTCGTCTCACGTACTTCACTTTCGAGTCACTTAGATGTTACACCATCTGAGTCCTATTTGACTCCTTAGTCTCACTTGGGGGCTATTCTCCGATGAAGTGATTAATCATAGTCACTCCGAGAATCGTACCCTACAAATGTTTCTTAGGAGAGTCTGACCCGAGTCAAACCCGAGTTGTCTCTCCTCCCGCGCTATTTCCTATGCATTGGTGAATTTGAGTTCCGAGGCAATTTTCTGATTACGCGGTATTCTTGCGGACAGGCCACCGGTAACTAGACGCCAGAAAATGCAAGAAACTTGCGGACAAATTGGCAGCCTCCCTAGCTAAGCTTGAAGCCCAATTGACGGCTATCAGGACCGACCAAACAACCCTTGCCACCCGTTTGAGTGCCATGGAGAAAGGGACTCCTAATGCTGGATCTGAACCCATTGGGCCCATAGCTGAACTGTTCAGCGCCGTTCGAAAGCTTGAAGAACAGGTCCATTTGTCTTCAAACAACTCAATCCATGCGGAAAATGCTCGCTCCTACTCGCCTTTGAATGATGAGCTGCCTGCCAACCCCAACCTTACAGGAATACCGATGTTTGAGGGTACTGATGACCCGGTCCATCACATTCGGGCTTTCAAAGAATTTATGGCTTTCAAAGGGGTGAAATCCACCATGTTCAAGCACTTGTTTGCTTCCTCCCTCGAGAAGCACCCGAAAGCCTGGTACTACAGGATTGATTCCAAGAAGTACAAGACTTGGGATGATGTGGCAACAGAGTTCGCTCGGAATTACGCCGATAATACCGAGATCCAAACTACGATGCGTACTCTGGAGGTTATGGCCCACGAGCCCAAAGAAGGTTTCACCAAATACCTTCAAAGGTGGAGGGCCGAAAGTGTGAAGTTGGTAGACAAGCCCAACGAGAAGACACTAGTGGAGGAATTCATCAACAACCTCCTATCTTCCTACCGCGTCCATCTTAGGTATGCCAGTATTTCAAACTTTGCGGTACTTACCGAAATGGGCGTTAGGATTGAAGACGATCTTCGACATAATGAAGATCTGGGTGAAGCTTCTACTGAAGGCTCTACTGGACATCAACTCGAGTCCTTGGAAGCCGACGATTAATGACAACATCATCCGAGAGTCCAGATTTGATTTAAGTCCGAGTCTAAGTCTGAGTCTAGGATGTTCTATTTCTTCCAAAGTTAAAGTCAAAGTCAAAGTCAGAGCCAGAGTCAGTTGTATTCTGTGTTTCAAAATTCAATAAAATCAGCTTTCAATATTCTTTCTCATATATACTTTCCTTATGTGTTTCCGAAAACATGATGAACACCGTCGTACACTGTGAGCACATGCACGTGATTATTATAGGCACATCTATAATGACTGCAGGAAACCGAGCCCGTGTTTTCCTTTACCTATTCCATGTCTGACATAGAAAGCCACATAACTACCCTTAGCGGGAGCGGTATCAAATCCTATGACAAATCTAGGTAGTCTCTTAGTTTGGGTTCAAGACGAGAGGCAAGCCCATTTCCCCACAATAAAAACCTCTCCAATAAGACTGACCAATCCCACTTCAGGTGTTAGTTTGATCAACAAAAAAAAACTAGACGAAAAAAATCAAAAGTCCAAGAAAAAAAAAACAGGACAAAAAAAACAAAAAAAAGTCGAGGGAAAAAGCAAAAGGCCAAAACAAAAAAGAAGGCCATCATAAAAAAAGATCCACCCATGACCGAGGTTAAACGATCAACCCAAATGAAGAATCCCATGACCGGGGCTAAGAAGTCAACCAACTAAAAAATATTCAAAAACCCATGACCGTACTTAACGGTCAACTCAAGTGAAACTGTCAATTCAAAATTATCAAAACCCATACCATCCAATAGGGGAGTGACAATCAAGCTGGTCAGCTAACACCACACTCAGCTTTCCCACATTACAACCCTCAAGACCTTCCCGAGACCTAGGCTAGAGACAGCCCGGAATTTCGAGGATTCAAGCTCCATAGGATACCCCTAACCATTAGGGCCAGACATGGAAACCAGATTCCGCATTATCAAACCTATCCCGATCAAAGTTCGAGCCATTTTTACTCGACTTCCCCCTTGCACAACAACTAAAACACAACACGACATAACAAAATTCACAATCACCATACAAAGACCCGACATCAAAACTCGTCAAAGACCCGAGATCGAAACTCGTCAAAGACCCGAGATCTAAAATCGTCAAAAACCCGAGATCAAAACACGTCAAAGACCCGAGATCAAAACTCGTCAAAGACCCGAGAGCAAAACTCGTCAAATCCCATCCCAATTCTTCCCATCCAAACCAGTTACCAGCCCCGCACACGGGAACGCAACTTGCAGTCAGCATAGAACATGCCCAAATAGTTCACACCACCTCTGGGGCTACCCCGGAGAACGCTCACAGTCACAGGATCAACATCCTAACCATTCTAGCCCTCTGATCAAGACATCATTGGGAATGCACCTAGCCTACACCGTCAATATGGCTTGTTACACACAAAGTCCTATTAGACTAGGCACCATAATATATCTTTCAATTCACTGAACTACGACGTGGTTTGATTTCACCACACGTGAATACGTAGGCAACCTTTCAACAGAGGCACAACCACCCGCATTGACACACATTCAAAAAGCACCATCATTCCGGTCACGACACTGTCATGTTCTTAACAGTTCGCTTTGTCATCCTGGGGGCTTCTCTTAGGCAGAAGTACTCCATCCACTCACAAAATCCAGATAAATTCAAAAAAATGTAGCCTCATTTCTATAGTGTGTCCTAGTACTCGGCTCAGTCGAAGACGAGAGTCTGTCAGGAACTCGAAACAACACCTACCTTGGGAATATACCTCAAAACAAAAATTCCAGAAGAGCACAAGACTACAACAGTCCCATTACAGACTACTGCAAGTCCCCTATAGCATATTTATCCCATTTCGATGTTCGACCGTGTTGCCACTCGCCTAGGCTACGGAATAGCGCAACTTAAGAGTCTTGTTAGGCGACCCACCCCCCTACCGAGTCACGGTCCAACCCTTGAGACTCCAAGTCGTGTCTGTCAACTCGTCTCGTTGCGTCCAGAGTCGAGTCTGTAGGTAGGCCTCACTCTTCAAATTCTCATTTTGGAATTTGCAAAAAATAGCCATTATTTGAAAAAAAAACCTTTTCGACAAGGTCAAATTTCAGTCTATTTAAACTTCAAATTTCTTTTCTACCCCTTTCAATTTTGAAAATCTATTTCCTAGCACGTGAGTTGCTTTCAGGACTTCGATTTCAAAATGAAGCAAAATCATTTTCCCCATCGCAAGTCAGTCTATAGATGCTAATTGCATTTCCTGTATGCTATCTTGCTATCTACTATATTTGCTATTTCTATATATCTAACATTTCAGGTACCAGCTTGGCTTCCCAACGGAAGATCAAGTTTTTATTCCCCAGCGTGAGTCGCAGGCCTGCGCAAACTCACTAGGCTCCCCAGCGGAACGCCCAAGGTGGCATTCCTCATAAAAGAAACACGGGATGTGCCTACATATAGGTACACCCAGGGCTTCTTAGGCAAGCTCACGCGTAATTATGAATCGGGATGTGTCTCCAAACGGGCACACCCAGGGCTTCTTAGGCAAGCTCACGCGTAATTTTGAATCAGGATGTGTCTGCAAACGGACACACCCAGAGCTTCTTAGGCAAGCTCCTGCACAGCTTCAAGACGGGATGTATCAGCATACAGATACACCCAGGACTTATACAACAAGTCCGATTCCCCACGGAGCTCTTCCCGACAACAGAACTCAGGTATGATTTCTATATTATGGCTGGCGGGCCCTTTCACGCAAGTCTAATGGACTATAAACGACCCGACCGGAAGTCTGCCATGTCTTAATCCGCGATTGGTCTGGTAGCTACTCTGACTTTCGCCTTGTCCAAGCCTCAGTCTGAGTGGGGGCTCTGTAGACACCCACATTTGGCCGCTAGGTGTCTATAGCGGTTCCCAAAAAACACTCGATGATGATCGGACGCAAACATGTTTCTACGCGCTCGGATATGGGCTCGAAACCATTATTTTCTGGCTTGGGCTTTTTACGGAGTACAAAAATCACAAAACTGACCTCAAATTCAGGCCCAGTGGCTCGTTTCCAACAAAATAAGACTAATTTGGGTCAAAACCGGCACCGAAAATAAAACCGACATTTAGCGATTGGGTCAGACCCCGATCAAAGCCGTTTCCGAGACATAAAAAATAGCCACTCAAACATCCAAATCCCAGCCCCAAATAAAAGACCCACAAAAGTACCCAACCAAAGGCCCAAAAACCGGACAACTGCGCTGTGGCTGACCAACTCGATCGAGTGTCAGCCCACTCGATCGAGTGGGCTCTCAACCTGGCCCGGCTGCGGTCACTTGGGCCACTCAACCGAGTCAAGGGGCTACTCGGTCGAGTAACCCTAGACGGGTTAGGTGACCAATGCCTATATAAACACCCTCTTGCATGCACAATTCACAACTTTACACATCCTAATCAACCCTAATCTTCACCTTACAACCCTAATTACTCATCTTCAAGCCCTAACCCTAGTACTTAGGAGACAAACCCTAAACCACCATAACTCAATTCACATCAACCTTGATTCTCCCATGCTAGAGCCACATCAAACGAGATCTATCCGAGACTAAGAAACATGTAGGTTAAGGGTGAAAAATCCCATTCTTTTCCCTTCTCTTCTATCTCGCGTCGCCCGTCGTTGTCGTCGTTGTAGTAGTCATTTTTTATTCTGTCGTCGCGTCTCTAATATCAATAGTATTATTAGTATAAAACGTTAAAATACTTGCTAATTGGTGTCAAATACGAGGGATGACGGGATAAGGAAATCCGAATATTACGAGGGTATCACACCGGATGTTGACGGTCGCTTATCCCGACACCCCTAATATTTGATTGTTGAAGCAAGTCAACATCAATAATCGTTTTTTATTTCATTGCGTCGCTAGTCACGTTTTTTTATTGTTTGCGTCGTTATCATTGTCAATCATCGCATCTTCATCAACTTCAAAACTATTTTTTTTTAAAAACACTTTTTTCGAGTCGAAACCTGTTGATGCGGATCCGACATCACATAATCCGTAAGGATTTATCGTGATGTCAGGATGCGGAGGGAATCAAACTTTTAGTAAATACAAAGCGTCAATCTATTAGATTCGATACCAACTCAATAGTTGGGTGTCGAATTTAAATAATCTAGTCAATCAATCCAACTAATACGATTTTTGGTGATGCTAAAATAGTTGTCACGTAACTCAATCGAATTAATACGACACTATAAACGCGGATATCATTCCTATCGTGTTAGTCCGGTTCATATCGACTTACAAAAACATGTTTTCAAAAATCACTCTAAGTATTTTGTGTTGGTCCTATAACCAGGCACCGGGTATAATGAGTAACACGAAATAGGGACCGAAAACAGGCCGACACGCGAGCCGCACGCGCCTCGTGCGAGTCTCGTGGATGCGCGAGTCGCACCCCACTTGCGCGGGTCGGGTGGTTTCCTGAAAATCGTGACATAAAATAAGTTATTTCGTCTTAATTCAATTAGCAACAATTCTTGAAACTTCTTTTTTAAAACACACTCTAAATATTTGATATCGATATCATAATCAAGCATAGAATATGGCGATTATCGATTCAGGTCGAGAATAAGTTTCATTATATTTCTACGCGACCTAACGAATCAATGATTTTCAAACATCAAAGCAACATCGAAAACAAAACCAAAGCGAACTATGATTCGTACAGGTACCATTCGACCGAGTGTCTAGTCCACTCGATCGAGTGGCACCCTAAAAGTCGGGCAGAACCCTTTTCTTCGAGACCACTCGGTCGAGTCCCTCAGTGACTCGATCGAGTGGCTCCTGGTTCATCAAACCGTGAGTCTTTCAACATTCTTTAAGTCCTGATAAAAATATTTTTAATGACTTCGGTCAACACGTGTCAAGTCCATCACGCGTCATACAATTTTTAAAACTCATGCAACATGTTCTTTATATCATTCTATATTTCTTGCAAACTGTTATTATCGTTATACCGTTACTAACATGTTTGTTTCTATTTTTGTCAATTTATTTTTCGTTGTTTATTTTATTGTACTAAAATAAACCCGCATGCTAAATATAACTTTGACGTTGGTATTAGATGCATTAAATCGAATTAGCAACTCATTCAATTATTCACATGTTTAGGCAAAACACTGTTTGCACATCATTTTCATCGTTCTACTAACGCGCGTATCAGAGAGTTAAACGATATCCTAGTAGAGGCCGCTAATGTGCGGGCGGGGTTGGGTGTTCTTTGTGAACTTCCCAACACGTACCCTCACCCTTTACTCAGAACCTCGGTTTCCGGATGTCCGAAACCGTTGGCGCACGAGAGTCATTCAATACACGGTATCCGATAATGTCGGTATCGGTATCAAATGCAAAGGGACGAGCCCAATAGACTCTGACATCCAAATGGGCCATACTTTCTGCACGGCCCACTATAATATAGAGTGGGTTCGAACGGGCCTGAACTCGCACAAAGTTCGGTGGCGACTCCACTTCGATTTAAATTTCAATTCGATCCAACTCATATGGAGATTCATTCGTCTCCCCAAACCCGCGCATGGCCGCGTCGGGGTGGACCTATGTCATGTCCACAACTAGGCATGAACACTAGGTCCACTACACATACTAAGATACGTAACGTCCCAACTTCAACCACAAACACTAAAATACACTAAATTGACCCGAGTAATTCCGAGATCTGTCTCAAACTATCTATGCATTATGTCCCGATTAGTGTATACTCCGAGGGTGCTACTCCTCACTACATGATTTACTTACATTCGCATTTACAATTTTTCGTATGATTGATTGCTTTTATGACCTTATAATCGAATGCTAAATCACCTAACACGGAATGCAAAACGTAAAACAACTAAAATTGAACAAAGCGATGGTCGGGTTCCATATTAGTCCAAGTGCTCGCCTTATTAGGTTCGACGCATCTCTGTTAATACCGAACCGACGCATCTTAGGCAGAATACCAGGTAAGGAGAATGAGTAATATTCGTATTATCGCGTTAAAACTGATTTGCTAATACGCATAATACTAGTACTCTCTACTCTCCTACGTGCATCTTTTCATGGCATGCCTGTCACGTGAAAACGCATGCAGAGAATGTAAACACAACTACTTTGACGACAATACTTACTTGTCCTTAAACAACCGACGTAGCAAAAGGAATAGGGTTAAAACAACGGATGTTACAATACTTCCACCGCAACAAAAGAACTAGGATATCAGCCCACTGATTGATTAGTAGAGGCCGCTATAGTGTGGGAGGGATTGGGTGTTGACATCTATCGGATGTTGGCTTCCCAATACGTACCCTCACCCCTTACTCAGAATCGACGGTTTCCGGATGTCCGGAACCATTGGCAATGAAAGTCATTCCAGACATGGAGTGCTTAAGGGTACAAGTCTTTATCTTTAGGTCCAGGCCAAGAAATGTTTGCTGGCTGAAACCCAGGAGCAGGAGCCTCAGCAGAAGGACGGATCTGTCCACACCATTGAGTCAACCGCGTCAGCACAAAAGGGATTCCTGTCGTAGGGTATGTGAGATCGTTTGAAGCCAAGATAGCCTGTCTCAACATGCCTAGGCCCGAAGCAGGCCAGGGTGTTCGACAGGCTAGCTCTAGCCGAGAAGCGGCAGAAGGCACCAGGGCTGTCGAAAAGCATGCAGGCGAGGCTTAATCAGGGCCAGCCAATTGAACCAAGGCACCCTCAAACTAATGGCCCGAGGGTCCAGCCTCCTCAGCCACCCCAGAACAAGCGATCTCGCTCCCGACATCAATCTCCCGTGATAGAGAACGAAGCCATATGCAGGAATATTCCCAGACATCGCTCTCCGAGTGGCAAATTGCCAACTTCGAGCACATGGGATGACTATAGTTTATCATTCAGAGGGTGCCCAATCCAGAACCTCAGGCAGACCCACCAGTATGCCGCTTCATCTAGAGGTCCAAAGCTGCCCAATTCAAAAGATAAAAATGCCAATAGTCAGGTTTGACGGGACCACCAACTCCGAGGACCATCTGGCTGCATATGAAAGCCACATGGGGATGTATGATGCAGAGGACGCCGCCTGGTGCAAGATTTTCCCAACAACTCTGGTAGGCCTCGCTAGGGGTGTTTCCGGGACTTGCCTCTAGGGTCCATCTATACTTTTGAGGAGCTTGCTATGATTTTCCTACACCAGTACGCGAGGAATAAAAGGCGTAGGCTCAACCATTTTGACTTGATGACGCTAAAGCAAAGAAAGGGTGATTCCATCAGGGAATATATGAAGAGGTCCGACCTCGCTTTCTAGCAAGTAAGGGAAATTGACGACCCTACCGCAGCATACGCCCTGACTAACTCCAGGTGCCCGAGGAGATGAAGAATCAGCTCATCCGCGCCCAGCCTGAATCCTTGGCCAAGGCTTAAAAAATAGCAGAGGGCTTCATGCTTATGAAGAGTACCATAGTCTACCCGATACCCCGGCGGCATGAAGCCGACCCTAGGGGGCAGCGTAAGCTGGTCGGAATAGGGGAGCGTCAGCTGGTAAGCAGAAGGGAGAAGAAAGTTTAATAGCTATACCGTTCTGAACAAGTGAGGGGCTAAGATCGTTTATTTGGAAAAACAGGCAGCGAAGTGGAACCATCCAAACAAACCACGTCACCCAAAAGGTGACCCAAAGAAGTTTTGTACGTTCCATGATAGAATCAGACATACAACCGAATAGTGCCGGCATCTGAAGAATGAGATGGAAAATCTCATCCGAAATGGTTGGCTGGCCAACTATGACGCCAGAGCTAAGAACCAAAAGACAACTGAGAGACCAGAGGGTCAAGACAAGATCGGATGATCATCCAAGGGGTGTCGGGTGACGCCGACTGTCAGACAAGCCGTAGGGGCCGGAAGCGACAGCTTCGCGAGCTCCATAACCAGATCTGCTATGCAGAGAGAGATGGAGTCTGACTGGTCTAACCCTCAGTATAACCGCAGAAGAAGCAGGTCAAGTGTGTACCCGCATAGCGACCCACTGGTCTTACCGTTGGTCATCAACAACCACATAGTTAAAAGGTGTATGGTCGACACGGGTGCGTACACAAATCTGTTATATAAAAAAGCATTTGAGAAAATGAACTTGGAAAAAAGACACCTTAAACCTTCCCCAGGATCCCTTTATTGGTTCAGCGGAGCAGGCATCGTCCCAATGGGCGTCATTGAATTACCCGTCACATTTGGAGAGGGAGCCTCAGCCAGAAACATCCGAGCATCCTTCATGGTGGTTGACGCTAAATCAGCCTATAACGCACTGTTTGACCGAGCCACTCTTGACGAGATTGAACCTGCTATCTTCATCTAAGCACGGACGGTGGTATTTGTAACCGACTTCGGGATGGAAGGAAAAGTACATGCTGATCAAGAATCCGCTCGTCAATGCTACTCGGTAGCCCTGCAGAACCATGAGGCTAATCGGAAAGGAAAAAGAAAAGCATGTAGCTCCCCCACCAGGGATGGAGGAATTTCGGCCAACCAACTAGCTATAGACAAACCAGTTGATCGCCCAGAACCTGGAGGCGAGAGTATGTTGGTGGAGCTAGAGCCAAGAAGACCGGTCCTCGTCAGTACCGACATAAGGGGACCATAAAGAGAAAAACTTACCAGAGTGTTGCAGAACAACAAAGATGTCTTTGCCTACTCGGCAGATGAAATGTCGGGGGTCGACCCAAGCCACATCGTACACAAGCTGAATGTCGACCCAAACGCCAGGCCGGTCAAACAGAAGAAAAGGAATATGTTAGCCGAGAAGGACCAAGATATTAAGGAGAAGATTGAGAAACTCCTAAAAGCCGACTTCATCGAGCGCTGCGACTACCCAGAGTGGTTAGCCAATAGGGTGATGGTGAAAAAAGCTTCGGGCGCCTGGAGGATGTCCATAGATTTCACTAATCTCAATAAGGCATGCCCCAAGGATTGCTATCCTCTGCCGAGGATCGACCAATTGGTCGACGCTACTAGCGGACACTCGATGTTGAGCTTTCTCGACGCCTTCTCAGGATACCACTAGGTATACCTATGGCAGCCAGACAAGGTCAAGTGTGCGTTCATCACAAGCGCTGGGACATACATGTACGAGATGATGCCCTTTGGCCTCAAGAATGCAGGGGGAAACCTAACAACGCCTGGTGGATCAGATATTAAGGCAGAAACCTGGAGGCATATGTTGACGATGCCCTTGTGAAGAGTAAGGGGGATGAGGAGCATCTAAAAGACCTGAAAGAGACCTTCAACTCCCTCTGAGCTTATCAAATGAAGCTGAACCCCAAAAAAAGTACCTTTGGGGTTCGGTCCGGCAAATTCATTGGATTTCTGGTCAGCGGTCGGGGCATTGATGCCAATCCGAAGAATGTGAAAACCATCCGGGACCTACCAAAACCCAAGACAATTAGGGACATATAGAGGCTGACTGGGGAAAAACTCTTCCTATACATAGCTATCACCAACTTAACTGTGAGTGCGGTTATCCTAAGGGAAGAGGCCGGGATTCAACATCAAGGGCCGCCATCAAGGAACAGGCCCTGACATATTTCCTAGCCGAATGCTCCCACTCTGTGAAATATGATGGTTGGTGTTCACTGATGGTTCGTCCACGGCCAACAGTGTGGGGGCAGGGGTCGTACTGACCACCCCTGAAGGGGTCGACATCGAGCACGCCCTTAGGTTCATTTTTCAAGCATCCAATAATGAGGCTGAGTTTGAGGTCGTCCTGGATGGCATCCACCTGGCAGTAGCAGCAGGAGTAGAGAGAATCATCCTGGCCACCGACTCCCAACTCATTGCTAAGCAAATCAACGGGGAGTACGAAGCCAGGGATCAAACCATGGTCTCACACCTGGAGAAGGTCAAGCAAGAGTTGTCAAAACTAAAATCTTATGAAGTTAAGCTGGTCCCCAGATCACAGAATAACCGAACCGATGCCCTACCAATCTAGCAAGCTCTAGCCTACAGGACATCAGGAGGTCGGTCTGGGTCGATGTAATACAGGAAAGATCGACAAGTCCGACAAGCAGGTCAGTATGATGGAAGAGTCGGAGTCTGAGAGCTGGAGGACAACGACCATCAAATTCAAAAAGAATGGGCCCTACTAGAGGACCCTGCACAACAAAAAAGAATGTTGTCAAGAGCTGCTTGGTACATACTGATCGTGGGAGAACTGTGTCGGAAATCATTTTCATCACCTCTACTCAAGGGCCTGGGGGCAGAGCAGGCCACCGAGGTTCTGGATGACATCTACTCGGGGATCTGTGGGCACCATATTGGAGGAAGGACAGTTTCTCACAAAGCTTTGAGGGAAGGATACTACTGGCCCACTATGCTGGCAGATATGAGGGACTTAACATCAAAATGCAAAAAATGACAATTCTTTGGTCCAGTGATACACGCCCCAGCACAAGACCTCCGACCCATACTATCCCCCATCCCTTTTGCTCAGTGGGGAATAGACATCCTGGTTCCCTTCACTATTGCAACTAGGGGTAGGAAATTCCTTATAGTGGCAATCGAATAATTCACCAAGTGGGTGGAGGCAGAGGCAGTACCAAACATCACAGAACCGGAAGTAAGGAAAGTTATCTGGTGAAACATTATTACACGGTATGGCCTGTCGAAAGTACTTGTATTCGATAACGGCAGGCAGTTTGACAACGATCCTTTAAGGACCTGGCTGGAAGGTCATGAGGTCACAGTCGCCTATTCTGCTGTATGCCACCCCTAGACCAACGACCAAGCAGAGGCTGCAAACAAACAAATCATGAATGGGTTGAAGAAAATGGTGGACGACCTTTAGGGCAGATGGGCGGTTGAGCTCCCGAGTGTCCTATGTTCGATCAAAACTACCAGGAAAGAATCAACAGGGCATACCCCCTTTGGACTGGTCTACTGAGGAGGCCCTGCTACCCACTGAGGCACGAATTCCGACTCTCAGGTCTCAGCAATTTGATTGAGCTAGTAACGAAGCAATGATGACCGAAGCCCTTGACCTAGTAAGCAAAGTAAGGCAAAAGGCTAGCTCCATCGCAGCCTAGAAGCAGAAAATGAGAAGGATCTATAATAGGAAGGTGAATACAAGGAGTTTTCAGGCAGGCGACCTGGTCTTGCGAAAAACACAAGCGGTAGGAAAAGGAAGAGAGCATGGCGAGCTGAGTGCCAACTGGGAAGGCCCCTATCAGGTTACCCAGGTCATGGGCCCAGAAACCTATAGACTCGCCAACACTAAAGGTCAGGAACTGGCAGCGCATTGGAATGCGGACACCTTGAAGAAGTACTATGTTTAAATTGTAGAGTTTGTCCTTTTCAAATTCCCCTAAAATTGGCGGAGAACGATCAGAATTCAATGTCGACGGCTGCGTCCAAACCCATAAAAAGAAAAAATTTCTCATGGATTTTTTTTTCTATTCATACTCGTTGTCTGTTCAGTTTGCACGTCACACACAAACGAGCAGAGGGCAATAGGGAGAGGGCCCCCCTGTTGCAAAACCCTGGTAAAATTGCCCTCCCAACGCAAAGTCCGCCCTGTTAGAGGTCAAGGATAGGTCGGGCACCAATGCCAAACCAACAAGGACTTTTACATATTCAACCTTGTATAAAAAAAGCTAAGTCCCTCTGCCTGCCTCTATGCAGGCAGGGGGCAGGCTCCCTGACTTCAACCAGGGGTCAGGGACAGGCCGGAGACCAATGCCGGACCACCAAGAATTGATACACATTCAGCCCTGTGTAGGAAATGCTAAACTCCCTCTGCCTACCCCCATGAAGGCAGGGGCAGGCCTCTTGACTTCTACCAGAAGACAGGGAAAGGTCAGACGTCAAAAGCAAACTTAATAAGATACAACAAACATTCAAGCGTGCACAATAAGCGGACAATAAGAGAAGATCAACAGGTCAAAATAAACGAAATTTGGTAAAAGTTTACAAACCAAGTAGCAAAAAAGTTCAAGAGGCAGAAAAGTAAAAGATTACATCAATACCGGCAGTCGGCCACATTCTAGCTCGGCACGCAAAAATTTAGATTATAAGCATGGTAAGAAAGGTGCTGAAGGAGAAGCCAGGCCCAAGTCCTTCAGTGATAGAGGCACGAGCCCTTAGAGGACGACTGCCTTAAATCTTATGCAGGGGGCGCTTCCGGAGCAGGGTCTGATGATCCATCAGGACCCTCCCGGGAAGATTTGCTAACCCTGGCCTCATTCTTGGCGGTGTAAAGCTGATTGAAAGCATCATCATAAAAATCTGGGATCAGCTACCTGATAACTTCCAAACAAAATTCAGTGGAGGAGTTGGCACCTTCAGCAAAGGCCTGATTCACCTTCTCATCAACTTCCTTCAAAATATTCGCTTTCACCGTCAACCATTCCTCTTCTTGAGTCTTCAGCTTGTTCTGATCAGCCAACAATTCAGACTCTGCTTAAGACAAGCGATCAGAAAAATCCTTGAGGCGCTCCTCTAGCTCTGTCGAGTGTTTCTTCGCCTGCCCCAGCTGAACCTCCAAATCCGACGCCTCCTTTGTAGCCTTCTCCCCCTGATCTTTCCAACTCGCAAACTGGCGCCGAGCCTCCTCCAGCTCACTCTCACATCCTGACAGCTTGACCTTCAAGTCGGCAATAAGAGTAGGGTCCCTCTCAACCACAGTGATACGGTCAGAGAGGGAGGACTCAAGAGTAATGGTCAGCTCCTCATTGCTTAGAAGATTGAGGCATGTTGCCAACTCAGCAGATGCCTGGAAAACCAGGGAGCAGCGGTAAAAGAGCTGGGCCGCCTGAGCGTTGGCGTGTGTCAACACCTTGGCAGATTGATCCAAGGAAGCAGCTGAAGAGTCCGAGGGAAGAGTACAAGAATCAACGCTCTCCACAGTGAAGTTAAACTCGGTATTTTCCTAACCAAGCAGCGTCTCGGGAAAGTTGAAAGCATGGCGCTTGGGCAGAAGGGGTGGTGACCTCCTCCTCCAGGTCGATTACCTGCTCGGCGGCCATTGGCTTCTTATCCTTCCTCCTACTGATCAAGGGAGAAATTGTCTCCTCGGTTTCCTCAGCTGAGGGAGCAGGCATTGCAGCGGCAGGAGAGTGCCTATGGGGAGAGAAGCCCTCACACTAGGCAGCCAATAGGCGCGCCTCCTCTGGGCCCTCTCTTCTCTGGGCCGTCTTTGCAATAGGCTCTGAGGTCGTAGCACGACTAGAGGGCTGCCTAGGAGGGAACTTGGTCTTCCCAGCGGAAATACTCTTCACAAGACTCATAAGACTCTCCTTCCTATACTCTGAAGAGGAACAGGGCGTGGAGTGATAGGTTCGAAATCGTTGCCCAGCCCAAGAGCGCGCAGATGTAGAGGAGTCCAGTAACTGTCGTAGGTATCTGCCGAAACAAAGCAAAGCAACATGAGTTAGCACACAAAATTATATTCATCAGATAATGTGTGCAGGAGGAGGACCCTTGTCTACTTGGAGCACGGGCAGGGTTCAACTCTACAGGGGTCAAAAACTCATCAGTAGCAATGAGCTCCGTAGGGGGGGGCAGCCAGTTAGTTGGGGCAACGCCGCTACCATACTTCTCACAAGCAAATAGCTCAACTAGAATTTTCTCCTCTAAGGTTAGGTTCACCTCCAGGGCTCTTCCCCCAACTCTAGGATGATACTCCTCAGGGGTTTCCATACGAGTATAGGCGTTATTTCTAAACTGACGAGGGATGTCCCAACCCCCTTCACGATGGATATACAAAAAGTTGTCTTTCCAATGCTTGACACTGGTCAGCGCCGGCCAGACCGGGGAGTAGCCCTTCATCCTGTTTATGAAGAAATAGCCCGAAGGACCCTTTGTCGAATAGACCATCTGCAGGCCCATCATGTACAAAAAAACGTCAATGGAGGGCTCATACCCCGCAAAAAGACAGACCCAGGCGTATGACACTAGAGTCCTAATGGACACCGCTTTCAGCTGAGCGATGGCCATGTTCATACGCTTGAAGATCTGCTCAAAAAAGGGGTGGAGAGGAAATTGGAGTCTGAACTCCAGGTACTTGTGATAAACGGCTATGCAATCCTCCGACGGATTGCACACCGTGTCCTTCTCCCCGGGGATGATGACCGAATACTCCGGTCCAAAGTCATAGTAGTTGGTTATAGCCTCATCAACGTTTTTGATCACGAGCTCCTCCCGTGGCCCCGGTTCCGGATCCATGTGCAGGAACATCTTATATTTCTCCCTATCTAGGAGATAAACGCTCCCAGGCACCCTTGCCTTTAGGGGGCCAGCAATCGTAAGGGGGTTAAACTCTAAGGCTTCAATATTTGAATCCGAAATGTCGGTAGGGGCAGGCTCGGGAGAACTGGCGCCCCCACTCTCCTCTTAGGGCGGCGCCCGAGCCACAGTAACTCCAGGACCAGTGGAGGAGGAGGGGTGACGGATAATAGCCTCCTCATCATCCCCCACTGGGGCGCTGGTGGATGGACCAAGGAATAATAGTGCCCAACGGTGGTGTTGTGGCATTTTTCCTGAAAATAAAAACAGGCAAGAAGGAAAAGGAAAGCGAAGAGCTAGGGTTCAAGATTCTAACCTATTCAAACCTTCAAAGTTGCTGGAGACAGACGCCTGAGCAATCTACAGCAAAATCGTCGAACGAAGAAGGTGAAGATTTGAGGGAGATGGAGTTTCTGGGTGTACGTTGAGAGTGTGAAAAGGGGGATTAAGGGAAGAAATGGTCTTTTATAGTGAAAGAAAACCGAAGAGTCCCCTTCCTCCCCATTATTCTGTAGTGTCAAGGCACTTCCCCATAAAACTCCCACACGTGTCACACACTCAACTAACCAATCCATCACATCCCAAGACTTTGAAAACGCAAAAAGGCGGAAAGAGGAAGAGTCACTGCGTCATTCGAAGAACCATTCAACAAAAACCACACACGAAAACAAAAGTCATAACTTCTTCATTAAGAAAAAGACTCGGAGGTCAGAGTTACAAGCTAAGCAAATATTTGAAATTAAGTTACTAGCAAAATACGCCTAGTGCCTGGCTCGGCCAAGAAAGGGGTCAGAAGAAGCTTCAATCTTCGTCAGAGCCTGGGAGGGAGTAATCCCTAGGGCTGCTGCAGCCCTGATCATCAGATCCCCAGTCCCAATCGCCTAGAGTGTCCATGGGGTCATCAGCCTCCTCTTCATCACTCCCCAGCATCTCACGACCTGACGAGTAGCCTTCACCGTCACTATCACCCGAGTCACGAATGTTGGCATCCTAATCTTCCCCGATCTTAGCCAGCACTAGTACAAATAACACATTAGGTTTGTGGAAAAGGTTACGGTTGCATATAATAACCGTAACCAAATGATTCTATAGGAATAGTATTTATAAATGGCTACGGTCGTATAAAAAAAACCGTAGCCAAATATAATTTGCTTCGGTTGAGTTCATAAACCGTAGCCAAACGTGGTTTTAAAGGGTAACGGTTTTAATAAGAAACCGTAGCAAAATATAAAAGGTTTCGGTTCGGTTTTTAACCGTAACCATAAGTGATTATAAATGGCAACATTTGTAAGTAAGAAACCGTAAGCGTTTATTGTTAACATAAACAAATTTAATTGTATATAAAAGAGTTGTCAATTTACTAAAAAAATATGTCCCTAAAATTTCTCACATTTTTTTGTTTGTGACAGAGTTATCCTTCAATTTCTTATAACAAGTCAAATATGACTCACTTAACCGGAAAGAGACAAAACATCAAAAAAAAATAATGGGTTGTCTTTTCTAAGTAAATGACTAGTATTTGACCTGTTTTAACAAAGTGATGGATACCTCTGTCACAAGGAACATGCCCGTCAATTAGCACGTTGACCCGGTTCCAAGAACCGGGGCCCAACTTGTGAAGGGGCCTCATAAGTTTGAAGACAGTTTATATAAGATATAGGGTCTTTTGTAACAGCAAAAGACATTGTGCTGCAGTGGTATCATGTTGGAAAAAAAGTTCCAATGTTGTGTGAGGGCAGAGGTTCGAAACCTCTCACCGAGAGTATGATGTCTTCTAATTTTTTTCCTTGTTTTCATAAGCTTATTCATTCATGTTACTTGTATCGGAGTATCTTTGTTACTCCATATATTTTTCTAGTTTCGACCTTTAATTTGTTTTACGCTTTCGTAGCGTATAATTTGTGGATGGTTTATTAATTAATAATGACCGTTTCTTCAAAACGAAATAATTTTTGTAACAAATACTCGTATCATACTTATACGAGTATGATATTTACGACCCATAAAAAGTTAATAACTACTCGTATTTTATTGAAAAAAAATACTTGACAGCTACTGATGTCCGATCTTTGGATCGTGACTAGTAAATCTCAAACATTTGATAACTACTCCGTACCTAGCTATTATAAATAGCAATACTCCATAATATTTATCGATCATAACACTCAATATTGCCCTGACAAGGGATAGTAGCTGAAATTTCCATAACTAGAATATATGTGTATATTTATCGCAAAAAATCCACTAATAATGAGTTGTCTTTTTCCTAAACTAGATTATAAACATAATAGTAGTTCTATTGTGAGACTGTTTTACAATAAGCTATTGTAAGACGTACTAATAGAATTAAAATATTAATAAAAAATAACTTTCTTATATGTATGAGGTTTCAGGATAAATTCGTCGTGAGCTCGTACTAGAATTTAAAAAAAAAATCCTAAATACCATGACAAACAGTGCTCACGCCCAAACCCCTATTACCAAAAACTTACCAATTTTTAAGTATCTCAAATTTCCTAATAACCCCACCAATTCTCTATAAACTGCCCAAACTACTCACAATTTTTACCCAAGATTCACCCTTCAAAACCCACTCACAAAATTCATCTCACTTCATCAACCCTAATTGCAGAACTTCAACCGATTCATAGCTTGAAGAGTATAAACCGGGAATTGCACCATCGATTGGGGATTTGGGGAGCAGTACGTTTGAAGAAATCAGTCAATTCGTGGATTCATCGCTTCCCTTCAACATCGTGATATTCGGTAAGTTACGTCGGAACTCATACATATATACACATATATTTATGCTTCGTTCCCTTCGATTGTTAATTTTGTCGGTACTCGTTTATACGTCGTGTATATATATAGTGACGTGAACTCGTATATATCGTTGCTATACTCGTTAATTTGTTGGAATTTCAGTGTTATAATGTTACATATTGTTGTTATAGTCATATATTATTCGAATCATTTCGTAGTTTACATTTATTAAAGACCCATAGCAGCACTCCGAATCATTGTATTGAGCAGATGAAGCTGGTATAACAGAAAACAACTTGGCCTTGTATATCATGTTTAATGGAATAGCCTGAATCACAACCAAAGCAGCTTGATTCAACCCGAAAATAGACATACACTCCCTTGTGAATTGTGACCTTAATATACCAGTCTATAATACATTTTTTAGTAGTGGGACTTTAACAAATCTAATGAACTTAGAACACCTACCGAATTTGTCTTACAAAGTCTCTTTTCTTCTTCTTTTAGTTTGGTAGCAAAAAATCACATCTTATAACAGTTTGTCACTCCTTTGCATTCGTTTGGTATGGACTTTCATTTGTGGGTTCCTCCCAAAAAGTAGTTGTGCATCATGTTTCATCTGGATATGTTTATGATGGACTAAATACTTCACCCATATGAATAATTTATTATTACTATCTATACATTTTATTTTGTCTTATCTATCATGTACTTCGTAAATGATAAGAAGTATTTAGCTTGTTACAGATTTGTAACGGATATATCGATCGTAAAAAAACCTAGTAGGTAGTATATAAGAAAGGATCCTATATAAGTTGATAGATGTATTTCTTATCCTTTTTTTTACTAACCGTAGAAGTTATGATACCAACATTTGGATACTGAAAGCAGAAGTAAAAAGCTTCTGCCAGTAGTAGACAATATAAGGGATGGCAATGGAATTCAGCTAGCTCATGGAACTAATTCTCCTGCAGCATAGAGTTGTTGTCGCATTAATATTATCACACACTTACATCAATTCTCATGATTAAAATTACATCACTTTAAGCTCAAATGTGGATGAGACAACAAAATCCGCATTTCCATTTCCTTCTAGTCAGCTAGTTCACTAAAGATTCAAATTAAATCAACACATACAGTAGTAATGAAAAACAAATCTAAGGTTGAGGCTAAATAACACATACAGTAGTAATTTTCCCAGTAATTCTAGTGGGGCTTGTTCGTTATTGTGTGGTTAAGGATTGAGTAAAGCAAAAAGAGTGGGTAATTAAGTTGGTTGTATTTCCATTTCATCCTTGAGACATTTGGAATAATAATGTTGTTCATTTTTCTGAACTCAACCAAAATACAAGATCCTTGAAAACCTAGTGCAACAATTTAGTATTCCAGCAACCCAGTTTCGATTGATTTAAAGTTATATTCATATATACTCCCTCCTCCGTCTCGGTCGTTTTGTATATTATTTGTGAGGAGTATTTTAAATGAGCGAGGGGGAAAGAGTATGTGGATAACACATTTCATCATACATGCGCATTAACCAAAATTAAGAACGAGGAGGAGGCCGGAGGAGAATGAATGAATGAAACCTGGAGGAAAGTATGAGAAGTAATAAGGAGGTTTTGCTTGGCGTGAAGTCTGAGGGCTTTGGCGTTGCAGCTGTACCTGGCTGATGTCTCTATTTTTGGTCTCACTTTGAGGTTGGTGAGTGAAACCTGGTAGAGACTTAGTATACGTACACATTATTAAGTACCGACAATCATAGCTGACCCAAATCAAATAAATGGCGAAATTAATCAATTGAAATAAAGCTTAATTAATCAAAACTTTCAGTGCTAATAATGAAATTAAACAACCCATAACATACTTTTAGTTCCTTGCTCGAAACAGTTCACGAGATTAGTGGATAGGTTTGTCAATTAAAACGTACAGTTTTGACTTGTGAGTACTGTTTGTTTTAAACATTGTATTCATATGATCTCAGATAGTTACTAATTCTCATTTCCTATATATCTCATTTGTTTTTACTCAGGAGCCAACTAAGTGTCAACTCGCTTGTCTTCATGATGGGAAAACTTTCACCGTTGCAATCGCTACTATTTACCCATCTAAAGATAACAATCAACTCATTCATGGGATCCCAATTAGTACTGGTAATGCAAGAGTGTCTATTGATCAAGTTGTTGAAGGTAATGCCCCACTTTCTGTTCCCACACAATACCTTGAAAGAGTAGCAGACGCCATAGGAAGTTTTGTTCAGTGGCCAAAGAGCCTCATCACTATTGCAAAGGTGAAATACAATTTTTTTTATCAAATTGTCAAGGTAAATGTTCTCTCTCTTTTTTTTGACATTTTTTTTTTATTTTTTTTCCTAGGAGCCTCTCATCGATGATATGCTTGATACTTTTGCCCTTAATAAGGGAAAGCAAATCTCTAAAAGTTCTAGTATCAAGTCGCCTTCTAAACCTATGATTTCTAAACATGAATCAAACATGGGTCTTGAATGTCAAAAGTTGGAGGACCTGCTTACTTTAATGAGTCCCGAAGTAAAAGTGTTTGACGTGGTGTTGCCAAAGAGTATGTTTAACCTTCCAAAGGACATACCCGTTGTTGGGACTGAAGATGATATTAATCAACTATTTCGGATGACAGCTTTGAATATGTCGTGTAATCAAGTGTTCATAATGTAAGTTTTGGTACATTCTTTCCCACTTCCATATTACTCCCTCCGTTTTTTATTTATTGTCCTGTTTCATTAAAATACACCACCTATATATTGGTGAAATGGGGCAATAAATAAAAACCAGAGGGAGTATATTTGAGCAGTATTTTGTTGAGGTGAAAAGAAAATATAGAAAAATGGAGGAGTAATAATTATTACACTTGGGAATTGGGATTTACATTTATGTTTTCATATATGTAAGGTTCTTGCAAAATCTCTCTGAAGAAAAGAAGCATGAAGGTCCTTTCTTGGTTGGATTTTTATGTCCAACGAACATGTCCCGAATTGGGGAAGACAATGCTCGTAACAATGAGGTGATGAAGTATGTGGAATGCACCTTACTTAAGATGGGTGGTGTTGATGTTATATTAGTTCCTTTTTCTCATGGGTGCGCATCTTAACCTATAAAATATACAGAGTAGTTATTATATATAGTCATATTTGTGGATGACTATTTTTTTTATATAGAATGCACTGGATGTTGGTATTGCTTTGTCCGTCTACTCATGAGACTTATTTTTGTGATTCGCAAAGTAGCAGAAAGCGTGACTTATCTTTTAAACGTGTGTTACAAATGTAAGTATTTATGTACTACCAACACATCATTACTTTTACTCTTTTTTCCATTACTTTCTTCATTTTTTATTACTCGAGTAATAGTAACATACCATTTTATTTCGTCGAGGCGTAGTGCATTTCGAGTTTTCAGGGCTAATGGAGGTTCAATATTGAAGTCAGGCTCGTCAATGAAATGGAAAAACATTGTAGTGAGTACTTTTTTTTGTTCTTTTATTGTGGTAAATGTACCCATAACATTTTCATTTGTCATTGATGTTTATGATGTTAACTTTTAGTAATATTTTTTATAATGTCATCAACAAATCGGAAGCACCGAAAACGGATATTATGTGATGCGTTACATGTTGGATGTAGTTAGACATTATCGGAACAAAAAAGATCCTAATAAGGTATACATTCCACGAATGAAGATTTATTTTATCTCTTTTCCAAAAATTAAACTCATGTTATGTTAATTATATATATATATATATATATATATATATATATATATATATATATATATATATATATATATATATATATATATATATATATATATATATACCTCTGTGATATATTTGTAGTGGTTTGAATCCGAGGTTGCTTATACAAATGAAGAGATCAATGAAGTTCGAGAGTTGTGGGCAACGTATTTTATGGACAACTATCTTTAGTTATATTATGTTTTTTTTGCGGTACAACAAATGGTGGATGGTTATTGCTTTTAAGTTATTGTTGAATTGGAATATTTTTAGTTTATTATTATTATTACATATTTGATTTGTATTTTCAAAACATTGAATTGATAAATTGGATAAATTTATTTTAATGTTAAAGATTTCCTTCTAGATTTAATCAATTTTGTTGTATCACATGATTTGATGATAATATTGTTTTTTATAGCGTGCAACTAAATCGCACGTTAATGTATGCATGTTTGTTGTAAGAGAAATTGCAATATCTGGAAACAAAGGCTACGGTTGGATGTAGAAATAACCGAAGCCTCTTCGTTAATTTTTGCTTCAGTTAATGCTATAACGGAAGCCTCATCTTCACTTTTTGCTTCGGTAGTTATAATTAACCGATGTCGTTACTCAATATAGGTGATAGTTCAACTTAACAACCGAAGCCTTTGCTACGTTTTTGGCTACGGTTGTTACAGGTGACCGACACCGTTACTGACTTTTGGCTACGGTTCCACTTAACAACCGAATCCTTTGCTAGACTTTTGGCTTCGGTTTATATAAATAACCGTTGCCATAAATAGTTTTTTGCTTCGCCTCTTAACCGAAGCCATAACTCTTACACTTGATGCTACGCATTGAATTACTACGCCCATTTAACCGTAGCCATATGTCCTTTTTAACCGAAACCACAAGTGCTTTTTGTACTAGTGCTTCGTACCCTCGGGATAACCGAGGTCACCTTTCAGCCTCCTCGGGGTAGGTGGGAAGGACCCTGAGTCAGGAATGTCAAGGTCAGCGTTCTCTGGCCTCAGCCAGGGAAAGCACCGGCGGAAGCCCAGGTAGGAGCAACCTCCCACCTGCGTGTAGGAGTCAGATTTCCGCTTCATGAAGAACAAAGCCTTCCTCGGACGGCGAATAGCCGCCGGCAGCTCATTTGCCCCAGGGGCAAAGGGAGATCGGCGAGCTATCAGCTTACACCGATTAATGATCATCCGCACCATCTTTGGACACTTAAACCTCTGGGTAGGCCCCGTGTACCGAAGCGTATCAATAAGGACTCCCTCTTAAAAATCTTGTCCTCCATCCAGCCCATTGATATGAGAAAAGAAATGAAGCAATAAGGGAATTCAAATATTAGTGAAGAGAAGCCAAATGGAGTTCTCCTTTTATAGTCATAAGGGGAGGTGGCCGAGCATTTAATGATGCCTCATCCGTCCCCGCAGAACCAGACAAGTGTCATTCAGGCGCAAAGCTCGAGGGATTTTCTGGGAGTGCAATCATGACAAGGGGGATATTCTGACGCCTAGTTTGCCCAAATAATCAAGACATTCTTCCAGGGGAACACATATTGCATTTAATGCGGGAGAAGTGAAGAGCCAGCTTCCCACCCGGCTTAGATAAATGTTGTCAGTCGGCACGAGCCATGCTCCCCCGGCTGCCGAGGGGCAATTGATGGGGTCAGCTGTCAATCCCGAGCCGCCCGTCAGTTAAACCCGGGTTTGACCTGCACCTGACTAAGTCCAAGACATGAGAAAGCCCTCCACCTGAGTAATCGGTCGGATATGACCGGTCAAACCTCTGAGGCAAACTCTTGAAGAGCCCCATTCATTTCCTACCAAGTCCAGGCTCTGAGCACCGATCCTATGTCAGCCAAGCCGAGCCCTCTTGAATCTCCCCTAGAGAGTAAAGGGACCCTCAGCTTCCCTGGCCTCAGAACGACCCCGCCGACCCAAGGCGTGGTGGGGCAGACCCTCCTGACCCAGCCTAAGGTAAAGAGAATGTGTGGGGCACACGCCTCCACATGCCCCCCTTCTCTCCCCCCCCCCCCCCCCCCCCCCGTTTTCCACTCTCTCTTGTGGAAACCTATAAATACCTCCTTATTTTCTCTCATTAAAGGATAATTAAATTTCTCTCACTAAACTCCAACTCTAAAAACGCCACCTTATTCCTCACGAATAAGGTTCATCAAGAGCATACACGGATTGACTTAGGCATTGGAGAGGGTTTCGTCGGACACCTCCGAGGCCCCTGTGTGTTCCTTGTGCAGGTCACAGACCCACTCCGCCGGGAATGTCCGACGAGTAGAGGAGAGGAGAAGTGAGGCATGGGGATCAAGCTAGATCCAAGAAAACTCTACCTAACCTAGATTCGAATCCGATTCGGTGTGATTGTTTCCTAACCGGAACAGAAATCTTTGTAAATCTCATTTCATTTATAAAACTCGTTGACTCAATTAACTTTGATTATCGTTTTTCTTAGAACATCTCTTTTCTAAAATTTATATTTTTAAATCGATTTTCTAATTATTTATAAAATACTATATATTGATTTATTTTATTTTATTTATATTTTGAGTAACGAATTTAAAAATATATTAAAGTTACGATAAGGATGATAATAATAAAATGTTAATTTTGTTAGAAATGCTAATTTTATACGTTTCACTTATTTTAATCACTTACGTATTTTCTATAACAATATTTATATTTTAAGTAAGTTTCTAAACTTACTAAGTTTCTATTTATAGAAAGTTTCCCCTTTTAATATTAAATGTTTATTCCTTTTATCTTCATATTATTTATATTAATTATATCTTTTGTATATCGATAATGACTTGTTTTGGAGTTATGAAACAAGGATAAGTGTGAGGTTTATTGTAATGTATTCTGGAATTTACGTTTTTGCCATCAACTATAAGACTGGTGTGTCTTTTTGGGGCACATTGGTTGTTGAACCGAGCATATATGGTGTTCGGGAGTGTGTGTACATTTTGACCTTAAACTCGTGCCTCGTAGTGTAAGACGCCGTCGGGTTGAACTAAGTATTTATGGTGCTCGGGAGGGGTGTGCATATTATCTTAAACTAGGGCCACGCATTTATATGTCATCGTCTTATTATGGTTGAGTAACCTAGTTAGAGATCGAAGTTTGATTTGTTTGAACTAAGTCCTCGAAGCTAGTTTTTAGTAATCTCCTGGTGAAAGTCTAGCCTTCAACTCTAATCCTTTCCTGACGCCAGTTTTGAATATTATTATTATCGATTGATTTTGACTTGCAGGTTGGCAAGTGCTTTAAGTTTCCTTAAAAACTCATTTTTATTATATCGTTTTAATGTTTTCTCTTATTAAATATTTTGATATAATAATACTATTATTTTGCCATATGATATAATATGGCTGGGAGAGCGTCCGAGTTACTCCTCACTGATGTGGCTGTTATGTTTATAACATGACAGGTATTTGCTGCTGGGTTTTGGGTGTGAGCTAGCGAGTAGCGTGGATCCTTCTCTTTCTTCCTTCATGTTTATTTATGGATTTTTGTAACCCTGTTTGGAGAATATTTATTTTAGCCCTTTTGTAAAAATTGGCCTTTGTATTGACTGGCCGTTCTTTTATTAAAATATAGAACATTAGTGTGTTTTAATCCCAAATCTACAATGTTTCCGCCACTGTATTGCGTTAGAATTTCTAGGGGATTACAGTTGATATCATAGCATTGTTGCTCCCAACGCTTACACCCGATTCTAGGAAAAATAATCGTAAATAATTTGAACAATAAAGAAATATTAAGTGAGAGATGGGTAGAAACCAAAATAAGGACTTAACTGTTAGGATTATATGTTCTTGTCACTCAATGATTAACATTGAATATTTATTGCTTTTGTCTGGAGGAAGACGAGTGATCCAGATGTTGACGTGATGCTGCTCTAGATCGGGACAAGACCTGCTTAGAACTCACAATGCCTGCTAACTCAAGTGGACAACTTGGTGCTCCAAGAAAGATGTCGATGGTGACTTTTCAACTCTGGTTCAGTTTGCTTAAGCTAGAGGCTAGATGATCAAGAGTAGATTCCAGTTCCGTGACGGTGCAACAGACTCAGATGTGAAATCACTTTGGATCCTGATGGAGAGACCCAATACTAGTGTGCTCGTATCCCTACGAGATGATGAAGATATCCCCCGTTTTCCTTTGTGGAACCTTAGTGGTCCGAAGATTCTCCTCTCGTTTTAAATCATAGTTATTTAGGATCATTGATTCTTTTCTTCCCGCCTCTACTTCTTCTAATTCTTCTCTTATAAATTCTCGTCTTCATTCTTGTGATAAATCTTCGATTAATTCTCCTACTTTACCATCTTTCCTTTTTGAGATTCTTGGTTTGACCGAATTATGTCTCAGTGAACCCCGTGAAAAGTTATAACTGTTTGAGGCTTAGTAAACCCTTATTACCTGGTTTGAGGATTATGAGTCTACCCTATCTTCTAAGCAAGTAAGTAATTCTTGAGGATTAATTTGATTGGCAAATTGTTGATTGATGGAATTAGGATGATACTTTAGACATTGAATCTTGGGTTATAGGTTACTTTGATTATTTTGGAGTACTTAGAGTTGAATATATTTTGGAGTAGTAAGAGTATTTCATATTTGATGGATACCTAGTACCTAACCTAGAACCGAACTAAGCGTAACTGATAATATTACTTTGGGATTCTTATCTAATGCTTATTTGATGGATGTATCGCGAATATTTAGGATCTTAGTGTATTGTTTAAAGTGTTAGCTTGAGTGTTGCGATACCGTTAAAGGTTTTAATTTTATCTCGTTTGAAATTTTGTTTGACATAGATTACCCGTATTTCTTAAAGGATTAAATCGTTGATCGTTTTTTAAGGTTGTAACCTTTAAACTTTGGAGTAGAGTGATCTAACTTGGATAAATTGTTGTTGTCCTTGAAGAAGAGAACTATCTTGCACAATCACAGTTTGGTTTTACTGTGTTGTTTTGAGGGATACTTTGATACCAATCATTTTGATGGAATTTACCGATCGTAACTCTTTGATCAGCGAGTTGTGACTTCGTTCAGTTATTAAACATATTATGGTTGCCTTGTTGTAATTAGGCATTTGATGGACTTCTCAGAAACCTTAGTTGAATGACGTGTTTGAACATGTGAGTGTTTGCGCCATTACCTACAGGTTTGACCATGTTTGAGGATTTGTTGTACTTTCCCAACTTCTGCACTTCTGGCGTTATAAATATATTAGTGACCATTTTTGAGAATTTCGTGCCCGAGCATTGTTAAATTGGTGAACCGTGTTTAGTGTTCCTTACTCGAGAAATTTGGAGTATACTTCGAGTTCAAACTTTATGGGCTTTTGATTTAGGAACCTTATCGATTGCAAGTTTGGGTGTGTTTTGATGACCGTTAAAATTTAAATTAATGAATCTAGATTTTAAAGCAATTGTGGATTAGTATCGTGTCACTTGAACGAATGGATAGTTACGTAAGACATTTTTTTTGAGATTGTGACCGAGTAGTACCTCCTAGTGCCAAATATTGGACTTAACATTATTTGATGGAAATTAGGAACCCGTGTTTGTGGGAGTCGTACAAGCAATCTCAAGATGGTTAATTTATTCTCGAGTCCTTGAGAGCTTTATCTGACTCTTAATTTCGTACTCCCCTTAGCTTTTCTTTGATCCTGCCACATGTTCTTCGGCTAATCCCTTTGACTTCTTTATCGAGTTTGAAAACTTTTGTTTCGATTTGTTGTTGACCTTGACTCTATTTATCCGTTTACCTTTTTCCCGAACCTATCTTATGAAAAGTTTGACTAATCTAAAACTTTTGACTATCGTGAAATTTTAACATTTTGAGTTATAAATTTTATAACTTTGTACTTTGTTTTTGTTCTATTTTTGGTTGATAACATATATTTAGTCCTGTTTCAAAATACCGTAATAATTTGTTTTAAAGTATTTCGAAATTGTTTCAAATTTCAATTCGCAAGCATGTTTAAATTTTATGGAAACTTCGTATATCTAAGTTTTTGTTTTATTTTATTTTTGGTTAAAATGTAAATATATTAATATTCGAAATATTTACAACGTAAGCTGTCAAGCCATACGTTTTTCCAACCAACAAAAAGGAATCAAACAAGTTTATATAATTTTATTCAACCAATTCCTATCTTTGCTCGTAGTATTCCCTTTGATGAGTTTTTGTTTTATTGCCGGTAGACTTTAAATCTGTTACTGAAAATGTTTGACGACTGGTTGGATTTTTTTTACTAACTACAAAACTCGATTTCTCAAATTTTTGTTTGGTCTTAAAACAAAATATTGTCGAATTTCATAATCAAAACGTTTTACTGTTGCTTTGAAAATATTTGGGTACTCTCCCCCTTGAGTTCGTTTACAAATATTTTTTATCGTCATTATTTTATCGAATAGTTTCTAACTTACGATTTTATTAATTTAAATGATTTTAAACTTTGGGTAACTGAGCGCAACTCATTTTGGAATAAATTTCGTCTTCCATTTCCATTTCATATCACGTTTGATGTTGTAACATTTTTAAACCGAGATTGTGATGCGCGTTAAGCATTCTCCTTTTCCTTTTGTTAAGCATTCTCCTTTTTAAACATTGTTTTCCATTCTATTATTATGTTTTTGTCAGTTTCGAGGACGAAACTTCTTTTTACTTGGGAAGATTGTAACACCCCTGATTTTATAAATTATTATGTTCGTATATTTTTTTTACGATTTAACTCGTAATTCTTAAAATTATTATAAAACGAATTTATTGGTTAATCGTTTCAAACTCCTAAAATTCTATTTGTCTTGAAAACTCTTCTTATATTTAAAACATATTTTTATTTTTGTTTCGATTTATTTTATACATTTAATTTAGTTCTTATCGAAAGGCTATTTCAACGATTTCAACTCTAAATTCTTTTTATTTATTTATATTTAAGCTCGAATTTCTATTTTCGGCTCGAACCTCATTTATTATAAGTTCCGTCAAAACATCTATTACCTTTCCTCGAGAAAACAATTTAATTCACTTTATCGAATATTTATTATTTATTGGGAAATACTATTTCATCGTCTAATTATTTATTTCTATAAGCTTCGTTTTCGTCTCGAATACTTTATTTACTCATTTTATTTGACGGCCCAAATATTTATTTATTTTATTAAATCGATTTTTCAATTCGATACGTGGGTCAGTCAACTAACGCTACGGAATTTGTCTCCTACCCGATTCATTTAATTAATTCGTATACAACGTATACTTATTGTCTCGGAATCCGTACACTTTTTTATGGTGAGTTAAATTCAATCTCACCTATTATTACGTACACCCCCCTTTTACTTTTCATTTCCACCGCTTCCCCTAATCCTCTTACTTTCCCACCTTATTCACGTACATACCTCCCTTTTAATTTTCTTTCTTCTCCACCGCTTCACCCTCCCCTGTCACCTCTTCGTTACTCCTCCTTTGTCTTCTGTCCCTTCTTTCTCGCTCACGTAGCTCTCTCCATCGCCTTCTTTGTCACCCATCGTCGTTATGGTCCTTTTAACTTGCGATCTGCTACTGTTTCGTGCCTCTGTTGCTGCGTTTTGTCGCCTGTTTTTGTCATAGGTGTTCGTGCCAAAAATTTGCACCTTCGGAAGGCAACGTGGCATGATATAAGTGGACGGTCAAAAGTCAACGATAAGAGAGTCAAAATTTGCGGGTGAAAAGTCAAAGTCGGGGATTAAAAGACGGAAGTCAAAATAATTGAAAGTCGTCAAGTCAAACCAACCCGGAACAATAAACAAGTAATCGGCCAAACGAAGCATGGATTAAATAAAACAATGGACCACCTAATAAAGCAGGCCCAACAAACGAGAGGAAGAACTCAGCCCATATGAAGGAGGAAAGAGACAAAAACTGACTCCAACATTTGAGGCATATTCCTGCAGACCAGGAGATAAATGAGGAGGGGAATGTAACTGCTGAGGAGGAGTAAATGCCAAGATTCCAGGCAATAAAGGAGGGCAACGGCTCCAGAAGACAACAGCATATAAGCACGCACAAACCGTATTCATCATCATTCAACCCACAATCAACACACAAAAACTCCGAGCAAAACTTCACGACACAATACTCGTAGACAATTGTAGTCCCAATACTCAAACTTGTATCTCTTTCTTACTCATTTTCGACTATAGTAGAAACTTGGTGGGATTCCGACTCCCCCCGCGGTTTTTCCCACATCGGGTTTCCGCGTCACCAAAACTTTGTGTGTCGTTTTCTTTCTTTCATTGTTCTCCGTTTACTAGGTTCGTATCGCTTCGCTAACCCATAGTTATAGGACGATCGCTTTAACCCGCAACCGAAATCGTAGATCCGGTAAATTTTTACCAAAACAAATTGGCACCGTCTGTGGGGAAAAGTGATCATTTTCTATAAGCCGAATCCTATAGTGAAAAAATCCGCGTATCATCATGTCCGGATCCAGCCAAAGTCCCTCCAGCAGTCTGGAAGCGTCAACTCAGCCCACTGGAGAAGGACCACCCCCAGGACCTCAAGGCCCAGATCTCAGCAGTGATCGAACCTCCAGCCACACCATTCCAGCTATCACCAAGAATGCTGCCCCTGATACCTGAAGAAGAAGTCAGCGTCCACGGAGAACCAGACACCAGCAGGAGATCCACCAGAGCAATTCCCTCAGGACTGGTCACCAGGATGGAACTAGGGTTGGCTCCACCTGGCGAAATCATCGAACCCCAAGGGTACCCTTATCCTCCAGACACCAGGATGGCAATCTGCAACTCAACCAGGAGTACTCGCCTTGTCCACCAATCAGCCATCTGGAGGAGCCTTGCCAGCAAGAATCCTTGGAGGAGCATGGTCAGCAGCCACCTCTATCCAGCAGATATCAGGATGGCAGCCAGGAGCTCTAACCAGCATGGCGACCCAAGTCAGCAGTCTGTACTCTGGAGGAGTCTTGCCCGCAGGAATCCTTGGAGGAGAATGGTCAGCAGTCACTCCCACCCAGCAGATGTCAGGATGGCAGCCAGGAGCTCTAATCAGCATGACGGTCCAAGTCAGCATCCCGTATCCTGGAGGAGTCTGGTCAGCAGGAGTCCCATTCCAGCAAGCAGCAGAGTGGCAATTTGGGTCCACAATCAATGCGACACCGTTGCCTAACCCTCATAACCACCAGTACCCTGGAGGAGCATGGTCGGGAGGTACACCCTTTGGCTTCTTTTCACCTGTCTCTGACCCTCTTGCATGATCAGGTAAACGTAGTGGATCAGCAGTACCAGGAGCTGAGGGACTTGATCAACAAGATTCCTGGGATGCCGCGTCCCCTGGAAAGAGCAACCAGAGACAGCTACGCAGATTCGCCCTTCACCGACGACCTAGCTTGTGTAGCTGTACCCAAGGGCTTTGTGCCACCAGCCATGACGTTCTTTGTGCCAGTCAACCACCAATGCCTGAAGTTCCCTACACCCTGGGGAGTGCAGGAGATCAGTGGAGATCAGGAGAATGCGAAAGACTGCTATAAGGTGTCCCTCAAGAAAAATGCAAGTCCTCCAGCATAGCAATTAAAGAGCCTTCATCTGCCTCTACAGAAGTACGTAGAGCCACCTCAGGCGGAGCTGGATGAAGTCAACTTGGACAAGCAACATCCAGAGCGAAAAGTGTTAATCGGATCAGAATGCACATTTAATATCCGCCAAACCTCATTGAATTATTAAAAACTAACGTGGATTGTTTTGCTTGGTCGCATGATGATATGGTAGGTATAGATCCAAGTGTTATCACCCACAGGCTAAGCGTGGACCCAAGCTACAAACCAGTCCAACAGAAGAGAAGGAAATTTGCCCTAGAGAGAAATCAAGTCATAAATCAGGAGGTAGTCAACCTGCTGGCTGCTGGAAAAATCAGGGAGGTAAAGTATCCAGAGTGGCTGTCTAACGTGGTGGTGGTCCCAAAGAAGAATGGCAAGTGGAGGGTATGCGTTGACTTTACCGACTTAAACAAGGCATGCCCAAAGGATCCATTCCCGCTGCCGCACATAGATGCCATGGTGGATGCTACGGCAGGCCACGAGATGTTAACCCTTCTTGATGCATGGAGTGGATACAACCAAATCAAGATGCATCCAGCAGACCAGGAGAAGACAGCCTTCAGGTCTGAGAGAGGTATATATTGTTACAATGTAATACCTTTTGGTCTGAAGAATGCAGGTTCCACCTACCAGAGACTAGTCAATAAGATGTTCAAGAGACAGATTGGGGACACAATGGACGTATATATTGACGACATGGTCGTCAAGCCAAAACAAGCTTCGCAACATACAACACACTTGGAGGATACCTTCAACACTTTGAGGGAATACAAGATGAAGTTAAATCCTTCAAAGTGCACATTTGGAGTGTCATGTGGGAAGTTTCTGGGGTACATGGTAACCCAGAGGGAAATTGAAGCTAGCACGGAGCAGATTAAGGCCATCCTCCAGCTGGAATCTCCACAGAAGCCAAAGGACATGCAAAGGCTGACTGGAAGAATTGCTGCTCTTTTTTATCTCCAGGTCCTCAAATAGGTGCAGACTGTTTTATGATATACTGAAGAAGGCCCAAAGATTTGAATGGACAGCAGAGCACGAAAAGGCGTTCAGTGACCTGAAGAATTACCTCAGCACTCCACCTCTGCTGTCAAAACCAGAACCTGGAGAACCATTCTTCCTGTATTTATCAGTAACCGAGGTAGCAGTCAGCACGGTATTAGTACGTGAGCACGAAGGAGCACAATGCCCAGTATATTATGTTAGTAAGTCTCTGCTTCCTGCAGAGACCAGGTACACATCCCTTGAGAAACTCGTACTTGCACTTGTTACAGCATCTTATAAACTTCGACCTTATTTTGAATCGCATGCTATTTCCGTAATAACAAATTACCCACTGAAAACTATTATGAGAAAACCTGAGTTATCACGGAGAATGGCCAAGTGGTCTATACACTTGAGCGGCTTCCATCTGAAATTTGTCCCCAGAACAGCGATAAAGTCCCAGGCGTTAGCAGACTTCGTATCTGACTTCAGCCCAGCACTGCAAACTCAATCAACTTTCTTTTCTCTCTTTGTTGTTACGTTGTTTCTGCACTTGTTTTCTGCTGCTGGTGCTCGTTGTCTTCTTATTCTTCGTATTCTTTTCTTCTCTTTTCCTTCTCCTTATTCTCCTTCTTCTTTTGCCTCTTTTCTTCATTCCCTGTTATGATTTTGTTCATGTCCATGTTTGCTCCTGCTGCTACTCATGTTGATCTACTACCGCTGTTGTAATTTGCGGATGGCTGCTGCTGTCCTGTTCCGCTGCTACTGATGTTGCGTTGTGGTCAGTGCGTGATGTTATTGTTGCTTTTCTACTTTCTTCTTCTTATCCTTCTTCTTCTTCTTCTTCTTCTTCTTCTTCTTTTGTTCTTCTTCTTACTTCTGTTGTTAGTGCATATGTTGTTGTCTCCGGTTAAGTCGGTTTTGGGTTCGATGCCGAGATTAATGTCGGGTTGATGTTGCTATTACTATTGCTGCATGTTGTTGCTGTTTTGTTGCTTCCATTGTTCGTCGCACAATCAGACCCTTTTTCCATCCTATTTCGTTCATCATTTGATCATAATTCGTCCCATTGTTCATTCTAATCGCAAGAGTAATTAAATTACTCTTGTTCTCCGTCTTGTTTCCCTCTTCCTATTCAGTTATTATAAAAGTTTTAATACCATATGTTAATTTATTTTGTAGGTAACCTTGCTAGTTCCGACGAAGATGATTATATAATTGACTCGGATCTCGATTAATGTACCACATGGAGGCATAACTCGGTATTGCATGATATATATGTTGTAGTTGCTTGTAATATCGTTTTAAAATCAAATTCTTAAACTAGTAAACGTGTTTGAACTATATTATGATAATATGTTTCAAATGTACTAAAAGTATTATATGGTCGAGACTAAAACATACAAATAAGAATTTATTTCTTAATTTTTGCGATGTTTAATATAAAGTTTCAAATTGAAAGTTTTTGTTGTTTTAAGAAAGTTACAGCATGTTTCGGAATCTGTTAGTATTATTATACGATTTATTAATCTTCTTTAAAAGATTTATTTTCGTAAACTTTGAAAAGTGACTACTATTTATTTTAAGTCTAGTTTACTTATATTCAATTTCGTAAACTATTTCCAAGTATTTTGGTCACAATAAATTGTTTACGAATAGATGTCGAAATAGTCCGCGAATCTGTCAGTTGTTTTAAAACCTAATTTAAAACCTATGATAAACTTTGAATTTAATTTGGTTAATTTATGTACATAAACTTTGAATAGTCTAGTTAATATTTCCAATTGTATTTGCTTTAAAATAAATTTTCATAGGTGTTTTATTAACGAGATACAATCGGATGTCTAATTCTGTCAGTTTGTAAAGGTACGAATAAAATCCTTTGTCAGCTTTGGAATTTGTATTTACTCCCGAAATAAATGTTTTAGGTAAGATTCTAAAGTTTTCGACACCACTGGTCTTACGTTGTTTTGATTTTTAATGATATAATTACGAATTTTATAGTAAGACAGTGCAATTATAAAAGATTACAAATTAATGATTCCGTAAAAAAATTTCTGATGAAATGTAAGTGTATATAAAGAATAAAAAATAACATGGAGGTACTAGGTAGCTACAACAATATTTGTAACCACCTATCATCCTGGGAAGTAACCGGGAGATGGACCATATTATGGATCCTACTCCTAATTTTAGTCTTAATCAGCTGAGCAACCACAGCCGATCTCAACAGTTTACCTTCTAGCCTACTCAAAATACGCTTTTTCCACACATGATATGCACAAGTACTGAAAACAATCCGTACATGTTACCCTTCAACCTAGTACCTCGAATTCTAAGACTCCATTGCAGACAATTTTGACTAGGAATGTCAATTCCCAACCAACCACTCATAAGGCCTAAAATACGCGAGCTATACTGAAAACCAAAGAAAAGATGATCCATATGCTCACTAAATTGCTCACATAAGCAGCATAGGTCATTCTCCACAACCCCAATCTTCAGCAACTTCACTCTTGTGTTCAACGTATTTCTAAAAACCAGCCACAAGATCATTTTTTGCCTAGGAATACTCCAATTATACCAAACAACTCTCCACCATGGAACTCGAGCTTGCTTATCCCGAATCAAGTCATATCCAACAAAGACAGATTAACAACCTGTTCCCTGCCAAGAACCAGTCGGGTACAAAGACATAATCTTATCCTTAGCCTGATAAATTTTGCGCCAGGACCAGGTAACATCCGAAGGGGGAACATACTCTTGACATATAGTACCGTTCAAATAAATGCTACCTACCCATCGCACCCAAAGGCGCTCAGGTTGATCAAAGATCCAAGCCGCCAATTTAGAAACAGCAGCGAAATTCAAAGCAACTACTGAACGCAGGCCCAAGCCCCTTTATCCTTCGGACTACAAACCTTATCCCACGCCACAAGTGCCCTCCTAGAACTCTCAACTCCTCCATCCCATAAGAAGTTCTTACATAGCATATCTACTCGAGCTAAGACCCCTTTAGGCAAGACAAACACCATAGCCTAGTAATTATGCAACTAGGAAAGCACAGACTGAACTAGGGTAAGCCTACATGCATAAGAGAGTTTTCGAGCACCCATACCTCTGATCCTAGTTGTAATCCGTGTAAACAGTACAACACAGTCACTTTTCGATAGTGATTTCATATTTTTAATTACTAATATTCAACCTTTTGAGAAGTAATTATGATTTTCAATTTCCTTAACCTTTAATCATTAATTATACATATATATATATATATATATATATATATATATATATATATATATATATATATAAAATAAATATAACGTTTATGCCTCGAGGCCTAATATTAAATATTTTATATAACTCATTTGTTAAATGATTTCTAATCATAATAACACCTATTTTGGAAAGTTAATATTTGAAGAAATTTTCTATATTTGGAAGGTTACTAATTTGGGAATGCTTTAAGATATCTTCGGATGAAATACTTATAAGTTTGTTTGAATATGGAACAATGTTGGAAATGAGAATGTACAGTATATAAGTCTAGGATATGTGGTGTTGCCATCAACTATATGGTCAGTGTACCTGAGTTAGGGATACATTGATTGTCGAACTGGGTATCGTTTACGTTCAGGAGCCATGCGCATCTATTTAGGCCAGGGCCTCGCTGAACGCAGTCCTATTATAGTTTGAGTTGCCTGGTGAGAGGGCTTAGGGGTCGCTTCGTGGGCACTGAATTCCTTAACCAATGAGGCGTAGGAGTCGCTTCGTGGACACTAAATTCCTTAACTAGTGACAGTACGGTGTTGTTTTGACATATCTCTAGTAGTAAAAGCTGTATTGTTCATGAGTTTTATATTTCATTACTCGTTTTCACGCCGTCAGGCTACTAAATTATTTTCTGGTTTTGAATCTATTTTAATATATATATAATGTTTCGAGTTTTAATCTATTTTCTTATATTATGCTTTTATTACTTATATATTACTCCCTCCATTCTCTTGAGTTAGCCCCATATTCCTTTTTGGGTATTTTTTTTACTTAGCCCCATTTCCTTTTAAAGAAATATTTTTATCTCTATTTCTCTCTCATCACATACATCATATCATCACTTTCTCTTACTTTTATACTTTTTCTTAAGTTCCGTGCCAAACCCCAATGGGGCTAACTCAAGAGAATGGAGGGAGTATGTAATATGGCTGGGAAAACTGCCTGAGCTGCTCCCCACCGAATTGTGGTTGTTATGTTTATAACATGACAGATATTCTTTGTTCCGGAGTTTATCGTGAACTGGCGAGTGGTGTGGATCCTACTCTACTTTATTTATGTTTATTTAGGGATCGTTCAACCCATTTCAAGAATTTTTATTTTTAGCACTTTTGTAAAAAGTGACCTTTGTATTGACTGACTGTTCTTTTTATAAAATATAGAACATCAGTGTGTATTAATCTCAAATCTACAGTGTTTCCGTCACAGTATTGCGTTAAAATTTATATGGGATTACAGTTGGTATCAGAGCATCGTTGCTCCCGACGCTCAGACCTGATTTTGGGAAAAATACCCGTAAACGATTTGAATTTATAGAATATTAGTGAAAGAAGGGTAGAAACCAAATTATGGACTTAACTGTTAGGTTTCCATGTCCTTGAAACTCAGCGATTAACATTGAATATTTGTTTTATTTGTCCAAAAAGAAGACGAGTGGACAAGATATTGACATGCTGCTGCTCCAGATCGGGACATGACCTTCTTAGAACATTTAAGACATGATGACTTGAGTGGACAATTTGGTGCAAAAAGAAGGATATAATGGTGACTTTCTAGCCCAGATTCAGTTTGCTCAAGCTACATGCCAGATGATCAAGAGTAGATTCCAATTCCATGATGGTGCAGTAGGCTCTGATGTGATTTCACTTTGGACCCAGATGCGACTTCATTTCCGTTTGGATCCAGATGGAGTGACCCAAGACTTGTGTTCTTGTTTCTCAAGATGAAGATGAAGTGATTCAATGAGTTCCCTTGTGAACTCTAGAGATATGAAGACTCTTCTCTGTTTCAGGACCTTAATAGTCTAGTATCTTTCCTCTTTGCTCTCAACTTCTTCTTCTTCTTCTTCTTCTTCTTCTTAATGATGTTGTTGTTTCGTTGTACTGCTACGACCCGATGTTGTTCGGCTCTCTTCTATCATGTGTTGTTATTCCTTCTATCCATGGGATTCCATTGTGTAGACACCCGCATTTTGTCTTCTCGTGTGTGCAGCATTCTCCAACAAAACACCCGATGATGATCGGATGTTAACATGCATCAATACGCTCGAATACGGACTCAGAATCAATAGTATCCGACGTGGGCACTTAGCAGAGTACAAATCTCTCAGACCAACTTCACATCCAGACTCAGTGGATCATTTCCAATAAAATAAAGCTACTTTGAGCCAAAACCGCCACCGGGGGGCAAAAACCGTCTTTGTCGACTGAGTCAAAATCGGTCAAAGTCGAAACCCGGAAACCAAAAGAGTTGCAATCCTGTCCAAATACATATTCAAATCAAAGTCAAACGGAATGAAATCATACCTCGAATAACCCAGATATCAATCCGTATTTTGAGCAATTTCCGATACGCACGATTTCAACTGCCTGCACCCAGGCGCCTCAGAACTGGGTCACCCCGAGGGAGGCACCTGAATTTTTGAAATCAGAATATTTCGCAAAACTCTATAAACACACCTTTATGCACTCCATTTCAAAAGTGCGAGAGCAATCCCGAGATCAAAACCTCTCTTCAACCATTTCAAAAGATTACTCCCTTCATTCGACAAGGATTTGGTAATCCCAAAAGACAAAAACACACCCTAACTCTTCCTACATACCTCGAATCGTTCCCCGTGTCTACGACGATACTCCACGAGCCCGTATTTCGAAGCAATTGACATGTAGGTTGAGGGTGTCCAAACCCCATTTCTAATCCTTAAACTCGTTTATTTATCGTATTCTAACAATACTAACTTTTCATTATCGAACACTAACATTTCATTTCTCGCTTCTAACATTTATTTTTCATTTCTAACATCTAACTACTAACCTTCCAACGCTAAAATACTCGTTCTATTAAGGGTGACGAAATAAGGAAAAACGAACACAAGAGCACCACACTCGAGTCGCCGGTCACTTATCTCCTCACCCCGTGTATTTGGTTGTTCAAGGCGAGTCAACCCCCTAAAACGCTTTTATAATTTATTATATTACTACCGTGTATATATAATCAAAAAATATTTTAAAACGACTCGAATAGGCGTCCAATGACTGTATCGAAATCGTAGGTCTCAACGATCAAATTACGATGTCGAGATACGTAGAACCTAATGCCTACAAGGACAAGTTGTTATCAATTCAGAATAAACGCAATATGACGCCAAATTCGCACATGATGGACCCATGGTCAATGTCGATGTCGAATAGTGCAAACCGATTAATCCGAATAATTTTCTTTTAAAAACGAACACACTCGATTAAAGTTTCTGCCAAAAGTCCGCATAACCATCCGACAGGGTGCTAGGATGATGGAGCCTCACAATTCAGGCGCGCCATCCCAGGCGCCTGATGGTCAGGGCTCCCTAAGTCAGGCGCCTTCGTTGTGAGTTTTCGATGTCATCCATAAGCGTCGCTCTAAATGTTTGATGTTGATTATATAATCGAGTGTCGCACATAAAGAGCCATTGAGAATCAAACTAATACGAAACCTAATGACGTAAATTCGAGTATCGTACGGTCCACAAGACCCAACAACGACATCGTGATACAGAGGGCTCCGATATTCGTATTAAGTCGATACATTCGATCTAAATCGTAAAACGCGATGATTAGGAAAAAATACCCAATGAAGGCCGAAACGAGGTATTGTGGACTTCTAAAATATTCAAACAACGATACAAGTTTCGCCTAAGGAATTATATTTGCGACGCTAGTCGGCACGTTTCAATTTATTGCGTGTTTTTCTTTTAAAACGTTTTCACTCTATCATCATCTTCCCTTTACGACTTTGAGTGAACACCTCATGATATTAATCCCATATCAATGACTCTCTAGTCGAACTTGATATTCGATTAATCAAGGCAATCATATTTAACTATGATATGTTGGGACAAGACTTCGAGGCCTCGAGATCAAGCTACCATAACGGTTCGGTCCTGTACGTTGCCAATCCAGGCACCCCAGTGTATGCACCTGAATGTTGGGTCGCCGCACATCAGGCGCCTTAGTTCCAGGTCGCATCGGCTCATGCGCCTGAGCCTCTGTCCTCTGATCAATATGCAACATAATGCGTAACTGATAGACGACTGTCCAATTGTTCGGTTTACGGTTTAAAATTCCATTTCTATTTGTGAGTCTATATATAGTTTATGCTACCACTTCTAACTCAATATTGTAAGTGCTTGTTGTATTGTGAATTCCGGGTTGTATTCCGTCCGTGTAACTTGTAATCTATTTTCAAGTTATATAATTCATTGCACGGCGTTTATCGCTCTTAAATGAACCCACATGCTAAATTCAACTCCGACAAAATTCTAAAGATGCATTAAACGACATAGCAAACACACATTTCATATGTATAGCCTAAAACAATGGTTGTCATACATTTCCGCCATCTTACTAACGCGCGTACTTAAACCTTGGTCGATATCTTAGTTGAGGCCACTATGTGCGGGCGGGGTTGGGTGTCCATCTTGGGCTTCCTGACACGTACCTTCACCCCTTACTCAAAATCATCGATTTCCGGATGCCCGAAACCATTGGCAATGAGAGTCATTCGATATACGATATTCGATAGTTCGACATCTGTATCGTTATGCAAAGTGACGAAGCCCACAAGCTCTAGTACTATAAGGCAAGTCGTGCGTTGTGTGCGATACACCTAAGTATAGAGTGGGTTTGAACAGGTCCGAACTTCTACAAAGTTCGGTGGCGACTCCAACTTCGATTTAAATTTCAATCCGAGAGCAATCTCACTAGGAGATTTATTCACCAACCCAAACTCGCGGGTGGCCGCGTCGGGGTTTACCTATGTACAATTAGTCATCGGGATTCTCACAGTGAGACTCGAAAAGAAATCGATCGGTTACTAAAGTGCAAGTTTTAGTTCGATGGTTCATGGATAACCCCAATCTTGCCCGAGCCGGTTACTTGTGACCGATGTCCCACTATACCGCGGTGCATTCCTACATGGATGCATCACAGACATCCATGGCCGAATTCGTATGGGTTTCACGACATGTTCTAAGTGCAATTTGGCCTGTGGAGTCCGTCCTGATTTACAAAAGAGCCATCGGTGTTGGTAAAGACCCTATTTTGACCGATCGAGACTTACTATAAAGCATACATGCTGCCGTCATAATGCTTGTTTGACTACTTGCACTTGGTTTCCGTGTGTGGACATGACATAGATCCACCCCGAAGCGGCCACGCGCGGGTTTGGTGATAAGTGTAGTTTGTAGTGCCTATTTCGTAGTGTTTTGGTCCCATTTTCCTTGTGGAATCGCTCCTTGGGAGCGATTTATGGGCTACTTATGCTTCCTCTAGTTCGTTTCAGGTTCCCGAGACCATTCGTGAAGAGTTGGAGCGATTCTGACTCAATACATACACTTTTCGGAACCAATGAAGTGAGGTAACGATCACTCGATGCCTTGGATTCGAACCCGAGACCTTGGGACCCAATCCCGAGCCTCCGAGACCCGATCCCGAGTCCCGAGAATCGATGAGAAACCCATGAGAGGCAAGGAGGGACCAAAAAGATCTTATTGGAGGCCTACAAGACTCATCCCCGACGGGTATGACCTCTTCCCGTCCGGGATGAAGGAGCAAAACAAGGAGCTGATGTTTTGGGTCCTTCCCGACCGGGACCAGCTCCTTCCGGCCGGGACCGACACCTTCCCGACCGGGACCACCTCATCCCGGCCGGGAAGGGCCTGCTACAGCCCGTGAATGCTTTGTTCATCTCCTCTCCACTTGGAACCCTATATATACCCTTCCTCTTGTACTCCTATGTTATGTTCTTCATTACCCACAAACCCTAGCCTAGTTTTAGCATAGATTAGATTAGATTAGTGTAGATTAGTCCTTAGTTTATCGTTAATCTTAGTAATTAGTCTTGTATTAAGGGAATTCTTCAAGATCTCCATTCAAGCTTGACAACCTTGGATGTTTGTTTTGGGTTCTTCCATTTATGCAAGTTTCCTTCTTCTTTTCATATTCTAGTATGGTATAATCTTCTTTTCCTTTCTCTTAATCCTTGTTCTTTCATTAAAGTTTGATTCTTTGTTGAATGTATTGTTCATAGTTCATAGTTCTTGTTAGTTTCTTCATGTTTGTTTTGATTGCTAAGTTGATCCATCTTGTTAGTATTAGTTTTCCTTCAATCATGTTAGAGTAGTATCTTTCTAGGGTTAGTAGGGTGATTAGGGTGTTTAATGGGTGATTAAGGGCTTGTTGGAAATGTTGGTGGAAGATTTGGGTTTCCTCTTGGTTTGATGCATATTACATGTTTGTTGAAATGTTTGAGTGACTAGTAGTTGCAAATACTTGTTTTTCTTGCTTTTCTCTTGTGGGTGATAGTTTGCTTGTGGGTTTGGTTCCCTCACTAAGTAGCGAGAGCTCGGTGAGGACGACCCCTAGGTTGGTCTAAGTAGCGAGAGCCCGGATGCGACCTAGGACACGATAACACGCTAGTAGCCTCGTTTGTCATGTGTGTCGCCGAGATGGGTTTTAGGTGGAACCTCTAGGTTGGTCTAAGTAGCGAGAGCCCGGACCCCACCTAGATAACCCGACTACCCCTTCACTCTAGCTCTTCCTTGACCATTCTGTTTCCCCTTGAACCCGACCTAATCCTAGCCCGTTTCCTTAGTTGTTCTCTCCGTTAGAGTAGCTATAGCCTTAGCGTTCTCCCCTTCTTATCATTCTAGTTTAGCTTAGTTCATTGATCGAGTCTTGTATTTGGGTGACCTTAGTCTAGACGCCTCTTACCGTCCCCGTGGATTCGACCCGACTTGCTCTAGCTACCCACTAGGATCGGTTGGTTTTTATTTGATCGGCGGGATCCACGACAAATCCCACCATCAATTTGGCGCCGCTGCCGGGGACGGTGCTAGTTTGGACTTTGTTTTCCTAGTTACTTGACTTTGTGTTTGTGTTTGTGTTTTTCTTTTTTCTTTTTGTTACCTTGCTTATTGTGTGTGTGAAGTTTATTTCTCTCTTGTCTAGTGCCCAAAAAGCACTAGGCCTCTCACGTTTGCTCTTAGTCTACAGTTTGTGCTTAGAGGTGGTGACCATCTTCTTCTTGCAACTCAGAGCCGCTTTAACGGACGGTTGCTAGATTGAGAAGTCCTCAACCGGGTATGAGCTACGATTTTCGAGCAAGCATGGGGTTTGATCTAAACTCCCCACACATGGAAGCCGATATGAGCTACCCCTCTCCTTCCATGAACCAAAGCTATGACATGATGACTCCTAATCACTATCAAGCTTCTTGGGGTAATCAAGACGGGTATGAACTTCAAGGTTATGAAAACGGCTACCAACAAGTGAACGTTTACCAATCCTACGATCATGGTGACTATTACTCGAGTTACCAATGTGAACCCACCATGTTCAATCAAGATTCACCTTATGGAAGCCAATACCCCCAAAACCCACCATATTACCCTCCACCCCAACCACAATATGAACCCCATGACCCACAATACTACCAATCACCCCAACCTTGCTACCAACAATATGATGCCCCACCCCTTGGGCATCATCAAGATTTTCAAGGAGCTTTACAAGACCCCAATGATCACCAATTTCCCGACATGGAGGTGTTTCAATCGCTTCTTCAATTGCAAAAAGAACAAGAGGAATTAATGGCCCAAATTAGAAGGGGAAACGAGGCGAGGAATGCTCAATTAAATGCATTATCGGTTCAAACCGTAATGTTTTTATCCCGAGCATCACATTTAGATGAAGGGTGCCCACTTGAGAGAGAGGAGCAACCTAATCACGAAATCGCCGATGTAGTTCCCTTTGAAAGAGAAATTTGCTTTGAAGAACCTCAATCGTCTACCCAAAAAGAGACGAATGAGGATATGACCCTTGGTGAAGGCATCGTTGGTGAAGAATTGGAGGACGATAGTGAGTTGGATGGGTTGGTAGAATTCGTGAGGTTGTTAGGTGAGATTGATAGCCTCGAGTTGCCCTTGTGCGATAATGTGACTAAGCACCAAGAGCCCCTTGCTAGTACACCAAGCAATGGTTTGGAAGAGATTGAAACCGCAGGTAGAAGTTTCGATTCTCTCCTCCAAGATGATGTGGGGCCGAGTGATGAAGATGGGGAACCACAACTTGAGGAAAGTGTGGGGGTGTGCATTGAGGAGATGAGGCCAAAACCGCTTTTTGTGCCTTGTTTTTTGGAGACGAAGCTTGCTTGTGATTGGAGGCGATGCTTAGGGAGGAAGAGGTCGGTTAGGCTCGTAGGATGGATAGACCCCGGAGATGACTTGAATGATGACGATGGGTCTTGGGATTCCTACTTCTTGCCTCCTCCTTGGAGGCCGTTGAGGTTGGTTAGGCTCGAGCGCTTTTTGGGCCTTCATTATGATGTCGGTAGCACGTTCTACTTGCTCCTCCATGCCCTTGAGGGCTACGGTTGAAGGAGAGTCCACCATCCTAGGTTTGACGAAGTTCCTAAAGAACCGTCATGTTGTATATTCTCCTCTCCTCTTTAGAGTACTTGTGTTTGTATTTGTGTGATTTTTCTCTTGATTTTTGTTGTTTTGTGAAGCTCTTGTAATTGATTTGGTATTTTGATGAGCGATGTGAGGGAGTGAATTTGATGTGTACTTTGAGTTTATTGTGATAGGTGAAGTGAAGGTGACTCCTAGAAAGGAGTGGTTGGTGATAGAGCTTGGATCGTGAGTAAGGGAGTCGGTTTTTGGGGTCATGGGAGTCATGAAGACCCTTCCCGACCGGGAAGGGTGTGTCGTCCCGGTCGGGATGGGGCCGTCCCGATCGGGATGAGGGTGCCAAAAATCGAGTCCACTGGAGTGTCATCCCGATCGAAAAGGAGGCTTCCCGACCGGGAAGGGTTTATCAACCCGACCGGGATCATCCATCCCGACCGGGATCATCCCCTACTCCTTTTTGGTGCTTCTTCTTCGACATTTAAGCCCACCCAAACATTGTATACCCCCACCTAACCTCCCTACCTTCCTTTCTCATATCATACCACCCATGTACCTCATTTACATACCTTAACCTCATTTCCTCCTCACTTTAGACCGATATTCACATCAAATCCCACCTCCTCGCACCATTACTACCTCTACCATGCGGTTCTATCAAGCTTGAAGCGGGATAGCAATGATGACGACAAGCAAGTGCCTATATTGATCTATGAGACGATGGAGAGAGTGAGTTGCTAACCTATGGTACGACAACTATCCTTTCTTTTCCGTTTTTGTTGTTGCTTGTTTTCCTTTGTTTGTTCCCTTTCCCTTGAGTCATGGTATCTTAGTGGCCTTCGAGGCCTTGGTAGTGGTTGCTCCCGACTCTCGATGATGTGACTACATCGAGAGTCATTTTCAAAATCCAAATTTTACAAGTTTTTCTTTTTGAGGATTTAGTCGGGTTTAGGCGGAATCCGGGCTAGGTGACTTGATTACACCTAGCCCTCCCCTCCCATTTCCTTTTATTTCCTTCCTTTTATTTTCTTCCCCCATCCATATCTTTTCTTGTCTCGGCCCACGGTGACTTGACTACACCCCGGCCGGACACTTTCTACCATTTTCTCCACTTTATTTTTGATTTTTAGCTTTATTTTTTGTAGTTTCTTTTATTTTATTTTGTGCTCCCATGCACTACGGTCGAGCATGAGGACATTGCTCGGCTTAAGTGTGGGGGAGCGAAATTCTATCGTAGTTAGTTTTATTTTCGTAGTTTTTCGAAAAACCATTAAAAACCCTAAAAATTTGAAATTTTTTCACAAAAATCAAAAAGATTTTCTTTTTGTGTGTTTTTCTTTTGTGTCATTGTCTCGTATATTTGTTTTGTTGTGTGTGTTTGCCCCCTTTTCCTTATAGGTTGCTTAAACCACGGATGGCTTTGGAAAGCTTTCAAGATGTCCGGTAACATCTTCTATCCCTTTTTCCTTCTTTGTCTCTTGCGGAATTTGGAGGAGAATGTGATGTGGTGTGCTCGGGAGGAGCTTTGTAAAGTTTGATGTTGGTTGGTTGCTCATTTGGAAGCTGGGGGTGGTGTTTGTGTTATGTATGTGTTCGTTTTGTGTTGTTCTTGTTTTGTTGCTTTTGTTTCTTTTTCTTTCGTTTTCGTTGAGTCTTTGTTTTGTGTTTTGTTGTGTGTCTTGTGTGTAAATGGTTTTCGAAAACCCGGTTTAGAGGCTAGTGTGTGAGTGCTTACTTTCCCTTCCTAGTAGTGTAAATCGAGTCTTGGACTTTAGCCTAGTAGAATAACCCTAAATCAATGATTTCGTTGGTCCTTTACCTTGAGTCCACCTAGCTTACTAGGGATTTACTGCGGGATTTGCACTTTTGACCATTATGACCACCCATGGTGTGAAAAGGCCTTGGTTACCGAGTCCCGTCCCTTAGGTGACCGTGTTTAGGTTGTTTGATTAGTCCAAGTTCTCCACCTTTTTGTGGGTTTGACGGGGGAAAGCGCGCTCCCGACTCTCCCATTCCTCTACCTCCTACACATAACCACAATAAAATTGCAAATTGTTGAAGTCATCTTTCTTGTTGCAATAAGAAATGCCAAAAAGCCAAATCAAGCCAAAAGGGCAAAGAAAAGAAAAAAAGAAAGAAAATGAAAGAAAGAAAAGAAAGAAGAAAAAGAAAAGGCACAAAAGCCAAAAAGAAAATAGAAAAGAAGAAAAAGAAATGGCATGGCAAAACAAAGCAAAAATGCAAAAGAAGAAGAAAATGCCAAAAGAAAATCGTCTCACAAAAATAGAAACCTCACCCCTCACAAAATAAGCCTTTTACCGACTATTACCGTGAAGAGCCTACCAAAGGACCGAGTCCCTAGGAAGGATGATAGCGGTAATGGTCGGTCTTCCCTCATTTTGCAATTATTTCCACCTTTTTATTTGGACTAGTTAGGCGGTTTTGGGCATGGGACGACCCTCTTGGCTCTTTGCTAAAGGGGGCGGGGTCTCACTTACCTACAGTGTCGACTAACACCGTGGTTCATCCTTTTTCCATCCCGCCGATCGTCCCGTGGTACGTTCTTAGAAGGTTAGGAGGAACCTAGGTAAGTTACCAACGTTTTTTATTGCTTTGTCGTCATACTATTAGGGTTTTGTCCATTTTGGTTTGTAATGCTAGCTTGGGAACGTTGTCACTTGCCTTGAGTCCTAAACCGGTGATTCTTTCACCGCTTGTTTGAGGGAAGCGGTATTTCTTTTCTTTTGGGTGCAACCTTTTTTGTGTGTTTGTTTGTGTGCTTGTTTGTTTATGTGTTTTTGTGTCCGGTTGCATCCACAGTTTTATCGCAAGACCCCACTTGCCTTGTGAATAGCACTTGTCCTCTAAGTGTTATCGCGTGAGTTGAAAGGGCGTAGGGTGCGCTAATACCCACTCGGCTAGTTTAGTAGTTAGTATGTGCTTACTCGAGGGCGAGTAAGGGTTAAGTGTGGGGGAGTTGATAAGTGTAGTTTGTAGTGCCTATTTCGTAGTGTTTTAGTCCCATTTTCCTTGTGGAATCGCTCCTTGGGAGCGATTTATGGTCTACTTATGCTTCCTCTAGTTCGTTTCAGGTTCCCGAGACCATTCGTGAAGAGTTGGAGCGATTCCGACTCAATACATACACTTTTCGGAGCCAACGATGTGAGGGAACGATCACTTGATGCCTTGGATTCGACCCCGAGACCTTGGGACCCAACCTTGAGCCTCCGAGACCCGATCCCGAGTCCCGAGAATCGATGAGAAACCCATGAGAGGCAAGGAGGGACCAAAAAGATCATATTGGAGGCCTACAAGACTCATCCCCGACGGGATGACCTCATCCCGTCCGGGATGAAGGAGCAAAACAAGGAGCAAAACAAGTGTAGATTAGTCCTCAGTTTATCGTTAATCTTAGTAATTAGTCTTGTATTAAGGGAATTCTTCAAGATCTCCATTCAAGCTTGACAACCTTGGATGTTTGTTTTGGGTTCTTCCATTTATGCAAGTTTCCTTCTTCTTTTCATCTTCTAGTATGGTATAATCTTCTTTTCCTTTCTCTTAATCCTTGTTCTTTCATTAAAGTTTGATTCTTTGTTGAATGTAGTGTTCATAGTTCATAGTTCTTGTTAGTTTCTTCATGTTTGTTTTGATTGCTAAGTTGATTCATCTTGTTAGTATTAGTTTTCCTTTAATCATGTTAGAGTAGTATCTTGCTAGGGTTAGTAGGGTGATTAGGGTGTTTAATGGGTGATTAAGGGCTTGTTGGAAATGTTGGTGGAAGATTTGGGTTTCCTCTTGGTTTGATGCATATTACATGTTTGTTGAAATGCTTGAGTGACTAGTAGTTGCAAATACTTGTTTTTCTTGCTTTTCTCTTGTGGGTGATATTTTGCTTGTGGGTTTGGTTCCCTCACTAAGTAGCGAGAGCCCGGTGAGGATGACCCCTAGGTCGGTCTAAGTAGCGAGAGCCCGAATGCGACCTAGGCCACGATAACACACTAGTAGCCTCGTTTGTCATGTGTGTTGCCGAGATGGGTTTTAGGTGGAACCTCTAGGTAGGTCTAAGTAGCGAGAGACCGGACCACACCTAGATAACCCGACTACCCCTTCACTCTAGCTCTTCCTTGACCATTCCGTTGCCCCTTGAACCCGACCTAATCCTAGCCCGTTTCCTTAGTTGTTCTCTCCGTTACTGTAGTTATAGCCTTAGCCTTCTCCCTTTCTTATCATTCTAGTTTAGCTTAGTTCGTTGATCGAGTCTTGTATTTGGGTGACCTTAGTCTAGATGCCTCTTACCGTCCCCGTGGATTCGACCCGACTTGCCCTAGCTACCTACTAGGATCGGTTGGTTTTTATTTGATCGGCGGGATCCACGACAAATCCCACCATCATTTGGGTAGGCGAATGAATCTCTTGGTAAGATAGTTCTCAGGTCGAAATTTAAATCGAAATAGGAGTCGCCACCGAACTTTGTGGGAGTTCGGACCCGTTCGAACCCACTCTATACTTAGGCGTATCGTGCACAAAGCACGGCCCGCTTTAGTACTAGAGCTTATGGGGGTTCGTCCCTTTGCATAAGGTTATCGATATCCGGTTTCTGTATTTCTTAAATGAAAATAAGAATAAACGACGATATAATGCAGTTTAATAACCATTTGCCAACGGTTTCGGGCATCCGAAAACCAAAGGTTCGGAGTAAGGGGTGAGGGTACGTGTTGGGAAGCCCACGAAGGACACCCAACCCCGCCAGCACTTAGCGGTTTCTGCTAAGATATCGTACGGGTTTCGTGTACGCGCGTTAGTAAGATGATTAAATGAAATGCAAACAACGTATTTAGCTACACATGTGAAATACGTGTTAACCCACGTCATTTAATGCATCTAAGATTATGTCGAAGTTGAATTTAGCATGCAATGTTCATTTAAAAGCAATAAATGGCAAACATAGAAAATAAGTAAACTTGAAAGTAAATTACAAATTACGCGGGCGGAAATACAACCTTGAAATTCGCAATACTTGTACAAGGCGATAATATAAATTGGTTAGCGATGGTAATGGTGATCTATAAACGGACCCGTAAATAGAAAACGTAATTGAAACCGTAAACCGACTAAAATGGACGAACTGCGTTTGCTTACACATTGCATTGTGTATTGATTGAAGAACGGAGACTTTAATACGCGTTTAGCGCATGGGACCGAAGCGTAGTACTAGCTTGATCCCGGGCCTCGGAGTCTTGTCCCAACTTATCATAGAGAAACGGGAATGTCTCGACCCGTTCTATATTGGATACGACTAGTCTTACGGGACATTGCTCGAAGTCGTAAAGGTAGATAGAAAATAATGGACATAATGTATGGGCTTTGAAAAAGAAAACACGTGATTGAATTAACACGTGACGACTTAAGATCGTAAAAATACATTGACGGGACTTTATGTCACTTTTAGGCTCACGTTGGAGACTTATAGGGGTCACTCGATCGAGTTATTGAGGGGACTCGATCGAGTGCCCTTCGTGAAGACGTCCTGCCCATTTTTGAGAGGGTCACTCTATCGAGTGCCCTTTGTAACGAGTGGTGGCTCGTTTTAAAACGAGCCTTATCGTAATTTAATGGTTCAAATCGAGAGATAATTGAGCGAAACATAAATATTACATAATTTATGTTCACTCGATCCTCGATGACTCATTGCGCGTGATGCTCGGTTACGGAACCGGTAACAAGCAATTTATAGTGAAATTTGTGAAATCGAAATTAATCGAACTAGAACGAATATCAATTCTCTCCGCGTCGCGACGTCGTTATCAATCCTTATGGACCATCTGACGATCGCTTCGGCGTCAACGGGTTTCGTGCTAATTCAATTGTCGATGACTCTTTAGGCGTGACATTTGACTTCGGAGTCAACAACGTACCTTTAGAGTAATATTTTGAAAATGGCGTCGAATATGCTCGATAATAAATTACCGTGATTGCATTATACCCTTAAATGTCTACGGCGGCGCGCCTCGAAGGGTGCCACCTGTAGTTCGACTTTTCGAAGGATTATAACGGACTTTTAATGGAATTCGTTATCGAACATACTTGACTCGAAAAGTCGATTGTCGTCACAAACTTAGATCCTTAGCGTTTCGATGTCGTAAATTGGTTTATAAAGCCTAAGACTATCGATTTAGCGTCATTGGATGTTCTCGAATCGATTTAAAATAGTTTTGTTAAACATACACGGTATTATATATGACGGAATTTAATAAAAAACGATAATTAAATGTTAGATTATTAGTAATGTTAGGAAAAAAAATTAAAAGTTAGATGCGGAAAATAAAATGTTAAAAGTTAGTCATATGAGAATTAAATGTTAGTAATAGTTAGTAATTAGGATACGAAATTAATAGAAAGATTTAGGATTAGAGAAGACGGGGTTTGTTTACACCCTCAACCTACATGCTTATGGTCTCGAAACACGGGCTCGTCTAGTGGTGGCATAGGCACGGGAGCGTCGAGAATGTAGGGTGAGTTAGGGTGTGCATGGTTGTGGAGACAATTTTCTCGGTTGTCGGGAGGTTTTGGTCTCGTGATGTGTGTTTTGTGTGTATGAGTGTGTATGACTCAAATGTGGTAGAAAATGAGGATTGAAAAGTGATGTTGAAAGAGGTGGATAATGAGTGGCTCACTCAGCGTACGAGAATGAGCAGGGGTGAACTGCCCTTTAAATATTTGGGTATTTCAATGTGCCCCAAAAAACTTACTTTACTTGAGTGCCACATTCTAACAGAAAAGATAGTAAAGCGAATTATAGGATTGGGAGCGAGGAAGCTTTCATATTCTGGTAGACTTGTTCTAGTCCAGTCTGTGCTCACTGCTATTCATCAGTATTTGTCAAGAATTTTTATTCTTCCAGCCACCACGATCAAGCATATCAATAGCATCTACATGAACTTTCTATGAACAGGAAGTGAACACTATCAATCTCCTCCATTGGTTTCCTGGGATGTGTTATTTTTAAACCAAAGGTGGAAGGAGGATTGGGAATAAAGGATTTGAAGTTTTGGAACTTAGTTTGTGTGGCTAAGTATGCTTGGTGGATCACAATCAAAGCAAATCAGCTGTGGGTAAAATGGGTTCATGGAGTTTATTTAAAAGACAAAGACTGGGAAGTATATACACCTAAGCTTAATTCCAGCTGGTCATGGCGTAAGCTATGATGGATTAAGCATTTATTCTATACTAATAATTGCTTTCCTACTCTACTAGCACAAGAAGGGGAATACACGGTTAAAATGGAGTATGAATGGTTGGCAGGGGCGTTGCAGAAGAAGGATTGGGCTAAGCTTGTTTTGGAACAGACTTAGTCTACCAAAACACTACTATATACAGTGGCTTGCTTGTCATAATAGGCTGTTAACCAAAGAGAGATTGGCTAAAATGCAGGTGGTTACGGACAAAGCATGTTTTTTGTGTGCAGGACATGAGGAAACGCAGGTGCATTTGCTCTCAGAATGCTCTTTCATCAGGGAGTGCTTTGGGAGAATTAGCACTTGGTTTGGGGTTACAATCCCGGTGCTTAATACAGAGATGTGGTGGAGATGTTATCGCCATAAATCTCTACTCCTTAAACAGGCAGTAGCAGCGGCGATAATTGGGTGTTGGTATCATGTGTGGCAAGCTAGAAACTGCATTAGACTAAGTCAGGCAGGCAGAAGTCCGAGCAGTATTGTTCAACTGTTGAAGACCGAGAAAAAGGCAAAAGTTAGATTTACCATGAATCAACCATTTTGTAAAAAGCACAGGATGCTAGAGAATATACTTAGTTGAGGTATTCGAAGAACTTGTGATACATTTGATGTAAACGGATATTCAATGCTCAATATACTTACATTTACACCAAAAAAAGAAAAGAAAAGTGATGTTGAATGAAGAGCCGGGGGGTATTTATAGATTTTACCCCCGTGTAACCCCTAGAAATTTAACGCAATACAGTGGCGGAAACACTGTACATTTGGGGTTAAAGCACACTGATGTTCTATAATTTAATAAAAGAACGGTCAGTCAATACAAAGGCCACTTTTTACAAAAAGGATGAAATAAAATTCTCCAAACGGGTTTATACAAATCCATAAACTCCATGAATGAAAAAAGAGTAGGATCCACGCTACTCGCTAGCTCACACCCAAAACCCATAACAGAAAATAGCTTCGAGAACCGTAGACTTAACTCATAACAGAATCCAGTCTCTAACTAGGCAACTCAACTATAACAGGACTGCGTGCAGCTAGGTCTTGGTTTAAGTAGTATACACCCCTCCTGGATACCAAAAATGTATCCAGTTCAACTGACGGCGACTAAAACGATGCGATATCTAGCTTAAGGGCGCAATGCACACTCTCTTGGGCAAAACTACGCCAAGGTCAATGACCAAATGTGTCCCAAATAGACACACCGGCTTTATAGTTGATGGCAAAAACGTACATCCAGACTATATTACTCTAACCCCACACTTGTCTTTATTCCATAACTCTAAAACAACTATTATCGATATTCAAAAATAAATATAATCATTATAAATAATATGAAGATAAAATGGAAATGAACATTTTATATTAAAAGAGAAACTTTCTATAAATAGAAATTTACTAATTTTAGAAACTTAAAATAGAAATGTTGTTACAGAAAATTCGTAAGTTATTAAAATAAGTGAAATGTATAAAAATAGCATTTCTAACGTTATTATTATCGTCGTTATCGTAACTTTAATATATTTCTAAATTCGTTACTCAAAATATAAATAAAATATAATAAGTCAATATATAATATTTTATGAATTATTAGGAAATCGAGTTAAAACTATAAATTTTAGAAAAGAGATGTTTTTAGAAAAATGATATCAAAATTTATTGAGTCAACGAGTTTTATAAATTAAACAAGATTTGCAAAGATTTAAAATTATTTTTAACAAATAGCTTTTATTAATAAATAATACGGATTTTACTAAAAATAGTCAATTGGAAACAAATAAGAAATTATTAGTGAAAATAGTATCGACTAAAATGTATTTAAAACAAAATCGACTACTTTTTCATTTATTAATATAAGTCGAAAAACGAAATTAATTTATTGAAGACGAATACAAATCTCGATTATAATGTAAAAATACGATTTTGAGTTAAAATTATAAATTGACGAAAATATGAAATCGACGTTATTTAGTTACTAGTGTCGCGATAACCAACAAATTATTATAACGATCATTAATATTAAAATTATTAACGGTTTATAAAACGATATCGAATAGTTATAAAAATTTTATAAGGTACACAATTTAAAATAATATTATTACCAAACAATAAATAGCTAAAATTAGAAAACCGAAGCTAAAGTATTTACCACATACTACTACTCAATCATATAATATAATACCAAGTAACGTCCTAAAGTTACCTTGATCTGATAACCGAGCGATCACGTACCTACCTTTCTCGATTAGAACAAGCTCAAGCCTTAAAACTTGAAAGCCGATTCAATAAAACTCCGAGGCCTTCACGAAACGAAAAAGAACGAGATTGGGATAATGAGAAAATGGAGAAGAGAAAGAAGAGAACGAGGAAAAGAAAGGAACACGACTCCAAAAAAAACCAGAACCGCGGTGAATAAGAAGAAGAAAATAGGATGAAGAGGGCTGATAAACGACCCACAAAACAGTAACAACAAGCAGCGATAACAACTACAAACGACAACATCAGCAAAACGCGTCACAGCAGCCACAACGATAACAAAAACGACAGCAGCAGCGAAGAAGAAAAGATTAACAAGAACGAGGACATACAAACAGCAGTGAGGGAAAGCATTAACAGACACAGCAGAGCACAATTCGGACTCAAAACTGCATAAACAAGAATGCAACACAGAAGCAGCAGCAGAACGTACAACATCAACGAGACCCAACAGTACAGAGACTATCACGATAACGAGAAAGGGCAAAGGTCGACATACTCATCATGGATTCAACGAAAAAACATATGATCAGCGGGAAAAAGGAGGAGAAACGGGCAGAAGACGAAGGAAGAAAAAAAAAAGAATAAGACTATGTAGAAGAGAGCCTGGTTAATCGACCCACATAGCAGCACATCACAAAACCATAGCAGGAGCAAAACGCAGTAGCAGTAGAACAAACATCAAAGTGACAACAACAGATTCACGAAAACTGAAACGAGGAAACGAATAGAGTAGGAAGCAGGGGATCGTAAAACAGTAGGAGAAGGGGAATAAAAAACAGCACAACAACGTGACAACAACTAAAGCATCGAACAACAAGGCAGAACGAAGAAGACCGAAGGAAGGAGATAGCTGATGTAATCCCCTAGAAATTCTAACGCGATACAGTGGCGGAAACACTGTAGAGTCGGGATTAAAACACACTGTAACTATGTCTTACTAAATTAAATTGGTAAAGTCAAACGTATGCCATACATAAAAATGGCTAAAATTTAAAACAATCCACAAAGAGGTTAAACAATCTTTAAGACATAATTATTAAAAAGATCAAGCAGGATCCAAGACTGCTCGTTAGCCCACACCCACCGGAAAACAAACACGTATACCTTCCATGTTAAAACATAACAGCCACAATCAGTGGGGAGCAACGTCAACGTTCTCCCAGCCGTATAACAGGATTTAAAAACAGTAATTACTAATATAGGAAAAATAGCGGGTGTGACAGCTGAAGCAACTGAACAACACGAAAATTAAACAAGAGAGAACAATAGCATCAGAATTCGAACGACAAAGACGGAGAGAGATAAAGAAAGAAAACAAACGGACAAAAATTGACCTGAACAGCCAGGCATAGGTACAAAAACAGGAGAGGACGGAGGAAAGTAGAATCACGCAGCAGCAGGAGGAAATAGCAGCAGTAGCGAGCATCAAAATACCACACAGAAGGAGATGAAGAACGAAGAGGAAGGAGGAAACAAGAAAAGAGAAGGGGGATGAAATGAAAAGAGTGACAGGGGAAGAGCAGAGGAGACGAAAAAAGAAGGGGAAGAGCTGTAAAAAGAATAAGGGGACTTAACCAAAATAAATGGGAAAGACTAAGGGGATGACGTTAAAGTGGGAAATGAGTAAATGGAGCGGTGGAATAAGAAAGGAGGAAGGGGGATGGATCGGATGGGTCCAAAGCTAAATTAAGTGGGTCAGGAAAACGAAGTTAATACATAACGTTTATGAACTAAAAGTTCCGAGTCAAGAGTCGACCCATTCAATAAATTAAAACCGGGTTGAAAATGGTAAATATTTTGATTCAATACAAGATCCAGTGAATAAAATATTCTCGAGATTAAAATAACATATTCAAGACAAAAATGAAGTTGGTAGAGTAAATGATTAGATCGATGAAATAGTCTTTCTTGATAAATAATAAATCTTCGATACTGTGAAATAAATAGATTTCTCGAGGAAAGGAAATAAATGTTTTTGACGAAACTTAAAATACATGAGCTTCGAGCCGAAAATAGAAATTCGAGCATAAATATAATTAAATGAAAAGAATCCAGAATTTAAATCGTCGGAATAGACTTTCGATGAGAATTAAATTAAATGTATAAAGTAAATCGAAACAGAAATAAAAATATGTTTTAAATATAAGAAGAGTTCTGAGACAAAAAGAATTTTAGGAGTTTGAAATCATCTAAACGATAAATTGGTTCTATAATAATTTTAAGAATTCCGAGTTAAATCGTAAAAATAAAAATACGAACAAAATTTTGACTTAATTTAATTTTGTAAAATCTGGGGTGTTACACCCCGGCTATGGGTCACTCGATCGAGTGGCCACAAGGCACTCGATCGAGTGCGTCTAGTCGAGTGAGACAAAAGGGGAAGGTTGAGATTCATTTTGGAACTTTTGACTTTTTTTGTTTTGACTTCGTATTTGGACGCAGCGTGAGGCTAGTTTAGTCTCGGGTTTTTACTTTGACCTGGTTTTGACTCGGTCGCAAAAGACGGTTTTATTTTCGGTGACGGTTTTAGCTTAAAATAGCTTTATTTTATTGGGAACGACCCACAGAGTCTGAATTTGGGGTTGGTTTTGTGAGGTTTGTACTCTGCTAAGTGCCCACGTCGAATACAATTGATTCCGAGTCTGTATTCGAGTGGATTAAAGCATGTTTACGTCCGATCATCATCAGGTATTTTGTTGGAAACTGCTATTGACACTAGCAGGCAAAATGCGGGTGTCTACGGAGCCCCCACTCTGACTGAGGCTTGGACAAGGCGAAAGTCAGAGTAGCCACCAGACCAATCGAGGATTACAACCTGGCAGCCTTCCAGTCGGGTCGTTCATAGTCCATTAGACTCGTGAGAAGGGCTCGCCAGCCACAAGTAGACGGTCATACCTGTACTGATGATGATAGCTCCGTGGGGAGTTGGACTTGCCTTTGAAGCCCTGGGTGTACCTGTATGCAGACACATAATAATTTGAATGTAGAATTTAGGTTAAACACCGACTCGGTTCCGCTGGGGAAATAAAAATTTGATGTTTGAAGATTTTGAATTCTTGAAAATTTGTGAAGTAGGAATGCTCGGGATGACTTGATTCCTGTATCAGGTTTTGAAAGGGCTAAGGACTGGGATCTGGCCTGCGCAGGCTGACCCGCGCGGCTAAGGGGGCCTAGCAGTTGTTGAGGCTGTTAGGGTTTTGTGTTATAAATACAAGATCCCCTGCTTCACTTTTCTGCACCTCAGATCAACTCTATATTTCCTTCTCAAAAATTCTTTAAACTTTCAAGAAAAGATTCGAATATCTACTATGGGTATAAAAAATTTGACCGCGATGCTCCTCGCATGGTCCCAGTGCTTTCGGGATGAGGAAAAGGTTCAGCTGAAACAAATGGGAATTTATGCTTTATTCCCGCTATTGCGTCTCAGGATAGATTCACACTTTCTGGATGCTTGGCTATCGTTTCGGGACACTACCCATCACGTTTTTGCATTCCCTCGAGGAGAGATATGTCCCCTTCCCGAAGAATTTGTGGTTGTAGGCCGTTGGTGCCCTGAGGCTCGTCCTGGCATTCCTCCGTTCTATCCTGATCCAAAGAGGAGGTTGATGGAGTTTTTGGGTCTGTCTCATGCTGAGGCGGACCGGATGGTGCGGGGGAATTCCGTTTCCTTGTTGGACATGGCTGAAAAATTCATGAATACCAGGGATTTGAGAATTATTGCTTCTCACAGGCGTAGGTCCTTTGCCTTCTGTTTGCTGCACCAGTATGCCTTTGAGGGGCGGATGGAGGCTGACTCTTGCTTGGGTCAAATTTTGCTGATTGGTGTAGTTGACCAAATGGAGACGCGTCACAGCCCGACTTGGCTGATAACGGGAGAGATCATTATTGGTCTTGATGCTAGAAGGGTTGACCCGGACAGTCAATTGACGGGTAGTATCCGTCTTTTGCAGGTATACGTCTGTGGACATGACATAGGTCCACCCCGACGCGGCCACGCGCGGGTTTAGGGAGGCAAATGAATCTCATGTGAGATGGATCTCGAGTTGAAATTTAAATCGTAGTAGGAGTCGCCACCGAAATTTGTGGGAGTTCGGGCCCGTTCGAACCCACTCTATGTCGTAGTGGGCCGTGCACAAAGTACGGCCCATTCCGATTTCAGAGTTTATTGGGTTCGTCCATTAGCATTGCGATACCGATACCGACATTATCGGAAATCGGGTATTGAATGACTCTCGTATGCCAATGGATTCGGACATCCGGAAACCATGGTTCTGAGTAAGGGGTGAGGGTACGTGTTGGGAAGTTCACAAAGAACACCCAACCCCGCCCGCACTTAGCGGCCTTTACTAAGATATCGTTCTATTTTGGTGTACGCGCGTTAGTTCAACGGTTGAATGATATGCAGCAAAGTGTTTTGACTAAACATGCGAATAATTGAATGGGATGCTAGGTCAATTTAATGCGTCTAGAATTAACGTCAAAGTTGTTTTAGCATGCGAGGTTGGTTTTAGTATAATAAAACAAACAATGAAAATAAGATACAAAGACAAAGAACAAACGGGTTAGTAACGGTTTGTAAATTGAATAATCGACATGAATATAATGTAATGCATGGTTTTGAAAAGATTTGTCGAGACCTGAAATATACCGAAAAGCCCGTTGTTTTATAAGAAAGAAAAAGATGTTTGAAAAATAAGACGGGATCGCTTTTTTCGAAAATCAACAATTTTGTTAGATCGCGTACAAATATAGCATAATTTATACCCGACTTAAGTTTTCGATATTCGTTATATTCGATATTCGATTATGAAATCGGTATCAAATATTCGGAATGATTTTTAGAAAAAGAAAGAGAAAAGGTTTTGTAAATCGTTTTGAAAATCGTTTTGAAAATCGAATTAAGAAAAATAATGTTAATTCTCTCCGCGTTGAAATCGTCGTATTTGTTTTTAGGACCGTATGACGATTTTTTAGCATCAATGAGATTAATTTAGTTCTTTTAGTTAAGATATTCGTCTAGAGAGTCGATATCGTATTTTAAGAACGTTTGTTTTGTATAAAAAATTATATTATTAAAGCACGTTTGCGTTCGATCATCATCAGGTATTTTTTGGGAAACTGCTAAAGACACCTAGCAACCAAATGTGGGTGTCTACACACTTATCTTTAATGGTGTTATAATTCACCTGAAACTGACCAAACTCAAAAGGTAGAGAGTTAATGATGAATTAGACCAAGAATGAATCACTACCCGTCATCCCCAAGGTCTTTAACTTTGCTGCCAGGTTAGACATACGTGTCACATAGTCATGAATCAGCTGAGACCAGTCAAACTTTTTCGCAGTCGGCTCACTCATTAAGCTGCCTAGAATTGACTTGTCAACTAAATCCGACTGTGAACATTCCTTTACTTTGAGCATGAATTACCTTGGTTTCTATGTCTTGGGCATATACGGCTTAATGTTATCGGTCATTGTCATCCTCATAAGATTTAAACTCAACTGGTTAGATCGCTCCCAAGCCTGATAACGACATTTCTCGGCTTCAAAGCTATCATCTGTAATGGTTGCAAGTTCTTCATCTGTGAGGATGGCAATGTCCAATGACATTATACCCAGTGTAAACCGGATCTTTTAAACTCATTCATAATAATTAAGCCCATTAAACTTGACGATAGAGTTAGCAGATGCAAACATATTAAGAGAAACTAAGACATTTATACAAGATAACCTATTAGTGATTTGAAATACTTTCATACAGATTCAAACAATATCATATAAACATTTCATACATGTATTTAAATGACCTTTGGGCAACACTTAAAATACAAGTAACTTTCATTGATGTTAATATATATACTTTAACAATTAACTATAACATATACAAATCAAATAAGAATGCTATCTTTGGATATACACACTATTAGACCCAATTATGAATAATTGATCCTTTTATATCATCAACTATATTTAATGACCCACCTTTGGGTGATCTCCCAAAATATATATAACAAAACAATTGATCAATCTAACTATAATGTCATTTAAACATCTATTTAATTATGATCAATTATATAACATTTATATTAAAAGGTTTACATATAATATAATTAACAAGGCCACTTTGGTGACTAACAAGTCATATAAAATATATAAACATTTTAAACTTTAAAGGCAAATTTATAATCGTAATATGTTAATAATTCATAACATGAAAATACCCACTATAATCCATCATATTTTACCAATATATTGTACTTTAAAGTGACTAAATAACATAAGAAAATCACATATGTTAGCAATATACATAAGAAACAATGTGCATATTACTTTAAAGTTACCAAACTAATTTGATCATAATAGATATGCAAACAGGTGTTAGAAATAATGCAAAGACAATAGGTTGATCTTTGTTGCATTGTAAGGGTATCTCCCATTAAGTAGCACATTGACACCAATATTCATGATGGTTATGAATATCATTATCTTTATAGTAATGACAATTCATTACCAATCATAAATTGTCTTGGATACCCTATGATTTTAGTCTCATGTAGTCTTATATAAGGTGATATAAGAGAATGAGCACACAAACATCAAATGTTATCATCCAAATCTCTTTGATAAATTCTGAGTATACCATCGAGTTCCACCTCCTAATGGTTGAGTACACAACTTTTTAGGAGTGTTGTGTGACCTTGGGGGGACGACGCCCATTCCGATTTGTACCGTAGTCGGGACAATTTCGTTTCTCATTCAGTGGCCTTCATACCACGACACAACAATGTATATTCTCTAGTTATATATCGCCCCTATAGTGACCCTATATGTCCAACAATTGAGAAACGAAATTTCTCACTATTATTGTTGTTGTGTTCATCATTCTTGTCATTGGAATGATTTCTTTTGGCAAAGATATGTGTTTTTGCGTGTAAGACTTAGCCCGTTGAGCGAGGGTGAGACAGCATTTTGGTATTATGACAATAACTCGGTCTCTAGACCTACGATTGGGACGTGTAATATGGCATTGGAAAGCTAAGAAGAAGGGCTACAACTCTCTAGTTGAAGTCGTGAGCTGATTCTACCATTTACCCTTCGGAAAACAGGATACAATGTCGTGGTAGTATGATGAAAGTTTTCGAAGGCTTATGAGTGAATGGTATTATCTTATTTTATTATCAATATTCATCCTTGAGAATGAGGTATGGTATCTATCAGTTTAGTTCTTATCTTCTTTGATTCATGATGATAAAATAATTACGTTTGGTAGATGAGTATCATTTATCGTCATTGATTGGAAGATAAATTATTATCTGATAAGAGTAGGATGTTATTTTGTTTCTGAACATACGTTGAATGTGCTAGTCTCAATATCTCATGATGAATGATGTGCACATATATTTTTAATATTATATGACTAAAAAGGTGAACATTTTCCTAAACTTTTATCGAGTCTTGATATTACATCTTGGAAAGAAGATTTAAACTCATGTTTATGGAAAATGGTATGTGTATAGTCAAATAAAATAATTAATGCGATTATTAGTGGTGTAATATAATAATGCTTAATTATAAAGGATTATTGTGCAAATTATGATGGTTGGAAGATGATCGTGTGGAGATTAAATGCTCTTATGAGTAATGAGAGCAATATTTGGATTTAATATATAGCCGTTATAAATTTATTATATTGCCGTTATAAATTTATTCTATGCACTTAATATATATGATATTGAATATTATTCATTAATCAATTTAAGAACATTATGTATGTTTTGCTTGAGAAAATTGAATATGTATAATATATGTTGGGATTATATATTAGTGTGATTTTTCGTATCCTTATTAATGTTTTGAAAAGGCACGTGTGTACTTGTCTTGTAAATTATTTTGGATACATTTCGAAGAAGAATTTAACTTCACATTAGAGACACATCAATGCTCACTCGAGTAAAATAAGCTATATGTGGGGGTTAAATATTTTATTTTTAATGACATGCATAATCTTGATCAAGTATGTATTAAATAATTGGATGAACTATTTGATAAATTACTCTAAGAATAGATTATGGAATAGATAAATTGTCAGGCATAATTATTTGATATCTAAAAGTTGAGATGATTAATGGATGAATAATTTCTATATTTTGTTTGAACGATTATGTTTGTCCCTATTTCGTAGTGTGACAACATGTGGGGGATGTCATTCAACTTATTTGATAAAATTATCCATGCATCAATGTTAGAGTTGATATCTTATAGTTTGTGAAGAGTATGTATATCCCTAATTGTGGGGGAAAGTGATGATCGATAGCATGTTTTATAGATGAATAATTGAACCAAAGGTAAGAGTTTTAATTTGTTGACTAAGTCAATAAATAATGGTTGCGTAAGGTTCATTTATTTATGTTGTATATTTGGCTTACACCACACTATATGAGATTATGATGATTAATTTTATGTGAGTAAAGGTTATATATTTTAATTTGAGGATTTGCAAAAAGAAAATATAAGTGAAACAATCATCGAGATCGTTGTTCTCTAATATAAGAATGATGATGTATATATGGTACAATATTGAGAATTGCAACATGTTGGATATTTATAAAGATGTTGGATCACAAGGTGAGATGCACAATGATCATGAGTAAGCTTTCATCTTTATAATAATTTTATTATAAGTCTATTAAGAAGACTGTTATAATTTTATTTATTATGTATGCGTATTATTTTGCTCTTTTAACCTTACCGGGGTAATGCATAGTGATTGTGAGCTTAATATTTATTGCATAATTGTGGGGGCATCAATTGGTATGCAATGTTTGATGCTGATTTCAGCTTCATATTGCTAAAAATGATGAGTAGTGAATTACACACATGTATTATGCAGATTTGAGGGAGTTGAAATCATCAAATATAATTTGGTGTATTTGAAAGGTTGAGCATATAGCTCTTAATGGTCTTATAGCCCAAATTTGGGTGGTCCTTGCGAGACGGACTTGATGAGATCACCGGAATGATAGAGGTTGAGCATATAGCTCTTAATGGTCTTATAGCCCAAATTTGGGTGGTCCTTGTGAGACGGACTTGATGAGATCACCGTAATGATAGAGGTTGAGATATTTCTTTTAATGAATCTATATCCCTATGTTTGGGTGGTCCTCTTGTGAAGGACTTGATGGATTCACCGTACGTAGTATTGAGAGGTTGAGCTTTAGAGCTCTTAATGATTCTATTGCTCATAAGTGAGTGGGTTATGTGGAGATATCCTTCATAGAATCACCTAAGTGAGTGTGAAGGGTTGGCCTCCTTCTATATATGAGAGATTGAGTTATCTTTCTAAAGCACTCATCAAAATCCCAAGGTTCATTTGGCCATAAATTTGTTGAATCGTATTGCGGAACTCCTGTGGAACTTAAGGTATCATATGTTTTCAGGATAATTCAACCGAAGTTCAATAAGGAATTCAAATCTAAAGATATTCTCTTGTTGTAAGTAAGTTGTTGACTCATTTCACTAATACGTTAATTCAAATCAAAAGATATTAACGTCTAAGTGTCAACCTTTTCATTTGCTCAGAATTTTTGTTATTGGTTGTCATTTGCATTAGTGGGGGATTGTTAGAAATAATGCAAAGACAATAGGTTGATCTTTGTTGCATTGTAAGGGTATCTCCCATTAAGTAGCACATTGACTCCAATATTCATGATGGTTATGAATATCATTATCTTTATAGTAATGACAATTCATTACCAATCATAAATTGCCTTGGATACCCTATGATTTTAGTCTCATGTAGTCTTATATAAGGTGATATAAGAGAATGAGCATGAGACACAAACATCAAATGTTATCATCCAAATCTCTTTGATAAATTCTGTGTATACCATCGAGTTCCAACTCCTAATGGTTGAGTACACAACTTTTTAGGAGTGTTGTGTGACCTTGGGGGACGACGCTCATTCTGATTTGTACCGTAGTCGGGGCGATTTTGTTTCTCATTCAGTGGCCTTCATACCACGACACAACAACGTATATTCTCTAGTTATATATCGCCTCTTTAGTGACCCTATATTTCCAACAACAGGCACCACCCTCACACATTAACATTCAGTAGCATTGAAAATTAGGTACAATAAGAGATGGACATATGGTAACTATATATTCTCTCTCTTATCAATCAATACAAAAAATACACAGAAAGTGTGAGATCACAAGAAAGGAATCAATGAATGTTGGCATCACCTCACTCACGTCATGGGCAGTAAGAGGATTATACACCTGGTTGTATAATGCTTATATACAACCAGGGTTAGTTATGTCATTTCACTGCTATATTTTAATTAACCTAACCAAATACTAATGTACCTTCAGTTCTTCCCCATTCTTTTTCTAACTATGTAACTGCCAACATATTTTTCTCTTTTTCTCATGTTTCTCCATTAAATCAGTATAGTAAATCCATTTTTCAATGGATATTGAAGAATTCAACTTGGAAAGGATCAATTCTAGAAGACAACAACAAGTTAATTCTCCTTGTCAAGGTAATATTAGTATGAACTGTTGATATTATTACTCCGTACATATTGCTAGACTTTATTTTGCATATTGTAAATTTTCATGGTTAATTGGTTGTATTTTATGATATGCAATAAGTAAACGTAATTTTTTTCATAGATTGATTTAATATTGTAGAATGTTAATTACGGAATGAAAAGTTTTTTACGGTAGCATAGCTCAATTTATTTACGACGAAACTCAAAAAGTTATACTCGATTAACTATTTAATAAGAAAATTTGGACCATTATATTAAAAGGGTAGTAGTTATATTGATATGCTCAAAAAGTATGACAATTAGCTCGAAATTTAACTATTATATTACATTTTAATTATAGCTCGTATTATAGTCATGATAGCTCAATAAATTTATTCATATGCTCAACAATTTCTACAGTTAGCTCAGATTTTCAATACTACATTCCAATCAATTTCTGGCTCGAGTTATTTTCATAATAGCTCAAAACGTTTAAGAATTGATAATGGACCTAAAAATTAATTGTATCTCGACTTAAAAAGATCGTGTAATTTGTCGGATAATGTTTTTATATTTTATCTTAAACTGCCAATGGTGTTGTGAAGATTCAATTGCAAAGGTAACTATTAATTTATCATCGCCAACGGATAATGAAATTCGTAAGGAAAATGATTTTTTTTTTGGTGACGAGGGAAAATGAAATTTCTTTGGAAATTGTAACTTCGAAAGCATTATCATTGGCTCCGGGACAAGAAGTAGAGGATGCATCTCGCTGTGAAGGTAATTGTCAATAGTATCACTAATTTTTTATGTTACTAAAATTTGGTACTGAAACTCTAGAAATATTAGTGATATCTCATATTAAAAATATGCATGGAAAGTAATTATATTTACTAACTCAAAAGTATAACAAATTAACAATTAGCTCGGATTTTAAATATTACATTATGTTTTAATGTTAGCTCGAATTATGGACATGATAGCTCAAAATGTTTATTCACTAGCTCAATAATTTCTCACGAGTATTACAATTATTTCGAATTTTAGATATTAAATTGTACTCGTAATTTATTCCTAGCTTGAGTTGTTTATTTTCCTTGTAGCTCAATTTTTTTTTAATTGAATACTTGAAAATTGAATAGGAAGAAGAGTTTGATGGATATTGAAAGTAGTCGAGCTCGTGGGAGATTTAAGGTTGTCGAGACTTGGGCACGTAAACGGGCGTCGAGTAATGTAGAAAAGGTGTCGGATACTGCACGAACTACGTCTACTATTAATAATCTTGGTGATAGTCACGTAGGTCTTCGTGAAATTCTCACGACGACGGACGTCGGAGGATTATCAGTTATGATGTAATTTCATATTTATCGAGTTTTTAGTAATGACATAGTTTGCACCAGATTGTCTGTAGTTGGAGTCATTTTTTAATTTATAGTTTGTCATTTTTTTTCCGTTAGTGGACCTTCATATTAAAGGAGTAGTAAGTATATTTATTAGCTCAAGAAGGATTGCAAGTACCTCGAATTTTAAATATAATATTGCATTTTATTTACAGCTCGTATTATAGTCATGATAACTGAGAAAGTTTATTTATATGGTCAATAATTTCTTACGAGTATTATAGTTAGCTCGGATTTTAAATATTACAGTATAATCAATTCATGGCTCGAGTTGATTTCATTATAGCTCAAAAAGTTTTAAAATTGATAGTTTGCATCATCTTAAAGTATGTTGCACTTCTACGAAAGATGGAAAATGCACTAGTTCGTACTAAGCTCGGATACAAGAATTAAAAGCTCGTAAAAATAATATGAAGCTCGAAAAGTTTGAAATGTTTGTCACAGAAACTCATACTCGAAAAATTATTTTGAAAGCTCGAGAACTTTACTTGTTAGCTCATAATTTTTGCACACATACTCGGAATTTTTAGTGAATGTATTTTGACATCACGAAAATATATTTATTGATTACAAGTTAGTGGACCCTCATATTAAAGGACCTTCATATCATACGAAGCTCGGATACAAAAATTAAAAGCTCGTAAAAATTAATATGAAGCTCAAAAAGTTTGAAATGTTTGTCACAGAAACTCATACTCGAAAAAGTATTTTGAAAGCTCGAGAACTTTACTTGTTAGCTCATAATTTTTGCACACATACTCAGAATTTTTAGTGAACGGATTTTGACATCACGAAAATATACTGTAAACAATTCGGAATGTTTATGGGCAAAGTTTGGTTAAAAAAAATGAAATTTTAATCGATACATACGACACTCGTAAAATTTAATTAAAAACTCAAAAAATCATACTATGCTCGGATACAAAAATTAAAAGCTCGTAAAAATTAATATGAAGCTCGAAAAGTTTGAAATGTTTGTCACAGAAACTCATACTCGGAAAATTATTTTGAAAGCTCGAGAACTTTACTTGTTAGCTCATAATTTTTGCACACATACTCGGAATCTTTAGTGAACGTATTTTGACATAACGAAAATATACTGTAAACAATTTGGAATGTTTATGGGCTACATTTGGTTAAAAAAATGATGTTTTAATTGATACATACGACACTCGTAAAATTTAATTAAATACTGAAAAAATCTCATAATACGAAGCTTAAAAAAATATTGTACTCGTAAAAGGTTTGAAGAGAAAGTTTATTTATATGGTCAATAATTTCTTACGAGTATAATAGTTAGCTCGGATTTTAAATATTACATTATAATCAATTTATGGCTCGAGTTGATTTCATTATAGCTCAATTTTTTTCAGAATTGATAGTTTGCATCGTCTTAAAGTATATGTTGCACCTCTACGAAAGATGGAAAATGCACTAGTTCGTACTAAGCTCGGATACAAGAATTAAAAGCTCGTAAAAATAATATGAAGCTCGAAAAGTTTGAAATGTTTGTCACAGAAACTCATACACGAAAAATTATTTTGAAAGCTCAAGAACTTTACTTTGTTAGCTCATAATTCTTGCACACATACTCAGAATTTTTAGTGAATGTATTTTGACATCACGAAAATATATTTATCGATTACAAGTTAGTGGACCCTCATATTAAAGTACCCTCATATCATACGAAGCTCGGATACAAAAATTAAAAGCTCGTAAAAATTAATATGAAGCTCGAAAAGTTTGAAATGTTTGTCATAGAAACTCATACTCGAAAAAGTATTTTGAAAACTCAAGAACTTTACTTGTTAGCTCATGTAAACAATTCGAAATGTTTATGGGCAAAGTTTGGTTTAAAAAAATGAAATTTTAATTGATACATACGAGAAATTGAAGAGAGAATGTTTTTAAGGAAGCAAAAGACTACAAGGGAAAAAAAAGGAAAAGGTGGACTTTAAATGTGATTGAAGTTAGAGAGGAAAAAGGAGGAGTTTAAATTATATATATATATATATATAAAAGTAATATAACTACCTGGTTGTACGATCCTACTATACAACCAGGTGTATAATACTTTTTTCCCGTCATGGGTGTACATGCACCGTACAGAATTGATCAACAAAAATCTTTAGGCTTGACCTTCGTACAGCAAAATTAGACACTCAATTTTAATCAAATAGTGCAGCGGAAATAAGGTAAAACTGGAAAAATAATTAATTTTGTAGGTCTTTTCCATCATCCCAAAGACACTGTAATTTGTAAGTAAGAGGCATGGAGTTTAAACAGTACGATCATTCTAGATAATAAACAAGAATTAATACTCCGTATAAACAATTATTCATTCTTCCAAAATCACGTATGGTTTGACCAAACAATAAGCACATGCATCCAAGTGATAATCAAACAAAATAACCGATAACGTGACTTCATCAAAAAAAACACCTTACTGCATACACAAAACGAATTGTATACGCAACAAAACTTTTATGGGTAAATTAAACAAATCTATAAAAGCTCGGATATCAAATGTAAGATAATTTTATGATTCGATAATGAAATCTGTCCCACAATCGATTATATATTTAATTTAATTCAATCCTAATACAATCGATTAACGGAATAAGGACTAACCTTGCTCCATGACTTACTAACGCACTCAATAAGAAGAAATAAAGATCGATTCTCCTCCTTAACCGTTTCCTTCAATGTTCCGTGAGGATCTAGATGGAACTGTCTGTCATTCACTTTCTTTATGTGTAAACCTTTTATTTGAGAGGATGAAGATAAAGTACATACTTGTTTTGATATGTATATGTATATATACAAGTCCAAGAGATACGTGTTTGATCTCAAGTCAAAACGTTCACACCCTTTCGTGAATAACAATCTTTACGTAATATTGGGTAAGGACGAGGGAATAGTAATTCCTGACTTTAAGTACATTAACCAAAACCGATCCATCACGGTGTCGTCTTTTGTATTAAAGTCTCGTAACATTTAATGTGAACTTAATTTATATTTAAACCAAAACACTTGGACCACATGAATATTATTAAATATTCTAACACAAACCGGCCCCAAAACTTGTCCAGAAGCCTTCACAACAGTAAGATGCACGCCCTGATCTGCACATGTCCAACAGCTTCAGCCTGCTTGAACGACGGGGGCTTACAGGAGAGCAGTGCAGCTACTCCGGTTCTGGGTGAGACCACTGAGGATAGTGCAGGCCCGTCTAACTGCCTGTCCAGCCTGTTTTTGGAACAGGGGTGTAGACACCCGCATTTTGCCTGCTAGTGTCTATAGCAGTTCCCGACAAACACCCGATGATGATCGGACGCAAACGTGACTTGGTATACTCGAATTTGGACCCGAAATCAATAATATCTGACATGGACTTTTAGCGGAGTAATAATCTCTCAAAACAGACCTCAAATCCAGGCCCAGTGGGTCGTTCCGAGCAAATTAAGACTAATTTGGGCCAAAACCGACACCAAAAATAAATCCCATCTTTTGGCGACCGGGTCAAAACCCGGTCAAAGACGAACCCGTCACAAAAACCAGCCCAAGTGCACCTTCTAGAAGCTGGCGCCCAATCCAAATTCAAAAAAGATAACAAAAATCAATCAAAACAACAATATCAATTCCTTCCTATTTTATCTCGGATTACCTGATCCACTCGATCGAGTGGATTGACCCACTCGGTCGAGTGGAGCGTCAAAAACCGGATCAGGCCCATTTTCTAGGGCACTCGACCGAGTGCACTAGGGCCACTCGATCGAGTGACCCTAGGTCGTGGGGTAAACTCTATAAATACCCCACGACCCCCACTCATTTACACAGTTTTTTTCACCTTCATTCTACCCACATTTACCCCACATTTCAGCTATACTCTCTACACTACAACCCTAAGCAATCACACACAAAAACCGAGTCCATTGTCCCTCGAAAAACCGACAAACACACACACATATACACATACACACCATAACTTGCATACATCCTCGATACTCCGACGTCCCGTCACTATTTACGAGTCCATTTCCGAGGTTCCTACTAAGCATGTATGTTGAGGGTGTCCTAAATCCCATTTCGATCCCTATTACTTTGTTTTTTTCTATTTACGTTTTTGTATTATTATCCTAACACTAACTTTAGCTTTAACTCTAACATTTCATTTTTCGTATGCTAACTTTTACATTCTCGTTGCTAACATATTATTATACCGCGTATATATAAACTAGTATCAAAATCCGGTTCTAAATCCGTTTGACTACGATGTTTGCCTAAAGTCCGTCTAATCCCTTTACGAGCAACGACGGAGGTGGAGCCCTTTCGAGGAGCCCCGCCCCAATGTACTCAAGGGCGTGACGTGATCGCAATCGGTCGTAGTTGAACGTATTTAATTCCATTTCTATAATTAGTACGGAACCCGTTGACACGAAAACCGACATCACATAACCCGAAAGGGTTAGTTTCGATGTCGTGACGTAGAGGGATGCATTCCGTTGCTAATTCAAAGTTTCTAATATAAACGTTTTCATAAAATCCCGACAACGGTATTATAATCGCATGCATACGCGATTATAGTACCGGAGGTCGAGTTAAATTCAAATCGTGCGATATTTGTATTTAATTTGGCCGACCGTCGATTTTAAACCCCAAAAAGGAAACGAGTTGACACTCGTACAGGGGCTACTCGACCGAGTACGTAGGCTACTCGATCGAGTAGCGTCCATAAAACTGGGCAGAACCCTTTTCGAGGACACACTCGACCGAGTCAGACCATGACTCGACCGAGTGGATCCTGTAACCCAGAAAACCGAGGGCTTTGACACACATTTCAAGCCTCGTCCTTTTATCGACTTTAGTCATCAGGTGTAAAGACAATCACGTGATTTCTCCTTTTTCAAAACTCACGTTTATCACGACACTATAACGACTTTGATCGATTTTTCGACGTGATAAGTCGGGACAAGGCATAGAGACATGGGATCGGGCTAGCATCACGCTTAGGTCCTATGTCTCCGTCCTTCGTTTAATACACAACGCAATGTGTATTTAATCGGGATTCGTCCATTCACACGGTTCACGGTCTAGTTTATATGCGGGTCCGTTCCCAACTTTTCATTAGTTATTATCCCATCTCTATATCGTTTGCAATTTTTTGTATTGGCCGGGTTGTATTTCCGCCCGTGTAACTTGTACGTTATTTACTTTCGAGTTTTATTTATTTACTTGCTTATCGCTTTATAAATGAACCTCGCATGCTAAATCATTTCGACCATATACTAGATGCATCAAATGACGTAGTTCATATACTATTCATATGCTTAGCCCGAAAACGCTGTTTGCATATCATTTAATCGTTTTACTAGCGCGCACACACGAACACGAACGATGTCTTAGTAGAGGCCGCCATGTGCGGGCGGGGTTGGGTGTCCTTAGTGGGCTTCCCAACACGTACCCTCACCCCTTACTCAAAACCTTTGGTTTCCGGATGTCCGAAACCCTTGGCGCACGAGAGTCATTCTATATACGAAAGCCGGTTTAAACGGTATCGATATTGCAATGCAAAGGGACGAGCCCAATGAACTCTGAAATCGAAGTGGGCTTACTTTGTGTATAGCCCATGACGACATAGAGTGGGCTTGTATGGTTCCGAATAACCACAAAATTCGGTGGCGACTCCATTTTGACTTAAATTTCGAACACGAGAACAATCTCACCACGAGATTCATTCGCCTACCCAAACCCGCGCGTGGCCGCGTTGGGGTGGACCTACGTCATGTCCACAATTTGGCGACTCCGCTGGGGATACCTGATGTACCACATGTAATCGGGGTTCCTAGGGTGAGACTCGAAGAGAAATCGTTCGTATATTAGTGTGCGCGCATTAGTTTAATGATTCATGCATAACCCAAATTTTGCCCGGGCCGGTTACTTGTGACCGACGTCCCACTATACCACGGTGCATTCCTACATGGGTGCACTAAAGACTTCGATGGCGGAACTCACCGGGGTTTTACGGCAGGTCCTAGTTCCAAATCGGCTAGGAAGTCCGTCCCGTTTCGTGAGAATGCTATCGTTGTTGGTATAGACCCTACTTTGACCGACCGAGACTTAGTGTAAAGCATACATAAGCGTCGTTATAATGCTTGTTTGACTACATGCTACTTGGTTTCCGTGTCATTTTTCAAAAAAACCGTCATTTCAAAAATGCATCTTTCCAAAAACACCCAAATTTTGAAAAAACCCAAAACGCTGTCCGTTTCGGGACCCGTCTTTTCAAAATATCCAATTTTCAAAACTCGGAATGCCGCCGAAATTTAGGATCAACAATTTGACTTAAAATATCCTTTTTCTCTAGTCGGCATTCTGCCCATTTTAATTCTTGGATTTCCAACACCATTCCGATTTTCTGAATTTTCAAAATTCTAATCTTTGTTTTCGAAATCCCGTGTTCAATTTCCAAACTCTCGGAAGTTCACTCATTTTATATTCAAATTTCAAGCATCAAACCTTCCTAGTAAACCTTCCTTATTATAGGACCTACCGTCCAGCCGTCTGTCGGGTCTCTGCATAGTATGTCGAAGGTCTGTAGCGTCGAAACTCCGCCGATCCTATATCGCAAGTTTCCCCCCTTTCCCGAGTCCGCCTTATCTGTCAAGGCACGACCAACCCGCGTAGGGCATACCCCTACAAAGGAAAGTCCGTCCATACACTCGAGTCAAAAGTCTGGGGAAAAGTCTCACGTGGACCTTCCTTCGAACGGGATTGGGCCCACAAGGCCAAAATCCTAAGGAAGCTATACCACCCATCGAGTCATCCGTCTAGATGTATTTCTCGAGTCTTTAGTCTTCCCTTAGTGTCGCTCGGGATGTACTTTTCCTTTCTTTTTCCAAGATCTGGGTTCGGTTTCTGATTACGCGGTGTTCTTACAGACAGGCCGCCAGCAACTAGACACGCTCGAAGGATGGCTACTTTGAACAGCCTACAAACCGCTTTGGACGCCATGGTCGCGAAGCAAACCGACATCGAAGCCCAACTGACCGAAATGAGGGCTGGCCAAGTGGCCATTATTGCTCGCCTAGCTACGGTGGAGCAAAGGGCTCCTAATGTCGAGGCCAATGAGCCTCTAGCTGAACTAGTCCGCGCGGTGCGCCGACTAGAGGAACAAGTCCATTTGGCTGGGAGTAACAACATCCATCGGGAGAATAGTCGAGAGTACAACCCGCTGAGCGACAAACTACCCGCAAACCTGAATCTCACCGGTTTGCCCATGTTTGAGGGAACTGAAGACCCGTTACTACATGTGCGGGCCTTCAAGGAATTCATGGCCATCAAAGGAGTGGATTCGACCATGTTCAAGAACCTCTTTGCTGCATCTCTTGAGAAGCACCCACGGGCCTGGTACTATAGGCTAGACCCGAAAAAATACCCTACATGGGATGATGTGGCCACCGAGTTCGCTCGGAACTATGCTGACAACACCGAGATCCAAACCACGATGCGATCTCTAGAGGTTATGGCCCAAGAGCCGAAGGAAGGTTTTACTAAATACCTTCAACGTTGGAGGGCCGAGAGCGTGAAACTGGTTGATAAGCCCAATGAGAAGACTTTGGTGGAGGCTTTTGTCAAGAACCTCCTCCCTTCCTACCGGGTTCACCTCCGATATGCTGTCATACCCAATTTCACCACCCTTACTGAAATGGGTATGAGGATCGAAGACGACCTGAGACTAGAAGGCCTCACTAAGGCCGCTAGCAAAGGGTACCAAGGGGCCTCTTCCTCCACCACTAAGCCCCAGGCTGCAACTCGCAGCATTTTTTACGCGGTTAATCTACTAGATGCCCCGTCCAAGAAGAACACCCCACCTCGGGTTTTCACTGATATAGGTACCACCTATACCTATGCCTTACAAAGGCTGTCCTCCAAAGGCCTAATCCAACCGATAGGCCCAACTCCTGAAGTTCCGGTCGAACGACGCTCCAAGAACTACAATGCTCAGGCCTATTGCCAATACCACCGGGGCAATGGGCATGATACCGAAAAGTGCTGGAAGCTGAAGCACTTGATCCAGGACCTGATTGAAAGCGGTAAAATCCCGCTACCCAGAGATAAGCCAAGCAACAAGGAGAACCCTTTCAGCTCCCATGCCATCTTTGCCGGGGAGGTGATTGATTGCTCTCACCTTATCTCTTCATTCATCCCGCAAGTGAACGGGATCTGGTTTGACAACAAGGATGATGTCTACCTCGCTAAGGGGGAAACCGTTCCCATCACCCCTGAACAGATTCGCGAGGCCAAAACTCGAGTCCTAGCCAGCAACAACCTTGGCCGTCCCTATTTAGCCACAAGCACAAGGGACACCCCTATCCCGGAAACCATCACCGATCCACTCGGGATGGAAGTCGCCCCTGAAGAGCCTACCGCTGAAACGGCTATTGTGAAGCAACTAAAGAGAACCCGAGTTGACCTCACTATATGACAACTCCTTGTTAGCTCTCAAGAACATCGAGAAGCACTTACAAAGGCTCTCGATCAAGTCAAGATCGACTCTTTGGCTACCCCTGCTGAAATGGTAGCCACGGTCCTACCCCACCTAAAGGGTAAGGCCAAGGAAGGAGGCCCAATGATCACTTTTTCCGAAGCCGACCTGCCACCGTTCGGGGCCGCTCATAATCTGGCCCTTTACATCACGGTGATTTGCCGGGGAAAATACCTCCCGATGACCCTAGTCGATGACGGGTCAGCCGTGAATGTCCTTCCTCTAAGGACCGCCAAAGCCCTCGGCATTACCGAGGCTGACTATATCCTGACTGCTCAAACCATCCAAGCCTTTGATGGGAGTCCAAAGTCGGTAGCTGGGGCCATAAAACTGACCATCATCACGGACCCAATAGAAAAAGAGCTTGAATTCCAGGTGATTGATGTCACCTCATCATTCAACTTGCTCCTAGGAAGGCCGTGGATCCGCGCGGTCAAGGCGGTATCCTCCACTCTCCACCGTAAGATGTTATCACCTTAGAGGCAACCCCAATGACCGTGGCTAGCTGTAACGCCACGGGCCGCACGGACCTCTGGCGGTTCGACTTTGTAGGGATGATCGAGGAAGAGTACCTCTTTAGGCCTTACTTCACCACGAGCATTGACACAATGCTCCAGAACTTAGGGTACCTTCCGGGGGCTACCTCTCGACCCGACCTTCCAGCTGGGAAGATCATCAAGGTCCTTAAGGACGAAGACTCTCACTTCGGCCTTGGCTATGCCACCACTCCGGGCAACGTTGTCCGGGCAGGAATCGAAAAAGCCTGCAACATCATGAAGGGTATCCACTTGAGCCCTTATAGCCCACGGTTGTCTGACTACTTTGTCACACCCGTGTTTGGGGCTGTCCAGGTTGGACTATACCAACCCAATGCCACTCACCTCGGGACCCACTTGGCCTGGGACTGCAACTACATTCCGGATGAGGTGTTCGCTCTCATCCAGTCTGATGAAGCTGATAATGCTGAGCCCGCGCTGGGACTGCTCTTCGGGGAAGACACCATGGTCCCAACCCCAAAAGAAGACCTGGTCAACCTGATTCTCCGCAGCAACAGGTTTGACCCGACCAAGCTGATCTCGGATGTTGGCTCCGAGACGGGAAACAGGGCCTAGAGGAAGACTGTCAAGTGGACTGACAGTCAAGGAAAGATCTACAAGCTGGTCACCGGAGAGGGAGACATGCCTGAGTCTGAGTTCGAGTCTGAGTCGGAGTCTGAGTCTGAGTCTGAGGTCGAGTCTAGGGAAATCGGTGCTAGAGTCACTCCTGTAACCCCTCCCCCTTCTATCATTCCTGCTGCTGGCACTTCGGGGTCTGTCCCGAGTGCTTTACCAATTCCGCCACTGACCAATGATCAGATGGCTGCTCTCTTTGAGCTGTTTTCCAAATTTTCAATCAATAATAACAACCGTTCTGCTTACGACTTGTCTCTTTTAAATTCTGCTTTCAAAAAAGTTTTATGCTATGACATTGAGAAATCCGACGAACAGGTACCCCTACCTCCACATCTGATCGAGCAATTAGAGCAAAGGGAATCCCGGAATCCGGTAATTGAATAGACCGAGTCCATAAATGTGGGAACAACCTTAGAGCCTCAGATACTTAAGATAGGGTTATCTTTAGATCCCAAGGAGAAACAACAGTTTATAAACCTCCTCCAAGAATTCAAAGATGTCTTCGCGTGGTCCTACAAGGACATGCCGGGGATAGACCAGGAAATAGCCGAGCACCGCATACCTATCAAAGACGGGTGCAAACCGGTCAAGCAGAAGCTTCGCCGAATGAGGCCCGAGTGGTCTCTCAAGGTAAAGGAAGAAGTCGACAAACAGTTCAAAGCCGGCTTCATACAAGTGTCCGAGTATCCGGACTGGGTTGCAAACATCGTGCCGGTTCCTAAAAAGGACGGTAAGGTGCGGGTATGTGTAGATTTTCGGGATCTTAACAAAGCAAGCCCGAAGGATGATTTTCCGTTACCACACATCGATATACTGGTGGATAACACGGCCGATCATGCCCTTCTGTCATTCATGGACGGGTATGCCGGATATTATCAAATCAAGATGGCGGAAGAAGACATGAGTAAGACTACCTTCACTACACCTTGGGGTACTTACTGCTACACCGTCATGCCGTTCGGTCTCATTAATACCGGGGCCACGTACCAAAGGACCGCTACCAGTCTACTACATGACATGATGCATAAAGAGGTAGAGGTCTATGTAGACGACATGATCGTCAAATCCAAAGAACGGGACGGTCACATCACTGCCCTAAGGAAATTTTTCACCCGATTGCGCAAATACAACATGAGGCTAAACCCTCAAAAGTGCAGTTTCGGGGTAACATCAGGCAAATTACTGGGTCATATCGTTAGCCAACGAGGTATCGAGGTCGACCCAGCTAAAATCAAAGCCATAACCGAGATGCAAGCTCCTAAAACCGAAAAAGAAATAAGGGGATTTCTCGGAAAAGTCCAGTACATTAGTCGATTTATTTCCAAGCTAACCATGGTGTGTGAACCAATTTTCAAGAAACTGAAAATAGCGGAACGGATACTATGGGATGACAAGTGCCAAGCTGCTTTCGACAAGATCAAGGAAATTCTGTCTGCTCCGCCAGTTTTGATGCCACCTCAACCCGGTTTGCCTCTGTCGTTATACCTAACAACGACCGAGACAGCCATGGGGGCTATGCTGGCTCAGACAGTTGACTCCGAAGAACGAGCCATTTATTACATCAGCAAGAAGTTTTTAGAGTATGAGTGCAAATATACCATGCTCGAAAAGACGTGTTTGGCTTTAGTCTGGGCCACCAAGAAGCTCCGACACTACATGCTCAGCTACGTGGTCCATGTTCTATCAAAGATGGATCCGATCAAATACCTCTTCGAAAAACCCATCCTCAATGGCCGAATTTCTAGATGGACTCTAATGTTGGCAGAGTTCGACCTAAAATTTGTGCCATTAAAGGCCATTAAGGGACGGGTGGTAGCTGAATTCCTCACTGACAGCCCGGTAGTCGAAGAAGGACACACCGACACCTGGTCCTTCCCCGACAAAGATATTTTCCATTCCGATGCTGAAACATGGGATTTATACTTCGATGGAGCATCTAATTTTCGAGGATTCGAAGTCGGGATCCTTCTAATTTCACCAAGAGGGGAGCATACTCCCGTCTCCATCAAACTGGACTTTGATGTTACCAATAATGCAGCAGAGTACGAAGCATGCATTTATGGGCTACAAGCCGCCGCCAACCTGGGAATCACGAATCTCCGGGTACATGGCGACTCATCCTTGGTCATTAACCAAGCACTCCAAAAATGGAAGACTCAGAATGCTAATCTCGTGGCCTACCAGGCACGAGTAAGGGATCTCGAGAAACAATTCCAAAAGGTAGAATATATATATCTGCCTCGGGAAGAAAATCAGTTTGCAGATGCACTCTCAAAATTGGCATCTTTACTGAATATTCCCGACCACGTGACCAGTATGCCAATTTGCGTCGAAAGACGGTCCGAGCCGGCATACATCCATGACATCGAAGACATCGAGATTACTGATCCCGAACCTTGGTACCAGGCTATATTAAAATACCTGACAAATGGAGAATACCCTCCCGGTACTGAGGGTCGAGCCAAGAAAGCCTTACGGAGGCTAGCCACCCAGTTCATCCGTACTGATGACGGGCAACTGTACAAAAAAACAGCACAGGGGGCTCTTCTCCTTTGTGTCGACAAATATAAGGCCGAGAAAGTAATGGCTGAAGTACATGATGGTGAAAACGGCCCACATATGAATGCTCACATGTTGGTCCGAAAAATCATGAGGCTCGGGTATTACTGGAATACCATGGAGGCTGATTGCCAGTTATATGTCAAACATTGCCATAACTGTCAAATCTTTGGCAATGTGCAACATATGCCGTCATCTCTGCTCTATACCATGACGTCGCCTTGGCCGTTCTCGACATGGGGTATCGACATAATCGGGAAGGTAAATCCCTCCGGTACTGGCGGACACTGTTTCATTTTAGTAGCTATCGATTACTTCACCAAGTGGGTCGAAGCTGAATCATATCGCATCCTCAATGCTAAACATGTCGCCAAATTTATCCAAAACAAGATAATATGTCGGTATGGAATCCCGCATGAATTCATCAGTGACCACGGGACTCATTTTCAAGCCGAGACCGCAGCCTTGCTGACTAAATACAAGATTCAAAGGCACACGTCCTCGCCCTACCGTCCCCAAACGAATGGAGCAGTAGAGGCGGCTAATAAAACAATTGTCACCATACTCAAAAAGATGGCTGATAATTATCGGGACTGGCCCGACAAAATACCTTTTGCCCTATGGGGGTACCGGACGTCAATTCGCACCGCAACCGGAGCCACGCCGTATTACCTAACTTATGGGATGGAAGCAGTCCAACCAGTTGAATTAGAGGTACCGTCCCTCAGAATTCTGTTAGAAAGCCAAGTGCCCGAAGCTGACTGGGTTCGAGCACGGTACGATTCGTTGGTTCTACTAGACGAACGACGGTCCCGCGCTCTCAACAACATCCAAATCTACCAGAAGAGGATCCAACGGGCCTTCAACAAGCGAGTAAGGCCCAGAAACATTAAAGAAGGGGACTTAGTCCTTAAGTCTGTTCGAGCTTTACTACCAGTTGACCCAAGGGGAAAATTCAAACCCAACTGGGCTGGCCATATCTGGTGAAAAAGATCCTATCAGGGGGAGCAGTAATGCTGACGGACCTGGACGGGAATGAGTTCGTCAACCCAACCAACCTGGACCAGCTGAAGCGTTACTACCCTTAGCCATTTCTCAATGTCATTAGCAAATTTTATCAAAATCATTTATTTTACAAATAATGAAAAAAAAAAAGCAAGTCAATGAGCTAGAATTATTTATTCTACTGTCACAAAACATCTTGAACCATTAGTCTTGGTGTAATTCGAGATTGCGAATTTCCTAAGCCTGAACTACGTTTGGTTTGATTCTGCTAGTCGCGGATACGTAGGCAGCCCCTCAAAAGGGCACAACCAGTGCAATCAAGAAAAGACAGGAACGGTTTAATAATAAACTCCTTTTATTAATTTTTTAAAAAAAATACCCGATAAACTCGGGAAACTTACAAAAAAGCAGGAATTCAAAAAATTACCAAAAAAAAACACACGACAAAAATAGTAATAATATCTAAATAAAAAACTAAGGACTCGGCATTTAGGGCATATTGCCCTTCCCCTTGTCCTTGGCCTCCTTGGCCGTCCACTGACGACGACGTGGAGGAGAGCGTTCCCGAATAATCACAGGAACCTCTTTAGCCCGGACTCGTTTCTTGGAACTTGAGTCCTCATCCACTTCGATAGGCCCAAGTCGGGCCCTCACGGGCTCAGGGAGCCGGTCACGCGGACCTAATCGGTCCCTGGCCGCCAACCTCGGCCCAAGTCGTCGCTCCAAATCAGTCTGGGGGCTTTGCCGCCCCCGTGTGCCACTAGCACCGGCATCTTTAGCTCGAGTCTTAGTATGTGACTTAAGACCCGATTCTAATCGGACTAAGGTAGCAGGGGTCTCTCCCTCATCGAAGAATCCCCTATTGTCCTTTGCCGTCTCCCGACGGACCAGTTCGAAGGCCTCATCGACCTTCAGAGCTTTGCGAGCTTCCTCGGACTCCTCAGAAGTCCATTTCTCGTAAGCCCGAGAAACCCAAGCAGATTGGCAAGGGTTGGGAATAGTCCATGTAGGACGAGTAAACCATCTCTAGAACCAAGTGTCGCACATAGCGTCTGTCAGTTGGAGCGAGACGCTAATAATGGCTTCAGTCTCAGGAATGCGCTGAGACGAACCGAACTGCCTCAGAATGCGGTCCGGGTAAATGTGAACTGTCCAGTCAAGGGACAGGATCACAAGGTATCGAGCTTGGTCCCTCTTGGCCAACCCGTCAGCTTAGAAAGGAACCACCAAGCGACCGTCCACCTGATTAATGGGCCACCATGGAACACCAACTCCTCATCCCAGTAAGCTCGATTTATATGGTGATTCGAGCTTATCCGACGCCCTCGTGAACTGATTTGGCTGCTACGGTAGTTAGGAACGCTCGGAGGAGGCTCTATGATTGATAAGCGTTCCGACAACCAAACCTGCAAAAAGAATATACAAAATCCGTAAGCAACAGATTGGTCCGCTACAGCCCACTCGATCGAGTACACCATCTGACTCGATCGAGTAAAGCTCCCTAAGAGCAACCAGAATCTCGTCAGGTGTGACACTCGATCGAGTAAAGCATCCCACTCGATCGAGTAAGCCTTCCACAGATGGGCAGAAGCACTTTGCAGGCATCACTCGATCGAGTGACAGGTCCACTCGATCGAGTGACTTACGGACCTCAGGAAATCGCGAGAAACACAAAAAAAAGAGGGCAAAAATTGAAAATCACGAGACGTGTACCTGCAGAATAAGGGTGCTCCCCGTTAGTTGCCGGGTTGGGTCAAGTCGCCTAGCATCCAGACCCATGATGATTTCCCCAGTGGCTAGCCAAGCCGGGCTATGACCAGTCTCCATCTGGTCAACCACTCCGATCAGCCTAATTTGACCCACGCATGAGTCAACGTCCATCATCCCCTCAAAGACGTAGCGGTGCAGCATGCAGAATGCGAAAGCCCTACGCCTGTGAGAAGGCGTAGCCCTTACATCTTGACTGTTCATAAACTTGTCAGCCAAGTCGAAGAGGGAAACAGTATCTCCCCGTACCATTCGATCTGTCTCAGCATGAGACAGACCTAGGAAATCCCTCAGTCTTCTCCTCGGGTCCGGATAGAACGGAGGGATGGCAGGACGAGCCACAGGGCTCCAACCCCCGATGGCTGCGATCTCCTCGGGAAGAGGGCATATCTCTCCCCGCGGGAACGCAAAGACGTGATGGGTGGTATCCCAAAACGACAAACAGGCATCCAAAAAGTGTGAATCAGTCACTAGACGCCGAAGAGGAAACAGGCTGACAATCCCCATTTGGGTCAGCTGAATTTTGTCCTCGTCCCGAAAGTGCTGGGACCAGGCAAAAAGCATTGAAGTAAGATGCTCGATACCCATGGCAGGAATTTGAATCTTCTGGAAAGACTAAGAAGTTTTTTGAGGAGAAGGAGGAGTTTTGATTTGAGATGCAGTAAACTGAAGCAGGGAGACCTATATTTATAATAGGGAATCCTAGCTGCAACCCTAACTACCCTGCCTCCTCAGCAAACCTGGGCCCCAGCACGTGCAGGCCTGACTTCAACCCAGAATAGGAATCAAGTTGTCCCGAGCTTTCTTAAAAATTCCTAAAAAATTCTAAAAGAAAAAAAAAAGTTTTCAAAAATTTCAACTTTTTTTTTTCAAAATCCAGTTTTCCCCAGCACGAGTCGGTGTTTTGTGTATGTGCTACATGCAGTTTGTTATGTGTCAGCATACAGGTACACCCAAGACTTCAGAAGCAAGTCTCTGCGCAACTACTTCACTCCCCAACGTGAGCCGATATTTATCCCAGGATGCTGCAATCAGAGCTATGATGTATCAGCATACGGGTACTCCTACACCCTAAGGAGCAAGTTGCACTCTCCACGGAGCTATCATCAGCAGGACAGGTATGACCCTCTGCTTATGGCTGGCGAGCCCTTCACGCTAGTCTACTGGACTATAAACGACCCGACCGGAAGGCTGCCAGGTCGTAATCTGCGATTGGCCTGGTAGCTACTCTGACTTTCGCCTTGTCCAAGCCTCAGTCAGAGTGGGGGCTCTGTAGACACCCGCATTTTGCCTGCTAGTGTCTATAGCAGTTCCCGACAAACACCCGATGATGATCGGACGCAAACGTGACTTGGTATACTCGGATTTGGACCCAAAATCAATAATATCTGACATGGACTTTTAGCGGAGTAATAATCTCTCAAAACAGACCTCAAATCCAGGCCCAGTGGGTCGTTCCGAGCAAATTAAGACTAATTTGGGCCAAAACCGACACCAAAAATAAATCTCGTCTTTTGGCGACCGGGTCAAAACCCGGTCAAAGACGAACCCGTCACAAAAACCAGCCCAAGTGCACCATCTAGAAGCTGGCGCCCAATCCAAATTCAAAAAAGATAACAAAAATCAATCAAAACAACAATATCAATTCCTTCCTATTTTATCTCGGATTACCTGATCCACTCGATCGAGTGGATTGACCCACTCGGTCGAGTGGAGCGTCAAAAACCGGATCAGGCCCATTTTCTAGGGCACTCGACTGAGTGCACTAGGGCCACTCGATCGAGTGACCCTAGGTCGTGGGGTAAACTCTATAAATACCCCACGACCCCCACTCATTTACACAGTTTTTTTCACCTTCATTCTACCCACATTTACCCCACATTTCAGCTATACTCTCTACACTACAACCCTAAGCAATCACACACAAAAACCGAGTCCCTTGTCCCTCGAAAAACCGACAAACACACACACATATACACATACACACCATAACTTGCATACATCCTCGATACTCCGACGTCCCGTCACTATTTACGAGTCCATTTCCGAGGTTCCTACTAAGCATGTATGTTGAGGGTGTCCTAAACCCCATTTCGATCCCTATTACTTTGTTTTTTTCTATTTACGTTTTTGTATTATTATCCTAACACTAACTTTAGCTTTAACTCTAACATTTCATTTTTCGTATGCTAACTTTTACATTCTCGTTGCTAACATATTATTATACCGCGTATATATAAACTAGTATCAAAATCCGGTTCTAAATCCGTTTGACTACGATGTTTGCCTAAAGTCCGTCTAATACCTTTACGAGCAACGACGGAGGTGGAGCCCTTTCGAGGAGCCCCGCCCCAATGTACTCAAGGGCGTGACGTGATCGCAATCGGTCGTAGTTGAACGTATTTAATTCCATTTCTATAATTAGTACGGAACCCGTTGACACGAAAACCGACATCACATAACCCGAAAGGGTTAGTTTCGATGTCGTGACGTAGAGGGATGCATTCCGTTGCTAATTCAAAGTTTCTAATATAAACGTTTTCATAAAATCCCGACAATGGTATTATAATCGCACGCATACGCGATTATAGTACCGGAGGTCGAGTTAAATTCAAATCGTGCGATATTTGTATTTAATTTGACCGACCGTCGATTTTAAACCCCAAAAAGGAAACGAGTTGACACTCGTACAGGGGCTACTCGACCGAGTACGTAGGCTACTCGATCGAGTAGCGTCCATAAAACTGGGCAGAACCCTTTTCGAGGACACACTCGACCGAGTCAGACCATGACTCGACCGAGTGGATCCTGTAACCCAGAAAACCGAGGGCTTTGACACACATTTCAAGCCTCGTCCTTTTATCGACTTTAGTCATCACGTGTAAAGACAATCACGTGATTTCTCCTTTTTCAAAACTCACGTTTATCACGACACTATAACGACTTTGATCGATTTTTCGACGTGATAAGTCGGGACAAGGCATAGAGACATGGGATCGGGCTAGCATAACGCTTAGGTCCTATGTCTCCGTTCTTCGTTTAATACACAACGCAATGTGTATTTAATCGGGGTTCGTCCATTCACACGGTTCACGGTCTAGTTTATATACGGGTCCGTTCCCAACTTTTCATTAGTTATTATCCCATCTCTATATCGTTTGCAATTTTTTGTATTGGCCGGGTTGTATTTCCGCCCGTGTAACTTGTACGTTATTTACTTTCGAGTTTTATTTATTTACTTGCTTATCGCTTTATAAATGAACCTCGCATGGTAAATCATTTCGACCATATACTAGATGCATCAAATGACGTAGTTCATATACTATTCATATGCTTAGCCCGAAAACGTTGTTTGCATATCATTTAATCGTTTTACTAGCGTGCGCACACGAACACGAACGATGTCTTAGTAGAGGCCGCCATGTGCGGGCGGGGTTGGGTGTCCTTAGTGGGCTTCCCAACACGTACCCTCACCCCTTACTCAGAACCTTTGGTTTCCGGATGTCCGAAACCCTTGGCGCACGAGAGTCATTCTATTTACGAAAGCCGGTTTAAACGATATCGATATTGCAATGCAAAGGGACGAGCCCAATGAACTCTGAAATCGAAGTGGGCTTACTTTGTGTATAGCCCATGACGACATAGAGTGGGCTCGTATGGTTCCGAATAACCACAAAATTCGGTGGCGACTCCATTTTGACTTAAATTTCGAACCCGAGAACAATCTCACCACGAGATTCATTCGCCTACCCAAACCCGCGCGTGGCCGCGTCGGGGTGGACCTACGTCATGTCCACAAGGGGCCCAATACAAAAAGGGCCCAATATGACTTGTGATCAGTTTTAAAAAAAAATAGCATCTTCCTTTTAACGTATGGTTGGTGGTTCATGACTCTTGTTCTTCCCCAATTTCCCATCTCCATAACTCTACTCCTCCATTAACATTCACATTCAATCATTCATTCAATGAATTCCTCTTGGAAAATGGTAAGTTCTTCTTGAAAACTGGTAGATTTTTTTTTCTGTTAATCTCCCTCCTTCCATCATATATTATTTATATTGATGCTTTAATAATTTGATAAATGATAATCACATTCAATCATTCATTCAAATTTCTCATCTATCTCTCCACCCTTTCGTTGATGCAAATTTATACGAATGCTTTCTTCCCTCTTTCGATCGTTGAAGAATCACTGTAATAGAAATTCGTAACCTAGAAGTTTCCAGATTCAAGTCAATCAATTCGATTAATCGCTGATTTTTGCTGTATGTGATTATGTGTTTCTTCGTGCTTTTTTTTTTGAGGAAACTGAATTCCAGAAAATGAATTCTGGAAATTTGCAGTAGTCTGTACTCACCAAATGACCAAAATTCTGCATATTTTATTTCATTATTTGTTAACTGATTTTTTTTACGTAATTTCTATTTGATTTTTCATATATCATTTAATTGATTATTGATTATCTAATTGGGTCTGATTTTGATTTTTGTAGGCAGACTGTTTTCGGACAATTATTGGAAGGTTTTTACAATAGATGGGCAAAGGGCCTCATCTTAAATTCTAGAACAGGGCAACTTCAAACCATTAGACGGGCCTGGGATAGTGTAGCATTTCACTAGCTACTCTGGTTCTGGGTGAGCACACCAAAAACTCAAGAAAAAAAAACAAAACAAAACCTGACACCCCCGATGATCCTAGCATCATGGAACGTTAAGGGTTCAAATGAACCGTACAAATTAAAGGAAATAAAAAGGGTGATTAAGATAAGAAATTTTGACTTAGTGAGGCTGCTAGAAACACGCATAAAGAAACTGAAGGCACCAACATAATCACGTATAAATTTTCCAATTTCAAAGTTAGTTGCAACTACGATTTTCAATATAATCGTCATATCTGGCTTGTTTGGAATCCATCTTGATTGGATGTCTGTTGTAGTTAATAATAGTTAGTTACGACATTGATGACGTGGCAAGGTTGTTACAACAACTTAGCAACTAACTAGCAAACTGCTATACATATTGTAAACATTACAGCAAACAATTCATAATAATAATCTCAATACAATTTCACACTTCCATTCTCTATCATTTTCATCTTCCTCTGTTGTTCTTGCGCCATTAACGTTAGGTTGAGCTCGGCTCCTTAGCTAGCGTAAGATCAATTGCAACGAGAAGGCATTTCCTGCACATTGGTATCAGAGCTTAATCTTGGTGCCGCATACTCGAACAAAAAGACGAATTTGGAAGCTCAAATCAAGAGATTGCAATCACAATTGGCGGAACAATCATCAAACACGCAGAAATCGGAGCAACAATTCAATCAAACGATGTTGATGATGAAGGACATTCAAGAGTCACTCAAGACTCCAGAATCGACACCACATAATGACATTGTTCAACCTAGAGCAATGGGGTATGTTCCTAAACTCGATTTCCCTAAATTCGATGGTTTAAATGCATCAATGTGGATTAAAAAATGTTCTCGTTATTTTTCTTTATGTCATATTCTTGAAGAACAGCGGGTTGATATTGCATCTTTGAATATGTTTGATAAAGCAGAAAATTAGATAACTAGTTACTTGTCTGTTAATAAGGGGGTTACTTGGGATGAATTTGGGGTAGATTTGATGGCACGATTTAGGGATGAGTCTACCTTAAACATTGTAGAAAAGTTTAACAGATTACAGCAGACTACTTCCATATATAGATATGTGGATGAGTTTGAGGCATTAAAGGAGGTTTTGGTTCAAAAAAATATGTGCTTACCTGCAGACTATTTTCTGGACTGCTTTGTGGGAGGATTGAAACCTAATTTGAAACCCTTTGTCAAAGCTTTTAAGCCCCAAAGCATGGCACAGGCTATAGAGTGTGCTCGATTGCAGGAGGAAACCTTGAGTGTCAGACCTTATGGGTTCCAAAGACCATACACGACTCAAACTCTAGAGAGTTCACAGGATAGTAAGTCCACTTCATCTGTTGAGGGTAGCAAATTCAACCCTAGAACATACATTCCTGCATTTGTTAGGGCAGAAAAACAGGTTAAAGGCGAATGTTACTATTGTAACAAGCCGTATGATAGGAATCACAAATGCTAGTTCAAGAAAACGCAATTGTTTACTGTGGAGGTTTTAGGCTGTGAAGGAGAGTTTGGGGCTGGGCTTAGTGATGATGATGCAATGCAAGTAGTCGATGATGATGACCCTTTCATTTCTGTTCATGCTATGTAAGCCCCTAGAAAATCTAACGCAATACAGTGGCGGAAACACTGTAGAGGGGATTAAAACACACAGACAAACTATATCTTATTAAAAGAATATATTTCTCTAACCTCACACTTTTCCTTATTCCATAACTCCAAAACAAGCCATTATCGATATAAACAAAAGATATAATCATTATGAGGATAAAAGAAATAAACATTTTATATTAGGGAAACTTTCTATAAATAGAAACTTACTAATTTTAGAAACTTACTTAAAATAGAAATAATGTTATAGAAAATACGTAAGTGATTAAAATAAGTTAAATGTATAAAAATTAACATTTCTAACGAAATATAACATTTTATTATTATCGTCATTATCGTAACTTTAATATATTTCTAAATTCGCTACTCAAAATATAAATAAAATATAATAAGTCAATATATAGTATTTTATAAATAATTAAAAAATCGAGTTAAAATTATAAATTTTAGAAAAGAGGTGTTTTAAGAAAACGATATCAAAATTAATTTAGTCAACGAACTTTAGAAATGAAATGAAATTTACGAAGAATTCAAATTATTTTTAACAGATAGTTTTTATTAATAAATAATATGAATTTTAATAAAAATAGTAAATCGTAAACAAATAGGAAATTATTAATGAAAATAGTCTCGACTAAAAATATGTTTAAAGCAAAATCGAATATTTTCTCATTTATTAGAATAAATCGTAAAACGAAAATTAATTTATTAACAAGTATACAAATTTCGATTAAAATATAAAAATACGGTTTTTAAGTGAAAATTATAAATTAACGAAATATGACGAAATATGAAATCGACATTATTTAGTTACTAGTGTCACGATAACCAACAAAATATTATAACGATCGTAAATAATAAAATTACTAACGATTTATAAAACGATATCGAAAGTTGTAAAATATTTATAAGGTACACGATTTTTTGAAATAATATTATTAGCAGATAATAAATAGCTAAAATTAGGAAAAACCGAAGTTAAAATATTGACTACATAGTACTACTCAAATATACGATATAAAATCGAGTAATGTCCTAAAGTTACCATGAGTCAAGATTCGAATCGATCTCGTACTGTCTACTTGCATAATCCGAGCTCCAAATATTCAACGGCACGCCTTAATCTTCGTGTGGTGAATCGCTAGCCTTCCAAGAATGCTCCACTACGAAATTCAAGACAAATAGAAACAGAAACAGAGAAATCGGAATAAAGACTGATGGAAAAGAATGGAGATGACACGGAACGACAAGGGAAAGCAGCGGAATGAAGATCGATGAAACAATTGAAAATGAATAGATCAAGATCGACCAAAATAGCCTCGATAAGGAATCAAATTAAATGAACATAAAAGCTTGAACGAAAAACAGAATTACGACCAACATTAGCATGTAACACCATTGAAACGGAGAGGGAAAAGAAGGAAAACGAAGATTGACAAAGAAACAGAAATCAGCATCTTAGCATAAGACAATGGCAGCAAAATTGAACCCGGACAGAAATAGAGAAATCAGATTGAAGAAGAAACGAAGAATAAAAAGAAAAGAAGAGTGAAGAACAAAGGCTCGATATAATCCAATGTCGTAGCATCCAATATAATAACTGCAACAACGAGCATCAAAACAACGAACAGTGGCAGCGAACAAACGGCATCGAAACGAAGTGAAACAAGGGTACAAAATATGTGACAGTAACAGTGCAACAGCAACCCAACGCAGCAGCAGCAGCAAACAGCGACAACAAAACGACAACGAAAACAGTAGCAGTAGCAATAACCCAGCAGCACCCAAGACAAAACGAGGGGAGAACAAGGACAGACCTCGACAAACACAGCAGCAGAACGCAACAGCCAAAAGAAGAAAAAGAAGAAGAAAAGGATGAGAAGAAGCAGAAGAAGAAATCGGCAGCAGCAGGACAAAACAGAGAGAAACAATAAAAACGAAAAGAGGAGAAAAAGCAGCCGTCGCAGCATCGAGAAATGAAAATAGCAGTAGACAAAGAATAATTACAGATGAGAAGAGGATGACAGCGAAATACCAAAAATAGTAGTAGCAGGCGGCAGAAATGAAATACAGCAGCGGCAAGCAGCACACGAAACAGCAGCAAGTCGAAAACAGAGGGAGAAGAAGAAGAAAAAAGAGAAGAGGGAGGTGGTGACTGAACGTGAAGAAGAAAGAAAAATAAAGGGAAGGTGTGTGCGTTGAACTCTTCAATAAAGGGAAAAGATGGGGTATGTACGTTGTTAATAAGGTGGAAAGCCAAAAGGATTAGGGGAAGCGGTTGAATAGGTAAGTAAGAGGAGTGAATGAATAATAGGAAAACAAGGGCATTGGGAAAAGAACGTAAATCATATGGGTTGAATTCAACTCACCAAAGAAAAAGCGTACCGATTCCTAGACAATAAGTATACGTAGTATATGGATTAATTAAATACTCGGGTTAGAAAAACGAATTAAACGAATTCTGTAACGATAAGTTGGCTGACCCACGAATCGAGTTAAAACGAGTTAATAAAATTAATAAATAAACGGGCCGTAAAATAAAATGAGTAAATGAATTATTCGAGATGAAAACGAAGTTTATAGAATTAAATAATTAAACGATCAAATAGTTTTTTCCGATAAATAATAAATTTTCGATAAAGTGAATTAAATTGATTTCTCGAAAAAGGAAATAAATATTTTGACAAAACTTAAAATAAATGAACTTTGAGGCGAAAACAGAAATTCGAGCTTAAATATAATTAAACAAAAGAATTTAGAATTTAGATCGTCGAAATAGATTTTCGATAAGAATTAAATTAATTATATAAATTTAATCAAAATATAAATAAAAATATGTTTTAAATATAAGAAGAGTTTCCGAGACAAACAGAATTTTAGGAGTTTGAAAATATTAAACGATAAATCCGTTTTATAATAATTTTAAGAATTACGACTTAAATCATGAAAATAAAAATACGAACATAATTTTAATTTAATTTAAATTTATAAAAAATTTCAGGGGTGTTACAATCTTCCTCACTAAAAAGAAGTTTCGTCCTCGAAAATAATAAAACATAATAATAGAATTGAAAACAAGGTTACATCAAATGAACAAAATGAGAATGTTTAACTCGCATCAATATCCCGATTTTTTTTCTAAAATTTTACAGCTTCAAACGTGATATGAAATCGAAATCGAAGGCAAAATTTATTTCAAGATGAGTTTGTCTCAGTTACCCAAAGTTTAAAATCATTTAAATTAATAAAATCGTAAGTTTAAAAATTATTCGATAAAATAATCACGATAAATAATTTTTGTAAACAAACTCGATGGGGGAGTACCCAAATATTTTCAAAGCGACAGTAAAACGTTTTGATTAAGAAATTCGACAATATTTTGTTTTAAGGTCAAACACAATTTTGAGAAATCAAGTTTTATAGTTAGAAAATAAAAATCGAACCACTCGTCAAACATTTTTGATAATAGATTTAAAGTCTATCGACAATAAAACAAAAACTTTGACATACGATGTTTTTCGAAAATTTTAAACCATTTTACTTAATAATCCCATAGAAATCAAAATATTTGCCATTAAGAAAAATTTCATAAATTCTCGATCTTTTGAAAATCAAAATTAAAATTTTAAACTATTTTCGAAATACCTTAAAATAAATTATTTAGACCCTTTTTGAAACGGAACCAAAAATAAAACAAAAATGAAATACATAGTTTTTAAATTTATAACTCAAAATGTTAAAATTTCATGACAATCAAAATTTTAAATTAGTCAAACTTTTCATAACACAGGCTCGGGAAAAAGGTAAACGGATAAACAGAGTCAAGGCCAAAGACAGATCGAAACAAAAGTTTTCAAATCCGATAAAGAAGTCGAAAAGATTGGCAGAAGGAGATAACAGAATTTAAGAAAAGCTAAGGGGATGGACGAAATTGAGAGTCAATTAGAGCTCTCAAGATTAGAAAAGCAGTCAACCATCTCGAGATTCTCGACACAACTCCCACAAACACGGTTCCTAATTTCCATCAAATACGTTAAGTCGGAAATAGGCATTGGGTTGGTATTACTCAGTCACAGACTCCAAAATGTCTTACGTGATTAACCAATCGTTCAAACGACACGATACTAATCCACAATTGTTTTACAATCTAATCTCATCAATTAAAATTCCAACGGTCATCAAAACACACCCAAACTTACCATCGATAGGGTTCCTAAATCCAAAGCTCATAAAGTCTGAGCTCGAGGTACACCCCAAATTTCTCGAGTAAGGAACAATAAACGAGATCCACCAATTTAACAATGTTCGGGCACAAACTCCTCAAAAATGATCACCAACATATCTATAATGCCACAAGTACAGAAGTTGGGAAAATACAACAACTCCTCAAACACGCTCAAACCTATAGGTAAAGGCGTAAACACTCACATCTTCAAACACGTCATTGGACTAAGGTTTCCGAAAATTCCATCAAATTTCATATTGTATCAGGGAAACCACCAAAATATTTATTAACTCAACGAAGCAACAATCTCGTTGGTCTAAGGGTTCTGAACTATAAATCCATCAAGATGATTCACATTAAGTATTCCTCAAAACAACGCGATAAATCCAACTCTTAATTGTGCAATACGTTTCTCTCCTTCAAGGTTAACAATAATTTATCAAAGTTATTAGATTACTCAACTCTAATTTTCATAGGTTACAACCCTAAACAACGATCAACGCTCTAATCCACAAGAAATACGGGTAATCTATGTCAACCAAAATTTCTAACAACATTAACGAAAGCCTTCAATGGTACTACCACAACACTCAGGCTAACACTTTAAACAATACTCTAAGATCCCAAATATTCGCGATGCATCCATCCAATAAGCATCAGGTAAGAATTCCAAAGTAATATTATCTCTTAATTCGGTTCTTGGCTAGGTACTAGGTATCCACCAAATATAATGTACTCTTACTACTCCCAAAATATATTCAACTCTAAGTACTCCAAAATAATCAAAGTAACCTATAACCCAAGGTCAACACTTAAGGCACGATCCTAATTCCATTAATCAACAATTTGCCAATCAAATCAATCCTCAAGAATTTCTTACCTGCTTATAAGATAGGGTAAACTCATAATCCTCAAATCAGGTAACAAGGGTTTACTAAACCTCAAACATCTGTAACTCGGGTTCACTAAGATAGAATCCGGTCTAACCAAAGAATCTCAAGAGAAAGATGGTAGAATAGAAGAATAGAACAAGGATTCACCAAGAGAATGAAGATGAGAATATATAAGAGAAGAATTAGAGGAAGTAGAGGAAGGAAGAAAAGAATCAACGATCCTAAATAAGTAAGATTTAAAAAGAGAGGAGAATCTTCGAACCTCTAAGGTTCACAAAGGAGTTCGCGGGGTATCTTCATTATCTCATAGGGAACGAGCACACAAGTCTTGGGTCCCTCCATCTGGATCTACTGCAACATCATGGAACAGGAATCTACTCTTGATCAACTAGTTTGTAGCTTAAGCAAACCGAATCTGGGTCGCAGAGTCATCATTGTATCTTCCTTAGCACCAATTTGTCCACTCGAGTCAGCAGGCGTTGCAAGTTCTAAGAAGGTCTTGTCCCGATTTTTAGTAGCATCACGTCAGCATCTTGTTCATTCATCTTCCTTAAGGCGATAGCAACAAATATTCAATGCAAATCATTGAGTTACAATAACATATAAACCTAACAGTTAAGTCCTTACTTTATTTCTACCCATCTCTCACTAATATATTTTTAATGTTCAAATCATTTACTGGTATTTTTCCTAGAATCAGGTGTAAGCGTCGGGAGCGACAATGCTCTGATGCCAATTGTAATCCCCTAGAAAATCTAACGCAATACAGTGGCGGAAACACTGTAGAGGGGATTAAAACACACTGACAAACTATATCTAATTAAAAGAAATGGTAAGTCACAAAGGCCTCTTTTTACAAAAGGGCTAAACAGAGAAATTCTCCAAACGGGTTATACAAATCCATAAATTACATTAATAAAGAAAGAGTAGGATCCACGCTACTCACTAGCTCACACCCAAAACCCAGCAGCAAATACCTGTCATGTTGTAAACATAACAGCCACGTCAGTGGTGAGTAGCTCGGACGTTCTCCCAGCCATTTTATATCGAAATATTTAAAAGAGAAAACATTGAAACGATATAATAAAAATAAGCTTTCGGAGAAAACTTAAAGTATTGGAATAATAAAATCAGAACAAGTTTTCAGACGAAAACTTCAAATATTTGCCAACCTGCAAACCAAAATATATCGATAATAATAAAAATATTCAAAATGGCGTTATGGATAGAATTAGTATAGACGGCTAGACTTTAAACAGGAGAATACTAAAAACTAGCTTCGAGAACTTAGTTCAAACAAATCAAACTTCGGTCTCTAACTAGGCTACTCAACCATAATAGGACGACGACTTATAAATGCGTGGCCCTAGTTTAAGATAATATGCACACCCCTTCCGAGCACCATAAATACTCAGTTCAACCCGACGGCGTCTTACACTGCGAGGCACAAGTTTAAGGTCAAAATGTACACACACTTTCGAACACCATATATGCTCGGTTCAACAAACAGTGTGCCCCATAAAGACACACCAGCCTTATAGTTAATGGCAAAAACGTAAACCTCTGAATATATTACTCTAACCTCACACTTGTCCTTATTCCATAACTCCAAAACAAGCCATTATCGATATAAACAAAAGATATAATCATTATGAGGATAAAAGGAATAAACATTTTATATTAGGGAAACTTTCTATAAATAGAAACTTACTAAAAAATAGAAATATTGTTATAGAAAATACGTAAGTGATTAAAATAAGTTAAATGTATAAAAATTAACATTTCTAACGAAATATAACATTTTATTATTATCGTCATTATCGTAACTTTAATATATTTCTAAATTCGCTGCTCAAAATATAAATAAAATATAATAAGTCAATATATAGTACTTTGTAAATAATTAAGAAATCGAGTTAAAATTATAAATTTTAGAAAAGAGATGTTTTAAGAAAACGATTTCAAAATTAATTTAGTCAACGAACTTTAGAAATGAAATGAAATTTACGAAGAATTCAAATTATTTTTAACAAATAGTTTTTATTAATAAATAATATGAATTTTAATAAAAATAGTCGATCGGAAACAAATAGGAAATTATCAATGAAAATAGTCTCGACTAAAAATATGTTTAAAACAAAATCGACTATTTTCTCATTTATTAGAATAAATCGTAAAATGAAAATTAATTTATTAAGAAGTATACAAATTTCGATTAAAATATAAAAATACGATTTTTAAGTGAAAATTATTATAAATTAACGAAATATGACGAAATATGAAATCCACATTATTTAGTTACTAGTGTTACGATAACCAACAAAATATTATAATGATCGTAAATAATAAAATTACTAACAATTTATAAAACGATATCGAAAGTTGTAAACTATTTATAAGTTACACGATTTTTAGAAATAATATTATTAGCAGATAATAAATAGCTAAAATTAGGAAAAACCGAAGTTAAAATATTGACTACATAGTACTACTCAAATAATAGATATAAAATCGAGTAACGTCCTAAAGTTACCAAGAGTTAAGATTCGAATCGATCTCGTACTGTCTACTTGCATAATCCGAGCTCCAAATCTTCAATGGCACGCCTTAAGCTTCGCGTCGTGAATCGCTAGCCTTCCAAGAATACTCCACTACTAAATTCGAGACAAATAGAAACAGAAACAGAGAAATCGGAATAAGGATTGATGGAAAAGAATGGAGATGACACGGAACGACAAGGGAAAGCAGCTGGAAGAAGATTGATGAAACAATTGAAAATGAATAGATCAAGATCGACCAAAATAGCCTCGATAAGGAATCAAATTAAATGAACATAAAAGCTGGAACGAAAAACAGAATTACGACCAACATTAGCATGTAACACCATTGAAACGGAGAGGGAAAAGAAGGAGAACGAAGATTGACAAAGAAACGGAAATCAGCATCTTAGCATAAGACAATGGCAGCAAAATTGAACCCGGACAGAAATAGAGAAATCAGATTGAAGAAGGAACGAAGAATAAAAAGAAAAGAAGAGTGAAGAACAAAGGCTCGATATAATCCAATGTCGTAGCATCCAATATAATAACCGCAACAACGAGCATCAAAACAACGAACAGTGGCAGCGAACAAACGACATCGAAATGGAGTGAAACAAGGGTACAAATTATGTGACGGTAACAGTGCAGAAGCAACCAAACGCTGCAGCAGCAAACAGCGACAACAAAACGACGACGAAAATAGTAGCAGTAGCAGTAACACAGCAGCACCCAAGACAAAACGAGAGGAGAACAACGGGAGAAAAAGGACAGACCTCGACAAACACTGCAGCAGAACGCAGCAGCCAAAAGAAGAAAAAGAAGAAGAAAAGGATGAGAAGAAGCAGAAGAAGAAATCGGCAGCAGCAGGACAAAACAGAGAGAAACAATAAAAACGAAAAGAGGAGGAAGAAGAAGAGGAGGAGGAAAAGTAGTAGTCGCAGCATCGAGAAATGAAAATAGCAGTAGACAAAGAATAATTACGGAAGAGAAGAGGATGACAGCGAAATACCAAAATCACTAGTAGCAGGCGACAGAAATGAAATACAGTAGCGGCAAGCAGCACACGAAACAGCAGCAAGTCGAAAACAGAGGAAGAAGAAGAAGAAGAAGAAGAAGAAGAAGAAGAAGAAGAAGAAGAAGAAGAAGAAGAAGAAGAAGAAGAAGGAGGAGAGGGAGGTGGTGACTGAACGTGAAGAAGAAAGAAAAAGAAAGGGAAGGTGTGTGCGTTGAACTCTTCAGTAAAGGGAAAAGATGGGGTATGTACGTTGTTAATAAAGTGGAAAGCCAAAAGGATTAGGGGAAGCGGTTGAATAGATAAGTAAGAGGAGTGAATGAATAATCGGAAAACAAGGGCATTGGGAAAAGAACGTAAATTATGTGGATTGAATTCAACTCACCAAAGAAAAAGTGTACCAATTCCGAGACAATAAGTATACGTAGTATACGGATTAATTAAATGCTCGGGTTAGAAAAACGAATTAAACGAATTCCGTAACGATAAGTTGACTGACCCACGAATCGAGTTAAAACGAGTTAATAAATTAATAAATAAACGGGCCGTAAAATAAAATGAGTAAATGAATTATTCGAGATGAAAACGAAGTTTATAGAATTAAATAATTAAACGATCAAATAGTATTTTCCGATAAATAATAAATTTTCGATAAAGTGAATTAAATTGATTTCTCGAAAAAGGAAATAAATATTTTGATGAAACTTAAAATAAATGAACTTCGAGGCGAAAACAGAAATTCGAGCTTAAATATAAATAAATAAAAGAATTTATAATTTAAATCGTCGAAATAGATTTTCGATAAGTGTGGACATGACATAGGTCCACTCCGACGCGGCCACGCGCGCACTAGTAGAAAATTACCCTTTGGAACCGGTTGTAAACTACCCTTTGGAACCTTTTTTCAAAGGTTCTACTGCCACAGATTCCTTAGGTCCGAAGCTTTGGAACCGGTTGTAAGAAGGTTCCATAGATGCCCTTTGGAACTGGTTGTTGCTGGAACCGGTTCCAAAGGGTATACCATTGGAACCTATTGTATTTACAACCGGTTCCAAAGGGTGTACCATTGAAACCTGTTATTAATCACAACCGGTTCCAAAAGTATACCATTGGAACCTATTGTAATTCACAACCGGTTCCAAAGAGTGTACCATTGGAACCTGTTGTAATTCACAACCGGTTTCAAAGAGTGTTCCATTGGAACCTTTTGCAATTCACAACCGGTTCCAAAGGCTGTTTCATTGGAACCTGTTGCTATTCACAATCGGTTCCAAAGGTTTACCATTGGAACCTATTGTAATGCCAACAGGTTCCAAAGGGTACCTCATTGAAACCTATGATAATTTAGACGTGGTTCCAAAGGCATGTCATTTTATCATTTATTTATATTTTGAAACCGGTGACAAATGTTACTGATTTTAATTACAAAATTGAATTTTCGTATCCCTGAGAATGGTATATAAAAAACAAATCAAAGCACGCCAATTATAATATTAATAATTTGTCGAAAATTGGGCAGCACCTCCCTACAATTTGATTAAACCAAAATCAAAATCATATCACTGCAATGTTTAAATAGCACAACCAAATCCATAACCAATCCACACCTCCAACTACTTAAGTAACATCTCCAGTAGAATGCCCCACGTCTAGCAATCAACATGACTACAATATATATCTAACCACAAAAGTTAACAAAGTCACATACATACTACATCATCAACTCTATGCACTTCTGAGACCAATATTCACGAACTTGGTTCATATCTTCCGTCGTCATTCTTGATTTTGAAACACACTAACAAATAAAAAGAATAGTAACGATGGATTAGCGGCTACACCCATAATCACTTTATAACAGAAAAACTAAGATTAAGTAAATAAAACCTGAATTAAGCTTTCTTGACTCTTAGAGTAAAATACGGTGATGTCGTACATCCACTTCATGACATAGTATCCACATTCAAAGGCTCCAGATTGTTGAGGACACTGAAATTGTATGAACAAAAAGGTGTTATAAATCATTATTCACCAAGATAGTTTAATTCATCAATTGCATTATAGTCATTGCTTTAATTTAGTCATCTCCGACACAAAATTTGTACAGAAAACAAAAGACAACAATAAGATAGCTATAATGGAGTAAACATTTTTAAGAACTCAAAATCATTAACCAGATAGATTTCATGAACTATCTCAATCAACGTGTTAAGTTTAAATTAAATGGCAACTACTAACCCATGTAAAAAAATGAAATAATTAAACAAGTTAAAGCTTAATAATGTTGTTTACCTCAATCATGGTCACTTGAAGACTATATTTTTTAACCATATGACGTCTCCCGCCACTGACTGTATAGATTTTCCAAGCCCTTACATTATAAACATTAAAAATTATTAGACTATTATTTTTCTTGTAAAGGTTTAACTTAAGATAGTATTTTGATGACTAATTAATAAACATAACTTACAATTTCAAATGTAGCATTACGATGGCCAAGTCATGTTTATCTTTATTCGAGTCAAAGATATATGCTATGTTGTCCCAAGGGCAAATGACAAACAACAACCAATTCTTGCTGTATATAATAGAACTTACGTTTAGTAAGTATGAAATAATATAAAATAACTAAGTAATTAATTTAAAGAACCTTGGAGACTTGCCTTGCATAGAATGCACCCATCACATATTTCTTGTCTTCTTGAATTAGCATGACATCTTTGATTTAGTTTTCCCTCGACCGTGGATCATACAAGTATGAACTAAGACACACGGGACAAATGAAGCCGACACCTTCTTCTGTCACTCCTAATTTTTGTCCATAATTATGTAGGAACCTATTTTAAGAACATAGTGTAAACATTCAAAATGAATATATAGAACAAACATATAATAAAAGTAATCCTAGATTTTAACATAATTGAAAATAATACAAAACATCAAGTTTATACCTTCCCCAAGCTTGAATATTAATCAAAAACATAATAATACTAGTAAAATGAAGGAAAGGAGATGGTACCTTTTCATCACAGGCACGACAAAGAGCAGCCTCATCTGCAACACAAAAGAAAATGGCAGCAGCACTCTCACAAACATCACAAAGGGTCCTCATATTCTCCTCTCTTCAACAACTCTAAAACCAAGTCGTTTTAAAGGATAAATCCATGGATAAATCAAATTTGGCAAAGCATTAAAGCTTTGAGTTTTTCTTTATCTTAATATTATTAATTAATTATTATTATTATTATTACCCCACTAAGAAAAAGAGTTTAATAATGGGATTAAAGATGGAAATGAAGGGATTGAAAAAGAAAGGATTAAAGTTTTGGTTTTGTCACCACCAACACCCAAGTAGCTCTTCCGAGCTCTCCTTCTCCATTCCCTCCCTCCCCTGTTTCACCTCCGTTCCTCTCTGAACCATCATCACTTGATCTGATCTGATGAGCCGACAATAACATCTTCTTCACAATCACGAAAATCTGTCATCCAAACAAAACACATACCTAATGTTCTCACTGCGAATCCATTCAGTTGACACTGACCATCCTCTGTTTCTCTCTCACCCCTCCAACTCCAACTCTAACCCTAACCCTAAATTCTCGAAACGAAGGGGGGTATTTATTCTCCTTGAAAAAGATGCGACAGTTCAACAAGGCGAACTAGTAAGTAGTAAATGCAACAAAGTAAACAAAAAAAACTGAACTTTTATAGCAACAGTGGCCAAACTAGTAATGCAACAAAGTAAACTGAAAAAACCCGAACTTTTTTTAGCAACTGTTCAGTAGGCGAACTAGTAATGCAACAAAGTAACAAAAAACCGAACTTTTTTAGCAACAATCCAATAGGAGAACTAGTAATGCAACAAACAACAACAAAAATCGAAACTTTCTAACAACAATTCAGTAGGCGAACTTGTAATGCAACAAAGCAAACTACAAAAAAAAAACCGAACATTTCTAGCAACAATTTTAGGCAAACTAGTAATGCAACAAAGTAAGCTACAAAAACTCGAACATTTCTAGCGAATGATTATTATTATTGCGATCAGATTTCTAGAACATAGTAGGGATTGAAAAAGAGCTCATTGAATCGATCAGATTTAGGGTACCTCGTGTTTAGGGTTCGTTGTGTCTCTTCTTCGTGTCTTCTTCTTCACCTGATTTGTGCGTCTTTGTCTTTGTCTTCTTCTTCGTGTCGTTTGATTAGGGTTCGTTGTTCTTCAATTCGTCTGGGTTCTTCGTGTCGTCTGGATTCTTCGTTGTTCTTCAATTCGTCGTCGCGGGTAGAGTTCTCCCTCGTGTCTTCTTCTTCTTCTTCTTCTGATATGGTGTCTTCGTCTTCTGGGTTATTCGTCTTCATCTTCGTCTTCAATTAGGGTTCTTCGTATCTGGTTATTCGTGTTTCTGGGTTCGTCGTGTATCTGTGTGTTAAGTTTTTTTTTTTTTTTGCTGGTAGCTTAATTATTAGGGTTCTATCATCTTGTACTGTGTTTTTAATTTTGTGTTTTCAATTTTGTTCAATTTCGAAGAAGATAACTTAGGATTTTGTGTTTTATGATTTGTGTCTTTGGAATCATTTGTTAGGAAAATAGGTTCCATTGTTGGAGAAGTTTTTAATAAGTTCCAAAAAATTTAACATCTATCTTTGGCACCTCTTTTTAGTTAACAACCGGTTTCATTGGTAAGGTCTTTGGGAACCGGTTGAACCTACAAAAGGTGCCAAAATATTTTAATATGGGCTAAAAATTTTGGACACTACCTTTGGAACCTCTTTTAGTGAACAACCGGTTTCATTGATAAGGTCTTTGGAACCGGTTCCATTTACAACAGGTGCCAATCATTTTTTTTGGTCATCTAAGGAACCTCTTGTTCTTACAACCAGTTCCTTTTGATAGGTTCCAATTGCATTAATTCTACTAGTGGCAGGTTTGGGGAGGCGAATGAATCTCCATATGAGATGGTCAAATTGAAATTTAAATCGAAGTAGGAGTCGCCACCGAACTTTGTGGGAGTTCGGGCCCGTTCGAACCCACTCTATGTCATAGTGGGCCGTGTACAAAATACGGCCCATTTTCGATGTCAGAGTTTATTGGGTTCGTTCCTTAGCATTTGATACCGATACCGACATTATCGGTAATCGAATATTGAATGACTCTCGTTGCCAACGGATTCGGACATCCGGAAACCATGGTTCTGAGTAAGGGGTGAGGGTACGTGTTGGGAAGTTCACAAAGAACACCCAACCCCTCCCGCACTTAGCGGCCTTTACTAAGATATTGTCCGATTTTTATGTACGCGCGTTAGTTCGACGATTGAATGATATGCAAAGAGTATTTTTAGACTAAACATGTGAATTATGTTTGCTAAGTCGTTTTAATGCATCTAAAAATTAACGTCAAAGTTGTATTTTAGCATGTGATGTTCATTTTAGTATAATAAAACAAACAACAAAAACGATAACAGATTACAATATACGAGCGACGTACCACCCGGAATTACAATGCAACCAACGATACAATATAACAATCGCGATAATAAAGGAGCAAACGAGTAAACGAGTTAGAAGATGTAAATATGATATGATGAAAAAATTGTATTTGGTGTTGGAAATCGATGATTTGGTTAAGTCGTGTAAAAACATGGTGCAATTTATACTCGACTTAAATATTGATACTCGTAATATTCGATGCTTGATTATAGAATCAATATCGAATATTTAGAGTAGATTTTGAAAAAGTTGCTGAAAGATTATGTAAAGTTTCTGAAAAATTGTGTAAAAATTGTGACTAAAAAAATTGTGTAAAAAATTGTGACAAATAATCGTGACAAAAAAAAATTGTGAAAGAGAGAAAAATGGGATTTGAAACACCCTCAACCTACATGCTTGATTATCTCGAAAACGAACTCGTAGTGGCGGCCTAGGCGCGAGAGCGTTAAGATGTATATAGGTGAGTTATGGCGTGTATGGTTAGGGAGGGGATTTGGCGAGTTTTGCTCTCGGTTTTGTATATATTTTGCCTAAAATTGCCTAGAATTTCGGATTGGTATTTGTGTATGGTTTATCTAAAATTGCCTTGAATTTCGGGTTAGTATTTGTGTATGGTTTGCCTAAAATTGCCTAGAATTTTGGGTTAGTATTTGGATGTCAGGATGTTATGGATGAATTGTTGTTATGACTTGAATGTGTGTGTGTGTGAAAAATTTCTCGTCCTTCTTTGTGTTGAATGGAGGGTCCTATTTATAGGTGAAGAGGTTTAGGAGAGGTGTCTTGCTTGGACAACAAGAAACACCGATTTGGATAGGAAACGTAAGAGGTTGAAAGGAACGAGAACTCGCTTTCTTGGTGAAGAAGGCAAAGAACTCGGCTGGTTTGGCTGATTTCGGCCGAGTGTTTGACACTCAGTCGGTAATTGCTTTAGTTTTTCGGATAGAATTCTACTTGAGATCAAATTCTACCTTCAACGGAATTGTTTAATGTTTTCGAAGCTGATTTTTTGTAGTATTGGAGTCCAAACCGGACACGTGAGGTGTCACGGTTGGTCCGTGAGTCTCGGGAAATATCTTTGACCGGGTTTTGATTTGGTCGCTAAAAGACGGTTTTGCCCCTGGTGCCGGATTCGACTCAAATTAGTCTTATTTAACTCGAAATGACCCACTGGGCCTGGATTTGAGGTTGGTTTTGTAAGATTTGTACTCCGTAATAAGCCTAAACCAAATGTCTATGATTACGAGCCCATATCTGAGTCCCTCAAAGCACGTTTACGTCCAATTATCATCGGGTGTTTGGCGGGAACTATTATAGACACCTGGAGGTCAAAATGTAGGTGTCTACTGAGCCCTTACTCTGACTGAGGCTTGGACAAGGCAAAAGTCAGAGTAGCTACCAGGCCAATCAAAGATTAAAACCTGGCAGACTTCCGATCGGGTCGTTTAGAGTCCATTAGACTTGCGTGAAGGGCTCGCCGGCCATAAGATAGAAATCATACCTGGGTAGATGTCAACAATGTCGCGGGGACTTTTCCTAAAAAGTCTTGGGTGTGTCTGTTTACAGACACATCCCATCTTGGAATACCGCGGGGACTTCTCCTAAAAAGTCTTGGGTGTGTCTGTTTACAGACACATCCCATCTTGGAATAGCGCGGGAGCTTGCGTTGGAAGCTCAGGGTGTATCTGCTTACAGATATATCCCGATTTCTTAATAAAAATGTTGCATGATCCTTCCACTGGGGAGTCTTTGAGAATTCTTCGGGGAGTCTTGGGGTACCTGTATGTTGATACATAACAAAATGAATGTAACATTTAGGCAAAACACTGACTCATGCTGGGGGAAGAAATGATTTTTGATTGATTTTTTGGAAAGAAAATGATTTTTTTTTGGAAATTAGAATGCTTGGGATGACTTGATTCCTAATCTGATTCTGACACGGACTCCTAAAGTCTCTAGTTAGGCCTGTATGCCTAGATGTAGTGTGATAAAAATTCCTATTCCCGTGGTGACTAGGAAAGGGATTTTCTCAAATGGCTAAGTTTTGCGAATTTTAAAATGAGAATTTGAAGAGAGATATACCGACCGACTCGACTCTAGACGCGACAAGACGAGTTGACAGACACGACTGGACTCTCTAAGGGTTGGACCGTGACTCGGTAGGGGATGGGCCACCTAATATGACAAGACTCTTAAGTTGCGCTATTCCGTAGCCTGGGCGAGTGGCAACACGGTCGAATCCTTGGAATGGGACTGTTTCCGTACGACAGGGCTTTGTGGTAGCAATGCCGTAGACTGATGTTCTTTTGGATATTCTTTTGATTTAGGGGTACATTCCCAAAGTGGGTATTGCTTCGAGTCCCTGACCAATTCTCGTCTTCAACTGAGCCGAGTACTAGGACACACTATAGAAAGGAGGCTTGACCTTTGTTCTTTGAATTTATCTGGATTTTGTGAGTGGATGGAGAACTTCTGCCTAGGAGAAGCCCCCAGGATGACAAAGCTAGCTGGTGAGAACATGATGGTGTCGTGACCGGAATGATGATGCTTTTTGAATGTGTGTCAATGTGGGTGGTTGTGCCTTTGTTGAAAGGCTGCCTACGTATTCACGTGTAGTGAAATCAAACCAAGCCGTAGTTCAGTGTTGAAAGATGTATTATGATGCCTAGCTTATTAGGGCTTTGTGTGTAACTAGCCATAGCAATGGTGTAGGCTAGGTGCATTCCCAATGATGTCTTGACCAAAGGGCTGGAATAGTTAAGATGTTGATTCTGTGACTGTGAGCATTCTCCGGGATAGCCCCCAGAGGTGGTGTGAACTATTTGGGCATGTTCTATGCCGACTGCAAGTTGAGTTCCCGTGTTTGGGGCTGGTAACTGGTTTAGATGTTTTTGGAAATGTGGAGCTAGGTCGCAAGTGGCTTTGATGTTTCGAAATCTGGAGCTCGATTTTGTGGAGCTAAGGCTTCGAGGGTAAGGTATTGTAATGTGGTAGGAAAGGGGGAAGTCGAGTAAAAATGACTCGGACTTCGATCGGGCAGGTTGATAATGCGGGATCTGGTTTCCATGTCTGGACCTAAAGGTTAGGGTGTATCCTATGGAGCTTGAATCCTCAAAATTCTGGGCTGTCTCTACCCTAGGTCTCGAGAAGGTCTTGAGGGTTGTAATGTAGGAAGGCTAGATATGGTGTTAGCTGACCAGCTGGACTGTCTCTCCCTTATTTGATGGTACGGGTAATGATAATTTTTGAATTGACCGTTTCACGGTCATGGGTTTTTGAATTCTTTGGGTTGACCTCTTAGCCCCGGTCATGGGATTCTTCATTTGAGTTGACCGTGTCTGGTCGAGGGATGTTGATAATTCTTTTTTGATCATGGCCAGCTTTTTTGTTTTGGCCTTTTGCTTTTTCTCTTGGACTTTTGATTTTTTTGTCCAGCTTTTTTTTATCGGTCAGACTAACACCTAAGGTAGGGACTGGCTAGTCTTATTGGATGGGTGTTTATGGTGGGAAATGGGCTTGCCTCCCGTCTTGAACCTAAACTAGAAGACTACCTAGATTTGTCATAGGATTTGATGTCGCTCCTGCTAAGGGTAGTTATGTGGCTTTTCTATACCAGACATGGAATAGGTAAAAGGAAAACACGGGCTCGGTTTCCTGCAGTCATTATAGATGTGCCTATAATAGTCACGTGTGTGTGCTCACAGTGTATGACGGTGTTCATCATGTTCTCGGAAACACATAAGGAAAGTATGTATGAGAAATAGAAAAGCTGATTTTATTGAATTTTGAAAAAGAGGACAGAATGCAAACGACTCTGACTCTGATTTGAAATGAGGATGTAGGGTATCCTAGACTCGAACTCAGACTTAGACTCGAATCAAATCCGGACTCGGACGCTCGGTTGGTTGTTTTTTTTTTGGTAAGGTCTTTGATTGGAGAGAACAACGGGTGCCACGACTCGCCTAAACTCGGCTTTGCGCAAGTGCAAGAGAGGGAGTCAAACTAGACACGGCCCAGGGTGACGGGTCGGCAAAGGCTCTTGGACCGGGATACTCGAACGTTGATCTAGACGAGGTAACGACCCTGGCTTGGACTCGACCATGAGACTCTGACGGTGTATGAGGGCGAGTCCGAAAATGGGGCAACCGTGTTTGACCGTATCACGTGCTCGGACCAACCGTGGTGACCTAACCCTAGGTGACTCGAGTATTCGTAGCATAGGTACGACACGAAGAAGGCATCATAAGGACGCCGGTGCAGGATGAACGTAGGGTACCCCTTAAGGTGACCGTGGTTGACTACTCGGGTGGAGGACAGCCCCCGAGTGAGACTAAAGACTTTGATAGGACTCAAATGGTGCGACATCTAAGTGACTCGAAAGTGGGGTACGTGAGCCAACACGTGTAAGACCTGATCCTTAGAGCAAACGCGGTTGATCGCCCCGCTAAAGGGTAGCCCCCGAGTGGGACTGAAGACCGACTACTAGACAGGTGGCTCGTGGATGGTGGACTCTCCCTGGGTTTTGGCAAAGTGGGCCTAGTCCCGTTCGAAGAAAGATCCGTGTGTGAAATCCCCAGACTTTGGACTCGATTGTGTAAATGGGCTTCCCTTTGTAGGAGTTTGTCCTACGTAGGTGGACCGTGCCTTGACAAATAAGGCGGACTTGGGATGGGGTAGAAACTCGTGATGTAAGATCGACGGAGTTTCGACGCTATAGATTCTGACAACTTATGACAAGACCCGACACTGCAAAATACGGAAAGTCCTAAGAAGAAGAAAGTTTTGAAAAGGGAATTTGGATTTGAAAACCGAGCAAGGTCGGATTGGAAGGCCCGATTTTTTTGAAAAATCGAAAAAAAGGTTACCGGGCCGAGATTTTGAATTTTTTTGGAAAGTTTGGACAGCATACCGGCTAAAAATAGGTTATTTTGAGTCAAAATCATAAGTCCTAAATACGGTAGCTTTCCGGGTTTTGAAAAATGGATAGGTTTGAAAAGATGCAATTTTTTGAAAATGACGGTTTTTGAAAAAGAAGACAAGTAAATCAAGTAGCACGTAGTCACGGAAACAGTATAATGACACCATGTATGCTCTTAGTCTAAGTCTCGGTCGGTCGAATAGGGTCTATACCAACGACGATCGCTTTCTCGCAAATCAGGACGGACTTCCTAAGCCGAGTTGGTCTTAGAACCTGCCGTAAAACCCATGCGAGTTCCGCCATCGAAGTCTTTAGTACACTCATGTAGGAATGCACCGTGGTATAGTGGGACGTCGGTCACAAGTAACCGGTCCGGGAAAGAATTGGGTTATGTGTGAACCATTGAACTAAAACGTGTACATTACTAATCGAACGATTTTTTTTCGAGTCTCACCCTGAGGATGCCGATGGTAAGTGACACATCAGTTAATTCCCCAGCAGAGTCGCCAAATTGTGGACATGACATAGGTGCACCCCGACGCGGCCACGCGCGGGTTTGGGGAGGCGAATGAATCTCCATATGAGATGGTCAAATTGAAATTTAAATCGAAGTAGGAGTCGCCATCGAACTTTGTAGGAGTTCGGGCCCGTTTGAACCCACTCTATGTCGTAGTGGGCCGTGTACAAAATACGGCCCATTTCCGATGTCAGAGTTTATTGGGTTCGTCCCTTAGCATTTGATACCGATACCGACATTATCGGTAATCGAATATTGAATGACTTTCGTTGCCAATGGATTCGGACATCCGGAAACCATGGTTCTGAGTAAGGGGTGAGGGTACGTGTTGGGAAGTTCACAAAGAACACCCAACCCCGCCCGCACTTAGCGGCCTTTACTAAGATATCGTCCGATTTTTATGTACGCGCGTTATTTCGACGATTGAATGATATGCAAAGAGTTTTTTTAGACTAAACATGTGAATTATGTTTGCTAAGTCGTTTTAATGTATCTAAAAATCAACGTCAAAGTTGTATTTTAGCATGTGATGTTCATTTTAGAATAATAAAACAAACAACCAAAACGATAACAGATTACAATATACGAGCGGCATACCACCCGGAATTACAATGCAACCAACGATACAATACAACAATCGCGATAATAAAGGAGCAAACGAGTTAGAAGATGTAAATATGATATGATGAAAAAATTGTATTTGGTTTTGGAAATCGATGATTTGGTTAAGTCGTGTAAAAACATGGTGCAATTTATACTCGACTTAAATATTGATACTCGTAATATTCGATGCTTGATTATAGAATCAATATCGAATATTTAGAGTAGATTTTGAAAAAGTTGCTGAAAGATTGTGTAAAGTTTCTGAAAAATTGTGTAAAAATTGTGACTAAAAAAATTGTGTAAAAAATTGTGTAAAAAATTGTGACAAATAATCGTGACAAAAAAAAAATTGTGAAAGGGAGAAAAACGAGATTTGAAACACCCTCAACCTACATGCTTGATTATCTCGAAAACGGACTCGTAGTGGCGGCCTAGGCGCGGGAGCGTTAAGATGTATATAGGTGAGTTATGGCGTGTATGGTTAAGGAGGGGATTTGGCGAGTTTTGCTCTCGGGTTTGTATATATTTTGCCTAAAATTGCCTAGTATTTCGAATTGGTATTTGTGTATGGTTTGCCTAAAATTGCCTCGAATTTTGGGTTAGTATTTGTGTATGGTTTGCCTAAAATTGCCTAGAATTTCGGGTTAGTATTTGGATGTTGGGATGTTATGGATGAATTGTTGTTATGACTTGAATGTGTGTGTGTGAAAAATTTCTCGTCCTTCTTTGTGTTGAATGGAGGGTCCTATTTATAGGTGAAGAGGTTTAGGAGAGGTGTCTTGCTTGGACAACAAGAAACACCGATTTGGATAGGAAACGTAAGAGGTTGAAAGGAACGAGAACTCGCTTTCTTGGTGAAGAAGGCAAAGAGCTCGGCTGGTTTGGCTGATTTCGGCCGAGTGTTTGACACTCGGTCGGTAATTGCCTTAGTTTTTCAGATAGAATTCTATTTGAGATCAAATTCTACCTTCAACGGAATTGTTTAATGTTTTCGAAGCTGATTTTTTGTAGTATTGGAGTCCAAACTGGACACGTGAGGTGTCACGGTTGGTCCGTGAGTCTCGAAAAATATCTTTGACCGGGTTTTGACTTGGTCGCTAAAAGACGGTTTTGCCCTCGGTGCCGGATTCGATTCAAATTAGTCTTATTTGACTCGAAACGACCCACTGGGCCTGGATTTGAGGTTGGTTTTGTAAGATTTGTACTCCGTAATAAGCCTAAACCAAATGTCCATGATTACGAGCCCATATCCGAGTCCGTCAAAGCACGTTTACGTCCAATCATCATCGGGTGTTTGGCGGGAACTATTATAGACACCTGGCGGTCAAAATGTGGGTGTCTATAATAAGAATTAAATTAATTATATAAAATTAATCAAAATAGAAATAAAAATATGTTTTAAATATAAGAAGAGTTTCCGAGTCAAACAGAATTTTAGGAGTTTGAAACGATTAAACGATAAATCCGTTTTATAATAATTTTAAGAATTACGACTTAAATCATAAAAATAAAAATACGAACATAATTTTAATTTAATTTTAATTTATAAAAAATTTCAGGGGTGTTACATGCTATCTCAGGCATTAAGGGGTTTCAGACCATGAGATTGGTTGGTATTGTGGAAACAAACCCTTGCACATTCTTATTGATTGAGGAAGTACCCATAACTTCCTTGACATAAACTTGGGTAGGAAATTGGGGTGTAGGATGGACCAAATTCCTGCACAATCAATAACAGTAGCAGATGGTAATCATCTAGCTTGTCAATATGTCACTAAGGTTTTTTTTTGGTCCTTGCAAAGGCAATCATTTGTCACGGACGTCATGTTGATTCCACTTGGTAACTGTGACATGGTATTGGGAGGTCCAGTGGCTCTGCACTCTTGGACCAGTGCAGTGGGACTTCAAGAAGTTAGTGATGGAATTTGAGGGAGCTAAGGGAAAAATGAGATTGAAGGGAGTACCAGCGTAGCAAATTCAGACCAAGGGGGTGAGGTTTCTAGGAAATTACTGGAGCATGCCTCACAGTTATGTGTACTACAGTGGGTTCCCCCTGAAACAGAATTGGAATCTACGCTTTGTGTGGTAGATAAAACTGGCAAATCTGATCCTCAAGAGCTTAGACGACTATTACACCAGTACAGTGATGTTTTTGAGGAACCTAAGGTCTTACCTCCTTCCAGGGAGTGTTTGATCACAGAATTCCTTTGGAGGAGGGGGCATCTCTTGTCAGTATTCGACCTTACAGATACCCCTTGAAACAAAGAGATATTATTGAGACATTAGTACAAGGAATGGTGGATAAGGGCATAGTCCAAAATAGTTGTAGCCCTTTTGCTTCTCCTGTGCTTCTGGTAGGGTAGAAGGATGAGTCTTGGAGGTTGTGTGTGGACTATAGGGCCTTGAACAAGAAGACTGTGAAAGACAAATTTCCAATTCCAGTCATCAATGAGTTAATAGATGAACTGGCAGGGGCTTCAGTGTTTAGTAAACTGGATTTGCGAGCGGGTTATCACCAATTGAGGGTTCATCAGGCTGATGTGCATAAAACAGCATTTAAAACTCATGAGGGTCACTATGAATTTTGGTGATGCCCTTTGGCTTGACTAACGCACCCGCATCTTTCCAATATTGGATGAATTCAGTTTTCAAGTCCTTATTGAGAAGGTGTGTACTAGTGTTCTTCGACGAGATTTTAGTGTACAGCAAGTCTTTGGAGGAGAATTGGGTACATTTGTCTTGTGTTTTTCAGCTTATGAAGGCAAATACCATGTATGCTAAAAGATCCAAATGTGAATTTGCTATGAAGAGGGTGGAATACTTGGGCCATTATATTTCTAGTGATGGAGTTGAAACAGATCCTAAAAAGATCCAGGTAGTGCAATCATGGCCTGCTCCCCGGAATGTTAAAGAGCTTAGGAATTTTTGGGTTGGCAGGGTATTACAGGAAATTCATACGCCTTTATGCTATAATAACCAAGCCTTTGACCAGATAATTGAAGGGGGGCATTCACTTGGAGTGAGGAGTCTGAGCTTGCTTTCACAACTCTCAAATCAAGGTTATGTACAGCCCTTGTGTTGGCAGTTCCAGACTTCACCAAAGTCTTTGTGGTGGAGATTGATCCTTCAAAAGATGGAATTGGAGCAGTGTTGATGCAGGAGGGACAACCCTTGGCCTATATCAGCAGAAGCTTGGGGCCCAAGTGGCAGAAACTATCGGTTTATGAAAAGGAACTATTGGCCATAGTCTTTGGTGTGCAGAAGTGGGAACAGTATCTCTCTGGTCAGCATTTTATCATCAAAACTGATCAAAAGAGCTTGAAATAGCCTCTTGAACACAAAATTTCCACTCCCTTTTCGCAATTTTGGTTGTCTAAATTGATGGGATATGATTACGAGATTCAGTGCAAGAGTGGCAAGGAGAACATGGTTGCTGATGCGCTTTCTCGAATGCAAGGGGCAGAAGTGTTGTGCCTAACCATTTCTATAGTCTCATCTGATTTAGCTCAACAGATTCAGGCTAGTTGTATCAATGATCCTTACCTTTCTCAAGTTATCCAGCAGTTGCAACAGAACCAAGTGGTCACACACCATTCATGGCAGGATGGATTTTTAAGAAGGAAAGGCAAATTAGTGGTGGGCAAGGATAAGACTCTTAAGAAGTCAATCCTAGAGTGGCTACATTCATCTGGTGCAGGAGGTCACTCAGGGAGAGATTTAACCATAAGGAGGGTCAAGAGCATTTTTTCCTGAAAGGGGTTGTCCAGAAATGTAGCCCAATTTGTTAGGGCTTGCCTGGTATGTCAAGCTTGTAAATATGATTCTGTTATATACCCAAGTTTGTTACAGCCTCTACCTATTCCGAAAGAATTACGGGTCGATATATCTATGGACTTTATTGGTGGATTGCCAAGGTCTAATGGGAAGAATGTCATCTTTGTGGTGGTAGATAGGTTGAGCAAATGTGCTCATTTTATGGCACTGTCACACCCATATACAGAAGTTGTGGTGGCTCAATCTTACCTTTACCATTGTGAGTGATAGGGACACGGTCTTTTTGAGTCAGTTTTCACAGAATCTCTTCTCAATACAAGGCACAGAGTTCAAGATGTCGTCGGCTTACCATCCTCAAACTGACGGTTTGACTGAGGTGGTAAATAGGTGTGTGGAGTCTTACCTGTGCTGTATGAGTGGAGAACAGCCTAGGGATTGGTGCAAGTGGCTTTCTCTGGCATAATGGTGGTTCAACACCCACTACCAAACATCTGTGGGATGCACGCCTTATGAAGTGGTTTATAATCAGCTACCACCCTTGGATCTTCCATATTTAGCAGGTGAATCTAAAGTGGAGGCGGTGGACAGGTCTTTGGTCAAGGGGGAGGAGATGATTGCAAGGCTAAAGCAACATTTGCTCAAAACCCAAAACAGAATGAAGCAAATGGCGGACAAGCACAGATCTGATCCAGCAGAGGGCTAACCATAAGCTGTCGAGGAAGTACTATGGACTATCCAGGTGGAAGCTAAGATCGGAGTGGTGGCTTACAAGCTTAAATTGCCCAGCACAGCCCAGATTCACAATGTTTTCCATGTTTCTCAATTGAAGAAATTTGTGGGGGTTCTTCCTTTGGCTGTGCATATCCCTAATTGGCTGCAAGGGCGAAATGTAGAGGAGGAAATGCAACCTGAATTTATACTGAATAGGCGTATGATCAAGCATCAGAACCATGCCCGAGTGCAGTACTTGGTTCAGTGGATGGGTTATGGGGAACAAGATTCTACATGGGAGCTTGCGGAAGATTTTGAACAAAAGTATCCACACTTTTTAATTATTTGAAGCTAATTTCAACTTGAGGTCAAGTCGTCTATAAGAAGGGACGAATGTTGTAGTTAATAATAGTTAGTTACCACATTGATAACGTGGCAAGGTTGTTACAACAAGTTAGCAACTAACTAGCAAACTACTATACATATTGTAAACATTACAGCAAACAATTCATAATAATAATCTCAATACAATTTCACACTTCCATTCTCTCTCGTCTTCCTCTTGCTCTGTTGTGCTTGCGCCATTAACATTAGGTTGAGCTCGGCTCCTTGGCTAGCGTAAGATTAATTGTAGCGAGAAGGCGTTTTCTGCAACAATGTCCAAGTTTTGAAGGAGGGTGCTCAACTTATCCATTGTTTTATCAAGCCTTATGACCTCTCCCAACCCTTTTACTACACTTTTGTTTATGCTTTTAATGGGCCTTTTCAACGCATACCTCTTTGGCAAGATCTGCTTAACTTATCTTCCTGCTCCCTCCCTTGGATCGTAATGGCAGATTTTAATGTGATGCGCGTGCTAGAGGAAAGGCTAGGACCTAACCCTTCTGATAAAAAAGACATGAACGAATTTAATGATTGCATTGATGACTGTTGTTTGACAGAGCTCAACAACAATGACTGCACATTTAGCTGGACGAATAAAAAGGATGGTCAAGCACGAACCTGGTCTAAGCTGGACAGGGCCCTAGTGAACGAACATTGGATCTGATCCTTCTCCGATTCTGTAGCTGAGTATCTCCTTCCTGAAATTTTTGACCACTCGCCACCGGAGGTTAAGCTGGAGGAACAACAGAAATCGCCCTAGAAGCTTCAAATTTCTCAACTGCTGGTGGACTCAACACCCCGAGTTCAGCTCTATTGTTTCCAAGGATTGGGCAAGCGAAGGGAGGAAGATTTATGGTTCTCCGATGTTCTGTATTATGGAGAAACTGAAGGGGCTTAAGCGGGTACTGAAGGAATTACATCAGGTCCATTTTAGAGGCATGACTAAGAGGTTAGAAACCGGCAGGAGTGCTTTGCAGACCTGTCAATCCCAGCTTAATTTATCGTCGTTTGATCAGACCCTCCTGGATGAAGAAAAGACCCTGATCTCTCAACTCACTCAACTTAAAAAATTGAGCTTAGTGCCCCCACTCAGCGTGCAAAAATTCAAAACATCAATCAATCTGATACTAGCACCAAATATTTTTACAGTAAAATTGCATAAAGAAGACATCATAGCAACATTGGACAAATCAAGGACGCTGCTGGAAAGTGCTACTCTAAACCTGAGGCCATTAATAAAGCATTTATTGACTATTACAAGATCTTACTAGGCTCAAAACATTAGGTCAAGGAGCCGAATTCCTAGCACATTTATAAGGGTCCTCTTTTGGAGAGTTTCGACCATGCCCCTCTAATCTGCCTTTCACTAATGCTGATATTAAGGACGCCCTCTTTGGAATCAATCCCAATTAAAGCCCGGTATTGATGGCTTCCCCTCGGGGTTCTTTCAAGCTTCTTGGGACACTACAGAAGTTGAGATCTGCGCTGCAATCAGGGATTCTTTCTGCAAAAAGAAAATACTAAAAGATGTGTCAACTCAACCATTTTGACCCTACTCCCAAAGAAAGCCACTCCGGAACCTGTCATGGGTTTTTGGCCCATTCCCTGCTGCTATACTCTATACAAGATTATTAGTAAGCTTCTGGATAATAGGCTCAAGACGATTCTCCCAAAAATCATACGATTGTAGCAATATGGTTTTGTGGAGGGACGTAGTATATTTGATAACATAATGCTGTCGCAAATCCTTGTAAAGGGATACAACAGATCGTACACCTCCCCCCGTTGTCTTATCAAAGTGGACATCCGGGAGGCTTTTGACTCACTCAACTGGGATTTTATTGAGAATCTCTTAGTCAGCCTCAATTTCCGGAGATTTTTTATTGACTGGCTCATTCTCTGCATTAGCTCTCCCTGGTAGTCTCTCAAGATTAATGGAGAAACACACGGGTTCATTAAGGGTGAGTGCGGAATTAGCCAAGGAGACCCTCTCGCTCCATATATATTTGTCATTTGTATGCAGGCGTTGTCTCGAACTCTCAGAACTCTTTCCAGATCAGCCTTTGTTTTCCTTTCATCCTAAGTGCGCTCGGGTTAAACAATAAATACCTTATTACTACTATTTAGGGTGTTTCCAAAACTTATAAAACTAATAATTTCGACCTTAACGATACTAATTTCTAAAATAGGGATAAATGGGTTTATAAAATTATTGAATATCACACAAGGGACTTTGGTGCGGAGAGGAATGTTGATGCGAATATGGAAGGGGGTAGAAAGATACCTCTGGGGAAGACAGAGGGGAGTAAGTGGAGACGTAAAACACGTGATGATGCACAGGAATCCATACTAAGGTGGCACAGGGACATAAGAAGAGGAGACGAGAAACGAACGAAGGAGTAGCTGGTGTTACGAAAAAAAAGGCTGAATATGGGTGTAACATCATCTGAGGCGGAGACTGAGACCACTCACCTTCGCCGACCATTAAGAATATTTTGAGCCTGCACTGTCGGGGTCTAGGCCACCCCGAGGCAGTAGGCGGTTTTAATAACCTCATTATGAGGGAGGCCCCCGCTGTAGTAATCTTGTGTGAGACGAAACTCAGTGGTATGGAGATGAGGGGAGTTCGTTCTCGGTTTAAGGATTATGATGGTGTCGAGGTAGATAGTGTGGGTAGATCAGAAGGTTTGGCGGTTATGTGACATAAAGATAATCATTGTGTTTATAGAGGGGGTTTGGTGCATCATATGAATATGTGCATTACTTATAATGGGGAGGAATGATGAGTCACATGATTTTATGGATGGCCGAAGGTGTCGAAGAGACATTTGTCAAGGGAGTTATTACGACTTTTGCATTGGGAGTATGACGGTCCTTGGGTTTGTATAGGAGATTTCAAAGAAATTCTGTTCTCAAATGAGATGAAGGTAGGGAGGCCAAAGAGCAGTTTGGCAGATAAAGAAATTTCATGATGCTATTGATGCTTGTGGACTACGAGATATCAGGTATGAGGGATATATGTATACTTTCAATAACGGTCAAATGGAGGAAGCTAACCGTCAATGTAGATTAGACCGAGCTCTAGCTAATGAGGCATGGCTAAATAATTCTCGGGATCCAAAATCATTCACATTGATAGGGAATGGTCGGACCACGCTCCGATTAAACTTATTATTGGTGGTTCAAAGTACGAGAGGCGAAAGAAAACCAAACTTTTCCGATTTGAAAAGGTTTGGGTGGGTGAAGATGGATGTGAGGATGCAATTAAGCGTGCCTAGACCGAAGATGGGGCGGAGATCGGGGAGGTGCTGGAGGGTTGTGCGAGAGAGTTACAGTCTTGGAAAAAGTTAGCATTGGCAAGATTACGCGGGACCTTGGCCGTAAGCGTAAACGTCTTAGCTAGCTTAATGAATGAGAGAGAACGAGGGAGTACGTATGTAATGGAGAGGCGGAAACTAGTTAAAGACATTGCCTGTCTATTAAGAAAGGAAGAGATTTTTTGGAAACAACATTCAAGGACGTTGTGGTTGAAGGAGGGGGATCGAAATACTCGTTACTTTGATCGAAAAGCGAGTCAACGAAGACAACAAAATTTTATTAGTAAGCTTACAGGTGAGGATGGCAGGATTTACAAGGGGGAAAGGGAGGTAAAAGACGTGGCGGTAACATATTTCCAGGATCTCTTTCGATCGGGTAGGTCGTCTAATTTCGAGGAGCTGGACGAGATTGACAGGCGAGTAAGCGCGGATATGAACGTACTATTACAGCAGGGGTATAGAGAGGAGGAAGTGATGTTTGCTCTTAGTCAAATGCATCCATTGAAGGCGCCGAGACCGGATGGTATGAATGCTTTGTTCTTTCAAACTTATTGGGGTACGGTGGGTAAGTTGGTGACCGATACTGTGCTTAGCATACTTCGGGGGGAGCCTTTCCAGTAGGAGTTAATAAAACCCATATAGTTCTAATCTAAAAAAAAGGACCCGATAAGATGAGTGACTATCGGCCTATAAGCCTATGTAATGTAATTTACAAGCTCGTATCGAAGGTTATCGCTAATAGATTGAAATCTTTCCTTGGGCATATTGTTTTGGAGAACCAAAGTGCCTTTACTCCGGGGAGATTGATCACAGACAATGCTTTAGTGGCCTTCGAAATGTTCCATTATATGAAAAATACGCAAAGAGGTAATGGACATCTAAGCTAGCACTTAAACTCGATATGGCAAAGGCATATGATCGAGTGGAATGGAGCTTTCTGGAGCGTGGTATAGTACGTATGGGTTTTGATACCTGCTGGATTTCTAGGGTGATGGCATGTATTTCTTCCGTGTCATTTTCTGTGCTTATTAATGGGATACCATCGAGGGATTTTAAACCGTCTAGATGACTCCGACAAGGGGATCCTCTGTCACACTATCTCTTCTTGTTGTGTGCTGAGGTGTTATCCGAGTTATTGAGAAGGGCTGCAGAACGTAGGAGTATTCGGGGTATCCGAATAGCGAACACAGCACCTGAGGGAACCCATCTTTTATTTGCTGACGATAGTGTTATTTTTACCCGTGCCCGAATACAGGAAGTGGACGAAGTGAAGGAAATTCTACATAAATATGAATTAGCTTCTGGGCAAAAGGTTGTAGACACCCTGATTTGGACCTCGTGGCTGCAGACCTGCCCAACAAACACCCAATGACGATAGGACTACAACGCGACGCGGGTTCGCGATGTTGTAGATACTTTTTCTATAGAACGGATCAAATAATTACTCGGAAAAATTAAAACTTACATGATGGCAGCCTTAGTCGTGTCGTTACGATCGCATAGACACTAATTAGAGTCAATTATGACACCAGGATCCTGATTCGATCCCGAATCCCGAACAGAGTCAGCACCGCGCCAAGCGAACCTCGGGATGCACACCTGAGGCCCACTAATGATCACGGCCCTAGGTCAAGCTGCGGGAAACCTTAACATCCAAGAAATGTATTATACACTCGTCTCACGGTTTTGGAAAGTATCAATACCGTATCCTCAAAATCTCAGCCGCCCTGCCCTACGCGCCTTGGTCTCACCACGCCTTAGCCCAGGCGCCTAAGTCCTGGTGCGCCCCAGCTCAGGCGTCCATATGGACGACGAGGGCCGAAAACACCTATAAATACCCCCCCTTCACGCCCTCATTTCGACACACAATTCTCATTCTTCTCTTCCCCCTCTAAACTCTCGCTAAGGGCTCGCACTCCGACACCCGAGGCAAACGATCCACTCGATCGTAGTTTCGATAAAAAGGCGACATCGACGCTACTCCTCACCTTCGAGCACCCCACTTGATACCGAGGTGCCTATGATCGACTAGCTCAAAACTAGTAGCAAAGTTCTGCCGGATTGGCCGCAGAACTAGTCCTTAGCAACGAAGCTACGTCGGAGTAGCCGCGGGAATGTCAAACAGTAACGGAGTTCTGCCGGAGTCACTGGTCAAGCTAGGAGGATCCGCCTGTTGATCGAGTCGTCACTAGGTTGCCATCTAAACAAAACTTTCCATATTTGTACTTTCTATTATTATGCACTACGACAACACTAGATGTGGGCGCTAGATAGGCCCACAAGCATCTATTAAAATACGTAACGTCCCAACTTCAACCACAAATACTAAAACACACTAAATAGACCCGATTAATTCCGAGATCCGTTCTCAAAATTATCTATGCATCGAGTCCCGTTTAGTGTATACTCCGAGGGTGCAACTCCTCACAATGTGATTTACTTACATTCGCATTTACAGTTTTTCGTTGGATTTATTGCTTTTATGACCTTATAATCGCATGCGAAATCACCTATCACGGAATTCAAAACGTAAAATAATTGAAACTGAACAAAGTGATGGTCGGGTTCCGTATTAGTCCCGGTGCTCGCCTATTAGGTTAGATGCATCTCTATTAATACCGAACCGATGCATCTTAAGCAGAATACCAGGAAAGGTATACCACGAGAATGACTAATATTCGTATTATCGCGCTAAAACTGATTTACTAATACTTATAATATTAGTACTCTCTACTCTCCTACGTGCATCTTTTCATGGCCTGCTTGTCAAGTGTGAAATCGCATGCAAAGAATGTAAACACAACTACTTCGACGACAAAACTTACCTGTCCTTAAAACAACCGACGTAGTAAAAAACATATGGTTAAAATAACGGATGTTACAGTATTTCCACCACAACAAAAGAACTAGGATATCATCCCACCGATTGATTAGTAGAGGCCGCTATAGTGCGGGCGGGATTGGGTGTTGATGTAACACCCCTGATTTTATAAATTAAATTAAATTACATTTATATTCGTATTTTTATTTTATTTAGGATTTAACTCGTAATTCTTAAAATTATTATAAAACGAATTTACTGTTTAATCGTTTCAAACTTCTAAAACTCTATTTGACTCGGAAACTCTTCTGATATTTAAAACATATTTTTATTTCTGTTTCGATTCATTTTATACATTTAATTTAATTTTTATCGAAAATCTATTTCGACGATTTAAATTCTAAATTATTTGTATTTATTTATTTTCAAGCTTGAATTTCTATTTTCGGCTCGAAGTTCATTTATATTAATTTTCGTCAAAACATTTATTTCATTTCCTCGAGAAATCAATTTAATTCACTTTATCGAAGATTTATTGTTTATCGGGAAATACTATTTCATCGTCTAATTATTTATTTCTATAAATTTCTTTTTCGTCTCGAATAATTATTTGTATTTCGAGAACGTCTATTTACTCATTTTTTTTATTCAGCCGACCCAATTATTTTATTGATTCGATTTTAATTCGATTTATGGGTCAGTCAACTTATCGTTACGGTATTCGTTTATTCGATATTTCTAACCCACTTAATGTGAATCCCACTTATTATTGTTATACACCACCCCTTAGCCTTTTGTTTCCCACACTCACATTCTTTCCCTTGTTCCTTTTTTTTGTCCACCGCTCTCCCTTCAAGTCTATTCATTTTCCTTCTTTTGTTCACCTCCCCTGTCCACCGCTTCACATTTTAGTGATCCCATCTCTCCTGAATCTGCTCTAATCCGTCTCTCCTTCTTTATTTTCTTTTCCTCTTTCTGCTGCCACTTCTCCTTCTTCATCTTCTGCTTTGTTCTGACTCTGCTGTCCGTCGTCTGCTGCTGCTGCGATGTCTTTCTGTCCTCGATGTCCTGTTAAGCCCCTTCGTTTGCTGCGCTGCTATGGCGTCGTGTGCTTCTGTTATGTTTTCAGTCAGTCGATGTTCTATGCCTTTGTTGCTGCTGCTTCGTTCTCCTCCTCTTTGTCGCTGTTGCTGCAGTTTGTCAAGGTCTTCTCCTTCTACTCTTCTTCATCTCCTTCTATTTTTGTTTCTGCTGTTGCGGTTGCATTCGTTGTTGCTGCTGTGAGTTGCGTTTGTTACTTATTCTTCTCCTTCTTCATGCTCATTTTTTTCGTTTGTTGTTGTCGCTGTTTTGTGAGTGAGTGTCGATTTTATTTCGTCCCTCTTTTTCGATCGAACCACACTTATGAGCATCCATGTTTTTCTCAATTCGATATCGGGTTTTTCTTTGCTTTTGTGCCTATGCGTTTCTCTTCTCCGTTTTCTTCTTCTTCTTCTTCGTTTTTCTGTCTCCTTCTCGTCCTTGTACTGTTGCTGTTCCGTGCTCTCTTCTGCTGTTGTTTCACGTCCAATTGTCATCTTATGCATCACGGTTACTGCTATCATTACTGCTTTGTTGTCTTGGCTCCGTTTCGTTCGTTACTGCTGCTGTGTACTACCGTTACTTGTCGTCTCGCTTCGTCTTAGATGTGCACGTTGGCTGATGCTATTGGATGTGGTCGTCTTATTGATATATTGTGCTACTGTCTACTGCCGTTACTGTTTGGTTTCTCGTCCTACCTGCTGTCATCGTTACTGTACTGTCGCTGTTACGTGTTACTGTTGCCTCTGCTGCTATTACGGTTGTGCTTTTGTTAAGAATCGTTTCGCACCGTGCTTCGTTATTGATGATGATATGCGTTGAGGTCGTTTGGTTGCGGCTCGTTTCTGTTATCCTGCTTCATTCATCTTCCCTCAATGTTGTATTGTTCCATCTCTATTGTTGTCTGTCTCTTTTCATCAACGATTCTTTGTTTTCCTGTTTCGTGAGCCTTACTTTCCGTCATTCTATTTTATCGTTCTTGTCATTCGTTTCTTACGATCCTTATTCCGATTTCTTTGTTTCTATTTCTTTTGTCTCGATTTCCGTTGGAGCCTCGAAGTCCTTTTGTAAGACAAGTATAAGAACGTTTGGGGTTTGGACTCATCAATAAGGACAAGTACGTGAGCGTTCGGTTATCGAGTTGAGGTAACTTTAGGACGTTACTCGATTTTATATCGTATGTTTGAGTAGTAGTATGTAGTAAATATTTTAAGTTCGGTTTTTTATTTTAGCTATATATATTACTGCTAATTATATTGATTTTAAATCGTATGTCTTTCTATATTTTTATAACTTTCGATATCGTTTTATAAATCGTTAATAACTTTATAAATTATGATTGTTATAATAACTAAATAATATCGATTTCATATTTTCGTCATATTTCGTTTATTTATAATTTTAACTCAAAATCGTATTTTTATATTATAATCAAGGTTTGTATACTTGTTTAATAAAATTAATTTTCGTTTTACGATTTATACTAATAAAGGAGAAAATAGTTGATTTTGCTTTAACTATATTTTTAGTCGAGACTATTTTCACTAATAATTTATTATTTGTTTACAACTGACTATTTTTAGGAAAAATCCGTATTATTTATTAATGAAATCTAACTTCTAAAAAAAAAAATTGAAACCTTAATAAAATCCATTTCATTTA